>JAOXNG010000012.1:55675042-55691992 GCA_028566535.1 Scolopax minor
TTATCAGGGATTGCAGTGACAGGACGAGGGGTAACAGTTCTAAACTGAAAGAGGGGAGATTTAGATTAGATATTAGGGTAGTTTAATTTGCATGGTCAATATAGTCCTCTACAATAAGATAGCAGGGAAAAAAAATCTCTCGGGAACTGAGGTTTTACAGTACATTTTTTAGAAAATATTAGCCCCCTGTAGTGCACTGTAGGGTTTCACATGATTAATAGATACACATGGCTGCTAGGTCATTATTTATTTTAACATTCAACAAAATTAAAGTACAGCAGATTTTAGAATGCCTTTTGTCTGTGTTTGTAACAGCCCATGGTACCCGGAGCTGACAGAACCTCCTTGAACAGGGATGTGTTGATGTGTTGTAACAACCTTAGACTGCAGTCTCTGCTTAAATAAAGTGAAATTAATTGCAGTGTGGCAAGACTGCAGTATTCCACAGAATCTAGATGAAACTAGATCAGCACAAATTAAGCATTGGCATGAATTATTTAATTTCCAAAGCTTTTGTTGCACAAATATGCTATGTGATCACGTGCCCTGCAACAACAGGTTTCCTGGCTCTTTCCTAGCTTAAGAAATGTGTATCAAGTGAAGGGAGAAGTAAGATTTCTCTCGCATGTAAAACCAGAGCTGTTCAGTTATATGAAAAGCCATCATGATTACATTCTTCTAAGACATGGTGAGAAAACTTTTGCTTACTGAGCTTGTAATGTTTGATTTTTCTGGAGGTGACTCACGTTCTACTCTCAAAGACCTGTCATTGCAATATACCCGAAGAACACAGGCAAAAATCACAGACAGCTTCAGGGCTCGCTTTTACATGTGTATAGTCTTTCAGCAAAGGAGATATTTTAGGAAGGTTTCACTTCCAGAGCCCCTGGATTGGGTGCAGGTCTCCAGATGTGGGGACTGGGCAGCTGAAGGGGTGATGTCTAGGAGGATAGACCAGGGACTACACCAGACACAGCTGCTGAAACAATCCCATTTCCCTTCTTAGTTCCTTACTCTTTTTTTTCAGCTTTTATTTAGACACTCCTTCTCAGCCACCAAAGATTAGACAGTGACCAACACAGTCCTTTGCCTTGCAGTGAGAGGTGCAGTTTCTTCACTAGGTGATTACCCTGGAGGTAACTCTCTAGTAGCCCTTGCTTCTCTTCCTGTGCTCCACTGAATGGTCATCTGTGTTGTCCTAAATTGTCACTTTAACACTTTTCTGAAAATTAATTTTCTGATGAAGGCTCAGTTGTTCATTCAAATAAAACAACATGCATTTTTTCATATTTTTTCTTCCTTTACAGGAAATAATTATTTTTACCTTCTGACCACATCTGAAAGCCTTTTCCAAAACTGGCCGTTCCACTGGGGAAAATTGAAAATTCTATTAGAATAGTCAGTCACCCATTTCTCATTTTCATTGTGTTTATTTTCCATTTTCACTGATTAGAAAAATTAGTCAGACCATAATGGTTCCTCAGCTGATCTACACTGGACTATTCTAATTTCCAGTTTTCACTTTTCTCAAATTTATTTTGCCATTTGACTTCAAATTTTGCGGGGGGAGTTTGTTTGTTTTGCTAGAATCTCATCTAGAATAAAAGCATGCAGTGCTGGTTCCAGTATAATGAAAAACCGTTTGGCTGGAAGTATCACTGTATGTTGCTTTTAAGATCATGTCTTACCTGAAAAATTACATTGAGATGGGGAAAGTCAATCACATTTCTTCTAAACAAATAATACAAGATTGCAGTGGTCTCAGACAAAGCACCCAAATTATGAGATGAATTAAACCCACACATGCACAGTAAAGCAGGGGGAACAGAAATACTTCACTGAAGGTAACCAAAATAGGACAGCTAGTTTTGTGAAAAAGATTCTCCTAATTCTTTTGGCTCCTCCTTATCTCCCATTCAGAATTATTTCCTTACTCTATTGGTACCGCTATCTCTTTTTTAAATTTAGTTTGGAATTTTATATATGTTCTTCTGGAAAAGGTTGATGTTTCTGCTTAATAGGTTATGGCTTTGCCTGGAACTCTGGGGCTCTGATCACAGCCATGTAAACCTCACCAAACAGATGTGTTTGCACTGGTAAGTAGGTGTGATGTCTAATATTAGACAGGGAGACTTCTCCTGGTGGGCTAGCTTTGGCAAACAGCCACATGCCCACCCACACACTTGCTCTATCTCTTTCCTCAGCAGGGCAGGGTGAGAAAAGAAGATAAAAACCTCACAGGTTGACATAAACAAGGATGCTGCTTACCACTTACTGTCACAAGCAAAACGGATATAACTTGGGGAAAATTAACTTGCATTTACTATCAATTAAGACAGATGCAGCTGTGTCCTGCAGTTGGTCTGCTGGAGGCATCTGGAACTGGCTGTCCCCCAGCCTCTCCTCACGGAGACCCCTGCAGCCCCCCATCAGCACCTGGGCACCAGCACCTAACACACGGTGAATAGTTTGTAAACACATAACACTGTTCCAGTCCTTTGATGCCAATTCCCTGACCAGCCTCACAGCTTTTGGCATGAAATGCACTCAGGAGTGCCCTGAGAACAAAGCTCAGATGAAAAGGCAGGGGGAAACTGGTCAAGACAGCACGAGCTGATGCTTCTGCAGCATTCTGTGTGGCCAGACACAGTGCCTAGTCTTCTTTCTTATTTCCTGGTCTGACTACCGTAGTACAGCAGCAGCAAGATTTATGCATAAAAGAGCCTCCTGGCACGGAGGAGGGTCCCATGCCAGATTCACACTATGAAAGTATAACACAGAAAGCTGTAATGAAAGCATGATGTCCCTCATTCCCATCAATGACTAACAGAGAACATCATGGGTGAACTAGAACTGCAGCATTCCGAAGCCTCCCCTGCCTCCAGTTTGTTCATTTTCACAGAGAACACCTTCCTTTGTATCCTGCCAACAGCTTAAACTGGCCACGTCAAAGGCTGGGATGATAGGGCCCCTTCTTCCTCACTTACATGTACATGGAGTTGCTCAGTTCCTTGAAATGTGATTTAATGGGTGGCCTTACGGAGCAACTCAAGAGAACCCTTCCTGTAGTCCCATCCTCATGACAGCAACTATTTAAAAATGATACAGAAGTGCATGCTTAGTTCCTGCAGACTACCATACAGACTCCTGAAACATAAATGAGATAAATATCCTTCCAGACAAGGAGCTGAGAAACAACAAACATGCAATCTTAATTGTGTCGTCTGGACCAGGCACAAGGGTACCTTGCTTATTGATTATGCTTCTGTATTGATTTCCTACAAGGTGGGCCAATGTACAAAAAATGTTTTATTTTTCTTCTTAATTTTTCTTATTTGTTATAAAGTATTACATATTTGATGTACAAAGCACGTCTTTAAGTGAAAAATTGGTAGAGATTACTATTCACTTCCTCTGTAAAAGTGTCTGCAACACTGCAGTTTGATCAGTACAGAGGAACTGGAAACCCCAAGGCATCAACACTTAAGTTACCTTCTCTCAAATTATGTAAAGTCTTTTATAAAGAAATAGAACCTACAGGTAGGCATATGCATTCTTTTATTATCTTCTGTGTGTCCTGTTTTCAAACTAAAGCCCTACAGTTTAAATGTCAATGTTTTGTCACCTGCTGATTTCACAATGTAGCTGCATATTCACAAGCCCTACATACTGAGCTCAGATCAAATGCACTCTTGATTGGATGGTCTTTCCAGAACTTTTGCCCTTCCTGCCACAGTAAGTGTGATGTTAGCACCTCCTTAAAAAATTTTAACGAATCAGTGCTTTTTGATTCCATTATTGGATGTCAAGAAACAACAGAAGAGGAATATGATTTCACTTCCACAATGTTTTGGTAAAGGCTGGTGTGTGTGTTGATTCTCTCTGTCTAAGGTTCTGGACGTGAATCCTTTATTTCATAGGTTCTTTTCTTCCCCTGAAGTCTCATTTTGGATTTTGCAATTCTAGATGTGCTTCAATTATTCTGTTCCCCTTATCCTACATGCAGGGGATGGTTATGGATGCTGTGGCTAATTAACAATCTAAGTGCACAAATGTCTCCTTGAAAACAAGATCTGGCACTAGACTAAATGAACATTCTGATTGCTCATTAAATGCAGTAGATTCTCTGCAAGTCGGGTAATACTAACAAGGCACTAATTTTTTTTTTTACCTCTGTTTTCTGCCCCCTCGCTATTTTTGTTAGCAAATTTTCTTCTCCTTTTCCTCAAGAAGTAGATAAAGATAGCTTGATTTTTCTCCGTGTGTTTTCCTGATACACCCTCTCTGCTTCAGTACCTTCACTGTACAACCATGCCCCTGCTCTGGCTGATCCTCTGATGCATAAACTTGAGCTTTTACCTCCCTCTTCACCACAAATTAGTCACAGTGTAAATAGCTTGATTTCTTTTTGTGTTACCAGTGTAACATTTATCTTCCACTGTATGCAAGTGGAAGCAGTAACGTAACAGCAGTTCTGCCCATATAAATTGTATATTGTGTCAGTGTTGGAAAAGACAGCCACCAAGGCAGGCTTTTTCTCAGGGAAAACACCATAATTTTCCAGATAAATGTTGTGACAGTTACAGTTCCTACAAAATATTTATTAATTAGTTGCTAAATGGTTTGAGGGAGTTAAATAGGAATACTACTACAACTTAGCACAAGATGTTTCATTAAGAATAACACCGATATCTATTAGATTCAGAAGATGTTTACCAAAAGAAAACAAAATGAAGCATAATATTAAGTCTTCACAGAAGATGTAAGTGTAAACTTAATTTTATACATTTTATTCTCTATCTTACCTGGAGAAGCAACTATGAAAATAAATTAGTAATTGCAGAGGTTGTAGGTTTAATGGTTAAATGAGAAGATACGTAGGTAGAAAATAGTCCTTCATTTTTTTAACTTGGAAAAAATTCTTACACGCCACTTTCCTTCTCTGAAAACCAAATTCAAGGTCTAAAACACGTTTTCAGACTAGCAAATAAAAACCATTTTACATTCCAGAATGCAAAATGATTCATTAGAAATTAGTTGTGTGATTAATTTACAGCTGCTTTAATCTTACTGATTCCTTTTTTTCTGAAAATGTGTGTTTCACTCCTAATATTCACTTTTCAGTTAGACAGTCATCCGAGTTCTTTTGTGCTATATTTGCTCCTTGACTAGACTTGTAAAATACTTTTTAAAATTGTGTTTAAAATGACAAATGACACACAAAGGTCATAATTCACACATGAATGATTATCTATATATAGAACAAACATTCCACTGACATTTGGGCATAAAAAAGACTCACAGATTTTAAATCTGGAAAAGACTTGTGTTCAGGTAGGCTGACTTTTTTACAGTATAGGACAATATGCCCACATTGGTATTTTTATTCAACTAGTATATATCTTAAAGGAGAAAGAAGAGTCTGGTTTGTCTAGGAATGGAGAACCCACAAAAATGTCAATGAGTTGTTCATCTAATTATCTATCTCATTTTAAAAATAAAAATGCCTTGATTTTAATTGAATTTGTCTAGCACCCATTCCAGGCCTTGAACTTATAACTTTTCTCTGCCAGGCTCAAAGACCTTTCTAGTCCTAGGAATAAACAAATAGATTACAGTCACATGCTTTAACTTTTTCTCTTAAGCTAACATTAGTCCACAGATGATGGTCATGATCAGGGTTTTAGTCCTAAACCCTAATCAAATCATGTATTCTCAGTATCTAATACAAGAGCAATATAAATTTCTAAGTCCCATATGAATTGGACATCTAAAAGAAATGAGCATCTTCCATAACGCTGTTGTGCTAAGGGCAAATATTCAGCTATTCAAATATTGTGACTCCTAAATCTCACCATTTTCCAGAACAGAGTATGCCACCCTACATAGCAGACTTGTACACTTATGGAGTGTGTGTGTGTATGTTTGTATACTGGTGGAATAACTTGTTGACTGGCTGAGTTGCTCATTTGCATGCTAGTGAACTCTTGTAATCAGAGTATGTGTTCTGAAGTGTTGGCCTAAGTTGTCCATTTGCAGCAGCGTTACATCTTGAACAGCAAAAATTGATTCCCAAAAGGTGAGTCCATCAGTCTGATTGTTTATGCCTACCAGGTAAAGCTTACATTTCGTTCCTCTCCTAGAATAACTTTGAGAGAGATTTGATTAGTTATTAATAAAGGCTTTTGTCCGTAGAGAAATTGTGACATTCCTGCACTTCCCAAAAACAGGCACAACCTAAAGCTGACGGCTAAATATGAGTGAGGAGGAAACATACCCTGTGGTTTTACACCAGTGACTGACTGGTGTCAGCAGGGAGAAAGAGCCTTACTCAAAGACTGATCTAGATTATTTACAAGATGAATTGCATCATGGAGTCTCATATTTCCCTGTATTCCCCAAATTCCACTTTAAAACTGTTCTAAGCTGATGTTAACAACTATATCTGTCCAGACAGCATAATGCTTTTCAGCTATTTGGCATCTTATAAATTCTTTCAAGAAATGTGTAGAAGCACAAATATTTTTTAGTAGTTTAAGAATAAGCCGCCACATTCATGTCTGAAATATAAGAGAATGGTTTCCATGTGGAAAAAAAACTCCCTGGGGGCTTTAATTACTAACATTTGAAAATAATCATATGCAAAATCAGACCTCATTTTAGGAAAATAAAACTTTTTTTTTTTAATCCTTATGTGTTTATTATGAAATATTTTACTATATTGAAGCTCAATGTTAAAATGATCTGAAAATCAAAATTGGGACCTTTTCACTTAAAAAAAATATCAGCGAAGAATATTCGTATTTAATTTTCGGAATGAAACACTTGATGTGATGAAAATTACTTTCTTCTTGGAAATGGAGGTTTTTCATGAATTGGTATTTTCTTATTAAAAAGTCATAATAAATTACTGACTGATGTAATCTGAACTTTTCACATTAGTAAAAAAAGATTCCCAGATCATGGTGATCAGAGGAACATTTATGTGATTGAACTGAAAACTTTAATTTTATTAAAAATCCCATTTGACTCTTAAACATGTATCCTACACAATTTTTTAAATGGTCAAGTTAACAGGGGAAAGTGATAGCATTAGTGAATGCAGTCAGATATGAACTGACTGAATGAACTGAATGAAACTGACAGGATTTTGAGTGTGTAAACTCTTCTTCAGGCCTGAAGCAGAAACAAAAACATCTCCTTTTTTTCACTAGCTGGGAGGACTCATATCCCACAAAATTCACACATCTTTCAGGTTCATGAGTTTTACCTTCCAGGCAAGCTAAATATTTTAAATTTTATGTTTGTTTGGAAAGGGGTTTTTGTGGGTGTCTTTTGAGACTCTGAACTAACAGGTTAAATGAATGTTTTTCATTATTTGAAAAACATAATGTCTCCTAGTGCCTAGTCCTATCACAGTTCCCTGAGTATGTTCTGGTACAAAGTCACTGTTTTTTAACAATATGATCATCTTCTAGCATACTTTGTGATTATTTGTGGAAGATTTTATTTTCTTCTATTCTTAAATACTTATTACTATTACTAATATAATCATTGCAATCTTTTAAATAGAAGGATTCTAGTAGCATTTTTCACTTGTGTTCCACATCAACATGTGTGATGGACCAGAATATCTAAGAATATTTGTCTCATAACAAATCCTGACTTTTAATTTGTTTAATTAAGGTAGATACTAGGAGTCCTGAATAAGAATGAGAAGCTGAAATCTGTTAGAGAAAAGACATTTTTAGAAGAAAAAATCCCCTAAAGGCCTTATCAAAATTCTGCACTTCAATAAAAAATCAATTTAGAAGGTTTTTTCCTAAATAAAATGCTTTCAAAATTTAAATTATCTTTTTTTTACAAAACTTATCTATTCTTGAGGAACATTCTAATCGTGCTGATCTAATTTTGCTGTATGCAAAAATTCTTGCCTCCAATAACAGTCATCCTAATCTCCACATGCATATAGCATCGTAGTGTTAGTTGGATTTCAAGCTACTAGTGACTGCAGAAAAGCCAGGACTAAATTTTCAGCATCTGGTATTTTCTAGTAGCAGGTACAGATGCAAATGAATGTTTATTACAGTGGTGTAAACTCTGGATTTCCCATATATTGCTACGTATCAGGCCCATTCAAATGCTCCAATCTTCCTTTAATGTACCAATCCCTGTGAATTTTTAAAAATATTCTGTTCTATTGGTTTATTTCACGCTACATAACCTATAAAAACACATCACCAACAAAGCTCTGTTTATGGCAGTGCAAACAGCTGAGTATCCCTGTGAGTGTGAGAAGCACGGGCGAGTGGATTTCAGGCCTGGCCACTGCCATCCTGTTCTGCCTGCTTCCTCGGGCTGCCCTCCCTTCCCTCCTGCTCTGCTCAGCACAGTGGGAATGACAGGAAGGACCTACTGTCAGGTATCTGTATGATCTTCATCCGTAACACCATTCATTGTAAGAATTCCTTTAGGGCAGGTGGGAACTCTAGCTCACAGGTTCCAATCTTGCAAAGGGTTTTGTCACCCTATTGCAGTCACTGACACGACCCATGCCTCCAGGGAAAGTGCAGGTCTCTAGGAATGGCTCCCTCTTTGCATCACTTTCCCTTCTCTGTGAAATCATTTTTCTCAACAGTTTGTCATCATTTATAACGGGGTAAAATGAGAAGAATCTAACTCCTTGGCCAGATCTTCAGAGACACAGTTCCACTGATTTCAAAAACAGTTTACTGCACCTGACAATATGGTTCTATGTATTTTTTCTCCCTAAGCCTCAGAGTTATTTATGTTTTCAGCTCTTATTTTTGAATGTGAAGCATTTCATATTGCTTGCCTTAGATGACCAGGCCAACCTTTTTCACTTCTACCTATTCTACAGCATCATGAAACACATACATCAGTTTCAACTTATTAAAAGTATTGAGAGTATCTCCATTTTTGCCTGCTGAGCAGAAGCATTCTGTATTTTATGATAATTCAGCTAAAGAGTTTGGGATCCCAAAGTGATACCTGCAATTGTTCCTATTTCTAGTTCCAGCTCAAGCTGCAACTCTCCCCACCTCTTTTTCTACCTTCACAAAACATTTCCCTTTGCCAAAATAAGATTTATACTACTGCTCTGTTTTCCCACTCATACTAATTGGTTAACACCATACTTTACAGTTCTAATAAAAACACAGCTGCTTCCATTTTACATGTTTGGACACTTTTTATAGGGGAAGAAACTTAAATAAAGATGAATTGAAAGAAATTGGAAATTAAGTTTAATTACCACCACCAGAACAAACCACTTAAAGAATTACAGCACTTCAGTATAGATTTTGTGACCACTGCAGACAATGGGAATTTTTCCACTGACTTTAACAGCATTTGGATTCTGTCCCTGAAACTCAATTACTTGTATTGAGGAAAGCGAAGGAAGGCAAGGGCAAGCTTACTCCCCTGATCAATGGTGCCCCTGGGCATTACAACACATATTAGAATATTTTTATGTTACATATGTGCTCGCAGTTAGGGACACCCATAAGCTTACTTTCCTTATTTGGGCTCCATAAATACCTTCACTCAACATTCAGAGAGAGGCAGGCAAAGCCATGATAAAATGCCTGGAAAAACATGCCTCCAGCACCATTTTCAGCACAGCCCATCTAAACACTACCCTGAGGGATGTAAAAAGGTGACAAAGGGTTACTTTAAATAAATAGGCTTTAAACCAGCCAACTTGGGAACTGGAGAGTGATACGACTTTGGAAAACTGACAACTAGCAGAAACTGTAAAATACTTTTCCTGAACTAGGGAATGGGTGCCACTGACCACATAGGAATCATCATAACGCTTAAATTTAGAGCTATTTTGTCCTGTTCATACTCTTTCCCTTCCAAAACTTCCCCACAATAACTAAATATCACTGGTGAAAAGTAAGTATTTGTCCTCAGTTTTTAAAATTCAGGGGAAGTTGCTGCAAGCAGATGGCAAGCAGCTTCTACTGTTTTTTTTCCCTTCCTCCCTAGGGCAGAGGGAGCATTGTTGAAACACATTTGAAGATTTCTACTCGAAATTAGGTAGGAAAATGTTCTTTTTTGGGAAGACATATTTGCCTATAGTAGAGATTATAATCGTAGCTTCAGGAAGAGATGAAGGAGAGAGGAAGCACCTTTCACTTCTTGAAATGTTGCCAAGACCATTTTTTTCTAAATCTGTAACTTTGTCTCTACGAGATGTCAGTCATGATGTTCTATGGAAGAACATTAAAATGCACTTTTGATTAATTGGTGCACAAATTATTTCCCATTTGATCTGTAGGCATTAAATTTCATTCTAATGCACTTACAGTGACTCTGGGACTGCTACATGAATTTGGAATGAATTTAGCCTTTATGTTTTAATTTGCTCAGCCACCTTATCTAAATAGAATATTCTAAGGCTTGGAACAGCTGAAATACTGCTAGTAATTCTTAACTCAAATTTAAATACTTCTGAAATCGATTTAGAGAGAAAGTAAGCTTCCTCTTTGATTGAACAAACGTGTTTTCCTGCTTCTGATCTCTGGACAGTAAGTTAATGTTGTTGTTGCCTCATCAATTTTTTGTAGCATACAGTACGTTGTTCAGTAATATGCTCCTGAGAACAGAGCTGAAACATAATTGATATGCTTTTCTGTATTTTAAGAACATTTTCCCCAGAATATCATGATTTAAAAATAAATGGAGGTTTGTACAGCAAGGTAAAGATGATTTACATACTGCTTTCTGCTGAAAATAGTTCATTTGGAAGTATACAAAATGGCCTGTTCTAGAAGCAGAATGTCCTTGTCTTGCAATATTACATATATACAATCCTAAATTCAGAGCAGGGAAAACTGGTCTAGACATTCACATCACTTCCAGCACCTTAAGAACTGAACACTTTATTTTCTACCAATGTGCCAAATTCTCATGTCTCGATCAGATTTTACTCACTTCCTAGTGGGCCACTCCATCACCTCTTGAGGAGCTGCACTGTTGGATAAACTGCAGTTGCTATCTATAGTATTGCGGTTAATAATAACAATAACTAAATTTGGAAAGTGATTATTTTTTACTCGCTTTCTATTTAAGCAAAATCCCTGCTGAAAAGAAAAATTTGTTTGACTAAAGCTTTAAAAAAATTCCTATTGTAATGATCCTTTCCTGTATTTTTTCTTCCTACATTTTATATATTTTTTGACTTCATAACCTTCTTTTATAAGGACAATCTTAACATGTATTTTTTCTGACTCTTAGTTGTTTTAGTTTATATTAAAGAGCCTTTCTCACTGAACACGAGGAAATATGCTTATTCATAATATATTACAGTTTGGGACATTTGTTAGAACTGGTATCTTAAACCAAACCAAAACATTGTTTTTGCCACATATATGGGACCTTAGTGAGAGGCAAAACTTTTTAACCAAACTGTTTCTAGAATTCAGGTAATCAGAATTCAGTTAATGACACCTACCTCCAGGTCACAGAAATATTTCCATGGTCATTTGTACTATGTAGGCTACCTCTATATCCCTATTACAAGGACTGGGATCAGCCCAGTGTTTTTATATGATGTTTTGTATTTCTGTCACTCAAATCCTGAATAAAATAAGACTTAACTTTTTCTTTTGGCCTCTAGCTTCCGAGGCAAATAACTTATTTTGTTCTTAGTCAAGGTATGCACCATGACACCGAGGACAATATTGTTATACTTTCATCAATTCACACATACACACAGAAATAGTTTATAGCACATCTTATTTTGTATCAACAGGACAGCATCAGCACCGACTGGACTTGTGTTATCTGGAAAAATCATCCACTTAAATGAAAACTCTTAGTTCTTTTACCCAAGATTTCAGTATAAAATACTGTACAAGTGTTATGGTTACCATTAGTCCTGGAGAAACACCCCACTGGGAATGGTCTTTGCATAGATATATTTCTACATGAGTTTGGTGTACAAAATTACTCATTTAAAAAAAAAAAAATGACCCTATCCTACCGTCACAGGAAACAGATTTACTATTTGCAAAGAGCTATAGCTAACCAAGAAATGCTAAAGGCACCTCACTTTTAAATCAACAGCTTCAGAGAAGTGCAAATTAAAATTTTGATGTAAAAATTATTCCAATTAATCACCATATAATAAATAAGCTATTAATCCCAAGTGGTGTGTTCTAGCTTTTCTCTAATGAACCATCTCTCATTGCTTACACAATGTGTTGACAAAGTATAAAATACTGCCCTTTAAAGAAAAATAAAACCATCTTTCTGATAATGACCTAACTCCTCAGGGAATGGAAAAGATCCATATTTTTCAGAAGATAAATACAGACTTTCTTCATCAAAGAATGACAGAGGTCTTGCCTGGTACAAACTCCAGCTTTTCTCTGTCTGGGCCTCTTTCATGCACTGTTTGTTTACAAGGCTTTGGAAGTTCATAAACTCCAAGCTCAGAGACTCCTGAAGCTACTTCAGCCCTCTTGGAGTTTTTTAAAGTGTCTTCAAAGTTTTGGGGAAAGAGGATTTGTCAATGCCTGTGTCAGGTATCCCAGCACAAAGGCTAACAGCTTCCTAGAAGTATAATGTGCTGTGCTACACTAGCCACTCTGTTCTCTGATTTGTGTACCTGTTTGGGAAGGTAGTAAAGGGAAAAACAGGAAAATCCCAGGAGGGGAAGGACCAATTGTCACAATTCCAGATCTGATGCCTGCAGCCTAAAGTACACAGTGCAACACAGTGAAGAGGTTCGGAGTAATGCAATTCACTGGGAGATCCTCTCTGTGATTAGAATCATGGAGGAGCAGCTAAAAACTCTGAGGGACTATATACTGTGTCTTTGGTTCTGCAAATATAAATAGGTACAATCTGGTGGATGTAACACTCCCTTGACAAAATCTGAGAGAACTGAGCTGCAGTAAGATCCCTCTTAATGTAAGACAACCTTCGAGACACAGCAGAATGAAAATTAATCTACAATACATAAATAACAGCCTTAAGAAATTAGTAACTCTATTTGGAGAGGTGTGTTGCAAAACAGAGACCATAGTATGCTTTGTAATAACTTTTTGGGGTGCCATGAACAGCTGTGGGAGTACGAGAATGGGTGGCTGACACACAGAGAGCTGGAACTTCTTGAAGTGGCTTTGCCACCTTGTAGAGCGTTTCTGATACTGCAGGTGCCACACTGGTTTTGCTTCAAGGTTTTTTCTGTGTTTGTTCACTCCACAGATTCTGAAGCCAAGTTAACTCAGAATAGTTTATAGAGGTTTGGAGCAGAGGTCAAACACCTTGACAAGTATCATTGTTAATCTCTGCTTTCCTTGAAGCGGAAATCTGAGCTGGAGTAAAGATTTCCTTTACAGACTCTTTTGTTACTGAAGGTGCTACTGACGTTAAAGAGGGCTTTAAAGATTGTCTTAAACCACAGCTCTGCTAATTGATCTAACCAGGTAACAGGTCTCCCTTGCTGATGGACCCTTGTCTGTCAAAGTTCCCACCACTACTAGATAAGGATGCCTTTTTGGTACATCTTTTCACTGGGTGCACCTATGATCATTCATCACCTGTTCTGGTTGTGAACATGGTCTGAGAGTGCCCATCTGCCTTTCCCTGGCAGACCAGTGACTGAAAGACAGCTTCAACACTTTTGAGTTTCCTTTAGCTTTAAATACATAAAGATTCCATGGCACATAATTCTAGATCTGTTCATCACAAAAACTCATTAGCAAGGACGGAGAACGCAGCACATTACTGGCTCTGGATAGAGACAGCACTTAAAAGCACTAAATAAACCAGGTAACACTTCAAACACAGCTGTCTGGAATTTGAGAACACTCTGATACTGATAAACCAGGTCACATCACGAACAAGGCTTTCAAAAATCTTTTTGAATGTGCTTTTGGAATTATTTCCAAGCATGCTATTTCTGAAGACTGGTCCTTAAGTTTCTTAGCTGTCACACTGGCAACTGTAAGATGCTGTTGAGGTCGCAGATTTTAACATGAGAGCTACCAGTATATCATTTCCACAATGTAACTAATATACATTTAAGTTCTTGTATGTAAGTTAATGCCTTTCAATTACAGTAATGGCACCGAGGACCAGAGATATGGACAGAATAAAAGAAAAATGCAACAGATGTGTGCGGGTGTGTTTATCTGCTGCCAAGTGCTGAGACAATAAATATCAGCCTTTGCATAAGTACCAATCTTCTTAGTCAATTACATGTTACCAAGTAGGTTATATAGCAGATTTGCTCTTCAGTTTTTGTATACATCTCGATCTGCACAAATAATTGTTTTGACTTCATGCAAGTTGAATACTGCATGGTAGGATGACCTTGGCAGAACTTAAGTAGCCATATGTCGTCTGAATGAATTTATGGAAGTAGTTTAAAACAATTAAACAAGATATATGAACTAATTTTTTATATCCGCTAATAGAATAATATGGCCATAATTTTCTTGAATTTCCATGGTCTAAAACGTGCCACAAAGAAGAAATGGTTAATCTTCAGCCAGGTTTGGAGAAATTTAATGCCATAATAAAATGTCTTATGAAGTGTTAAAACTGGGTTGGCACTTCTGTTGATTTTCCACAGAACATAAGGCCAACTCATTTTTATATCATTCACAGAAACATTAAAAATGATTGATGAGCACTAGTAAATGTGAAAATGGAGGAATGACTATCAGGAATGAAAACAAGTGTCTCCTTTTATCTTATCACAGTTAGATAATTCTGTTAGCTTCCTCAAGATCCCCCAGTTTTTCTTTTAAGCTGGCTAAATACAATTTAAACATTGAAACAGAATAAGCTCTCATTTATACACAACAACAGTAGTAACTGTTACAAAAAGCAACAAATTGATTAAAGCAAACTCCTCATACTTTAACATATGGAATATTTCTGTGATGCAGAAACCAAACTCAGCCTGTTCATTAAGTATATAGAATGGAGACCAAATTTCTCAGCAAGGATTCAGTACAAGAACATTTACATATATATCTACCATTCCCTTACATAAACAAAATTAATTTATACTGAATATATTCAGTTCAAACTCAATTTCATGTCAAACAACAAAAATTCTGGAATACGTATAGAGAATATAAACCCAAATCATACTGTAAAATGAAACTGTAAGCTCTGGTGCAGTAATGAAAAGCAAAAAAAAAAGATTTTCTTGAAAACACAACAAAACAAAACATCAGAAATATGATATTTGGATTTGTGTTGGTGTTGTTCTTTGTGTATTATTATTCATATTAGCATCAATAACTAATAAATTATGAAAATGTCTTCCTAAAAATTTTAGATATGATGAGTTACAAAAAACACAGAAAACTGGGGAAAAAATCAACCAGTTCCACCTTATTCAAAATATTGAAATAAATTTTGCGTCCAGTTATAAATGTTCTGAATCTTCCCTCATTTTCATTTTTGATCTTAAGAAGAATATAATGATCTGTCTTTCCTTCCTGTTGTCATCACTACTTTTTTTTTTTTTTTTTTTAAATTTGCTAATATCTTTACCAAAAGAAAATAGCACAAGAGAGGAAAGGTTGTCCTTACCATATGCAGAGTCTGGCTGCAAGCTGAAGACACTGGAAATCTCACTTGAATTCTGTCTTCACAAGATTGCCAGAGTTGTCTCTAGAACAAAGAGAATGACACAAACTCAGGTGAAGAATTCAAGAGGAATCTCTGATGCTATTGGGATGAATAGCAAAATTCCCACAAGTCAGGACTTAATCATTATTTAAAATGAATATTCAAAAAGAACTTCCAACTCACAAAAGATGTGATCATTATTCCTTGAAAGCTGGTGAGCTTTAAAAATTTTTGATTATAATATATGTATTACTCTTTTCAGTTTTGATCAGATCTATATGGATACTGTATGCATAATTCTACTCTTAAAGAGGAGATTGCCAGTAGTATAAACATATCATTATGCAAAGTAATTAGATGCAGAAAAATAAATAGAATCAATGCTGAGAGCTTATAGAAGTGCAGATAAACAAGTACTCATAATGTTTTTTAATAGATGTTTAGAAAAATCAGCCATATCCTTCAGGTTAATGACTTAGTTCCATCTAAATTTGCTCTTCTGGGTTCAGAATATACAATTATAATGCTTGTAATTCAAAGCAAGAAAACCTTGATGACTAAGTTTTTAGAATCCAGCAGGCTTCAACAGATCGGGATTCATCCTTTAAAATAATCCTTGTAAATATATAAAGGTATTTTATTT
The DNA here is from genome assembly GCA_028566535.1 of Scolopax minor. Classification (NCBI taxonomy): domain Eukaryota; kingdom Metazoa; phylum Chordata; class Aves; order Charadriiformes; family Scolopacidae; genus Scolopax; species Scolopax minor. The sequence continues at coordinate 55,691,313 of JAOXNG010000012.1, forward strand.
AAACTCATAGGCAGATCTAAAAATTCTTTTCCCCCTGTAATTGTAAATTCTTGTTTGTTTGCTAAATAACTAACAAGTAGTGGAAATTATTTTTTCTTTCATTGAGTGAGATATTATTGCTGTTTCTGCTTTTGGTTTGATATGCCATTCACAAATACAATTGGTTGCAATCACCCCTCAACTACAACCGGGTATTCCTTATTCCCTGGTCTTCACTTACAACTATAGTTTGAAAAGACTCTCTGTCCTTTTGTAAGTATTTTAAAGCAATCAGCCAGGATAGTAACAGCCAGTATTATTCTTCTATTGTTGGTTTGATTGAATCTCACCTTGACTGAGTCCAAAGATCCAAGCGTATCTATATCAATAAAACTTTTTTTCAGGTATATTTTATATTTTACCCCTATAAATGTCCTAACTAGTCCTTTTTTCTTTTTAGAAACACATTCAAAGGTTTTGATGACCTGTAAAAATGGAAATGAGCAAAATCACCTTTGCTTTTAATGTAAGTCACGGGGTGAAGCCTACCCAAAAGTACCATTCAGTTAAGCAAGACCTTCACAACTGCACAGCCCTAACTCATTAGATGATTCTGGTATGCGCTTGGAAAACAGGGTAAAAGATAATTGTCACAGAATTACTTGTGTGCCTAAATGCCCTGGACTACATCTGTCCTGTTC
>JAOXNG010000012.1:55700459-55714737 GCA_028566535.1 Scolopax minor
GAATTAAATGAGCTAAGGTTTTTTTTTTTTTTTCCTAAGAAATCAATCAAAGCATAGCATAACAAAGACTCATAGTCCAGTACGGAGATGATCTGGCTAGGAGTCTTTGTCCTTTAGACATAAGATATGCTTTTAAATCTGTATATATATATATTAAGAAAAAAAAAAAAGAAGTATAGCTTCATAAAACAAAATAAATTACCTTTATTGAGAGAATGTCATTACAGTACCTCATGTTGATAAGATTCAGGGTTGTGAGAGATCTTTTGCAGACAGTATGAGCAAAATGTGTGAAGTGCTTATCTGGTGATAAGTGTCTTGGAAGAGATTGTACTTGTGGGCAAAGTTTTATTAAGGAAGATAGGTAGATAACTGTGCACATTCATAGTGACTTTAATTTCTTTTTCTCTCATTTTATTTACTCTCTTAGCTGTAAACAGGTGAAAGGTGCATTATCTTTACTCTCACAAATATGGTACAGCTCTAGTAGATGTATACATATGCCTATATGTGTATTAATGTTGGCTTAAGAAAACAAGAGTGAAGAAGGTAAAGAGTAGATTAAATTTACCGGGGGAGAGTAGATTAAATTTAGCATTTAATGTATCACTACAGAAGGACAGAAAAAACCCAACAGTATTCTACCATAAATTTTTCCAAAGATCTGTAGGGTGTATCCTAAATCACAGTAAGTGTAGATGGCAACATCACTCCGCCATTACAGTGTTGCTGTTGTGCTGTCCTGCTACTTTTTAAGTTATTTTCTCCTTTAATTTCTATGGTTTTAAAAAAGAAGTAATGGGATGGAGAATCAGGTGCAGTTTTTCTTACCGTTTCTTTTATGGGCTTTATACCAACAAACAGAATTCCACAACAGAGATGAAAGTATTGTTTCCTTCTAGACTTGGTGGATAACTTCTGACATTTTATAGAAGGGATGAAGTTATCTGAGCACCTTTTGTAACTAATAAATTCAGAAGGTATCATCTAATGCTACCATAATGGTAGCAATGGACAAATAACTTTGTCAGTATTTATTTAAATACTAGCTGATCTCAGTACTTCTCTTGGATCTGACTATTGCAAGAATTCTCATAAGAAATCCCCATCATCACGTAAGGTTTTCAGCTAATTAAAGCCATGGGCAAAACTCGCCTGGAGCTGGGAGAGCAGGGGGCAGGGGGCAGGGAGAGGCAAATGCTCCTCAGGCCAGAAGGAAGGAGTGTGGGTACGTTTAAACACAAGTGTGGTTTAGCCACAGTGGGAAGGAGGATGCACCTCACACCTCAAGAGAGCCTCAGCCAAGTTTGGCCATTATTTACTCTTAGGGCAATAGTCCATCTAGTGCTTACTCGGGGTGGCCAAATGGTGTCAAGGTGTGTGTTCTCCCTTGTCCTCTCTGCATACAGCCCTGTCTGAGCTTTAAATAATAGAGAAAGAAAGTACTGCTTGTTCTTCAGCCTCCAGAAAACCAAAATTTAATTTCTTTAACAATAAATCTGTCATAAAAGGTTATGGGAGAGAGAGGTGAATGTGGAAGGAGAGCTTAAAGCAGGGAGCCATAGCAACTGAACCTAAACCCGATCCAGATCTGAATACAGATTACTGTAAATCGGTGCCAGGCAGAGGAGGCTGCACAAGTAAAAAGAGGTCATGTTTATTTTTAAAATTTTCTATTAATTTGCTTGATCTTGGAGGCCAGGTTATTATCTTTTAACTACACCTTAATCGTATTGCACACCCCTCTAGTTTTGTCGTTGACATACCCACCATGCTTTGCAGACAGTCTGAAGGAGCAATTGCATTAGGCTATTTTATTTTTTTAACATTTACAATAATATTAAAAAATAACCAACAACTCTAAACCTTTTTCATGAAGCCTTTTGTCTGGTATATCACAGACATGGAGCCAGAACTGATGTATTATACACAGAGGAACTGTTAAACTTAAGAGTTCTAGTAGCAGTTTCAACCGAATTACATTTACATTATTTTTTATTCAGTTTCTGCCTTTCTGACTCTTGTAGCTACCAGGCTTCTGAAGTGTCTTACTCCCAGACAGGTGAGAATCCACATGTCAGGATGTGTGAGGGCAGTAGGTATCTGGCACATCAGAGGATGTGGTAAGAAAGGACTACCCAGTGGTAACCTGACACAGAGTATATTTGCTGCAGGCAGGGCTCAGTGAACTTTGGGTCCCCCCAGTAGCCCAGCTGCAGCACTATGGCCCTGCACTCTTGCTGTGGTGGGAGCTGGTCACATACCACGGGCTCATCCCTTAGCAGAAGAGGGGAACCAGTAGTGTCAGGCTTGAAGGTGAACAGAGGAGGAGACTGCTGCAACACGCCGTGGTTGTACAGAAAATCGTTATCTGTAAGGTGACAGACTGTGGAAATGAGTACTTGGCAAAATCACGCCTAATATGTATCATATATTTCCTTGCATTAGAAGTCTATTACTTCTAATAGTAAAATAACATCTTTGAAGAGACATGAAATATATGGAATGCAGCACAAGCTTTGAATAAGTACTCATCCCTCTTGCTTGCATAAATCATGGATTAAACTAATGATATTCACTTTAAGCAGAACAGAACTTTTAGGCTGAGCCACTGGACTACTCTTCATTAAAATCAGTGAAAAACTTGTATTTATTGGGTACGCAGTGCCTGTGCAAAATTTTGCCATGAGATTAGCTATGTCACTAATGTGGGTGTTTGAACACATGTAGGAATACTCTCTGAACCCACTCCCAAGGTCATAGTTACATCAAGTACTTAGTTAAAGAAATTATTACATAGGATTAAAGAAAAAAATCCCACAAACAAAACAAACCCCTTTGATCAATAAATCTTTTGAAATTCTTGGGAAGGAATGCACAAATTGTTATTACTGTAGTATAAAGCATAACTGATTTTGTAGCAACTGTAAAGTTTCTTGCTGCTGTTGGAATAATTAAGTACCAGTCTCCTACTTTACATTTAGTAAGGGCAACAGATACTATTCAGTGGAAGAAAATCTTGCCAGAGTACTTGAACTATAAAAAAACTCAGCTGTATTACTGCACCTGAGTTTTATTTACTGGGATAATAAATATGAACTTATACCTGATACACAATTTAAAAGGTTTTAAAGTGATTTTTCCATTTCTTTATTTCCATTCATTCCTGATTCGTACTTTTTTCCATTCCTTCGTACTGTTACTAAAATTGTGGGAGTTCTCTCCTACAATAAGTAGCTTAATTGTTAATCGCATTTTTTTTAGATTCCTACAGCAACTCCCATCTGCAAATCTCAGAAGATTTTTAAGGGAGAATGAAAACTCATAGCCCAAACAAGGGTGTTTTAAATATTCAGAAAACAAACAACAGGAAAGATTGTTTTGTCTTTGTGGGACAGTTGAGTAACTAGTTAAAATGAAATATACCAAGGAAAAAACAAAGACTTGTTGAAACTAGTTCTAGTCTGTGAAGATACTGGTACTGTCAGAACTAAGCAACTCTCCTGCCCCTGATCATTTCAGAAGGCATCAGGCAGAAAATGCCCTTATTGTGGTGGGCAAGGTAAATGTAATTGAGCTGCCTCACATGCAGTCAATTCAAAGAGAATTCTTTCTATCACAGTCATATTATCTCCCCAAAACAGTGGTGTTTCTTTTTTCTTCCCTCTTTACTTGTCTTTTTTCTTTTGCTTTGTTTTTATTTTTTTATTTTTTACCTTTTCTCTCCTTTTTTCCTTCTTTTTTTTTTTTTTTAATCACAGGGCATATTACGTAGTAAATTAAAAACTGAGCAAAGTTTTAAATAGAAGATCAAAGACCATGAATAAAGACCAGGAACCAAGTTCTGGTCAGTTGCCTGCAGAGACTGGACTATGAGAGGGATTCAGCACAGCAGAGTAAGAAAGACCTGGAGTGCTTGCCATAGAAATCCTACTCAAAATCCAAACTGATGGGCCAATTTCCATTTGCTGAGGCAAAGCCAGGAGTAAAGCAATTATTTTTTGATTGTGTAGATTGATTATGACGATCACCCAAATATGAAAATTAAGGAAATTTTGATTAGCATAAGAGCTTAATTTTTCTAACTGTTGCATATCGAAGTACTCGTAAGAGATGTTGTCTGGGTAGTTTAAGAAATCGATGAGCTTTGCATCTGTAGTAAATGTTTTTAAACTTTAACGTAGGTGTTTTATGGATGCCTGTTGCAAACATGAACGTTCCTAATTAGAAGCTTTGGCAGAGCTGTTTGTATCCTTAGCTCAGAAAAGGACAGCAGACTGGCTGTGCAACCCTGTGATATACTGCTATTTCTTGCATCTTGGCTTAACCCCAGCACGCAGCCATTTGCTTACCCCTTTTTCCCTCCCCACGAGGGAGCAGAGAGGGGAAAGGAGAAAAACTTGCAGGCTGAGGTAAAGACAGTTTAATGGAACAATATCAGAAAAAGAAAAATAACACTAATAATAACAGTAATAGCAATAATAATATTACCACCCGAGCCTGGTGAGTTGGGACCGTTCTGAGTGGTGATTGCAGAGTCCCGCCCCCCAGGCTAACCTACAGATATATGCTGAGCATGGAGTCTATGGTATGCAATATCTCACCGGCCATTCCATCATTCAGTCTACTCTTCTATGGGAAGTTGGAAAAAAAAGTCTTTAAATAATGTAAACATCACTTAGCAACAACTAAAACCAGTAGGTATTCTTTCATGACAATTACTAGAAAGACAAATTAACTCTTTCCTGGCTGAAACCAGGACACCCTAGCAGGTGGAGACATTGATGACTTAACTGTTTAACACAGTGTGACTATTTAACTGTTTGTACTTATTGACCATAATCATATTTTCAACTAACCTGTGTACTCCCCTGTTCCACACACTTGTTTGTGTTTCCAGACACATCCCTTTGACTATAGCAGTAAGTGGATGGGCAGTCTTGGCTTTGTGCTAGTCTGAACAAAGGCTGTGTGCCTAATTAATTTTTCATTAACTATTTTTTTGCCCAGTTCTATTCAAAGCATGTGATTGGTGCAGTTCATGTCCAGCAGTCCAGGTGGTGATGGTAAAGAATGTAATAGCACTTTGGGAGTCAGTAGGTTAGGAAACTGCCTTACTGCTAACTGCGTGAGGAAGGGCTAGTTACCTCTGCAAGTATTTGGGTATTCACAACCTGTTCACACACAACAGAGGAACAATTCAGGGTTATTGTCCATTTTTACTATGGATTTTGATTAATATCATACTACTGCAAGTAGCTCTTTGAGGAATGAGTGAGGTGGGATTTATTCTTTGTGTATGCTTTTTGTTGTTGCTGTTGGATTTTGGTGTGTTTGGGTTTTTTTTTTTTCAATAGTGAAGATGATGACCTTTTTTTACAGCTGTTACGAGGCACAGATATTTGTGAATATTTCCAGTCTGTTGCTTGTTATTAGCTGGAATATCAAATGAGCTATTTAAGGAAACATTCAAGGGACAGTCCTACAAGATCATAGCTCTCTGTCAAAGTTTATACAGCTCTAAAGCAGGGCCAGTCTGCCGTGTACAAATTGAACCCCAAAGAAAAATGATTGCAAGTTTTCTGCAACTGAGTAAGATTTTTTTGGAATATCTGTTCCCTTCCGTTATCACTGATGTTCCATGCACAGCAATGGATTCTTCTGATCTAAGTACATACATGTTTATTCAATGTGTTGTCTTTTTTGGCTTTTTCAATACAAGCCTGTCACCCGGGGTCAGGAAAGGGGGAAATCAGAAATGATCATTTGATCCTGCCTAAGAGGAGACCATCATGGTTTGCAATATGACACAGGCTTCTTCTGAGAGTTGAAATCTTACACTACCCTAACGGTATAGGGGGGTAGCCACAGTTTACAGTAGGATATATTACAAATCAGGTATGATTTCTCCTTGAAGCAGTTAACAGATCAGCTCTTGCCAGTTCTATACAATTCTTTCCTCTGCACCTCTCTGCATCCCATGGGATTCTTCACACCCAGAGTGTGTTAATAAAGTTTTTCATCTTTGTGTGGGGATGACCATTCTGAAATCCCTCCAGAATAGCTGGAAACGGAAGGTACTCAACAACAGTTCAGTGGCTTACATGGACAGTAACAGCCCCTTTTTTTTAATTAATGGAAGTTGAAGTTGCTCTACAACTGGACAACACTTGTTTAGTTAGGACTTTTCTCTCTCACCTTTCACTTTTTATGAAACCTCCTGTCCCTGGACTGTGAGTGTCTAAATATCTAAAAACTAACGTAATGGTACACCCATTTGGGTCATAAGCTACGTAGTCTTTGAAGCACACTGGTCCCTCATTCTCTTTGTGTAAGCAGCAGGGTGCAAGTTTAAGCTTTACCCTCTGTTCCCCTCACCTGGGATGTGCATAAGGCTGTCAAATGATTGAGTTGTTTACAGGTGGGTGGGCTGGCATGTTTGTGTCTCCTGGCTGGAGGTGCTAAGCCTCATTTTGGTCACGTGTTGGATGAAATATGAGGGATGATGGACATTAAAAAAAAAAAATTAAAAAAGAGGATGTGTGACATCCTCATGAGAGAGTGTGGCAGATGGTCTTTGCCATAAGAGCTCAAACTTAAATGGTCTTGAAGTATCTCTGAAAAAGAGGATGGCAAGCTTGTGGTACATATCAGGAGAATGAATTTTCCTGGTAGACTAACCACAAACTCTATCTTACAAATGCCTGAATTAATTCAGTCTCCATTTATGGCAAATGTTTGTTGCCCTTCAGAGGAATTTATAATTGCCATAGCTAGTTCATGCAGTTGACAAGAGGGTGCACATACCTTGCATTTCAAACATAATAACAGTCTTTCAGGAGAACTATTTTGGGAGCAGGTGAATTTGCATACCAATAACAAGAAAGGAAATTGCATGCACTGTAGAGACACAGGAAAGTAGAAAGAAACCAAATTGATAAAGGGAGCAGAATACTCTTGCTGTGTCATTTGTTTCTGGCTCTAATGATATAGAAGGTTTGATAATGAGGCTTATGCCTATGGCAGACAGAGTTCACTCAGTACCTTCATCTGCTTAGTACTCACGATGGCTTGAAATGGACTTTTGTGTGCTTCTGAAAGGGACTCGGGCTATGCTGTTCTACCGTGCACCAGTACTAGTTACAAAAGAAAGATTCTACCCCAAGTGTGTATTATTTTCTCTGCTATTATTTCCATACAGCTTTAGACAAGGTGATAGTTTCTATAATCCTAAGAAGTAGCAAGGACTCAAACAGTATTGCTTTGTAAAAATCTAAAGGCAAAGTTTTGGAGTTAACCTTTACTGAAGTGGACAGTTTTAACTCATGCTGAAATAGATACCTTTACTTCCTTGTTCTTATCCTTTTGTCTGTGTAATGTTGGGTTTCAAATATATTGTAGAGAATTCAAACTTCTTGAAAGGAAGGATATTATACGTGTTAGAGGTGATCAGGTAATTCACAGCATAACTGACTTTACTAGAGCAGTCTTCTTTTTAGCTTCTCCTTGTTTCACACTCTTCTGATGTTTGGCTTTTTTCCCATGTCCTTTCAGTGTTTGGGACACACTCATTTTGAGTATCCACTCACTGCCAAATTTTCTAAAATATACTTCATCAATTACATCACTCTTACTTGTTTTCAGTTTGCTTCCAGCTGTGCGTTCACAGTCATCCTTCTTTCTTAGTCCAAACAATTATCTCATATGCAGGCCCTGGTAGGCTTTATTAGGAGGAGGAATTGATAAAATTAATCAGGTACAAAGTTTGGTGCAGTCCTGTCAAGTCCATGCACAAAATTTGGTATGTGTGGCATTCAGAGGAACAAACAAGTGCCAGTATTTATTTCTCAGAAATACCCAGCTGGACTATCTAATGTTAACTGTGCCCCAACAAGCTGTCGTGTACCTCTGGTAAAGAACCTAGCTCTCCAGGTAGGTTTATGACTCTGGCTCAGCTCTGGTGGCTACTGCAGTGGCCAGCATCTTCTAATGTGCCCGGCTGTTCCTCTAAATAAAGAGGCTTTTCAGTCAGAGCATTAGCCTGAAAAAGTCGTGCTGAAGTGCCTCATCAATTTCAGCACTTCATTCTAGCTGTGAATGCTTTCCCAGTATACTGCCACCTCCTTCAAGTAAGGCTCTTACTTGACAGCTGCTAACGAAGTAAGAATTCAATGTAGGTATGGTCAGCTGATGGAAGTTATGGATTTCTCTGTGTCTGTTTTCTCTCTTTGTTGGAACAGCATATACTTATAATAGGTTCTCTTAGGGATTCAGTCTAGTATATTTACTGGCAAATGTGCTGTTTATACATCAGAAGCAGTTAAAAACTGGCAGCGGAATTCACCTGGATCCGTTTCAAGAAAGCATACCTTTTGTCTGTAGCCTGGCAAGTAAAGATTTATTACACAACCCAAGATGTTCTAAAACTTCCTACAGATGACATGCTATTAAATGTGGGGAGATTAGAAAAGAAAGATACTAGTTAGTAAGTTTCTGTTTGAGGACTTTGAGGTAAAGGAAAAAAACCTCTTTTTCTAAAAAGGTAACAGAAAAGAATATAAAATGGCAGGCATGTAAATACAGTGGGTGTATATATGTGTCTGCATGTATTAGTGTTTCTCCATTTGAGGTATCTGTCAGATGTAATCAGGCAATCTGATTAAAATAACATAATTGAAAGGTTGTACAGGTCTATCAACAAGTCCATGTCAACGAGTTTGCTCTTTGGTATACTCACCTGTCTTTTCTCTTGTTTAATTTTCAGGCCAGCAGGTCAAGTAATTTCGTCTTCAGGTTTCGGTGTCTATAATCCTACTGAATAACCAGCCTAAATTTTCTGTTTCTCTGTTTGCTGTTGCTACCACTATGGCTTTTGTCCCTTTTTTTCTGTTGAGTGTTGGCTGATGTCATGAGATCAGAACCTCTGTGATTGTTTGAACGTGAAAAATTAATTAGAGAGTTGCAGAGAAAAGCTTGTCATTGTGATCAACAAATAATAATTATTACTGGCCTTTTGGAAACCCAGACCATAAAAGTGATGAGCTGCTGTGTAATGTCGGTGTAATGCAAGAACCTCTAAACTCCTTGAGATCAAACATCGCTCTAGCCAGGATCCTACTCTTGACAGTAGACAAGAAAGAAATGTCTGAGAAAAGTGTAAGAAAAGGGTCAATTGAAACTTATAGTCTGAGAAGACTCTTTCAGCCACTGAGTAGTAACTACCAGTCTTCTGGGAATGTTGACTGCAGTAAGAATTAGAGACTGTTCAAACATCCTCCTTTCAGCATCTCAGTGAAAATATAAATTAATATTTAAGTTGTAGAAAATGACATAAATCAGGAAAATATTAATGATTTCTCTACAGTAGCACCCAAGGCTTCAGCACTTTGGGGCTAGATAAAACTCATTCTGACAAGGGAATGTATGACATTACAACATACAAACAAACACCTACACCAGTGTGTGCAGCGTGGGCAACAAACAGAAGGAGCTGGAAGCCATTTTGCAGCAGGAAAACTACATTCTATTGCCATCACATAAACATGAGGGGATGAAAGGCACCACTGGAGAGCTGCTATAAACTCTGCAGAAGGGACAGGCCAGGACTAGAGGCAGCGGAGTGGCTGCTGATTTAGAAATCCTCTGTGCCATTTCTTCTTTTCTATTGCTGATACTAGTTTTAGTTGGATATCCCAGTTGAATATGTCTGCTCCTGAGAAATATCTGTTTTTCTGCTTCGCCTTTTAATTTATAAGATGTGCAAAGAGTAATTTTTATTGCATCAACACTTAAATCTTCATTTACATTGAATCTTACTCTAAAATTTTCTGAAGATGTTACCCCAGCTGTTGTGAAAAGAAATTTGATTTTGTGTTATCTTCATTTTCAGTCAAAAATTGGTAGGTTTACAGGCGGTGATATCACAGGGAACTGTATAGCTCTGCCTCTGGTATCAGTGTTACACCAATGACTTCTCCCCTTGCAGAACTCAGTGTTCCAACAATTCAAAACAAGAAGAAAAAAAACTGTGATTCCTGCTTTCCTAGAGGCCTTCCATCATTTACATTCAGCAGTGAAATGCTGGCGTGTACCTCAAGGACTAATGATAATGAAAAATGTTGTATTAAAGAAGAGAAATCTTTCATAACTTGCATACTAACACACTGAACTCATTACATCTTGTCTTACTACAACATGCTCTTTTATGTCTGCTGGAATGCTCTTCATTTTCAAGAGCCTATGACGTGCACTGATTCTGCAAGCATTTTTTCTCTTCCTTATTTTCAAAGGCTGCCCTTGGTTGTCATAAACTACTTGCTTATAGGATACAAATTAGGCACTCGGGTTTTCTGCACTGACTAATACAAAGATCTGAAAAATTATATTTAAAATGTATCTGGGGCAAGTAATTGTTTTCCATTTTCCTAGAGCAGAGTACTTGTGATGTTGCAGCCCAGGAGCTGCCAGCAACCTCAGCGTTTTTATTCAAATAGCGAGCAGTTTGTGGCAGAGGCTGTCTTTTGCTGTGATTTATGGTTTTTTGTAGCACGTGCAGGGAAACTGCATTCCTGGTTTGACGTTCTAGGCATTATTGTGTAATGAGCAGCCAATAATCAACATACATTTTTGAAGGTTCAAGTTGAAATTTGTAATTTCTTGGAAGTGAAACAGCACTTTGTTTTTGATACATACTATTTATATAGGTGTGGCCACAGCTCTGAGGTACACCTCCAACATTTACCATGACACTTTATTTGCTGTTCAGTAAGCTGTTTGGTCCTCTGTAGTTTTCTCCTGAAAAAAACCTTGGTATTAAAATTCCTGTCTGCATTTGCTGGAAGTAGTAGATAACTCTTTGCTCTCAATGTGCCTTTCATTCCACAAGCAACTCCCACTAAACTCTTGACTCAATAAAATACATAAACATGTTTGACTTTAAACCAATCTAAAAGATAGAAGAATAATGGGAAGGTTGGAAATAAGCACGTGAACATCTGCAACATATCTCTAAAAGACTATTTCTGCAATTGATTTTAAGTGACCTGTGTCAAAATCTTGATGAAAATGGAAAAATGTCATGCAGGCAGAGACAAAAAATAATTGAACAGTACTTGCAGTTTTCTGAAGAGCTCTGCTCCAGCAACTGTGAAAGCAAATTGCTCTAAGTCATAATGAAAGAATGTTTCAGATATAAAAGTGTCCCAATCCAGTTGTCCTAAAAGATTTGTCTGATAGACATATATGTTGTATTTAAAGATGTATTTTTACATTTTTCATTGAGCGTGGCCAACTTAATTCTTTATAGTTCAATAAAGTGTGTGTGACTCAGGTGACCTTTGGGTAACCCAAAGCTACAGTAGCTTAGTCAGGGCATATAACCTGGGCTTTCATTTTTAAAATGCCAAATTAAGCCAGTGACAGAACTTTGAATCCTGCCATTCCCAAATATCTCCCTGTTAATTATATAACCTTATATGCTTCAGTGAATATGAGTGCACTGAGCGCATTTTTAAATTCTGAAAGTTCCCATTAAAATTTGAGCTCAATCAGCCCACCAAGATAGGGATTTAATCCTTCAAACTCTGATGATATTTGCAGGTCTAGGACCTTGATTGACTTCTTTTTTACTTTATGGAAATTTAATGCAAAGCTTATTTCAATTCAAGTGCCACATACCAGTGACACATCAGAAATAGTTACAGTTTTTCCTTTCATTAAGAAATAGAAAAATCAGAATCTGAATTTAAATGAAAATGTTAAATAAACATACTGAACCAATTCTAAGTGTTTCTTAATAGGAAATTAGAGCATGAAATTATATCTTCATATAAATGTAAATTTCAGGTTTATGTTAATGAAAAATAATGTTTTAAGTGCATAAAAGCTTGTCTGAGCTTAGTGTGAATCCAGTAAGGATATTTTAAACAAATACAAAAGTGAAATACCTTTTCACTCTAAAAAGTCATAGTAGAAGACCCACTTTGAAACATATTAGACTATGTTCTACAATTTCCTCCACTCTTTATTATAAACAAGCATTTACATCCAAACCAACTAGACTGATGAAAGAACTGTTGTTACAAAGCAAAAGGAACAATCAGGATACACTCATTCCTTTGAAAAAATAACCCACAAAAATTTCTTAACTTTGTCATTCTTACAGTGTGAGGTGACTGAATCAAGCTAAGATACAGAAATGTTCCATCCTTTTATGTCCTATAAATGCAAATGAAGACATTTTCTCCAAACAGCTTTACTGATTGGAAGAACACTCAAAAAAATGGGAGCATTGTGTCGGGCTGAAAGTAGTTTGAATTCAGTAGGATAAAGCTGAATCATTTGGGATTATCAGAAACAACAGCAGGAGAACTGAAAACAAAATGGAAAAATGCTTTCAAGTACATCCTGCAGTAAGCCAAGTCAGAATAGTCATAGTTTCTTAACTCAAAATATTGAGTCACTCAGAACTCAACCCCCCTGAAAAAAAAACCCCAGTAATTTAAAAATACTAGTGTCAAACATAGTATTTTTGTTACGTTTTTCCTATTCAGGCTTATAGAACAACTGTAGAGTTATATTTTCAATTTTTTTCTCTCCCTGAACTGGAGGGTTAGACATTTGGCTTTATTTTTTAATAAAAGTTGTATTTTCATGTAGTACCAGGACTGGTATGGAGAAAAAATAAAAGGCGTGCAGGCAGTGATAAGGACCAGGGAAAAGGAACAGCTAATTGCATCAATTGGTGTTGCAAACCTGTAACAGAATGGCCATAACTGTGGTCCCACTGGCCATGTTCCAGTTACTCCCTCATTTTGAATTAATTTTCAAACATTTAGAGACCCTTTAAAATTTCAAGCTCATTAGAGCGTAATAGAAACAAAAAAGAAAAATCTAGGTTATATATTGATATTCCAGCATAGAATATCTATATTGCCAGAAAAGAAAAAATATCCTGTGGTTCGTATTTACACAAAATCTGGCGTAGAAGCATTGCATCAGCAAAGAGTGAGTCACGGATTTGCACAGGTCGTAGAATCATAGAGTATCTCAGGTTGGAAGAGACCCATTTGGTCATTGAATCCAGCTCCCTGCTCCTTGCAGGACTACCTAAGACTAAACTATATGACTTAAGAATGTCGTCCAGATGCTCCTTGAACTCTGACAGGCTTGGTGCCATGACTGCTTCCCTGGGGAGCCTGTTCCAGTGAACGACCACCTTCTCCATGAAGAACCTTTTCCTAATGTCTAATTTGAACTTCTCCTGACGCAGCTTCATTCCATTTCCTCATATCCTACCCACCGGTCACCAGAGAGAGATCAGCCTCTCCTCCTCTGTTGCCCCCCTTGAGGAAGTTGTAGGCTGCCATGAGGTCACCTCTCAGCCTGCTCTTCTTTGGGGACAAACCAAGTCCCCTTAGGTGCTCCTTGTGAGTCTTGCTCTTGAGACTTTCCTCCATCTTGGTTGTCCTCCTCCAGACTCAGTCGAATAGTATTGTGTCCTTCTTATATTGAGACACACAAAACTGTGCACAGTACTTGAGGCAGGGCCACACCAGTGCAGTGTAGATTGGGACAACCACCTCCCTCTGCCACCTTGCTATGCTGTGCTTGATGCACCCCAGGGCACACTGTTGACTCACACTCAACTTCCCATCAACCCAAACCCCCAGAGCTCTTTCTGTGGGGCTGCTCTCCAGCCTCTTGCCCCCCAGTTTGTACCTGTAACCAGGACTATCCCACCCCAGCACTTGCTCTTGTTAAATTTCATACAGTTGGTGATTGCCCAGCTCTCTGCCCTATTCAGATCTCTCTGCAAGGCCTCTCTACCCTCAAGGGAACTCACAGCTCCTCCTAATTTGGTTTCATCAGCAGAGTTATTTAACGTGTGTTTGATTCCTGTGTCCAGAATGTTTATAAAATAGTTAAAGAGCTCTGGGCCTGAAACTGAGCCCTGAGGAACCCCTCTGGTTACTGGCCACCAGCTGGATTAACCCCATTTACTGTAATTCTTTGAGCCCAGCATGTTAGTCAATTTCTCACCCAAACATGCTTGTTTGAAGACAGATAAAAATAATTTATAGTTAAAATATATAAAAATAAATAAAAATAGTTTGATCAAATTCTGGAAAGCAATCAATGGATGAATTACTTCAACTCTGTGTATAATACACTTTTCAGTGTTTTGTTTTGTACATTTTTAAGGAGACAGTACCACTGGAGGGGGGGAACATGTTTTGGGGCGGTTGAATCAGTTTGGGTTGTGCTTTTTTTTCTTCTT
>JAOXNG010000012.1:55715558-55729460 GCA_028566535.1 Scolopax minor
TTTTGTACATTTTTAAGGAGACAGTACCACTGGGGGGGGCACATGTTTTGGGGTGGTTGAATCAGTTTGGTTTGTGCTTTTTTTTCTTCCTAAGCCAGTATATATATTTATTTTTTTAAGCCAATACAAGCCCTAATAAGGACATGATTATACTCAGGAAAGAAAAAAAAAAAAAAAAGGTGACTTTCAGGATTTTAGTTTCCCTGTTGGTGTCACCTGGTGTGCCTCTTGGTGTTCTTTTGATACATCAGTTGTTAACAAAACACATGGCTATTCATATTCATATTGGGACTGTGTCCTGATTGTGTTCTTCTCTTTCCCATTGGAAAATAGCTGATAACATGCGTGTAATTATCCCTCATTTAAAAAGACATACGACTTGACTGATTTAAGAAAGGCATTAAGGGATGCACTGAATCAAAGAAAATGTGATAAATTTGAGGGTAGTTTTGCTTCTCAGGCCATTCCCTGTGTCAGAAGTGCTGATACAGACCAGTGGAACTACTCAGTGTGTAAAATAAAGCATGCATGTAAGAGCGTGGTCAGAAGTTAATTTCAGCAGCAGCTGAAACAAATACATTTGACTTTGTTCTGAAGGGGACCAGGAGCATGTTGGCATTTGCAATTTATCAGGGGGATAGTAATGATCAGCTCACATATAACTGCTTTCACTGACTGTTCCTAAGGCTCAGGTACAGAAAGACTAACTCTTACTTGGCTCCTAACTTCATTTCACTGGGACGGGAACCTAGAAAGGAACGAGGAAGTTAAATATCTTATTGAATTTAGGTTTTCATCTTAGAATCAGAGAGTGATGCATGAATTTATGACTAGGCATTTCATTGTCACTCAGGAGGCACAAATCTGATCTAAACATGTGCCTAAGTGAATTAAGAGTCTGAGCATTGGTGTTAATTGGGTTGCAAATTATACAGCCCTTTGTTTACTCTTTGGTTTATCTTAGCCTTCTTCTGCTGTGTTGCAGAGGTTTACAAGTAAAGGATAACTCCCGTGTCAGTTGTTCTGTAGGTAATATCAGAATTGAGGATAAGCACAACTGCTTTTGAAAACAAAAAAACTTTAGCAACTGTGACATTTGCTTTTTGTGTTTACATGTATGTAGTGAAAATAAAGATGTTCTGTGGGCTAATAATGAACATCAGCAGACAGCTGACACCGAAATCACAATTTCAGTGCTATAGTAAGAAACATGCCTACTCTCTGACGCTGTTACACTCAACATACTGCTTTTGGCAGCCCAAGTCTGCCATTAGAAATACAGGTGACTGAAAGACTATTTTAATTACTGTCTTTCAGACACACACATACACATAAAGCAGTAAACTGTTACTGTGCTGTAGTTAGAGCATAGTTTCAGACTTAGTGGAAGTAAAGAGCCCCTGCCCTGCTGAGTGTGGTGCTCTGCTTCTGGAAATGGAGTAGTAGATCCAGAACTGCTCAGGTGCTCAGCAAATTCCTGTGGAATCCCTATGGGCAACATGACAATATATAAGCATCCTGAAATGGCCACAATAGTGAATTTGGAACCCAAAATTTGGCAGTCCTGGCTTTGCCTAAGTTGCTGGTTGGTTTTGGACAAGTTCTATCACCAAAGGATCTGATTTTGCTTTAAAAGTTCATTGGCAATTCAATCTGCAGTTGCCATATGTCCTGCATTGTTTTTCTATCATACCCTTATTCCTTGAGAAGTTGTGAGTTTAGTATTTTGGAAGATACTTTGATAAGGGGCTTTTTTTTTTCCCCAGTGGGAACACAGTTGAAGTGTGAGGCTCCTTACAGTACTGGAGCTTATTCCTTTTTTAGGAAAAACTATTTCATGGTCTACCCAGAAACGTCTTGTCTTGTACAGGTGAGCTTTATCTTTATGGTGGAAGGTTCTACTGCAGTGGAGGAGAAAGTTTATGACTGCAATCTTTATCTTGGAACTTCAGGTCATTTATTAGCTATGCTGGGCTTATGCCACAGAGCACTCTAGGCATAAAGAATAGAGGTGGAGACCAGGTCATCACATTTTTCCTATGTAGAAAATAAGAGGAACAATTTTTACCCAGACTTTTCAGTTTGATTTGACATCCTCATACAGAAATCAGTATATAAATGCAACAGTATTGTATGTTAACTTATACTTGGCAGGGATTGAAAGCAGCAACTTGCACAGTATGAAATCCTAATGTTTGTAATATACTTGGGACCTGTGCCTAGTCAAGGATGTGCATAGAAATGCAGTGCATCATATATCTGCTGTAATGCATATAATATAAAGTTATTATAATATAAAGCATATTAAAATTACTGTGTTTTCCAGCAAACACAATTTCTAGCAAATAACACTGTTATGCTTTGCCAAAACTGCAGATGAGAGAAGTATTGTACAAGTTTTTCATGCCTGGATTGACTGTTGAAGAAGTATATAAGGGACTTTTGTTCCAGAAGAAGTATTCAGGATGAATCAATAAATCTTAATGTCATCTCTGCTGCTTTCTGCAGTCTCTGTTTCCTTCTCAGGCTCTCATTGCAAGATTGTTAGACTTTTACATTCCAGCCAAGTAAATCAGCATGGGCAGATTTTTTTCCTCTATAGAAGGCTGGGAATCATATTTGGAAACTCTTAAGAGGTCGACATCCTCATAGGGATGCTGTGATTTTTATTGGCTCTTAATGTACTCTTTTCATTGACAATATTAATTATTGCTTATTAGATAAAGAATAAATTAGGTAAAAGTATTCCAGTGGAATTATTGCAAAGCTCCTCTGATAAATAATTTAAAAAGTGTACATTACCATGCTGCAGAGGAAAGAAGGAATCAATCCCTCCTTTTCTTACTGCATTTGAGACTGAGATTGTGTTTCCGTGATGAAGTCACTCCAGTTTTAGATTCTTGCTCCAGATCATACAAGCTGAAGTCATGGGATGCTAAAGGCTGATCTAGTATAAAATAACTATTGTTTCAACAGTGGAAAAACCCCAACCAAATGAAACCAGTGATGATGGGTTTATTTCAGCTTACACACTTCATACAGAATCGGGTATTGTCCAGCAGCTTCATTCTAACTTGAAGCTGGAAAAATATGTCACCTATTTTCTCGCAGCTGGCTTGAAGCCAGCATAAAACATAATGCCAGAATGAGTTCTTTGTCATCTACGGTGCTTAATTTGACAGAAATGCAATTGCATCCACATGTCTGAACTAGACTGAATGTGCACTTTTAAGTTGTCAGTGATGTATAGATCAGGTATTACTGAGTGTGGGGACACAGCCTGGAAGGGACTGTCCTTTGGCAAGAACAAAAATATGGCCTAGAGGCAGGTAAAACTTCCACGATCTCAGTAGAACACTCAAAGAGTGCTGTAAAAAAGTAATGCTATTTTTTAACCACTCTATCTGTACTCCAATTTAACATTTATTTGAGAATCCTAATCCCAAAGTTTAAAGAAGAGGGGAAAACCCACCATGTTTACAGCCATTTCCTTCTTACTCCCTAAGAAAAGTAAACTTACACTGACAGAGAGCAGAGGGCAAGGACTGCAATATTACATGTGCACACACCTATCAATTTCAGAATCTGAATTGCCATTCTCTTGCAAAGGCAATAAACACTGTAATATGTCTTGGATGAAAAACAAGAAAAATAATAAGTTTGCTAGGTAACAGGCAAAAAATCTGCCTAGAAAACAAGCAATAGCGTAATCTCATTACAAGAGAAGAGTCAGGAAATTAAAACTAAAAATGCAAAGTGAATACATTCAAGCTAAAGACTGTTAAACCCTCAAATATATTTATATCAAGAGTAAAATGACAATTGACTGTTGCAGCATAATCCTTCTCTTTCAAAGAAATGGTGGTGTCTCATGTTCTGTTGATTCATTTTCAGCCTCTTGATTAGATAAATCTTGTGCAAATATCTCACACATTCTGTAGTAACAGCAAAAATATTCTGGGGATGATAATGTAGGGAGGAAGAGAAAAGAATCTGAATAAAAGAATGTGTCTTCTGCCTTTGCTCAACTGCCAGACTATAAGGGTTCATACAGAAGATCTTTGTGTTTTGTCAAGCATAGTGTCTTTGTTCTTTATTGAACCCTAGAAGCACTAAAATAAATAAAATGTTTCTGAGAAGAATACCAACCACACAGTATTTTTCTATGTAAAGAAGTATAAAAACTAGTGTCTTTATAGATGATTTTCTCTTTTATACTTCTGTAGTGTAAATGGAAATTTATAGTTTGATTAACAAATACCTCTCTTCTTGAGCTTATGTTAGCTCAAGTACTCGAAATATGAAATATTAATGGCTTTGGAAGTAATTGCTTCTAATTCAGTTTTTCCTCTCTCGGTTCTTCTGTCTTAAAGAATTGTATGGTGTGGAAATGATAGTTTAATGAAACGTCAATGGACTTACTGCTTTATGTTTATGACAGATGTAAAATATCTCCACCAGGAGCGGTATCATTGTGCTGGATTTAATCAGCGAGGTTCTCCTGCTTGGCTGTTGGCCACGTGAGTCTCACTGTATGGGCGATGACTGGATGTCCCCCCGTGGTTGAAGGCTAACACGCAGCCAGGTTGTGTTGGTTTCCACTCTTCCGTGAGTCTACTCATTTCTCAGCCACGCTCACCAGTTCTCACTCTGCTTCTGCCTGGAACTGCACCCTCCTCGGAGCAATAGATTGTCACCTTATGTCTCAGCTCCTTTCAGCTCTGCAGCCAAGTCCTCAGCAGATGGAAATGAGGCTCCTTTGACCTCATCCTGTCCAAATGTGGCCTTGGTGATGCACTTCTTCACCCCCTGAAGTTCCCACTTAGTTTCTGTATACATAGAACCACAACAGCTATAAGTCTTTTTGTTCTAAACGTCGCAAACAGATGTTTTATTTTTTGTCCTTTAGCTCTGGAATGCGCCCTGCTGTAATCTTCAGGAAAGTGCCTTTTCTCACTTTTAATTCTGCCCTCACCATGGGTGGTTCTAAGAGAACAGTGCATTCATTTCCACTGAGCTATGGTTTGTTTCTTGAGCTCAGGAGTGGTGCTGCATAGCACCAAACTTTTCTCAGAGAAGGATTCTTCTTTTCAATCCCAGGCACTACCTACTTCTATCCTGCCTTCCTGATTTCATTTAGAGTCAGTTGCTGACAATGAGAGACTAGTTTTGGCTGAAGCTACTACTTCAAAAATTTCTGTCAAAACTGCAAAATCTGCTTGATAGAAACATGTCAGATATATATGGCTAAGGGACCATGCAGAATTTACAGAAGTGTAGTATGGGACACAGCAACAGCTGGCTGGCTTCTGTCTGATCTCTCACTGTTCACCATGACAACAAAGCTATTATGTCCAGTAATATATACACTATATACTTCTCTAACCCGCTGCCCGTGCTGCGAGTCGTGAACTCAGAACTGACTGTATGAACATAGCTTCAACATGCTGATTAATTTGGAGTCATTATACCAGGCAAATATCACTTGAAAATTAATCTTTTCTGTGCATGTCACTTCACTGGATATTTTAATTGTCAAAGACTTAGTATTGGGAAAGCAGACAATCACTCAAGTTAGCCTGTGCAAGCTGTTAAAGACACACACCTCTTTAGGGAGCCTGGGACACAAATACTGGGAGATTGTCACTAAGTGGGAGATTGTGAACTTCTAACACCAGTTCAAAGGAGTAGGTGACCTTAGGATTTAGCCACTTATCCCATATATTTCTTAACTAAGTTAAGCTGAAAGCAAGCAGAAGTACATAGTTACAAAGTCCAGAAGAAGCCAGAAGCAATGCAACAAACTGGTAAATAAAGATTAAAAAGAGAAAAGAATATCCCTGCTTATATCTGTCTAGCACATTATCTAAATTTTTCTGTTCTGGTGATCCAGCTAACAATTTTCTATATGATTAGGCCAACAAGGTGGCAAGTGCTTCGTAGTATTCTTATCTGAGGGTCATGGCTCTCATTCAATCCTTACCTTTTCAGTCTGTATTATGGGAAGAGATCGTAAGTCCAGCATAGTCCACTCTGCCTTTATAGTCCAGGTAAGTCTTTGGAACAGGGTATCACCTAAATTCAACCCTCTCCTCCTTATATATAAATTTTCATTAACCTACTCAGGACTTGTTTATTCTGTCTTTGAAGATTCTAATACCCGAGTCATGACCAATGGACAGTTTTCACCTTGTCAGGCAGACAAAGTGAGGTTCATCTCACCTGGTTTAGACATTTAGAATGGTAAAAGTAGGTAGAAACCTGTCTCTTAGATACCTTTGGGTTCTGTGTGATCAAAGAATAAAATAGGCATTTTTTGGGAATGATTCATCTGCGTTATTTTGGATATCCACATTCAGATGAATCATTCTCTAGGAGTATTTCTTTCTAGTGAGTGCAAAGGAAGCCCGGGGTGACTTTAGCTTACGGCTTAGAAGTAGACATCTGCATTATTGGTCAATAAATCCTTATTTTAACAACCTTTCCCATGGCTGGCCAAGCCTTCAGCAACCTTTTATAGCTCTACAGAGCATAGCATTCTTTCCTACAGGACTGGGAAAAGTTTAATCCCAAAGCAAAGCTTTCTTATATGTGAGTTTAGTAGTTCATGCGTGCACATGTTAATCCTCATTCATCAAACTAAATGATCAACAGTTGTGCATTCAATTAATTATAGGCCTTTGCTTCTAAACAGACACTGTAGTGACCTGTGTTATTTTCAGATCTTGTGGTGATAAACAGGGTGCATTTCAACAGCTTCCTTGCTTCATCTTTCAGTGCCTTTTTCTAGCAAAGGTTCCATCTGCCCTTTCTTGAAGTAAAGGTAGCACATTTTCTCCTGTGTTTGGTCATTAGATTCACACTCCAGATTGTTTCACAAAAGGAGCCTGTGCCTTTTTTGTGGTAACTTCTGCTGTCTTGTTATTGTAGTGTAAATTGCAGCTGCAGCTGTTAGCTATGTTTTGTCTTTAACTGTCATGTAAAGTTTTATTTAGAAACAAAACCAGAGAGATGTAAAGAGAAAACGTCAGTATATGAGGAAGGAGCACACTGAAAGTATAACAGTGAACTATTTTTTCATGCTGGCAATAACATCCGTATCTTATCTTGAGGAAAAGTACCGAGAACTTAAAAAAGAAAGTCTTTTTTTCCCCCTTCTCTTTTTTTGTTGGAAATAAATTTTTAGAAGTCAGCATAACTGGAAACAACTTCTTTCTCAGATCATCTCTCTCATCCTATCTTGGGCATTTCAAGAATATCATCGCCTTCCTATTCCTCTGAGAATAGCTAACCCTTCATTGCAACAGACAGACCAGGTGGGAGAGTTTTATATGAAAGAAAGGTTTCTAAACCAGTTTAAAGGGACTGAGAAAAATGAAAAGATAGTTCAGAAAAGAGAACAGAAATAATTCTAGATATTTTTTTAAAAAGCCTTTGCAGTACATTAAAATTAGAAATCAAGAATTGATTTTTATCAGGGAGGGCATCTGGTTGTAGGAGCTGGCTTCCAAACATAGACTTATAAAAGTTCTCATCTCTGAATCCTGTAATTCAAGACCAAATTTTCATTTAGAAGATACATGGTCTCTGAGTCTTAGATTACCAGGTAACTGAATTAAGTTTTATGGCTTTTGTTATATGGCAGATCAGAGTAGGTGTTCAGAAGGCTCAAAAAAAATATATGAAATGTATAACATGCACACCTCACAAAATAAAATGCACATTCTAACCATCTAACCATCAGCATCATGACTGTAAAACTTGCAGTCGAGGAGAGGACCACTCAGCACCGCTTGCTACATCCAGTCTTCGCCCTCCTTGCAAAAGGCAATATGAAGGATTCTCTCTATCACCCTTTTCTTCCTCGGTGCCAGCAATACCCCAGGAGAAGGAGCCCCAGCTGAACTCATACTTCATTAGTGGCTGTCTCAATCCAAGAGCTGCTGCCTTTTACAGTTTTCCTCTCTCTTTTCCTCTACCACAGCTGAGGCTGTCTTACTGCCTTCTGAGCTTTCCTTGAGCCGTGTTTTGTGCCTTTGGGAAATGCTTCCTCCTGGCTTGCAGTGATCCTGCCTTACTGAGACCTCTGGATAAAGGCATTCTGGACCTCTGCTTTTCTTTTCTGTCTACTGCTGATTTCACAGTGAAGCCAGCTTCAAGCAATCTAGAACTCCCCTTTTTCCTAAAATCAACTGATCCCTGCTCTTCAACACAACACACAGGGAATCGTAGGAACTTGAAGAAAAAAATGATGGGAAAACAATGGGATGTCTCTTTATTTTTTAATATTTTATATTATAATTTAATTTAATTAATTATATAAATATATCTAATTATATATTATAATTATATTTAATTAACATAATTTAACATTATTTAATATTTTAAAATATCCCAGGATATTTTACGTGGACAGAAGGTAGTAACTTTTTGTAATTCATTGGTAGCACTTAGAGAAATTGTTTAGTATGTTTCTGAAGGTAAGAAGACTTGTTCAAAAGGGAAACATAAAGACTCAGGGCCCCTAAACATCAGTCAAACCTTATTTGGGTATTAAAAGCTTGTAGGGTCTGAGCATCTCCTCCGGGTACTTAATGTTTGAAAGTGGTGTTGATATTCTGCAAATTAGAAAGCAAACCCATTTATTAAGGAAAGTAGAATCTTATGACAGAAATCAAGTTACTTGTCTATTGAAATGTCAATAAATGTTTATTTCCATGTAATTCAACACAATTCCCTTTTTTTCCCATATGCTTCATGAAGCACGTGTATATATTGTACTGCAAGTCTGACTAAACCTAAGCAAGCTCCTAGTCTCACTATTCCAGATTTATAGCCATAAGCTAGTTTTTTTTTGCATCAACCAAAACATATAAATTACATTTATGAAAATATGACATTAATTAAGTATTTCCATTAATACAGCCAGTGCAATCCTATGTTATATATTTTGCTGGAAGTGCTGAGGTCTGGAAAACTCAAAACATTAGTTAGTTTTCATAAATCTACTCCTGAATGAAGATATGCTGAAGTCTTTACAAAACCCTCTGAAATTTGGTGTGCCTTAAGTAGCAGTGCTTATAATACGAAATGATTTTAAATTCTGAAAATACATATTATCAAATATTTTACTATAATGCATTCGCATACTCATTGAGAGGTTAATTGGACAGATACTTGTGGTTAATCTTTGTTAATATGGAAAATTACAACAAATAATTTACAGTTATTTTAAGTCTAATACTTTAATATATCAGGAAATTTTCTGATGAGATTGACCATTACATTTATTATCTGAAAAAATTAATTTTCGATAAAAGTAGTGTTTAAATGATGAAAGGAATTATATTTGTTAGCTTTTGAATTAACTTTGATTCTACTGTTTTATTGAAGGTCATAGAGTTTAATTGACATTGATGAAGTCTTATATTCAAGTGACCTATGGTTGACACTAATAATGACAAAATCTTCTTTCTGGAAGAAGAGGATTACTGTGGTAGACCTTAAATAACTCGGCATTTTCTGTGAGATGAACTTGTCATTTGCATTATTCATGGTATTTCCAAAGGTAAATATAAAGGAATATCAAGAAATAATGCTGACACCAAGATGCCCGAATCTCATATACAATTGAGTAGTGTTTAAAGGAGGAAGGGGTCTATGTAAGTGCATGGCAGTGTGCTATAACAGCCCATTCTAGTCCAAATAAATTTTTAGGAATGTTTCTGAAGCTTTTAATATCTTGGGGTTTTTTTGTCTTTTTTTTTTCTGTTGGTCTTTGCAGCTTCTTTGCTATTTTCAAAAGCCACCAGAAATAGGAATTTGGTAATAGGCAATGAAGAGATTAATTGAGCCAGTGGGAAGAAAAGATACATGTGTATGCTTGTGTGAGCCCCCCCTGGTAAATAAATGGCAGGAGTACTCCAAATATAATCTTAGCTGCAGTACCAGAACTGAGCATCATGACACCATGGGCACTGTGACAGACAAGTCAAGGGAGGTGCTGAAGTCTTGCAGCACGAGACAGGAAGGAATAAGGAAACTGGCAAAGATTCTAGGAGAGAATGAGAGTGGAGAGGCTTAGGGACTCATCCTGTATCTGTACACGTTGAAGAGATTCAAGTATTTGCAAATCTTTGGGCAGCATAAAAAAATGTCTCTTATCCATGTTGAATCTGCAGGCTAAACCTCTGCAAATGCAAGGTGTGCTGACCTCACCAGGTGCACGAACCAGGAGTGCTCAACAGTGAAACACCCACACAGTTCCTTGGGTGTGGGTATCATACGTACCAACTTACTGGGCTGTGTTCTATAAAAAGCTTGGGAGCTGAAGGATGGTGAGCCAAACAGTCTATTTTGTAAAACAGGGCTGCTGCTTGTTTGCTAGAATATTTAGAGTGTGCTGGAATACTTAGCATTCCAGCTCTTTCAGGGTTTGCTTTGTAGCCAGAATACCTAGAAACACTGAAACCCCCCCCACAAATTAACATATTCAGACAGCAACAAGATGCTGGTGCTGTTTGCTTAAGAAACCATCAGCTATAAAAATCACAGACGTTAGGAATATGATCATCCATATGCTTGGATGCAAATTACTGCTCCTATGGCAAATGTCTCTCATGCTCTTATTCATGCAAATGAAGTCAAGGCCACTTTTATTGTTGACTTCAGAGGGGCCTAAGAACTTACTCTCCAGAGTAAAGCTATCAATGTCTCTGCATTTTAAACCTATATGCTCATCTCCCAAACGGATGCGTGCTGTCTGCATGGAGCATAGAAATTAGGGTAAAATTCTGGGCATGAGTATCAACCCCAATTCCTGGTGCAACCTTCTTGCTTCAGCATTCGTGGAAGAACAAAGAGGCTTTTGGGGAAAGGCTGTGTTTTGCAGCGTGCACACTGCAGTGTGTCACACTGGGGAAATAAGAGAACACCATATGAAAAATACAGGTATAGGGGCTGAGGTAGTGTATACATAGGGGGAAAAGCAAAGAAGGCTGGTTCAGGATGACCTCCAAGTTAACCCTAAGAAGGAATATAGTTCCTTAATCAGCACACTGCAAAGGAATTGAACTCATATTTTAAGGTGCCTTCACTGGCAAAGAAATCAGCAATCTCTGTTTAGTGAATGCAGTTTTATTTCTAGTTAGATTTATTTCTAGTAAAATTGCCATACGTAGTTCATTTCTTGGTTTGGTTTTTGCCTGTTTCCTTTTTCACAGTATGTTAGTATCTGACAAGTGAAACAAATTTGATTTTTCTGAGCATCTTTGACAAACATTAATGAATCTTGATTGTGTAAAATAATGTTGCATTGTTATTGGTGAAAGGAGGCCTCATTGGTTTAAATATTGGCAAATAGTAATATTTGTCTTTACAATGGCATAACCTGTGACTAAAACTAAAGTATTATATTGCAGAGAAAATTCTAAGTATTAAGAAGTGTTCTTCAAAACTGTAGAAATTTGAAGTCTCATCTGCCTGACAGAGACTGGTGAAGATTTTCTTCTTTATAGACAAAAATGATGCGTTCAAGTGTGTGTATAGATAGATGTAACATTTTGAGGTTGCATTCCTCCTATACTATTTCCTTGTCATGCTTAGTTTACCAGCAAAACTACAAATTATTTTTCATTTGTTTTTTGCTATTCTTAGCCCTGGAGGGTCAGGCTAGTTTATGAAAATCAAACTCCGCTGTCTTTTTGGCTCTATCTATTGTCATTTTGAAATTGCCAACACAAAGAAGTCCATGATCATAGTGTTTTTCATTATCAGGCTGTTGTTTATAATTTATGAAGCAGAAGGGTACTAGCTTTTTTTTGTTTGTTTGTTTGTTCATTTGTTTGTTTTCCTCTCCATAAACTTCACTCATCCTGTAGGTCTGAGAACAATATTAATTTTGACTGGTAAGCTGAATAAACACAATTTGCAGTCGTAGGTGGGGAACACTTACCAACACCAGGGTGTCACTTTAAAGAAGTAACTTTTCTAACCTAATACTTTGAAGTTATCTTTCTTTTGCAATGGTAAATACAATACATTGTAAATCTCAGGGTGGATTCAGCCATTAGTGTTTACAGGTTATGACAGGAACATGCTTCAATTTTGGGGCCTATAAGTCTGCTTTGGTGAATGCCTGCTCATTTTTTATTATGTCTTTTCAGCTTGTAAACCTACTCTTTGGCTTCCTAGCAGTGTCCTGAGCTGAAAATAATTGTCACTTGAAATGTTCATTGTCAAGCACTGTACAGACTTGGCAGACAGCACAGCAGTGTGTTTTCACAGGAGATGCAAGTTTGGGGAAGACAGAGTCCCCTGGTCTCTAAGCTGGCAGATGCTGAAACACAGCTTTCAAGGAGGGGAATCATAGAGTGTTTTGCAAGGAGCTGTGCAATGCTCATTCATGCTGGGGCAGTAATAGTCTTTGATTTGGGAGTATGTTGCGGGTCTTCAGCCTAAAGATCTCTGGGTCTCTTAAAAGACACTGCAAATCTCTTACTAGTAACCTACGTGCTCCAGTGCCTCTTGCTTAGCTGGCTATGCTCACCAAACCTCGCCGTGAGTCAGTGGACTGGAGCAAAGAGCTGGCATAGTTCTCTTCCCCTTGAGAAAGGTGATGAAAATGAGACTATGGAGTGTGACAGGGAGAACCCAGGACAACTAATGCTGCCTGTGTTCCTCTGTTGCCTCAGGAAGCTTTGGGCCTATTGTACACTTGATCTCCTCCTGTGTGTGAGTGAAGCATTAAGCTGAGAGACCTTGTGGATGCCAGTCAACTCTTCTGTGCATTTGCAGATAATTAATTCATGTGATGGGAAGGGATGATGACATCTCACTCAGCTTTGCTAGTAGAAATATGTGCTTGGCTCATCCATCAGTGTTCATTATCACAGCATGGACCAGGCTCCACGTGTACACCTACACATAAAGCCACAGCCAGGTTATGAGTTCATCCTACAGAAGTGTGACCTCTCCCTGGGCTGCATTCACTTGGGCTCATTTCCATGTGATAGGGCTTTATCAGTATGGGAGCTGACTGATCTCTGCCCAGTGTTGAGTAAAAGTGAAATGGCAATACGAGTGTCTCTGCTCACTTAGACAAAAACTGTGCCTTGTGGAAGGCTAGATGGAAAAAATTTAAGTTTTTGTCTTTGGCAGGGTCACAGCTATTTATGGAGATGCATAGAAGTGGCTGGACTCCCTGCAGCTCAGAAGGTCTTTAGCAATTCCAGCACAATGCACAGCGTCCAGTCAACCCAAGATTTCAATATTGGATCTAAATTTTTAGGTACATATTTGGGTATTGCAATTGATTGACCGTACCTATACCCCCCAAAAATCTGTGTCATCGCATAGTTTCCATGAAATCTAACAGTGAGTTTATTCTACTTCCTGTCTAACAAGTGTGCTCCAGAGAGTGGCAAAGGTTGTTTTGTAACATTATTAGTAAAACTTCCAGGATTCACAGTTGTAATCGTGAAATCACTAAACAATTTTGAATTCCTATGAATAATGTGACCTGTTGAGTCATAAAAAACTGAACTACATGGTTTTCATTTGAACATTTGGAGATATTAACTCTTTATTGTGATTTTAATAATACATGCCTGAATTTTTTTCCCTCCATTCTTTTCTTCTCACGGAGAAGTGAAGGCTCCTGGTAATAGTATTTAAGTTGTATGGCAGATAGGGATTTTAGAAAACCATTTTTCCCTTAGAGTCTAATTATTCATTTCTTTGTTGCTGCTGAATCCCTTCAAATAGATGCCAGAGTTCAGACTGCCCTAAGGGGCTGTTACTGACCCTGGGAGGTTAAGAGGAAGGAAAGGTGAGTATTGAGAAGGCAGTGGAATCTGGGGCTGCAGTAGGGATGGATGGGTCGTGTTTATGGAGATTTCAGCC
>JAOXNG010000012.1:55729560-55740035 GCA_028566535.1 Scolopax minor
CACTCCACATCGACTGGGAGAGATATATATGAGTGGGAGGAAGGAGTAGCCAAAGTAGCACATTTTGGTTTGGCATTTGATTTCTAAATGTTTCATAAACATGTGATTAGTCATCCTTGGTCTTTTTGAAATGAAGGGAACTATGCATTTGTGCAATGATGAATGCATTTGGAAATACTTACAGGAGTGAGGAAATCAATCCCAACATCCCTGCAGCTTTGTCCTCCCAAGGCAATGAATCCTTGAGCGGATTTGTGTGCAGCCTGTCCCTGGAGATATTGATGCTGTTGTTTCACTCTCTGATTGTCTTAATTTGGTCTGTTGTCGCTGGGATTTAAACTTGTTTACCTAATGTACTCCTAATGGAATTAGCCCAAATCAATTCTTGTGATAACTTCTGAGTCTTAAAAGGACTTACTCTCCATCAAGTCTATGTAAATAAGATGCTTGAGTCAAAGCCAGTTTATATATATATTCTAATACCAGAAATGGTCTTTTGAAAACATGTTGCCGTAGTATTCAATTTTAATGTATTTTCAGCACTTCTTTTTCTTAGATGACCTTATTGTCCTCTAACCAGTCTTGCTAGAATTCGAAGTAAAAATGCTCCTTTTTGCCACCATTAAGCACTCAGTTGCTTGAATTGTCTCAGAAGGCAAGTTTCAATACATATCCCCAAGGATATTTTCTGGGATTTACATTCAGAAAACAAGAGATAGTGAATCACTTTAATGTAAACTGTGTGTTCTTGCATGATTCTCAGCTTTTCATCAGTGAACTGTATGGAAATCAAATAACAATGCAAAAAAGCCTTAAAAAGGTTTTGGCATATTACTATCACACAAAAAAATTCCAAAATTTTTCTTTTCTTCTTAAGAGCATTGGTGTGAGTTTTTTGGCAGTTGACTTTTAAATTTGTTTCGGTATAGATATAACTCCATCTATCTATCTTTTTTATACAGTGATTAAACAATATATAATAGGAGTGAAAACTAAGCACATTTTTCTTGATCATTAAATTTGTAGGTTTTGAGATAGACAAGATGACAAAATGGTAATTTGGGTAGCATTTGACATTTGCTGTAGAATAAATAACTTATGGCTAGCTTGGCTCCTATAAATCCTTCAGAGATTAAAGTTGTCAGTAGCAACCTCAGAACATGGAATTTATTAACTTCAATGGAGAGATGGTTGCATATGTCCATCCAAAATTACCCCAGAAGATCTGCTCTGGTCCCTTGGAGCATTTTCTACCCATCATTTCATACAGTCATAATTTTTTGTACAGTAGTTTTATATGGGGGAGACTAATCACAGGTGGTTTTATGTAACCATGAAGCTGAGCTAGTCTCTGGAAAGTGGTTTTTGCCTTCCAAATGTCTCTAGAATTTGGGCTAATACTACTCCTAGGAGAGCAGACAAGGGAGAATTTGCATTTCTTCTGGAAAAAACATTACTCTCATAGTGTAAGGCATCTTGCTTTCTCATGAAAGGGCGTGTTTGTTCAGTTCAAAAAAATGAGTCATGAAATTTGCCAGTTTACTCCTTAGCATATTTTTTTGTAGCAGCATGTATACTGATTCAGAAAGTAGGGATTTAGCCCAATATTTTTTATAAATGAAAACCAAGAGTATTTGCTGCTGGAGTTGATGACACCTCACTTACCTAAATCAGAGCCATTACAATGAAAATGAATAATGTAAAATCAGATAGTAAATGTAAAGCTTTGTTCTTTCTTTCCTTCCCTGCTGTTTCTGGAAAGATTAGGGGCATTAGGACTCTTTAGGAGTCCGCTTTCTAATGATGAAAAAGCATAGAACAGGCAAGTTGGTGCTACTGCATACGAATTCTATGTTTGGCAATCGTTCATTTTATTTTTCAGCTTCAGTAAACAAATCAATATTTCTGACACTGAAAAATATGTCCTTAACGTTGTCTGTTACCGTACCTTCTAAGAGTACAAGTTTGTTACAGCTATCTTCTCATTTTTTACATTGGCCTTCTTTGCCCTGGGTGAAAAAAAAAATAGAGCCAGTAATTACATGTATTATAAAGATTAATCAACCATAAAGACTATAATTGAACACACAAGTGTAGTCATTACTTGATTAATTACTTCACTAAAATAATCAGTCTTCTACATACATCAGAATAATATTCAGTGGTGACTGGAAGAGAGTGTGTGGAGATGAGGACTGCTTTCAAATCTTACATCAAAAGGACTTTCCTACCTGTCCTTCTGTCTGGTTGCAGAACCTGCTTTTATTCACATGTTTCACTTCAATGAACTTGCTTTATTTCCCAACAGAATTCTGTCATCTTAACTTTATCCTTAGGAATGAAGAGTAAAACCTCTCGTGTGAACTGTGACATTGCATAAGCATATGTGATGTCAATATATCCTCGGGACCTAAGGAAGGTACGTGGAAAACTCCTTTTGAAGGACATATGTGGAAAACAATGTTGACCACGGGGTTTCTTCTTACCACTGAGACTTCATGCCAGTTCTTCTGGCATTTTAGAGGCCATAGGAACTGCCTTAATGTGTATTTATGTTTGAGTATTATGGAGGAAAATTTACATGGCCTCTGGAGGTGGACATTGTAATGTAAACCTCATTTGTGTGTATTTGGAACTCCGGTCAATGCTCCAAATCATGTTACTTCTTAAATACAATTTTTTGAAAACTAACAAGACATTATTGTCTTGATGGCTGTCATTGTCAAGTTCAGCTTCCTACAACAAGTCTATTTTTTGAGTTACTTAAACTCTAAAAGTGCTGACTTTTTTAAGCATTATTGATTAATACAGAAAATTTACACACTGCTGTAAATTGATTTAGTGCTTCAGGAAGCCTGGACAGATATGTAGGAAAGGTGTGTATCTTTATGTTTTCCTCAATTTTTCGTCTTATTATTAGGATGATTAATAAATAATTTATCCAGAGAGGAGCAAAGAAGTTTCTTAGTTCAGCTAACTATTATTGCTTCGTCCTGAGAGAGATCTGTGCTAACTCTGAAAGCAGAAGTTGTTCACTCATAGTGCTGTGAAATTCAGCATACGCTAAGTTGCCCTGCCAAGGCACATCCCCAGATGAAAACTGAGGATGCTCAAGCTTCATGAGAGTGTGAGAAAGGAAGAATTTCCTGAGGAGGATTTTATCTGGAGTCAGTGTTTACCCTTATTTCCTGAAAATGCTGATTTAATCTAATGTGATAATGTGGGAAGCATCCAGAAACTTGAATACATTGTAGAACATTCCTGTGGAGCATCTGATCTCTGTTGTGAGAGAAGGTTAACAGGATTCTATGTAGGAATGTTCTACATTTAAAATGGGGAATGTCATATTACTCTGTGTTTGCAGCATCTGCTATCTGATCTAATCTCCTCCTCCTGGGAAAACAGGCCTACCTTCTCTGTCAGAACTGTGTCACTTCCTTCGTGCCACTTGTACAGTCCGTCACTCCTGATTTGTTATGGAAAAAAGGTCAGAGAGAAAGCTGAGGAATTAATTTTCATTTTTTTCATGGGGAAGGTAGATTCAAAGAACAACTCAAATTTTCCTTTGTCTTGTGTAAGACATTTCTGCACTTTCAAAAAGTAGTGTGCTGCTTACTAGTTTGACTCTGGTGGGGCCACGTCGTCATGAAACGAGGGTCAGAAGTCCCTCATAGGGTATACATAAAAGTTGGAGTAGCCCTGCAGTGCTGCTGCAGGTATCTCCCGGGGGTTCACCACATTTCAGGCAAGCCTGATCTGCAGTATTTTTGGTAGGAACTAACAAACCACATTGAAGACAGTGAGGTTAGTTGTGGACAGTGTGAGGAAGTTTACCTTCATGTAAGTAATTAACACACTATTAGTTACTTATCTAAACTCTGAAACTTTTTCTATTTGGTTTGAAAAACCTGTACTAGCAGCCTTCTCATGGAGGTAAAAGTGATTAGATGAACAGCAAGACCAATGTCAAGGGCTGTGTTTCCAGAACAAATTATGGACAGAGGAAGCCACTGTAGCTGACAAGAGAATCAATCACTGAACGGCAAAGTTCTTACCTATTGATTTCTTTCTAATTCTGATCTTTGCTACATGAAGATTATATCCAGAATGGCACAGTTGCAGAATAATTTCCTTTACGTTAATGTAAAAGAAGTTTGACTATGATTACTAAAGCAGAAGTGTATTGTTGGGGCAGCAAATGTGCATTGCCCCAGCCCTTCTTACCCTTTGCAATAGAAACCCAAGACATCGTTCTGCGAGGCTGTCGCTCTGCCACCCCTCATGAGCAAAATAAAGAAACACTTCAAAAAATAAACAGTGGATGGGGGACGGCATGCTACTCATCACTTGTGCTACTTAGTCCTTCTGTATTCTCACTTTTGCAAAGCATATAGAAATAGGTGATTAATAACTTTGTACAAATAGAGCCTCTTAGGATTATGCCAGAATACGGCCTTGAGTGCTAAAATTCAGTATGTTATTGAAATGCCAGTCCCTGGAAAGCGAAGACCCCTGTGGATATTTTCGTTACCTTAAATATAGGAGGTTGCCACAGAATTTAAATAATGTTCACTACTGTTGTTATTCCATCAGAATTTTTTATATACTTAAAACATGAAGAAATGTTGAAATTCAGACCTAGTACTTAAGTAAAAATCTGTTGAGGTATTTAGCGCTCTGGAAATATGATGGTGTATTCATTCTCATTACATCATAAGTTGACTTTCTTGTGGTTCTACAAAAAGCAGAGGTGGAGGTGAAAAACCAGCAGTAGTTTGAGCTGCACTGAAAAGTAAAGGAAGTAGTCAGGTGCTCTTATGTTCATTTTGTTTGCACAAGGTGTACTGCTATATGTCTCTAAACTTGGATGAGATCCATGGAGGTGTACATTATTTTAGTATCCTAAAAATTAAGAAATAGCCAGAACAGAATATTATTTTTGGGTTTTGCAAACCTATAAATGGGGTTTTGCAGTACAAACCCCAACACTGCCATCAGGTCTTGTATGAAAGTTCAAGACAAGCTACTGTTACATAGGGCAATAACAGCTACTCATAAATAGAATTTTTTTGTGAATATAACACTGTGTTTGGATTTTGTGAAATAATTACATCAGTTACAAAGTGGCATCAGTGCATTTTTAAATCGTGTTGAATCCTTCTGAAATTATTGTCACAGTGGGCCTCAGAGCATAGTATGAAGATTTTGTAATGTGTGCAGGAGCAAAATCACAAGCCAGGGATCCCTACAGAGAATGTCATCTCGGCAGCTTGCTTTATTTATGAATTTATTTTTGAAGATACTCCAGCAGGCAAATTGGAAGTATGGTACAATTATCGCTCAGGAGAGGAGACTTACAAACTGGTATGATGTGGTTATGAAGTCTGAAGCCATTTCCTGTAAATCAGTAACGTTAGACTGACTTCATTAGTTGATTTCATATTCCCCTCATAAACGAAGCAGCTACTTTGTGTTTAACAGATAGCTATAATAATAATTACCGGCATGTTATTTATAGGCAGCCCTTGGATTATGATGGCAGAAACACGAAGATGGAATATGAGTTGTGAAGAAAACAGACGTGTTGTAAGATGCTCTCTTTCCCTAGACCTGTGAACAATTTGAACCACCTTGATAAAAACTTCTTCTGCCTGTCTTTGTGTATTCAGTTTTGCTTGTGGAAAGCATCTGTAATGTGATAGAAAATCAGAATCATAAAAAGGCGGGAAAACCAGATTTTAAAGGACTTCCAGATACTATCTAGTCCAACTGGGCAGTTTAAACAGATACATGAGTTTGCTCAGGGCCTTGTCAGAGTATTAAGGATCTTTACGTCTTCAAGAGAAGTCTTGAATAGATCCAAGAACTGTAATAGCTTCACTTGCTTTGTACATATAAATAATTAAAATAGTTGGGGAAGGGTCTTATTTTATGTGAATATCAATAAAAGCTTAATCTTCCACTTTTCATTGGCTCAAATCGTTTAGGTTGTCTGCCGTACACAAATCTTTCTGTTCAAAGACTTCCACCTCTCGTTTTAAGATTGAGTAATTAGGAGAAATAGTGTCAAATTTCCAAGGAGAATGTTGTGCTTAGCGGTTTGGCACAGCACTCTCATCTTCAGGGGGGCGATAGATTTTATAAATGCAATTCTGAAGCCAGTCCAGAAAGCAGTTGCATATTTGCTCTTCAGTTCCATCTCCTCAAGCATGGTGGAAGTGTTTCTTTGCCCCCAAGATATAGCAAGCTACAACCAGAAGCAAGACAATCTAGTGACTGTGACTAGGGAAAATGGAAAAACAGATTGTTGGCAGATACAGTTAAATCAGTTTTCCTTTGAAAATTTGAGGGAAGTAGAGGTGATTCAACAATTTGTGGAAAATTAAATTCCCAGTCAACTAGAACAGTTTTGCTAGTGTTCTACTTTGGAGACACTGGTGGGAATGTGACCTTATATTTTGCTTTGATGAAAAAAAGTGATGAGTTGTATTCCTCAGTCCAGTCTCTAGCATCCTGTTGTATCTGGTGCCAAACAATGAGATCCTTTCAATTGAGTTTGGCAGTCTATTTATGGAAAAAAAAAATAAAAAGGGAGGTGCAATAACACAAAGAATGGTAAATGAGAACTGCTCTCCAAGCTACACATGTGTGCTGAGAAAATCCCCAGTCACTCCACGGCTAGTCTTGGTTGATGTTATTGATAGAGACATGCTCTTATTGTCTTTTAGGAAGCAGAGTATTACATCAGGTGCATTCATGGAACATGCCAAGTGAAATTTGAGTCTTGAAATTGCAGCTGTTCGTTGTGTTTCTGTGCATAATTGATAAGATTTGTTCCAAAGTATTTTGCGATCCTGTGTTTTTTCGATGGTTCTCGTGCGCTTAAATCACATAGTTGCTTATGGCTTTGCTTATGTTTATGCTTAGTTTTGAGATTAGTTAAAATACAGTGTTGGATCTAATGTTAATGTTTTCAGCTGGGACACTCTGCCCTCACACCAGCAGCGCGTGGGGACTCACCTGGATGAGCAGGCACGACTGTGTGTCCTGGATGCTCAAACTTAGTAAGGAAGGTAATGGAACCTGAAGCTCTCAGTATTTACATCTTGCTCTCTGATTTATTATTGTAGCTTCTGGACAAGATTTTAAAATAGCATAAAATCTATGAATAAGGAAAGCAAAGAAATAAATGGTAATAACTAATAACTTTGGGCTGTTAGAAATGTCAGCTTGTATTGACTATATAGTGGCAGCACATTAAAACATCACATTTGTGTGTTGTAGGTAGGTAGTTTCTTGCATTTCTTTTTCCGGAAGAAGCTTTTCATCCTGTTCTTTTTCAATCCCAGTAATTAGTAATGCTTTTGCAAAGCTGACTAAAAGTTGACTTTTTTTAACTTTATTTGAGTGACCTTACTCTCTTGTTGAACTACAGTCGTGAAAGAGCGCTAGATATTTTGAAAGGAGGAAAGGAGGAAATGCTTTTCTTTTCTTTTTAAAGTGCTGGGCAATAGAGTAGTGTGTGACCTTTCCAGGGATTTAAAAAGTGTAATATTTACTACAGCAGAGCGGTAGTCATGGTTCAAGAGTCTAGAGTTGGGTATAAATATGTGAAGTTGAAAAGAAACAAACTAGGAACATTAAGAATACTTTTGGCATATGTTTGGATCAGTAAGCATATCAGCCATTACAAGCTAAATACTCTGGATAAGTTAAGGCAAGTTCTAAGGAAGGGTTTTAACTAAAGCACATTTGTATTGTATAAAGAAAGGGCAAGAAAAGAGGTTAAGGAAAAGGGTAAGAACAAATAAACCAGGAATGAGTGGGTTTAGAAAGCTGAGGACAGAAATGCTATGTGATAATGGAGGGTTTCTCTGATGTGATCAAGAGAGTTATAGGAGAAGAAAGGGAAAAGGATGGCAACTGTGGAACAAAGAACTCCTCTTATTTTGTCTGTACTTTTCTTGCTAGAAGTAAACATTCTCCTATATAGAAATCCAAGGTGACATAAGAAGATACTTAAATCTGGGGGTCAGGTTCAAATTTGAAAGTGGTGTTCTCTAGCTAGGAAAGTAGAAAGACAGTAGGATATAGCAAATTTTGTGGAGAAAATTTGTCTGGTTTCAGGATTTTAATTGGAAGCATTCAGTGGAAGAGCAAGAGCACTAGAAGTAGATGATTGTGGTGAGTTTAGGGCTAGAAACAGGATAAGTTGGCCTGATGGGAGGGAGAAAATGGGCAAAAGTGCCAGGAGGAAAGGAGCTCTGAGCCTGAAGATGGAGAGAAGCAAAAGCTGTATCAGTAGAAGTTAAGGGAAAGTAAGATGGGAAATGTTATTTATATATGTCCTATGAGGGCCCATAGTGTTACATGCTGTGAATACCTATTTTTCATTCTTTACTATAATAAGAGCAAGCAGGCTGTGCAGAAAGAGATCCTGTCATCCCTGTGTAGCAGCAGCCCAGGAAACCCAAAAGAACCCCTTCCATGTACTGTAATTTTTGTGTTACCAGAAGTTTAACAACAACAACACCAAGTTTACTGATTCCTGTTTGCATGGATTTTGCATGTCTCACTCCACAACTGCAGTAGGAAGAAATGTCTGAGAATAAACAGACTCCTCTCCACTCATGGCAAAATATGAAAATCATGGAAAAGTTGAGTTCCTGGCAGGGATGCACAGACTTATTGGACCAGGTAATAGGTGGAGAGAGAGAGAGCACTGATCAGGCAGAATAGGGAGGAGGAAAGCTGCACATGGCAAAGACCAAGTCATGTCTGGTCTTCCAGTGACTTTCTGTCACCAACATTTCAGTGACTGGAATAACAAACCATTCACAAGCTCCCTTCACTCCTATTACTATATTTTCCTGTTTTTTCCATTTGTCAAAACCAGCTCCTGAGTGTCAGATAATAATTTTTTTTTTTTTAACTTCCAAACTCATGTTTAAAAATATGCTTGAAGGTGCATTAAAGCACATCATAAGAGCAAAAAATATGTGCTGTAATTGCATGACCCTTAAACCCTTTTTCTTTTTTTTTTTTTTCTTGGAAAAAATGCTCTTAAATTTTGCATTATTTGGTCTATGTTGTACTGAGATTTATGTTGGCCTTTTCTAATATATTTTTCATGGGAAACAAAATTATTACCTGGACAGGCTTAAAAGCTGCTTTGCTGAGGTACTGATAAATAAAGGAAGTATAAGCAGAATTTTTTTGAGTGGCTGCAGTGAAATCCATTTCTTAGCTAGCTGCTGATACACCATGCTGTGACAGAATAAAGAAAAAGCTTGGTTTGGTCAGCTGCTTTTTTTTTCCATGGTATCTTTATGCCTTTTTTTTTTTCTTCCCTTTGCGGTACCAAACTTGCAATTCAAGACAACAGGACACAGCTCTGATGCTGTGCTGGAATTCCCAGCAATTTGCTCATTGAAACATATTCCAAAATAGGGAAACTCAGAAATGACTCATGTAAGTATGTCCTCTTACAAGTGACTTCAGTACTCTTTATTATGCTGAACGCTTACTAACTTTGTGTACTGAAGCCGTTTCAGAAATCTGATAAATTGGGTAATTGCTGACAGTTTTGCATCTTTCTTTTCTTGTATTTAAAGTCCTTAGCAGCCTGTTTCCTTACACAGCCTAAAATCAATGAGATAGATACCCTACAAGCAGTCCTGTTTTTTCTCAGGTCATTTGCTGCCTCATTATTTTACATCCAAGTATGTCTGTAGCTACTGTCTGTTCCTTTGCCTAAATAAGGCTCAGCTTTTCCTCTGTTGTGGTTGAAATGAAGGTGCTACTGGCTTTTATTCACAACTGATGATCATCTAAGAATCAAAGACTGATCTGCTCATGGTCGTTGTTCTTCTCTGTAATCCAAATTTTATGGTGTCATCTTCCATACTAATAAGTGGATTATGACATTGGAAGTGCATGGTGAAGAGTGTGAGGAACAAATAGGCAGTCTAAGATACTTCTTAAAGCTGAACTGTACATAATGCTTCTTTCTTTTCCAAACTGTGTGTTTTTCCATGAATAATGAATAGGTTGGAACGTGGTACTTTTAAGAGCTTCCCTTTTGTTTCCTGAAGGGTTTTACATGCTCAAATCAGCTTGCTGGCCCTGGAGTTGTTGCTTTGAAAACAACAAAATACCAGACTTTGCTGGAAGTTGCTTCAGGGTCTCATACTGTAAGCTTTTGTTCTTATTTTCAATTAAGAGCGGCGCTGGGCTTTCTGAGAGAACCACTCAAAGGCCCTGTTTATGCCCCAAAAAGCTGACACAACCAACTGCCTCCCTCACGTCACCTTATGCGGCACGGAGGTAAAGCTTCCTCAAGTCTTCAACGTATGGGGGGGGTGCAGCTTAAGCCTCACAAGCGCACCAAAAAGAGTACTTTTAGGTTTGTAAACGTGTGGGGAACGCCTCTGCCTCCTTTCGGGGTGGCTCAGGACCAGCCGGCCCCTCGACGG
>JAOXNG010000012.1:55740135-55750615 GCA_028566535.1 Scolopax minor
ATTTTATGGTGTCATCTTCCATACTAATATGTGGATTATGACATTGGAAGTGCATGGTGAAGAGTGTGAGGAACAAATAGGGGTGTGCTCATCAGGTGTTTGTGTTCTTTGTTTCCAGTGGCCGGTCTGAGAAACCAGTATGCTTTGATGGGGCAGAAATCACAGGATCTTGTCCTTTATGGTCTCTTTGCATAGATCTGAAGGAATTTCAGACTTCAGCGATACTAAAATTCTGCCAGGAAACTAGTTTGTAATCCAGCATGTTAAATACTTTAGAGAAAATTCTTTAATTTTTAAATGTTTACTTCCAAATTTGAATAGAGGCCATTTGGCAGCACTCTTTCCTCAGTGCAGCCATTTAAGGAATAAAATGAAAAGACAATATGCTTGAGTCACTTCAAGGCATTCTTTTCAAAATCTGTGTGTGTTTCCAAAGTCCCAAGCTTCAGTGAAATATAATATGGGATTAATATACAGTGTAGGATGTAATAAATTTGTACAAATTTTCTTACTTCCCAGGGACATCAGAGAGCTATTATGAATGAATATATAGGTATCTATATTATATATGCTAGGAAAACTTTTAAAATTTCATTTTCTATTTTAGTAACTCATATGTTAAAAGGCTATCTAGGGTCTGGTTTTTTTGGGGTGTGTGTGGGTTTTTTTTTTTCTTAAGTTTTATGACACCCTTTATGAAGAGTCAGAATTGGCGCAGAAATTCCAGTATATTCCTATTAACCCCTTCTCAGTTTTAGTTGATTTTACATTGAGGAAAATCTGCGTATAGGATTTGCCCATGGCCAAAAAATCATGAAATAAGTCAACAGGAGACAATTCTGTGGGTGGCTCAAGTAAGAAAAATTTCTTCACTTACTGTTGAAACAGAGACCATATAATAGTTTCCAACTCAGAAACAAGTGAAAAGCACACTCAGGGAAGTTGGGAGGGGAGAGGATGAGATTATTTTTGGTGTTTGTTTCTTTTTTTTCTTTTTTCAAACTTCAACCAGAACAAAGAATTTCTTCCCAGTTGTTCTTATGGAATAAAGACCTACTGATTAGTCTTATTTTGTGGCTAATGATGCCACAAAAGCTCATCCAAGCATAATGGATATAAGAAATTTTATGCTGAAGAAAGTAGCAGCTACACATGTCATGGTGTCTTTGTTTTCCCAGCTGGTAGAAATGTTTAAAGTACATGGAACTACATGAATTTCCACACGCTCCAAGCAAATGTGAATTAAAATATTTCCTTCATAGAAGTAAACTTTTAAAGCCTACCTTTCTCTCACAAGAATCAATAATCATAAAGACAAAAAAACTTACCAATGATCATTTAATCTCAAGCACTAGTTCTACTAGTCCAGTTCTGCGAGAACAACTGATGGAAAGCAACCCTATTTTTAGAAGTGCTTCATTAATATAGAAACACCCAGCATTGCATCCTGCATTTCTAATTTCCAAAATGCTATTAAAAATAGCAGTTTGGAGTGACAGTCCTTAGGAAATCTAAAAATAAACAGCCACCTGTGCTCAAAATGCTAGTAACTCTACTTGTAAATCACTTAGATTACTTATTATTTGCAGATACCATTTTTTTCCCCTGACACTTATGTACTGCACAAATCAACCCAGTATATACAAATCAAAACTTATTCAATTAACATAAAAATACCGGATGTCACATGAAATGTCACTTAATGTCAGGCTTGGAATGAGCAAATAAATTGCCTCATCAGTTTAATTAACAAAACAGGTAACAAAGTCAAATTAATGCGCTTCAGATGATATTAGAACCATTTTGAGTGGGATTGCACTGTTGAATTTTAATTGGAAATTCACTTTACA
Source organism: Scolopax minor (assembly GCA_028566535.1). Taxonomy (NCBI): domain Eukaryota; kingdom Metazoa; phylum Chordata; class Aves; order Charadriiformes; family Scolopacidae; genus Scolopax; species Scolopax minor. Next base: position 55,741,986 of record JAOXNG010000012.1, read on the forward strand.
GGACAAGGACAAACATTATTTTACTTAAGTGTGCAATACTGGACAGACAGGTCAGAAAATCTTCTGAGCATCTTAGAGAACAGGATTAGCTGTGGAGCCTTAGGCTGATTAGATTTACAATTCAGAAATGGATAATTTAAAAAACCAAAACATATGTACATCTCGATTCTTAAGAGTTCTTTATGATTTTGAGTTTTCTGATGATTAATATTAATGGCAAAAGACTGGCCTCCACTGTGCTGAGCATTGTACGGAGAGAGAGAATTTATATTTCAAAAGTGTATAAAGCAATCAATGTGTTAGTCTTTTTTTCTACCCCAGTGGTAGCATAGTCTTCAAAAACTTTAAAGATGACCAGGGGATAGTCTCCCATTACATTGTCTTTATATAGCTATGTGTGTGTATATGTATATATATATGTATATATCTCAAGCCCAATAACATTGGCATGAGCCTCTTTCCTTTCAAAGCATTGCACTTTTCCCCCATTCGTATTTGTACTGCTTTATTTAATTTTTAGCCCTGCTTCTGTTTGGTAATAGAACTAATAATTTGCTTGGATATTGTTATATATTTTTAGTCACTATTTGTGGCCTTTTGGCATATGTCAGAATTAACGGAAGATCTCACTATAAACAATCATTCTCTGAATTAATTTATTGTTTGAAAAAGAACAACTTTGGCAGGGTCATTAAGCAGAGGAAAAATAGATGAGTTGGATGAAAATATAAACATATGTTGCTGTAAATGCCCAGCCAATGGTATTTAAATCCTATTTACATTTGATTAAGACAAAATTTCCCATAAGAGTAAAGAAGGAGAAAGAAGCAAGCAGAATGGGTAAACACAAAAATGTCAGATGAAGTTCTTTATAGTTTCTGTTTCCAGTGGCACGCGATTGCCTTTTGCACTGCGTGGTGTGGGCCACATAATTATGTGCCTAAATTGTGAGCTCTAATTGCAGCAGATGAAGCTGATGATTGGTGCAGCCCTGTGCTGAAGAGGTTGCATTAGTAGAGCAGAGAGGTGTGTACCCATCAAACACTTGTGGCAGCTCCCGAGGTGCTTCCAGACGTGGCTGCCATGGGTTTCACACTAGTGCTGATGGCCCAGCACCTCCTCACCACTGCTCTGCGTTCGTTGTGGGACTCCCTCCCAATTCCACTTTTACTCCTCTTGCTTTTATTCCATGCGTCACAGATAAAAATAGAGCAGTCTAGACAGTACAGGGAAGGTAATTGACATGCACAGACTTTCCCTGCTCAAATACTGTTTGGCATCAAAGTACCAAAATCATGAAGAATAACCTTGGAAGCTGACTAAGGCTAGGAAACCTTTGCTAATAGGGACCCATGAAAATGCTAATTTTCATGAATACATGACATGAGATGTGCAGATTTCAGTCTGTCTACTGCTACTTCCATATGGGTCCCTGTAGGTCACAGCTCAGTGGATGAGAAATGCATAGGAGGTGGGATGGGACAAATATTAGGAGATGTTGTCAACCATCTCCACTGAGAACAACAGGAAGCACAAAACAGACAGACAAACAAACAAACAAAAGCCAGAAGATGGGAAATCTAAGATTTGACAGGACGAAGGTTTTCCCTTTGAAAAGAATTCTTAGAAGAGAGGTTGTTTCTATACACAGTTGTGCAGAACGTGTTCTGGAATTTTCTAGAAGTCTTGTTTCTTTGATGATGTTTTTCTAGCACAAAATATACTTTTAGGTTAGTCTTTCTAATAGTGCTTGGCTTATAATGCAGGAATGATACAAGCTTTTATAAACTCCTATATTACAGGTAGGAAGACTTGTTGAGGATGTTGATTTTCATAAGAAAAAAAACCCAAAACACAAGAAACTTTTTTGAGCCCTTTCTATGATAATCCTGGTGTTCTTGGAAGAATATTCTTCATTCACTTGAGTTTCTAGCCTTGTATGTTCAAAGTTACTTCCAAGGAGCCAGATCTCTGGTTATTTCCAAAGAACCAGAACTGTGATCCATTACTCCCAATATGCCTTTTTTTGAAAATATTAAAATGTAGGTTGTTGTTTTCCCTCTGTAGTTATGTTCTTGAACTGTTTTTAAGCTTTTTAAGCTTTTAAGAGAACTGAACAAAAATGGATTCCAACTCGTGTGCATATATACACAGCTATATGTTGCAGAGATTAAGATGTACTTGCAATTAAGATATAAGAAGGCTGTAAGTATTCTGCACTAAAGTAAAGTAATTGTCTGGTTGCCTATGCCTCACACGAATACCATTAAAGTATGCTTTATAAATTTTAATATTCTTTTTTCTAATTCATTAGGAAAAGGCCAGGTCAGAGTTGCTTGTGGCTTGCAATCCCAGTGCTTGGGTTAACAGTTATTTAGAAGACAACTGCAGAGACAAAGTAGTAAAGCAGGGTGCAGTCACCTACCTGGTTCTTGGTTTATGTATGATATGTTTGAATAAGCCTCTGCAAAAGTTATTTAAGGGAGACAAATGCATTTAAGCAAGGTAATTGCCTTACTTAAATAAAACCAAGATGAAATAAAGATACTGTTTACTAGCTAGAGCATGGGAATTGCCTATTACTGTATCTGCATTTCTGAATAATTGTATATATTGAGTTTGGAAATAATTCTTATTACAAATAGCTGGATTTTTTAAACTGCTGAAGTCATTGCTGCACCTCTAACTGGTTATTTAAATAAGATGCTTTGTTTATGGGGGCTTGCCTGTGATTGTGGCATCACGTTATCCATTTTTTTTTCACTGTATAATTCTTTTTACCTTTATGTAGTTTAAAAAAAGAAAAAATGTTCCTGTTTGTACTGAAACAGTTTCATCAAGGACTGTCTGAAGTTAGAGCTTTTCAAGGGTCACCAGATAAATTGACTTAAGTTAAAAGTATCTAAATATCTAGAAAACTCTTAATGGTTTTGTCTTAGCTAGCTGAGATACGGACTCTTGTTCCTTATTGTGATCACCCAGATTAGCTTAAATGAAGGAGATGTGGTAGTAAGGGATGGCTTGGGTAAGAAGGGGCCTCAGGAATTGTCTGCTCCAACCTCCTCCTCAAAGAAGGGACTGCTCTGAGATCAGGCACAGTTGCCTGGGGCTTTAGCCAGCTGGGACTGGAAGACGTCAAAGGGCAGGGCCTGCACAAACTATTTCCATGCTTGTCTGTTCTCATGGTGAAAGTAGTCTCTTCTCATCCATTCGGAGCCTCTCTGCTTTCAGCTAATGCCTCTCTTGCTGCTGTGAAGAGCTTGCCCCTGTTTCAGTAAGAGTCGCCTGCTCCTCCAGCAGAACCAGCTGTGTTCCCCTGGCATCTTCTCAGCAGGCAAGTGCTGCAGCCTTGACCACCCTGAGGTCCCCTTTCGGAACTTGCTGCAGTTGTGTTCATACCTTCCCTGTGCTGGGAGGTCCCAACATTAGACCACCTATGTATGGTCTAGTCTATATGTCATCTAATGAGTAGGGGAATAATCCCTTGACTCAGTGTTGTGTTGGTAGAGCCCAGGGTGCTGGGGTTTGTGAGCTGCCTGCCTGGGGCTCCAGCACAGCTAGTCAGCAGCCTGTGAGGTAGCAGGGGGAGAAAAGTTGGTGTGAAGGTGTCAAAACAGCCACTCCATCTGTTCACCAGGTGTCATAAAAACAAAAAGTGGAAGTTTTGAGTTGGTAGGGAAAATATTTTGACTGGTATTTATTGATGGTATGTTGGAGAAGGGGATGAGGAGTTTGAACAGCTGAAGAGTAATGGCTGTTTGAGATAAATAGCATTACCTGTGCCACACAGCATGCAGCTGTCTGTTTTGGAAGAATGATGACATTACTGCTTTTATCCTTCCGTACATGGTCCAGAGAACATAAAAGTAGTAGCAAAATCAGTGACATGATTGCCTAGATCTAGTGGAGGGTCTGAACAGTGTACTTAGTACGGTACTTTCAAGGATTTAAGCATCCTTTGTAACCAGACAATCTTTCTAGATGTGTTTCCCTGTAACTGTAGGCGTTGGCATTTGTAAATGCTCTTTCAAAACCAATAAAAATTATTGTCTCCTTTCTCAGCCCACTTACTGAGCCAAGTACACGGTACTCTGGGAATCAGTAGGTGAAATTCCTTTTCTTCCCCACTAGCTACAAATTTCCTGTTGGTTATCGCATCGCCTTGTATTTTTATCTCTCTTTATTTTCAAAATGGTGATTAATCGACCTACAGCTTTTAATATGCAAAGCTGCATGACTTTTTCTCATTATGCAATCAGTAAAATTAATGAACGACAGCTCTGCACCACCAGGAAGCCTAGCTGAATAGCAAAGGGACTATACAGACAGGTTATTTGTGGGTCAATGTCGTGATGGATTTAATTTTATTGCACAGAATATTTCTTCTAGTATAGAAAAATGTTTAGTGAATATTCTTGTGTTAATGAAAACTGTTAAATTTATGCTACTTCATATTTGGCATCGCTTCAAAACATCACTGCTGCAATTTGTTAATTTACTTTTGAATTCGTTTCAGTGTATAACAAAAAGGGAGAAGTTAGAGAAATTTGACATCTTGAAAGGTGAAACTGATGGCTGTTAGAAACAGCAGATCAGTTTGGATTAGGCTACGGATCCAGGATATTCAGTGAAAATACTTCATTTATCTCCTGTGGGATTTGCGACAAGCCTTAAATTGAGATAGGCAGTTGAGAGTTTCATCCCGCTTTCATTGAATCCAGGGCTGATTCCCAGATGGGTGGAAATGATCATTTCCCGTAGCATGTCTTTGTGGCAGCTTCAAGGTAAGGTCCACAGTTAGTAAAAATGACAGAGTAGGGCTTGTGAACGTCCACAATTCAGAACACGTGACCCTAGACACATTCAGTAGAAATGCTGGGTTGAGCACAACTGAAATTAACCTTAAGTAGCATCATCATTATTTTGCCTTCTGCCATGTGACAGAAGGTAACTCTCTCTGTTCCCATGTGTTCGAGCCATTACTTACAGCAGATGTATATAGTGAAGGGTGATGTGATATAAGATGCCAGCTCCGGATGAAAGCCAAATTGATCATCAGATTTATCAGAGCCTGCATGGTGTCTGCTGAGTTTGCTGCTCTGACTGTGGGTTACATTAACACACTTTCTGAGGGTAATAATGATAATATCAGCAATGTGGTCTAAGAGGTAGGGAAAGTACTATTCAGGTTACCTTGGGAATACTTTAGTGTAATAAAAGGCAGCCTGTAAAGGTGAAGAGGAGATAGTTCTTAGGACAGTCTGTAAAGAAAGGAGAATTCTCAAGGAACTGCTGAGAAATCACTGTGCTCGTAGTGCTCTCTGTGAGAGTTAGCGGCTTGAAAACAAGAACATAACTATCCTTGGATCTCTGCCATAGCCCAAAGGGAAAACTAACAAAATCACAAAGTGGATCTTTTTTATGGGATGAGAATCTACTTTCTCTCCACAGAAGCAGATGTCTTCACGGGTGAAACAAGAATAAATTAGACACTATGCAAAACTCTAAAAAAATGAATTTAGGAGATTTATGATCATTTATACTGGAAAAGATCACGTGAAAGTTCATTTCATGGAAAGGACATGTGGAGCTGTTGGATACCGTAGCAATGCGTGGGTGATTTTGAGTGGGGATGACTAGAAGAGATAGAAAATAAAGAGATAATTACACAAAAAGTGAAAAGAATAATATTCCTGTAGTCATGTACTTTGTGGTAAGTAAAACGAGTTTTTAAAGTTAGTTATGATTGAGCACAAGAACAAGACACAAGCAGATATTTGAGTACTAGTAATACTCATCTGTCAAGAAAAACTTTTCCTTACAAAATAGCGTATCATTAATAGGAGCAAGAAACTATGATGGCTTCAATTTTTAAAGTTCCATTTGAAACACAATGCTATACGTAGATATAAATATCACAAGTTCTCTTAAGCCTCACTAATCTTTTAAATGAAGGCCTCTATTTTAAAAAATTGTTGTCAGACTTAAAATTTCTTGTTTCCATCAATCACTGAGGGATTCAATTTATAAGGATTGCGCTCAAAGTGATGAAAACAAATTATTCATGGCTGAGAGTCTGGAGTCTGAGAACTAATAAGTATTATCTCCTACTGCATCTCAGCAAACAAAAACTATAGAAAATCTTTGCAGGAGCTAGAGGTAGAAGAACAAAATGTGTAGGTTTTCTTTCTTTATCTTTTTCTTCGTTTTTCTAAAACAATGTTTGGTCAGTCAACCAAAATATTAGAAAAATCAGTTGAAAAAAAAATTTCAAGAATGCTGTTTGGAGAGTGTCACTGAACTCGATTTTTAGATTCCACCCAAAAGGCCAGATAATTAAATGAACAGAAGGCTGAATGCAGCCCTGAACTTCTGGGGGCAATCATCTATTGAGTCTAAGTGCTTGTCTTCAACTCGTCCACTTTGCAAATTGTCAGTCACTTATGAGATACTAAATATGAAATTTAAGATGAAATACAAAAGCTTTCATCACTCTTGATAAAGGATAAAACGTTCTTTCTCATCTCTCCTCTTGAGAAGTGCTAGTGGTAGGGACTGTGGTAGGAACGGTGTTTTGTCCAGCCCTTCTGCTTGCCTACTAATCATCTGCACATAAAATCAGAACCATTTCTCTAAGTTTCACATGATCTTTTAAATTGTTCCTGGCCTTTCGCTATTTTTGAAATATCTCTAGAAAAAAAATAAAAGACACTCATAATTTCAGAAGTTGCTTAATTTTGCCACCCTTCTTATAAAATTATAGAACTCGTTGTATAAAATGTTCCCTACAGAGCATACTCAATAAAAGTAAATGAATTGTTTACAAAAGCAAACCACACAATCTAATATTATAAACTAGTTTGATTTAATGAATCAGTGGGAAAGGAAAACACTGAAATATTAAGCATAAATTTTCTGTCTCTGCCCACCTAGACATAACAGTGAAGTTCTGACTTATTCATAGACCCAACTTGCTCAGTTCTCTGTATTGTGGGTTTTTCTTTATCAGTACTACGTGAGCAGAGAATAGATGTTATCCAGTAAATGAACCTTATAAAAGAAATAATGTATTTTCTTTTAAAAGGGAAGAACAAAGTTTTTGCTTGTGGATATTTATGAATCCATATGGTTTCTTTTATTTTTGGGTACAAGAGTTAGGAGAAGTTCCAGGTTTTGTCAGTCTGACCTTCCGAGGCCCTTGGAAGGAGCCACTTGTGTGCCATACAAAAATACAAAATGAAGACAAGAGGTTGCGGTGTAATGTAGATGAAGAGAAACTATTCCAGACAAATTGTACTGAGTGGAGTAGTGCTGAGAAGGAAGGAAACTCTTGATGTTAGCAAAATACAGTAATGCAGGACTATTATTGACCAGGCCATACTATTTCAGCAGAGGCCACTTTTCATCTTTCTGTTGCATATGTTTATGTTAACAGGTGTATATTGTCTTACATGTACAAGTGTAGTAAAATTCCCAATGCAGCTTGGAAATGAGCTATATCATAGGACTTGTTAGAAAATCTATGGAGGGTTTAATAATCTGGAAAGGGGGAAAGGATTGGATTACACAAGACTAGATTTATGGAGGGGTTTCAAAAGACATAGTGCTTAGAGACATGGGTTAGTGATGGTTTTTATCAGAGTGAGGTTGATGGTTGGACTGGATGATCTGAAAGGTCCCTTCCAACCCAGACAATTCTATCATTCTATGATTTTGTGTTAATCTGACAGTTGATCTAGTCACTTAATATTTTTGTAACTCTTGAATGTTTAAATACTCACGCCATGGAAAGAAACATGCAAACCTGTCTTGAAAAAAGTTGTTTGCTAAAATGTACCTCGAAGGGGTGTTTGGGTATTTTGAATTGTGAGGTGTGAAAGCAGCAGGTGGTCTCTCTCACTTCCCTTTCAGTGGAGAGGTCTGGGTCATGAAATCAGCGACTGCACATTACTGCTAGTAAGAAAAACTTATTAGAAAATTTGGCCAGAAATGCACATTTGAAAAGTCTGTGAAGGCTGAGCGATCTTCTTTGCCCCCTGAACATTTGGTCTTGGTAATGCAGTAATCAGCACTAAAAAGCCTGCAGCTGACCAGCGGCTCATTTGGTGAATTCTCCTCTTAAAAGCTCTTTTGTACAAACTGACCTTGGCTGCTTGTGCATTGCTTTAAAGCAGTAAGGGCCTTCAGGGCCAAATACAATGAGGTCAAACGGGCTACACAATGTTGTTTGCTAGAATGCTTTTGTGACCAGCTTTGTGCAGCCGAGGTTGTAATTTTTAGAGGAAATCATAAATCTGTGTATCTTTCAAGGCTCACTTCACCACAGATGATAGGCTCTAGCAGCTTCCAGCTACCCTATCTTGTCTACAGGGTGGTGGCATCACATAGTGGTGTCCTGCAAGAGAGGATTTGTAGAAAGCATGAATTTCATTTTGTATGAGTTGTGTAATATGAGGGGTCTAGAACATCTCTCTGATGAGGAGTGGCTGAGGGACTTGGGTCTTTTTAGTTTGGAGAAGAGAAGGCTGAGGGGGGATCTGATCAATGCCTATAAATACTTCAAGGGTGGGTGTCAGGAGGAGGGGGCCAGGCTTTTTAAGTGGTGCCCAGTGACAGGACAAGAAGTAATG
>JAOXNG010000012.1:55782678-55792779 GCA_028566535.1 Scolopax minor
AACTAACATGAAAAAACATAGGGTTAGAATACTGGCTTTTCCAGCAAAGGCCACAGTTACTATTGAAAACCCCACACGTGCACTAACAGAATCCAGCCCCTTTGTTCCACAGCAGAGACCTGGGAGTGCAGGGTGTCACCGCAGCAAGGCTGGATAAACCAGCTCTGGGGAACACGGGCACTGGCACAGAACAGCTTTAAAGGTCCCACTCCGCTTCAGTTTTCCTCTTTCATGACTCTGGGCTACATATTTTTTTATTCCAGCGACAGTTCAACAGAATAATTCAAGCAAATAAGAATTGCAGGGTCAAACCTGCAGCATCACCCCTAAGCGTCACCTTTTTAATGTTACTTAGGTTAATATCTCAGGTGTTCTATACCTTAACCTGAGAGGGGAGGTTGGGGGGAACTGCAAAAAGATCCCTAACAAAGGGCCCAGAGGGCTGGGGGGGGCACAGACCAGGTTTGCAAGTAAAAATAAATAAAAGTAATTTATTCTGTATTTTAAAATACATAAATAAAACAATCAGCAAGTCGACTTCACAATACAAGCCCAAATCTGGATTACTACTGCAGCCAGAGTTTCTTAGTGGTATTAACAGATTGATTAATGTCAATTATCATTCAACAATATCATCAAATGCTCCAGCACCAACATTCTTGAAAGTTTGTTGATACTCAAATCAGACTCATTGTATTTGTATCCCTCTTGTTACCAGTATTTTTATAATTTAATAGTAATTAGTTTGTCAAATCAGAAAAAAAAACGTAATGCAGTTTTTTGAGATTGTATTGACTGGGAATTTAAAGACACAAAAAAGGTTTAAGTTGGGGAGAAGTTACCATCACCTTGACTGGAAAATACATTTGTCTGTCAGAGGCCACTATCAAACATGAAATCTCCACATGAAATCTCCTAGGAGATATTCAGGAACAGCATGCTGGTAAAAAGCCTTCTCTTTCTGTACAGCTGTGGCTCAAAAAGCTTCATTCCTCTAGCAAGCACTGCCAAAATGGTTTTCTCATAAAAATTCTTTCTAATGGAAAGGGTAAATTTATCATTTCCATTTTAGCTGTTACTTAAACCCTTTTGTATCAGCCAGCACAACACAAGGGAATGCACATTTGAGAAGGCCAGTAAGGTAGTCAGAAAAACCTAATGCATTAAAGAAGAAAAAACAACCACCTGTGGGCAGAGGAAAAGAAAAGAAAAGGCAAGTAGAGAACTGAAGAGTAAGGGAGTAAGGGGATAAGGGAACACACACTGAAGATGCAGGGGATTTGTGTGCATTTTCTGGTTCAAACTGCTGCCTTTTATTATATTTTTTTAAACCATACAGCTCATCTCTCAGGACCCAAGTGCTTGCCTGATTAAATCCCACTGTTTTGAACTCATTTTTCTTGTTCTTTTTGCCAGTACGCCCACTCAAGAGGTCAGATTTTGCCCCTAAAAGAACATTTCACACCCGCTGCCTCCGTAGGGCAATGTTTCTGCAGAAGGTCAAGCAAACGAGAACCCATCTGAAATGCAGAGCTGTTCCTCTTTGTTTTTTTGTTTTCAAAATCAAGCTCAGGAGATGGACACAAAAAAAGGCAATGCCAGTAAGATGTGGGAAGTGTTAATCTTTGCATGTGGAAGCACTTTGCAGTGACATACAACATTAGCAAATGGTCTTCATTTGCTACACTTCTCGTCCCTGCCTGAATTTTCTCTTTTTCCATCTTTAGTACAGAGCCTCATCACATCTGCTAGGAAAGGAACATAAACAGGGGGTCAGCTATAAATATTCCCTTCTCATCCTGCTTCCTTTGCCCATCTGCCTAAAGAGAAACAGGTAATCCACAGTGTCCAGGAAAAGGTGGAGGGAGGAGATTGATTCTTTGCAGGAAAGGAAAAAATAAAAATAAAAAAAAAAAGGAGAGATGAAGGAACTGCCCGTTGCTCTTTATTGCGCGTGGAAGAACAGTGTTACTGCTGCTGTGGAGATGCTGCAACCATGAGACTTGTAACAGGACCGTTACTCTTTTTCATGGCTTTGAGAGAGCCTCTTTGAGGCAAGAGATGAAAAAGGAGGTAACAAAAGGGAAAAAGTTTAAACGGGCACATTAAGCACGGTAGTCAAGCAGTCTCTACTGCTTTTAACATGTGCTTCCCCTGCAACCATCCACGCTTTTCCCCCAAACAACAACCCAAAAACCCTCCAAGCAAAGCCTCCTCTCAGTCTATATTGTTAATTTTATTGCAAATGTTAACAGCTTCCTGAGAATGACACTATTCCTCCTTTACTTGAAACATATGACAGCCACGGTACACCAGACCACCGTACTCCCTCTTTTACCTGAACTTCACATAGTCTTTCCTACCTGTATAGCAAGGAACTAGAACCTGCTAGAAGGGGGACTAGAATCTCTCCCTCACAGTTTGTGATCATGGTTTCGCTATTAAAATATTTTTGCTTTACAGGTGTAGGATGGTTTGAATTCCATTTCTTTAATATAGCCCTCACGGTTACTGGAAAAAAAAAAAAAGTGGAGAATTTTAATTCCCTTGCATTCTGAAGACTCGAAACACAGAAACCAAACAAAATACCATGATACATTTAAGGCTGTGTCAGCTTTGAAACCTGAGCACAAAGACAAGGCAGAGCTAAATTCCTTTCCCTAGGTCCTAGATTCATTACTTGAATCTTCCTGTACTGAAAAGGACAGCACCTCCTTTCCCATATTAAAAAGGCTCCCAACCCTGGTTTAAAAAGCAGTTTGAAGGATTTAGTGAATTTTGATCCCACTGATTTCAGGGCGCGTGGTTTTGTCTCCCTCAACTACTCACAGCCGAAGATTGTATAACCAGAGAGAGAGAGAGAGAGAGAGAAACTATAAGATAGATTCCCCTCAGCAATTCTCCCAGGGCAGCTGACTGTTGCTTTGCTGTTTGGTTTTTACTGTTTGTTTTTCTGCCTCTAGCACTTACCAACCCCATTAGGCAACTCCTTTTTGTCTTTGTTGTAGCCAGCTTAAAAGAAGTCCCTCTTACCCCTCTTCTCCCACCTTGCTGTCACACTGCATGAAGAGGAAACAGCAGCCGACTGACACGTACAATGTCAAGAATGAAATAATAAGCAGAGTTATGAAGTGAGATTTCCACAAGTGCAAGGGAATTCTGTCTGCCTTGGTGCATGCTGGGGAGCAGCCAACTCGCACTGGTTTTCCAGGGAAGTAAACTCAGAAAGGAGGAAACCTTGCTCTCAGCTCTTGAAAAGAAGCAGCAGGCTCTTGCAGACTTTGGAGTTGGCACCAGAGTATGTACAGCTTCAGAGAAGCCACATGGTTTGAAATATAGAGAGGTACAACATTCTGCAAGCCCCAGCAGCCCAGTACATCCCAGTACTGGGGGGAGTTCTACACCATCAATCCCCAGCTGATTTTCATGCAGGAAAGAAAAACACAAAAACATTCAGCTTAACCTTAACCGGGTTCAGTCCAAAAAGGGAACCAGTGGAGCAGAAATGTCAGTAACCTCTGCCGAGGTCACTCTTCTCTCCCAGAAGATGAGCTTTACAGAATAAGTTTGGAAACCCAATTAGCTTTAGGATTGAATTTTTTATGAGTCGCTTTGTTGGGGAGTTTTGCTAGAAGTATCAGACAAATTTTACAGATACTCTCCCAATGAATTCAAGTCCTAAGACAAACCCCATAGATTTGGTAAATGGCTACCAACACCTGTGGTCAATTAGCATTGGCCAGGTTTCTTCTGTAAGAAATACCAAAGCATAGGGGGTTCAACTCAGCATGCTTCATCTGCATTCAGTTTGCATCAGCTCACAACCAGGTGTGATAGCATGGTAAAAATCAATCCTTTTGCTAGTCCCACACACATTATATCATGAAGCCCTGAAAAAAATCTTCCATTTGATTAAGAGTGGATGCTGGACATTTCTCCCCTAGATTTGGTATCTGCCATGAGGATTGGTACTGTGCAACTCTGACTTCTGCATTACTTACGGTCCCTGGCAAGTTGTCATAGGAGAGCAACAGAAGAAAATTTTTAAAATTCCAACAAAACCAGATGAATATTTTAAAGACATCAAAGACCACTGTTTCATTGTGCTACCAGTTCACAGCTCAAGGAAGCTTATATGCAAACTTAATATCCCTATATGTTAATGTTTAATATCCTTTAGTTAATGATGTACATTGTACCTGACTACATGATGTACCTTGCTCTCTATGACTCCCTGAAAGGAGGGGGGAGCCAGGGGGGGTCGGTCTCTTCTCCCAGGCCACAGGTGATGGGGGGCCAATACACTGTTTCTGAGAAAGAGGGAATAAACTGGCATCTAGGAGTTCCCTCTTTGTTACAGCATTCATGTAGGCTCCAAAAGTAGAACCTCACTCTGAATAAAATGTTTTTTAGCTTGTTAGTTGCCTAGAAGAAGATAAAGACACGATCTGAAAACACATATTTTTTGTATAGGTTTCAAGGAGACTTACAACAGCCTCTGGGCAGCACTACAATAATCTGGTATTCCTGGTAACAGTTTTAAACAGAAAATGGCATGGTTGTGGTTTCGAAGTAGGTGCTTGAACAGGGAGCAAAATCTCTACCTTCTATCACCGGGAAGGCTAAAACCAAAGGCGTAGTTTGAATACACAATGCACACGATTTATGTCAGTTCTGAGGCAAGTGTGTGGAATTGGGCTGCTAATGTGTGCTCTGAGACCTGCAGAAGAGCGAGCAGAGTGAATGAAGTTAAAATTCATCATTAAAGGTAAGGGCAGGTGAGAAGCCCGATGAAAAACAAACCAATTACAGCCACAGTCTTGTGTGTTCTTGCAGATTGAGTTCAAGGAGTTTAATAGCTGTTACCCTCTTCGGTGGGCTGTGTCACCCCCTCTGTAATGAGGTGAGCTGATCTGCAATTCCTTGCTTCAAAGCAGAGGTGGGTTACTCTTATTTCAGCCGTCGCTCACCGCTGTGGGCAGGCTGAGCTGTGCTAACAGGAGGTTGGAGCACAGTAAAGGAAATTATTTGGGGTGTCCACAGCAATATGCCTCCTGTGCTCTAGGTGTCTCTTGGTATTGGACCTGGCGGTTGACCAAGTTGAACAGAAAGGATTTCCATCCAGCAGGACTAGAGAGCTCTTAGGTTAAACAGCCCCGAGTGGGGGGAAATAGAGATAATGGAAAAGTATGGACCTCCAAAATTAAAGGAACTGGGTAATAAATGTACAGTTTGCAGTCAGTATCTGTTTTGTTTTATGAGACCATATTAGTTGGACCCCAAGAAACTCTAGTATGGAGGCAGGCAAGCTTGTTTAACGGTGCCTTGTTCTGATGTGGCTTGTTTTCCATCTTTTATCTGAGTGACTTGCTTACAGATACTTATAGCAGTACACAGTGGCATCCACACTTGGAAAATGCACTTTTATGGAGAGGGGTAGAGTAAGGCAGAGGAGCTTTTGAATGTAGATACACCCCCAAGGAAGTTTGAAATGTTCAACAGTGAGACAGCAAGCCTGACGTAGTTTAACGAGGAAGAGTTTGGTTTATTATTAACAACAGGTTATTGGAGAAAATTTTCTGCTTAGAGTATCTTTTGTGTCTCTACAGACTCCCTTTCTGAAAGAACATTCAATATAGATCAGTACAACAGAGGAAGTTTGGAAAAGAAGTACTGTTCAGAGAGGGGATCTGTACAGGGACCTTTAAATACCTTGGCTAGGGTCACAGAATGACTGTATCAAAACGAGGTATCTTTTGTCTCAGGGGACACTTTTTATAATAAAATCGTTCTAATACAGAAAAGCACGTGAGGGAAATAAGATTAATTTATAAAAACTAGAAAATAATTTAGACTATATCATAGCAGGAGTGCGTTTTTTCCACTGGTTACACTTGTAAGGTCTGCCCTTCACCCTCCCAGCTCCTCAAACCTCTTGCAGAGTCTGTGGGAGTGCACCTCAGACTTCTTCATGTGCTTTGACTCACTCTCCTGTCACTTGCCCCACTGAGCAGCAAACTTACGCTCTCCTTAGCCTTTCTTCTCTTCAAATGTACCCATAGAAACCCTCTCTGTGGCCCTTCATTTCCTTTGCTAGTTTGAGCTTGGGGCATTCCACTCTACAGAAGCGCTGCAGGCACTCTATGTTCCTCCTGGGTAATTGGTCCCAATTTCTTACTCTGTGTACTTGTGATTGTTTTTTTTTGCATTTGAGCTCAGTCAGTGTTCCCTGTTGATTCATGCTGCATTTTTGTAACATTTGCTTTTCTTACAGTACATTGAGTTGGGCCATTCTTGGGCTCTGAGTAGGTCATCTTTGAGTATCTTCTGGTCTGTTTTGTCTTCCAGGGTGATGTCCATGGGATCCTACCAAGTAGGTCCCTGTATAGTTAGACATCTGCTCTCAGGAAGTACAAGCTTAGTATTCTGCTATTTGCAGAATTCCTATTTAGGATTTTGAAGAGCACTATCTCATGGTCTTTGCGGCCAAAGCTGTCCTTGACTTTCACATATTTGACAATTTCTTTATTGATTATCAACAGTGGTTCCAACGACTTTGTGGTTTCACTGAGTGGCTGATCAATCACCTGCATCAATAAATTGTCTTCAGCACGCAGCAGAAATCTCCTGGGTTGCTTGTGCCCAGCTCTGTTGTCTTTCCAGCGGACATTCAGATGAAGATTCCCATGAGACCATCTCTGTGATTGCAAGGCTTCTTCCAGCTGTCTACAGGCTTCATTTCTTCTTAAGCTTGTCCTCTCCTGCAAAGGCCTGTGCCACCCATGGCGGTCTGTTCTCTAACCTCATGCATAAGTTCTCAGCTGGCTTCCTCTGTGGTGATACCTCTGTGCAGGCCAGTGCTTCCTTTGCGTATAGCAGAACCCTTCCTCATCACCTTCCCAGCCTGTCTTTCCTGGAAAAACATGCATCCATCCGTTGGAGGGCTCCAGCAGGAGGTACCACGCCACATCGCTGTAAACTCAATGAGGTCCCAGCTCTGCAGCTCCGGTGTGTTTCCCAAGCTGGGGGTGTTTGCATCCCCTGCTGTCTTGCTTTCTCAAGGGAAGCGTGAGAGTTCCCTTGTCCTGTCATGCCCTAACGCTTCTTTACTCCCTTATACCTTGCCTTCTCTTCAGATTGTGACACCACCTCCCCAATATACCTGATTTACAGTTCTCCTCCTGTTTGCAAAAACTCTTGCCCCATTGTATCAAAATACTTGTTCCTCAAAGAGAGTCCCACCATCACAGAGGCCAAAGCCCTGCCTGTGCCCCTGCCCATGCAAATCTTGGTGGGGGGGGGTTATGTCCACTCCTACCTGAACCTTTCCTGTCACTGCAAAGGTTGGCACGAAGGTGTTTCTTTGCCTGTGTGGGCATTACGGGGGCTGCCTTTTTAAAGCTAGAATAGATGTATTAAACTGCTGAAGAGTCAGAGTTTCCTGAGTGCCTTTGTCAGTCGGGGACACAACAGCATCAGCCATTTCTATATAAATGAACACGGGAAAAATACTATTCTGAAGAGTTACCTAGGTGCAGTAATGACGTATCGAGGCACTTCATAATTTTGGAATAATGGAAAATGGAATTTATGATACTTCTGCGTGAATTATTTTTAATTCTTCTGTATTAAGTTAGATACTTTATTTTTCTTCTGGAGTTCCTCTTTGCTATAGCCTGTAGAAGATGATTTATTTAAAACCACAAACCCTCATTCAGTTTTTAATTAAAAAATGTTAAGTTCATTTCTTCTCAGTAAAACAAATATTTGTTATTACTAATACATTTTAAAGACAAGCATAGCACTTCACGGTGTTTTTATAGGAATAGTGTATGCACTGCACTGCTTCCTCATGAATTAGTGTCAATCATTCCACCCTTGCACTACAACTTGTCTGAAAGTAAATGCATTTCCCAGTCACAGGAGAGAATGGAATTCTTCTCTAAGAGAGTTCAGGGACACATGGCCATCGAACCATCAGATCCACACCTTAAACTAACCCAGGGATTTTTCTTGTGCTGCAGCTGATCTTAATCATTTCAAATGCCAGAGTATTTAAAACTCCAGTCAAAAATGCAATTAAAATGGACAGTCTCACTCAAAGTGACAGTAACTGCCA
Source organism: Scolopax minor (assembly GCA_028566535.1). Classification (NCBI taxonomy): domain Eukaryota; kingdom Metazoa; phylum Chordata; class Aves; order Charadriiformes; family Scolopacidae; genus Scolopax; species Scolopax minor. The sequence continues at coordinate 55,790,798 of JAOXNG010000012.1, forward strand.
TAAGCCAAGGCAATTTTGTCTGATTTCTGCCACTTTTCTGGTTGTCTCTGCATTTTTTTAATGTGTGTGACTGCTGCTTTCTCACCACTGCATGATATTCAGTACAGAAGCTACCACTTTAAAATGAATAATAGTCTACTTATTTCAGTTCTACATGACTATTTAATAATGTGGTCTGATGGATAATGTAACAGTGTGTTTGTTTGGTTTTCAGTCAGCAAAGAGGACTAAAACATGATGTTTCCAATATTTGTACAGACTGGTGATGATTGTATCTATGTTATTAGATCAAGATGTTTTCTTTTTTGGCTTCATTTTAGAAAGGCTGAATGTAAATATTATGAATATCCTCGTATAATTTATACTCGTTTTGGCATTTGAAATGGGCAAGTTAATTTAGAAGCAACTTTCCACAATCGGTCATGTAAAACTTGGAAAAGATGAAGTCTGATAGTCTGCTGAACTTTTTTTTTTATATATAGTTGTGATTTTGGGAGCTGTGTCTGGCTTTTATTCGGGATGCAAATCAGTGTGGTGAAACTATCACAGTGAAAACTGTTGATTTAAAAGTGTCATCTTCCCACTGTCATCAGAAATTTGTTGTCAGTGGTAAATCTGTGCATAAAATCTGTGCATAAAACCAAGACCAAAATAGGTCTTGAACTTCCAAAAGTACTCCATCTGGTTGGTTAACAGCAAATTTTGCAGTTCAGGTACCAAAAGTATCAAATGATTGTGATCTGTAGTGACATAAGTAATTCCTTGTTTTAGAATAGGCTTTAAAATCATTAAAAGGTCTTCTCAAGCTATTAGAAGCTTTTGGCCTTAACCTTCTGGATTTTACAGTGTATTTAGAGAAAATTTATCTGTGTAATTCCTGAGGAAGGCATCTCGAGGTTTCCGAGTCCAGAGATTTTGCCTACAGCTAGATGCACCTCCACGTAAGGTGATTCTGCTGTGGCTTTGGCTGTTGTCTGGACTGGAGTGAATCAGAGAGCCATCTGAAGAAAGCAAGAAATACTTGTTCCCTCTACAGCTTCCAAATAGACTGGGGTATGGAGAGGTTGCCATTGAAAGTGAAAGAATTTATTCCAAAAATGCTGAAATACATTCTATATACTATAAAATTGTTCTTATTTCTCTTAAGTGGATGATTTTCAAGAGAAAACTGTCACGGGAAGGGAGAGAAACACTTTTATATTTTAAAATAACACAGTCCACCTAAAACTTGTGTGATCTTTTATTAAAATACTTACATTAAACCATTGCAGGGGGAAGACCATTTACAACCAAAGTTTCCTTGTTTTATTTTGTCCCAAATATAAAAATAAAAAAAAGAAAAGAGCAAATACCATTACTTGAGGCAGTCTTGACAAGTCTGCAGACACTGTTTATTCCATGTGTATGGTGATATAATATTTCTTGGTCTTTGATGACACTGTGTGCTTTTGTGTGAATCCCTTGAATGTCACTTCCAAGTGATTTTTAAACGAGCGACCTCTCAGATTTGTAAGCTCCTTAATATGCACACAGACTTTTTTAGCTAAATACTAAATAAAGCTGTTCAATCGTTTTCCTTAAAAACAACATGGTTTGTTACAAGAGGATCAGAGAAAACAGAGGATCAATATACCTGGTAAGAAAATGAAAGGAAATCATTCCTTGTCTGAGCTGATAGATTTGTGTCAAAATTCAAAGAAAATTTTAAGGTCAGAAGAAATGGGTTTTATCTCTTCCTAGATTTTTCCCCCCAGTATCTACATCTTTTCCTTCATTTTCATTGCAGTCCTTCCTCATCCAGCTCTGTAGTTTATTCAGCATCTGTGAAGCAAGAGCAACCAGAAACAACCACCACACTGGAGCCCATTTCCATTTCTGTTTCTCATGTTAATGATCTGGAGGGTAAACTCCACTGCTTGAGGTTTCTGCTTGTCGTGGTTTAACCCCAGCTAGGACCGAACGGCCGTTCATGCAGTTCTCCC
>JAOXNG010000012.1:55994188-56009400 GCA_028566535.1 Scolopax minor
GCCCCTACTCCCATATAGCTGCATCACAACAGAGAACAAGCCACTATTGCCCTCTGCAGCAACTGGCCTCATATTAGTGACAAGGTTGAACCATATTGCTCATCTTGAGGCCATTTCACTATGCTAGAACTAAGACATCTTACTTAAGTCCTCTTGGAATTACTTTTTCTGTAATTTTTGGTAATTGTTTTAAATAGTACCTCACGGTACTTTAGATTAAGGGGCATTTTTTCTGTAAAAATATTAATATAAACTGCAATGTGGTCTGTTTTCATGCAGTTCAGTGTACTACAGTGGCATATGTATGACATCAGTCAAAAACAGGCCGATTAACTTAATGGATGTCATTTCACTCATGGCCCACGGCTTGTAAGCACTGCAAAGTTGTCCAGAATTATATACAGTAAGTACACAAAATAAATTTTACTCGTTACTTGTATAGAGATATTAATATATCTTGAACTCCTCAGAAAAATCTCACATACTTCCAAGAATAAACACTGCCTTTTTTGCATTACTCAGTATACAGTGTTTGACAACTTAACGCCTGATGAGGTTTCACTACTCTCAAAGCAGCAATAATATCTTTTTATTTCCTCATCTTTGATATTAATAATACATAAATTGGAATGCTAGGAGTGAGTGAGGGGGTTCTGATGTTTCTTGTGTTGACTGCATTTTAGCCAAACGTCCCTTTCTGAAACAGCTGCTTAGTCAATTGCAATAATATTTCCTAAGTGTTTTGTTTATGCTGTGCTAAAGGGTAACACTCCCACATAAAGAACATGTAGTTATTTGCAAAGAAATAAGAAACTGTCATTTGCTACTTTCAAATGCAAACTAGACAATTAAGCAATGTTTAAATTTTTTTTTTAAAAAAAGCACTATTTAATATTCTAGTGTGTCAGAGCATGGGAACACAGCATTTAACCAATTAGCATACATACATACTGTTTTAAACACAAGAAGGTGAGCAAAAGTATGGGATAATTGGTTTGAAACTGTATTCATCAATTTTCTTTTTGTAAATTAAAATAAATGAAATCAAATTAAGGCTATCTTGAATAAATAGTCTACTTAGTGAAACAGTTCAATTTAAATAATAATCTTTGAAGGGTATTTAGAATTCCTTTCAGAATTCAATTCTTACTTTCCATAACAATCAATGCCCTTTTAATAGCCATTTGTGGCTTACTGATCACTTTCAGGCTTATTTTTATTATAGAAATGACACTGTGGAAGTACTAATTGGTCCTCATTGAGTTTTAAAATTAACAATGAAAGTTAAAATGTCCAGAAAATAATGTACTTTTGCCTAAAATGCATGTGGGTTTGGGAGACACAGAGTAATTTTTTTTTTTTCATTAGTGCCCTCATCTTGTTCCAGTTGCTAAGTGCTAGAATTCCCAGCTTAACATTATGAAGTTAGACTAGTTTATTACAATTATTTAGTTTGACCCCTGCCACACACACCCCAACAAAACCAGTAACTTGAGGTTGAACAATCCCTTAAAATCTCCTTGAAGCTGAAGCCTCTGAATTCTCCCTCCCACCCTGAAAAAGCTTTCATTTATCCATCTATTTCTAAAAATAGTCTCAAGAAAAAAGTACTCTTCTTCTGCTATTTAACAACCATTCATGGACTATTTTGCTTTCGTGACAATATAACCTTCCTTAAATTGTAATTATTAGTCTTCAAACAAGGAAAGTATGGAGGAGGAGGAACACAAATAATGGAAATCCTCACTTCAAGGTAGACATTCCAACACCTTTCTGAATGTCTAAAGCATATCAAAGTTAGACAACACACCTAGAGTCCAATTTTGAATTAGAGAATTAATTTATAATTATATAATAAGCTCAAAAAACCATAAGATAACATATTAATTTTTAAATTTTGAGGACACGCAGATCAATTGTTAAAAGTAAAATCAGTGATTATTGAAAAAGATAACATACTGTTTCCAATTATCGTTTTAATATTATTTGGTTATTTTTTACAAAACATTTAGTAAAGATATCACAGGAGAAAAATTTTTCACAAAATTCATTATGTCAATATCCTTTCTGGGGATCAGATTTCTAAGCTTTTTGCAAAGAAAAAAACCTTCCAATCTTCAAAAAATCTCCACCATTTATAGAGTCAAATACCTTAAAGATTATTTTCTTGACAACAACTTACCTTAAGGGAAAGTATTAATCATAAAATAACATTTAATACCACAGTTTGATATATGCCAACTCTATATCTTTTTCATGGTGTTTTCAAATGAGCTGTTTAATAAACAAACAATTTCTTTGGGCAGAATAATGGCGGTTTCAGATAGTACTGTCCTTCAACTGAGCCACAGAAATAACTCAGCACATCTGACTTTCAAATGACCCCGACTAAAAGTACCCAAATTATTTCAGTTTTGCATAGAACAACTTCCAGAAAAGACAAGGTAGCTCAGGAGGCCACATCTTCACTCATGGAAGATACATACATAATTAATTTTACCAAATTTTCACCAAAGAACAGTGCAAATACATGCTTTTTCTATCCCTAGAATTTTTTTTTTCTCCTGTTCCAGTAAGGGACATAAAATAGAGCACAAGGAAGCCACCACAGAGTCATAAGCAGTATCATCTGTCATGAGTCTAAAGTGAAATAATATCTATAGAATTACATTATCACTATTTTTTTGTGATTTTTATGCTATTATTATGATTATGCTATATTGTTATTATTATGCTATATTGTGATTTTTGTGCTATTATTTTATCACTCTTTTTGACTTTTCTGCAGTGTGTGAAGGTCCCAGTTTCAGTGGGTTTCTGCTGTCCCAACAGAAAGCCTGACAGTATGGAAGACTGAGCTCTGATTAAAAAACATTTTATCAAAACTGCCTAAGTATAGTTTGACCTTGTTACATCACCACTTTCTCTTTTTGCCCCACCTAAATTTTATTTTTTTTTTCCTTTTTCAGAACAAATACCTGAACTTAAATGAGCCTTCAGATCAGCCTTCTCCTTTTTTCTTCCAGAAGTCCCCGAGCAGCACAGTATTACTTCTGACCTAGAAGAACAGTAGAAGAGGTTACTCGCAAATAACGGTGCACTCATTGGTGCTTAGAATACTGTGTCTCTTGCTGTCCTATAAAATTTTATTAAGCATGGTGAATGACAACTTTAAATGGCCACTGTGGGATGAATACCTTATGTTTCATCCATGATCAGAAACTCTTTCATTTAATTTGGGGGTGGTGTCCTAGCATGCCATTCAATCTCCTGCAGCATTTCCAAACGGAATCCTTTAAAGAAAGGTGAGGGACCACACCACAAAAGGACAAATACTGGAACTAGTGCTCTCTGGTAAACCTGGAAAGGGAGCAAAACAGAACTTTCTGGAGAGGGGAGAGGAAAGCTTATGAAATACACACTTATGAAATACACACTTAAGAAAACAAAAGGCTGGACGAACTTTATGTAGTTAAAACTAAAATACGCTCAAACACAATGAATGATTTAATATTATTTTCTTCTTTAATAGAATAATTTGATTACGTTTATAAACCACTGGTAAAGACGCGATTGTGCAAATGCATCAAGATCTGCCTTGCCTTCCAAAGCTGCTGAGGTCCTTAAAATGTATTTTTTCTTCAACTTCATGCAATTTGAAGTGAGTAGATTGATTTTATATTTCTTTTGTTCGAGGGCTTGCGGCGGCTTGCCCTCGGCCAGGTGCCACCGCTCCCACACAGCCAGCCACCCCCTCGCTCCCCGCCCCGCAGCCGCAAATTTAATTTGCCAACTAAAATATTTGTAGATAGTGAGAAACAAAGACAAAATTCAACCGGCACCTTCCGCCCTTCCTCCCAGGCTCACCTTCACTCTTCCTTCCCCGCTCCTCTGCCTGAGACCCTTTGCAAAGCAACGGGGGGCTGCGGTCACTCCGTAACAGCTCTTCCCCTGCTCCGCCGGGGTCTCTCCTCAGGCCGCAGCTCCCCCAGGAGAACCCACCCGCTCCGCCGGGGGCTCCACAGGGAATCTCTCAAGGGGGACGCGACCGGAGCCCTTCCTCCTCCTCCTCCTCCTCCTCCCACTCTCCCCTCCGGGCTGGCAGGGCTGTTCCTCACACATTTCCCCAGGCAGCCTCTGTGCTGGGGCACTTGGAGCCGCTGGGACCAGCCCAGGGCAGTGCAGCCTGGGCTCACCTCACAGGGACCCCGCCAGCCCCTCACAGGGACCCCGCCAGCTGCTGAGCGCGGTACAACTTTTCATTTAATCATGAGGTAATCGCCTTTTTCTTTTTCTTCTCTTTTTGTTTTAACTTTTTTTTTTTTTTAAACCTCAGTAGGGTCATGGCACACATGCTGGGGCAATAGGAAGCTCTGTGAAGGTTTAACAATTTCCTGATCATTCTTGGAAAGAGGGCCCTGAAGGAAGAAGGCCAAGTAGCCTATTTTGAGAAGTTTGGGGATTTAATTTTCCTGTTACATCTGCCTCTTTTTTCAGTATTTTGACACCAGATTACTGTGAGAGTATTAAACTGTTTCAGAGAAAGAATTGCAAGAGAGAGACTTTCTCTTATGGAGAAAAACTTTCAAGAGAAGTCTTATGAGGCGTGAGGCGGCTCTTAGAAGGTTTCCTGGCGGGCTGCATGCCCAGGCAGTTTGGAAGCAAGCTGTTTTGCTATAAGTTTTTGAGAGCAAACACCTGGTTCCCTCAAGCACCTGTGGGGGCTCCTTGGCCCCTCCCAGGCCTCCAGTGGCCCCAGCTGCCTCACAGGCTCCTGAGACCCACCCCAGAAAGTTCATTAGGACGCTTTTGGATCATGAAGTAATTTGCTTTGAGAGAGAGCAGGTGAATGATAAAATGGATCTTTTGCGCCAGTGCAAGCCAAGAGGTAAAGAGACTTTTTTCCCGTTGTGTATCATTCTGTCTTTAGTTAATATAATATATTAACCATATAATCATATTTAAATATAAATAATGTAAATATAAAGTAAAGCTTCATTCCTTTGAGGTGTGCTATTTATGTTTTGTTTAGTGCACAGGAACTCTGCAGGCTGAAGCTGTCAGGTTCTCTGTATCTGTGACTCTAACTACCAGTACAGAGGCTGCTTTAAAATCAGTTTTGTAGATTACTTAGACTTTCTGAGGCCCCATTTTCAAGCTCCTTTCTGCAACTGCGAGAATGGGAAACTTGAAATTATAATGGGACGTGGAGAAAAGAGGGCAGAATACTGTTACAGCAGAAGAATAGTGTGATGGCAGAAGTGTGTAGGATGGGTTTCTGGTCAAAGCATGGAAGTTAGTGTGACATAAAGCAAAATCGTGCTTTTCACATGTATATGTAAATATTTATGCTTGTAGACTAGTGTCTCTCAAGAGATATTTAGTTCATTATTTCTTATATTAGAGTAACCTGGCAATGTATGTCAGAATATGCCTCACCTTAAACCAACAAAATCTCAAATTATGAGAAAAGGGCCCTTTTAATAGTGAGGCTCTTCCTTTTACAAACAGAAGGCATACTTAGAGATTATCCATTACAAACAGAAAGCTTATTTAGATATCATTGAAAAGAAGAAATTAAAATATATGACTAGCTGGATGCACATCATTAGATACGGTTCTGGGGTGTTGCAGTGCATTAAACATTATGATTTTCAGAAGTGTACTTTGACCTGAGTACAAACTGTGGAGGAGACAGCCCAAGTGTAAAATAACAATATCCAGGCAGAGCCTACAAATGCTAATAGTTATTTTTTTCACCCAGAAAGGAGGCTTAGTCATAATTAAAATAAGCAATCCATATTTGACTTAAGATAAAAAGAACTAAAATCATCCGTTTTTTTCACTTGGCTTTGCTGCAGCATTCAAATTTAAGCACAAATGGAAGCATAAACATGCTGTCTTTGAGAGCTGCTTTTACCAGTAAGGCACTTAACATGCAAATCTGGAACATAAATTTAGCTTACAAATGGCATTGCACAAAGATTACTGTTACATCTCCTCCTGTAGCCAGAAAGAATGTGGAAAACTTGTTTCAGAAATAACCATAATTCAAGGAGAAACTGGCACAAGTTATTATAGTCTGATCACAGAAGCTTGTACCTTAAACTGGTGCATAGCATTGCTAACTAGTGCAGGCATAATTTTTATTACTTTGAAGAGAGACATGATTGAAGCTGGGTGATAGGTAAATTTAAGAAGATGCGCAGTATTTCTTGTGAGAAGGTCCAAGCGTGTATCTGGAGGAGGTGATAGTAGGAGTTTGCAAACTCCATCCGCTAAATTTTCCTCTCCTTTCACTTGTGACTTGAGGCTCGTCTTTTGTATAAAACCCTGTTAATTCAGAATTCTCCCTTTGCTGGTGGTGGAGTACCATTTTCCAGTGCATGATGGCAGCTGGCCCGGGTGTCTGGATGAGCTGTGAAGGCAGTGGGAAGAGAGGCCCTGTGTGTCCCCAGGTGCTGGATGTGACGTGCCCTCCACTCTGTCCCCGGGACAGGAGTAAAGCACAGTCACCTCCACAGGATTTCTGTGTGTACCTCCATCAGGGAGCCAGGCATTATGGGGGCGTGTGATCTCACTTGCACGGCAGTAAGTTTCTAGCAATGGGCTGGTGTAAATGAGAGATGTGCTAAGCCCTTTTTTAAAAAAAAAACATGTAACATTCTTACCGATTCCTTGATAGTGCTTGAATTCTGTAGAAGCAAAAAACTGGGAATTCGAAGTTATTCTTCCAGCTCAGTGGAATGAGTTTGGTTGTTCACAGTTTGAGCTCATGTAAATGAAAAAAATAGTTGCTATAGTCTTGTTTTTTCTTGTTTTGGAAAGAAAAATGCATTTAAGCCTCCCAAATTATTTGGAAATTACTATTATTGAGATAATTTTAGCATATCATAAGTACACATTTTTCTAAACCCTCCATTAGTGACTACCTTGTTCTGATCAAGGAAGAGTGGGTAATATTTTAATAAATACTTAATAAGTAATTGATGTTGCTAATTATTTGGGATCAAGTCCCTATTTTAACCCTCTACAGTATAGATCTTAAGTTCCAAAGATACTACATGAGCTATTGCTGCTTGAACTAAGGCCACAAGGAGTTGGTGTAAAGCATCAGAGTCTTTAGAGGTAAGGACCTGACCTGTAGGAGAGCTGGTTTGGATTCAGTCCCTCTGATTCTTCCACAGGAACTTCTCCTGCTCTACTTTAGCTGCTCCTGGTTTGTGCTTTAGCATTGGTTATATCCTTCAGGCTTGAACAGGTAGTTTCTGCATGGCATCCCAATGAATTACACCCCAGCCTATAAGAAAGCATGCTAGTGTTTGTATTTATTCTCTGTTGATATTTGCAGGTATTTTTTGTAGGCACTGCTGGTTAGGAACTTTCAAGGGTCCTCTCTGATGTAACAGAAGAGTGTGCAAGTGCAGATAGAGCGGTCTGGGATAACAGCCTGGGTAGGCAGGGACTCCAACGGGAAACCACAGCCAGGAATGATACTTACTGCAGGGTTTGTCTGAAGACTTCAACAAAAGAGAACTTTTTAAAACTTGCATCACTAGTTAGTGTTAGAAATGGGTTTGTTCAGAACTGAACATTGAAAGTAGTTTAAATTAACAGTTACAGCTCTTGAATGTTGCACTTCAGAGGCTCAGTGGATTCTGCATTCTCTAACTTAAAGAGTAAGTTTTCTCCCCACCTTGACTTGTAGCTCACATTATTTTTGTGAGGTCACATCTCACTCTTGGAAAGTACAACTTTGTAACAGTCATCTATCATTCCTTCTGAAAATACTTAGAGAAAGAATAATACTGTACCGTTTAATAATTTGTGAAGTTTGATAGTGGTTTTTTGGGGGTACTTTTTTCTCCCCCTGAGGAAGTAGCAATGTTTAGCTGTCATTTTGATTATGTCCTTTTAGACTTAGGAAGCTGCTAGGCAATAAAAGTCTCTGCTCAGCTTCTGGGTTATCACCAGCGTCTATTGAAAGACAAAAATGTAGAGGAAAGGAAAAAAAAAAAAAAAAGAAACCAAAACATTTTGCTCTTTCCACTTCCCCTTTTTTATCATTACGCATTAACCTTTTTGACTCCTGATTGACTCCTTGATTGTCTTGGATTAACGTAAGAAAAGGTTTTCAGAACTCGCAATGAACATAATGTATTTTATATGGTCACTCCATTGTTTATCTGCATCCATCTAATATCAAAGGTAGTCTGGACTTTTTCCCTTTTCTCCTTGTTGCTCTCTACCTAGAACACAGTAATTTTTCCCTGTAGGAGAGTCACTTTGTGCTTTTGTCTTCAACTTACAGATGACTACAAAGATTTATTTTTTTTCTATAGACTTGAAGGACACCATATAAACATAACTTGTGTTGAATGACGTAATAAAAAGCCTATTAATGTGAATACTTTCTTTCAAGGTTGTCATAATGTGTCCATTTGAAAAAGAAGCTAGTTCAGTCCCGTGTTAAGTGTGATCATTTAAAATGTAATATACCTGAATTGTTTTTGTTCTGCATGTGTAATGGGCTATTCTGAACTTTGTATCAAGGTCATTTTTGCAGAATACCTTCTACTGTGAGCCAGCCTAATAAAGCCTAACTTATGTTGGCTTTAAGCTAGCTTGATGAGTAATTTTCTTAAAGAATATTCTTATGGCTGCTAAACTTCATTACTTATGAAAATATTGTAAATCACTCGTCTGCCTCTTGGTACAGCTTCTGTTCTAATGTGGTTACCTGCTCTTTATCGCAAGGTGGTGGAGATGGAAACCCATCTGAAATAGCACTGACCCGAGTTCTACATGGTAGGGAGAGACTTTGGGCCACCCAAGGCTAGGTGAGTGAAAGTGGTGCCATCTTTGTACTTCTCTACAAGAGGAAAAACAATGCTTTTCCCACTGAAAAGCAAGCCTACCTCAGCAGCAAATAGAATTAGGCTAAATACTTAATGAGTTACAGACTGGTTCTGCCCAGGTGGAAGATAGGGGATAAAATATACAAATCCTTCGGAAACCTTGCTCTGTTGCTGTCTTTCTTCACAGAGCAGTTTGTTTTCTCTGAGTTCCTGCTGGGGGACTGCTGTCCACTTCTCTTTTTATACTGCATATAACAAAACCCACAGAACCTCTTGTCTGTTGAAGGACATTATGGTTATTAGTAATGAAATTAATAAACCCATTAATTGGATACATCCAGGCAATGTTATATTCAGACATTTATACCTGCAATAAAGATTTGAGTATGTAATAAGGACGTTAAAAACAGGCCTCCTGCCTATTCTAGGCAGTACTCCTACACGTAATCACATCACCCAGAGCAATGCAATTATGTGTGTTCTAAAAGGACGAGTATAATAAGAAACGTAATAGAACAATCTTTTTGTAAACCCCAAGTCAAGAATAGCTGTCTTTAATGATGCTCTGCACTTCTTTGCTTTTAATATAAGGTGTTAGAAGCACATGATGTAATATAATGTTATACTCTGCTACAGGTGAGAAAACTGAGACTTGAGACTGCCCTGACTCAATAACTAGGCTTCTTGCTTTGCGATTTCCTGCTTAAACAGAAAACCATACTGTCTCCCTCATATCATTTGTAACTCTATTATTTTATATATATTTCCTATTCAGCAATGAAGTCCATGTCTTAAACATATGTATGTGCAGTTCAAAACCAGAGATGTTGGGAGCTGAAGGCGTGTTCCCAGGGTTTTGGTGTGGAGCTTATTTCCATGTGCTCCCAGGGTTTTGGTGTGGAGCAAGTTGTAATAAATGAGTCTGCAGCACAAAAGATTAACGTTATTTTTGTGTTGTGTATGATGAGGCTTGGCCTCTATGAAATGGTATTCTGAGGCTCAATTACTTCTGTGTATGGAAATATTTGCACAGATCCCTAGAATTATAGAATATAAAATATGTATGAAATTAAATCAATCCTCTTCCTTCTCTTCTTGAAAACTTAATTTCCGTAACTTCTGGCTTTGTAGCAGTCTGCATGACAAACACAGTTCTACAAATAATTTATTCCAGATGCCTGTGGTATCATTAAATGTTTTTAGTTTTCTGGATTTTTTATTGTAGCCTAAGCAATTCTGAAAGTACTTTTTTCAATTTTGCATGCATCTGCAAAACAAATACGTATCTGTAGAACAAATTATTTTTTAAATGCGTTGTTGCAAAATGGATAAATAGATAAAATACACAGTTTTTGTGCATGGTTTTAAATTCTAGAGAACCAATCAAAAGTGAATTTTAATTCTAAATCTCCTTGAAGAAAAAAGGAAAAGAGAGATGAGTAAATGGCAGCAAGAGAAGGAGGATTCTTTCTTGGAGCAGGTAGAAGAGCTGGGATATTCCCTGCACCTTTAAAGTGATATAAACTGTTATAACTGCTATAAATTAAATGATAAAACCACTTCCTCTCAAGCACTGAATTACTGAAAGCAGTTATGGCTTGTGGCTGTTCCCATCTGTTCCCAAAGCGAAGTGTAGTGTATTATTCCGGAGTCTGAAAAGTTGGTTGGGGTGAATTCCAGCAAAGGCACCTCCTGCAGATTTTGGCTAACAACCTGCTGTTTGATATGAACAACAACACATGAATTCCTAGGAATTTTTGAAATATGTATCCTGGAAGGAATGTGGATGTGTCATTGTCTTCAGATTAGCAAGCCATCTTTAAGCATCGTAATTACTTAGTGACTATGAAGATTTTCCCATCTGTTTTCTGCAGGATTTAGTCTAAAATTCCCAAAATATCTGAAGTAGGAAATTCTAGGGGAAATGGTCTCATTTGGATTTCTTTTTCCTCAGCGCAGTCCCTTCTGAATTTGTGGTGTTGTGAAGCTTCTCTTGTGCTTGTGTATCTGAATCCGGGTTAAAACTGCTCTAAACATCTTGTGCACGTCATCCCCATTGGTCATTTTTGCTACCAGGCTGTCTATATGACACGGAAAGAAAACCTGAAGGTGATTAAAACCTTCTTTTGTAGCCCTTCATGAAAGCTGCATCCTGTTCTGCAAGCAGTGCCAGCCCTCTCTTGTAATTGCTTTCATTCCTGCTTTTGGGCAGCACTTGGACTGGATGTGATGCATCATTCCAGAAACCAAGACCTGTCTGAGGAAACCTGCTGCGGAATGCTTACAGCTTCATGATCATAGAAGCTGTCAGAGAAGAAGAAGAAAGCCAAACTAATAATTCAGGAGAGCAGGAGAGTATTTGGGAAATCTTGCCTGGTACCTGCTTATCATGCATTGAGTTTCCCTGGAGCAGTTCTATTCAGTGAGAAACTTAAAAGCCAGAAAGAAGCTGTGCTCGTGCTGAGTGCTCTGAACTCTTGCTGCCCTTGGATGCTGTCACGAGACTACAATTTTACATTTTTGAAAAAAACACTCAGAAGCCAAATATGTGTGTTTTTCAAGATAGTATGACAGGAGTTTGGGGTTTTTAAATTATTTTATTTTCAGCTTGTCTCCTCTGGACAGAGGAGGTTTTATTTGCATTGGAAGATTCCATGCAGCTAAGAAATTGGTTTAGGTTTTTAGAAGGAAAATAGTTCTGGTGATTGTTTAACATTCCTATGCCCAACGTCATCTGTCTTTTTTAATAGCAAATTTATGAAATTACAGGGACAAACTGACATGTTTCTGACTCCTACTAAAGATGGTGAGTGTTGGTTAGAAACAAATGTATGTCTGTACATTGATGTCTCTGCCTCTTTCTTTGCTGGCCTCTGTGAACCTGCAGCCAAAAGGAGTGGTAGCTGCAACTGTACTTGCTGTGTAGCACAGTGGACCCCCCCTGAGATGGAAAGATTTTTCTGGTGGTTTATGCACAGAATTTGGCTGAGAATGTGATATTGTATACATGTCACGTGTGTGAGGTTAATCTTGACTTTTCCCACAGAACATTTTTTAGTTTCGCTCTGTATTGATTTTCATAGCACCACCTGACTGACACTTTGAATGTATTAGAAAATCATGAATGATAATTCATATTTCTAACTGTGAGCGTACTGAATTGTGGAGGTTTTTTTTTTTTTCCATTTTGTGAAACTTGAAAATTAGAAGACTTTTTGGATTACAGCTCAGGAAAAATGAGGTTTCCTTGCACTGAATGTCTAGGCATAAATTGAATTCAGAATTCTGTTATCATCTCTGTAATGTCCTACATTTGGTTGTCTCTTAATAACGTTTACTGGGCATGTTATTGATATTTATAAAATGTCTAATTGAGATGTTAGATTCCCCTTCTTTCTGCAATAGGAATAAAAGTCTGCTAAATTAACAATGACCCAAACATCCATTGGAAATGATTTATCAATATTAAGAGCAACAAACTATCATTTTAACTTAGTCTGAACATATGCATACACAAGGCATAAAATTTTCATCTGATAATTGATACATTAAGTCTGTAATCAGGAGAAAACAGAGTATTCTTCACATAAATACTTCATTCCTTTATTGAAAAAAATAAATGTGGCAAGGTATCCACCATTGCAGTACCCTTGCTGTTGTTGCTCTGAATTCCTCTCAGCTGCTAGCTCATTCTGCACCTCTTACTACTGCCTTAAATCATTCTCTGCCACCATCTATATATTTTTCCATGTGGTATGACGTGCAAAGTTTTATCAAAACTATCCTGCTAAGACTGATGTTTTAACTCAATAGTTGACTATTTTAATCTATAGGTATGCTTATGTTAGTAATAATGTATTTAATGAATGAAAATTCTTCATACAGTGCTGTCCAAAGAGAAGGTGGATTTTGCAGGGAGGTTTTGTGTTTTATCACTTAAACACCTAAGTTTAATATGTAACATGCTTTTTTATATCTATCGTGAATTTTCTTTCTTGCCAAGCACTATGTGTGTCTAGCAGTAGATCAAACAAGAGCTATGAGTATTGCTACACTCACCAGGGCCCTGCTGAGATTTTACATAGTTCTGTAATTTGGGGATTTTACATTTTTTTTATCTTTTACTTTGTGTGGTTCTTTTATGTATTTGACTTCAAAAGCAATAGGTGAAGTACAGTGTCCTGAGGCATAGTTGCCTGCAGGGTCATTCATGCACCGATTTCCAAGGCCCTTCTGGTTCCTCAGTTGCTATTGCACTTTCTCCAAAGATACTTTCTGCTGCCTCCTTCATACCTCTGATACTGAACATTTTAGATCTTTTCTTGTCCTTTTGCTTTATTTATAGGATAACATATGCATCACCTGAGAGGTACATTGATAAACACTGTATTAACATTTTTAATATTTATAGAGCTTTTCAGGTGCAATTTGCTGTGGATGTTCCATAGGCGTCGTTGTGAACTTTTTATAACAGCTTTTTCTCCACTGTGCTGTTTTATTTGCTTCCTTTTCCCCATGTTGAATTTAAAGAGTGAAGAAAATTTCACTGAGGTATTTGTGAGAACAGTTGCTTTCACACTGTGATCTCTCCTGAAGTTTCAGGTCTGCAACTGATTTTGTAGAACTAGGGAAGGCAACTCCACTGAGAACCATGCAGCTTATGAACAGTACTGGAGACTGTCTTTATGAATGATGATATTTGACATTGATTATTTGTCAGGTGACACAAAGAAATATTGGAAAAAACATAAATATGGAAAAGGGTATGAGACTGTAATTTATCCAGTATTTTTTTTTAAAGAAGGCAGCTTTGAAATGAAATATTGAAATAATTTGAAGTAGCATCTGTAGCACTACCACTTCCCAGAGACCAGTGAGTTCTGCTTGGCGGAGCACATGCACAGGACGTGCCTACAGAAAAATTTCTCTGAGTCAGTTAGGAGACTAAAAGTTTACTACAATTAATTTTCAGTCTGTATTAATCTTATATCAGCACCTAAACTAACACAGAATTTTGTTACACTTTCATAATACAAGATATAACATACACCTTTCAAAATACTCATAAGGTATTGCAGTCCAGTGAAAGGGAAGATGAATTGAATTTCTAAGTCAGTTTGATGTTTTTCTGCTCAACATCTAAAAGCAAGTTAGAAATATTTCTTACATTTTGTTTTATATTCTAGAAGGTCATATGGATTGTTAGTCATACTTGGTTTACATAGAAGTAAACAGAAAAACAGAGGTGTAAAAGCCAGATTTTCAAAAGGCAAGAATTATTTCTGGGCATCCCTGCTTTTTGTTTATGAGCTTATTCCATCCTAGATTGTTTGTTGTGGTTTTTTTAACTTAGATTGTTGAAGGAAGCAGGGTTGTTTATATTTATTTTTTATGTTTGTATTTTTTCCCAGGAGTTTGTTGAGTGGGAGATTTTTCTTGTGACTGAAATCTACTAGTTTGGGTTAAATTATTTCTGCCTATGTTTGGAGACTGTTAATGTAGTTAGTTACACTCTGTTAGGTTTGTTGTATTGGTAAAGTGGTTTTTTCCTTTTTTTTTTTTCTGCCTTGATTCATTCTGTTCATGTAAATGCCAACCTGCAAACAATGAATAGCAGTCAACAGAGACTGTCGTTTAGCTCAGTAAGGAGAAAGTTCTGTTTCTGAGACAAAAGCATCTACGTTCTCTGCTGCTTCTTGCCTTGGTCGCCGGAGTGTGCCTGGAGTGCAGGGCAGTGGGATCACCCCTTACTCTGTTACAGTGCCTACCACTGCAGCCTGGGTAAGTGCTGTGGGGGAAAAAAATAATTTACACCCGCTTCAAGACTTGCTAGAGCTTGACTTTTTGCTCTTTCTGGTAGCAGGTGGAAAAATCTGACAACTTCTTCGCAGGAGTTTTAATGATCTCGCTGTAGAGGAGAAAAGTATTTTTCAACAGGCAATGGGGGTGTTTATTTAAAATATCCTGAACTGTCACTTATTCAGCCACCTAACAAGGTTGTTGAGGATGAATTGACAGAGCTGTGAATCAAGATTTCCTGCCCACCTGCTTTTCTCCCTTGTCAGCCTTGTCAAATTACTCTTGCTGAAATCAAGGAACGTTAAGTTCTTTTAAAGAAGTGATACATTCTCTGCGAGCACAGTTCTTTTTTCTTCCTGCCTCATAAATATTTAAAAAGTGTTAATCTTGTTTGTTACCTGACTAATAAGCACTGGGCAAAAAAAAATCTGTCAATGCATTTTCATTACTGAACTTAGATCAGAGCTTTTTGAACATCATTGCAGTTATTGGGTAGAATTTTAAAAAACAACCAAATGACTTTGAAACAGATTCACCATTCGCACTCTTCAGTGA
>JAOXNG010000012.1:56017990-56030991 GCA_028566535.1 Scolopax minor
AAGCAAATGTTGTGAGGTTGTGGAGAGCGGCGTCTTATCCCTCTGACATAATTCTCAATTACTTCAGGCTTCCTTTCTCAATGACTTCTTAGAATATTTAGGAATTACAAGATGTATTTAAGAGACGTGGATGTGCCACCTGATCAAATAACCCCTGTCACACCCGCAGTGTTACAGGCAGTGTCACCAGTGGCCAGACAATGAGTGTCAATGTACAGCTCTCCAGCAATCACTGCTTGGTGGCCGTTAATCCTGACTACGGCGCTGTCTCGGCCAACCTACCAGGAAAGCACCTGTAGATGATGGTGTGCAGTAACGGTCTAGGATTTACTTGGTTGGGTTGAAAAGGCTGATCTTCTGATATGTATGTTTGATCTTAATTGTACTTCACAATTCCAACTGCTGTGGAATTTGTGATAGCCTGTCTGAAGGCTAAATTATGCCATTCTGTTTCATGCCAAGTATATAATGCTTTATATTCAGTGGGAGTTCAAGTTATCCTGTTAGTAGCAAGAAGCTCGCTTTCAAAGTAACACTGAAGGAGGATATAAGTTGGATCTGAGAGATCAATTCAAGTGTTTTCACCACATAAGTTAGCAGTAAGGAGTCATTAGAGAGTGCTTGAGAAGAAAACAAATGTGGAAGGTTAAATCAGACAAATTGTCTGAATTTCTGAAACAGTTACTCTTGAAAACTTCTTTTGATCATACCTACATGAAACTATTTGCTAAGGTATGACATGACTGCTCATTATTTAAAGAACATGCTTTCACATTCATAAATAAAAACTGCAGTGCCAAAGAAGCATCAGTGAAGGAAGGTCCTTACTGAAAAGGTGGAAGAATACTTTGTAAATAATTTTTTTTAACTTTTCTTTCAAGATGAAGGGCATGCACACTTTCACCGAGTTCAGGGTATATCACGCAACGTGCATGGGAGAATGCATAGCTACATGCCTATTGAACTTTTGATTATGCTTCTGCAGTTTGGTGAGGAAGCTGAGTTAAAACAAATGTCTCTGGTGACCAAAGGGGGGAAAAAAAAAACCCAACATAATTGATGAATCGAGATTCTAGCTGAGTAGAGTGTTCTTCTGCTGGACAAAAGATTGCGCAGTAGGGAAATTAAACATCGGCAGTGAAGAAGTCATTTTTCAGTGGAGAC
This sequence comes from Scolopax minor, assembly GCA_028566535.1. NCBI lineage: Eukaryota > Metazoa > Chordata > Aves > Charadriiformes > Scolopacidae > Scolopax > Scolopax minor. The sequence goes on from JAOXNG010000012.1 coordinate 56,019,155, forward strand.
ACTGAAAAGATCTTTGACCTCGTGCTGCCCATAACTGTTAGTACAAAGCACTACTGATCATCTGGGATCTGAAAGGCTGCATTTATCTGGCACTGAACCTCTTCTAATAAGTCCTGGCTTTGCATGAGCTGGCTTGCAGTTACTCTGCTTCCCACTGCTTTTGTTTTATGACAGCCATGCATGCTGCTCCTATAAATATCTCTGCATGATGGTTTACACGTGGCCTTTATCTTCTTTTCCAGACCTCTGGAGTTAGTTTGAAGAGGAGAAGGAAAACTCTATACCTAGTGTATTTTAAGCATTAGACCTCTATTGTTCAACACATCTAGAACTGTGGGATTTTGTTTAAAAATTAAATGTAGTCCAAAAGGTATTGCTCACCTCCATCATACCTGAAGCTGTCATTTATCGTTTATTAAAAGTACTGTTGAGACATTACTGTAGAGAAGAACACCAAAGAGAGCTTTAGGTGTGAGTATATTTAAATCAAGTTGAAGAAAGTTTTTATCTATTAAGCCATTGTTGTGCTAGATGGTGAAAGTAATGAATGTATTAATGGAATAAAAAAAGCTAATATAATTCTTTGAAGGTGATGCAAAGCATAATTACAGCTAGGGAGTTAAAGGATGAATAAAACCAGTGGTTTGGAAAATTAATCAATAAAGAATCTTTTTTTTTTATATCTGAAGATTTACACTAATAGGTTTTTTTTTCTGGTGTTAAGAATAAATAAAAGTAATTTCACCTATTTATGGCACTTAAAATCTGGAATTAATTTGTTCAGCAATGTAGCAGGGTTCCTTTGACATCCTACTTTTCTTCCTTTTTTAAAAGTCACAATTATTGGGGAAGTTATAAAGACTGAGCATGAATGAAAAAACACAGTGTTTTGCAGGAGAAGATTTTAATTTGGGATATACCTTTTCTTTCACAAAAGAGCGCTGTTAATTTTTGTCCATTGATGGAATTTTGTGGGTCAGAAGATTAAAGTTTTAGCCCGCTTGCATCAGTCCAGCAGGACTGTTTGTGATGGCCATTGACTGATATTTATCCAACTTTGTGGTAATTGACACGTGAGAACTTCTTTTTCCCAAAGCTGTGGTGTCCTCCTGTTGTAGAAGATGCTCCTTCAGGTGAGAGGTGGTCAGTGCTATTGACTGCTTCTTCTCTACAGCAAGGCTTTATTGTTTTTTTAATGAGCAATTATACATGGTGAGGAATGGGAAAAGGAAACTTTCTGGCTTGTTTTATTAAGTACAGTTAGCTGCTGAAAAGAGAAGACTTGCTTACTGTGTAGTTATTTGGGGTAGGAAATCCATTTCAGACAAGACTGTCTCCTTTATTGATTGATCAGCCACACTTCCTCAGCCTCATTACCCCGCTGTTGGCACTCCCTGGCTAAGGTTTTAGGATTTCTGAGGGTTTATTGTACAGTGCTGAACTGTGCGGTGTGCTCTAATGTGTCCTGTGTCGTTCTTTATTCTGGGACATTTGAACTTTGCAGAAGGTGTATGAGGATAGAGAGGAAGGACCCTACCAAAGGCAGCACCGTGTATAAGGGTGGCACAAGGGACACAAAAATGTACTTCTTAAGCTGCTGACTTCAGTTTACAAAATGGAGAAAAGAAAGCACTCTCACACCTAATTAATTTGTCAGGGGAAATATATACGGAAACACAAATAACATGAATATAAATAACAGCTGCGTGTATTTGCTTCTCCATTGTTTTGAGATTAGACCAGCAGCTTTGATTGAAGCCTTTTGCCTTTTGTTGTAGTGGTGCACAGCCTGGCTGAATACTGCCTTTTAAAAGAAGCAGGGGCAGTTAACTTGCTGCTACATCAGGGGTGCAGGGGTGTGAAAAACGCATGCCAAACCGAAGCTAAAGCCATCAGTACATTGCCACTGGCAACGAAACTTCATGTTGCTTGTTCCTCTTCTGCAACTGCACGGAGCCGGGGTGGGTTACACATGCTTACTCATCCTCTCTCACTGCAGGGTGTTCCCAGTCTGGTAGGGTGACTTTGGGGAGAGAAAAAAGAGTAGGAGGAAGGACCAAAATTTTTGATTGTTTTGCTCAAAGCTAAATTCGGTACTGAGAATGTGTATTCAAAATGACTGCAGGGGAAAATATATATAATTGTAATTCCAGCTGTGAGATACCTGACTGGTACATTTGGTGTTTGGGGCTGGTAGCTGTCATGGGCTTGAAGTATTTCTTTTGTTGTTGTAGCTGGTGCTACTTAATTTGGATTGCAGATTTTGGCCTTAGCTGATATTGATCTTACTTGCATTGTTTTTCTTCTTCACGCTTAATGGATGCTCTTGGTTTAATTCCCTTTCTAAATAATAAATCTTGGTAGGTTTACTACTTAATATATAGGGTGCCATGTCTTTTCTCTATCTAATGCAAGTTCTAGTTTTTAAGTGAGGAACCACCTACCTGTGCTTAAAATCCGTCCCTTTGCTCAGGTCTAGTCAGTTTTATTCTACTGAAAACATCGCTGATACCTATAATCTTGTATTTTAATGCAGTTTTTACAGTAGCTTCAGTTTGGCAGCTTTTGTTGTCTGTAATGTTCTGGCATTTTAATATGTAATACCATTGTTAGTAGGTTGGTAATCACAAAATCACCCTTAAAATGCTGTTCACTGGACTGGAGCTTGGTGTTATACTTTCAGTGCTTCACTCTGTAATGTTCTGCAGACCTTTTAATCTCCCATGCCTATGATCCTCATCTGTAAAAATAACTAAAAACACTCAACTGATTGTTTTTTTCAACTTATCCTTCTTTGTTTTTTGAATATATCAGACCTTGTACTTAGTGACTACCTCCTTTCTCTGACTCAGTGAATCAAATGAGCGAGGCTGTCTGCAGTGTTAGGCTTCAATATAAGATTGATGGTACTTTTTCTTGTGTGTTTGGGACTGTTTTGTCTTAAGTGCTGTTTAGACAAGCACTTAAGAATGTGGTGTTGTATGAAACTTCTCATTTAATTCTTTTCACTGTGTTTTTTCTTCATAGCTAGAAGTGTTCTGTGTATTTAATTAGATAACTTTTAGTATCTGGTCTCTGTTGCTTCAATCCAGCAGTTGGTCTCAGTTACAAAGTTTAATTTCATTTGTATCGGTTGTAAAAATTATATTTTTTTACACTAGAATTTATGCAGTGAAAGTTTGACAAAAAACCTTGGCCCACCATGGAATGATTCCTGTCAGTTCTGCATAAATACATACGTCTCCAGCTACTTCTCCCTGGGGTACTTCTTCATTTTATGAGGAAAAAGAAAGCTGGCAAATCTAGTTTCTTTGTCTTTGATAGTATTAGGCAGAGAGAAGAACTAATGTAATGGCAATCGTACTGTGGTGTGGTGCTTTTGCAGTCCTGCCTTTAAATAGGAAAGGCCAGCAAAGGCTTCGTTCCTCACCGCTTTTAGAAAGGTAATTATTATTATTATCCTGCAGGATTATTTTTGCCAGTAGCAGTTCTTAAGAAATAATGTTTTGGGATACAGGTAGTTAAAGATAAATAATTTGGACTAATATTAGTTTTATGTTTTGATGAGTATGGAATCTGATCTGTTTGGTTTTTTGCTAAGCATTATATCTGATCTTATGCAATACAGTATGATATATAGCATTGATATGCCTGATGGCAATTGATGGCAGTTTTGGTTGGATCTGGGCAGCTGGAAAGCTAAGCCATCCATTTGAATGGAAATTTCTTAAATCTTTTCATCTGTAGGTATAATAAAAGCTTGCTACACCCAAGAAAGAAAACTGCTAGTTTTCACCTATAATTTTTGTTTGCTGCTCTCAGCTGCATTAGTATTCAGAATCAGCATCAACCATAAAGTATTTTAAGATATTTCAAACAATCAAACCCATTATTTTACTGAAAGAAGACACTGAAGTATAAAGTTAGCATTGTAAAATAAAATGTATAATTGCTGTCATTGTTGCCCGCTTCAGATTTTATAAAGAACTTGCCTTTGGTAATGGAACAGAATGTCTCTAGATTCTCAAAAATTGAAATGCTAAATTTTGTTTTCCCAAAGGATTATGAGGGACAAATGTCTGGTCATTCGGGCTAGGAAAAAATGCATCATTAGTAACATGACCCAACAATTGTAGAAAAGTGGAGGGTTTTCATACTTTTATAAAGCTAGGGAAACTTAAATGTTTACATCTCTAGACAGTGCTTGGATCCTTTGAATGGAAGTAGCTGCAGCGGACTCTGGTGAACATATAGAAACCTGTTTTGTGGGTCAAGGTGGAAGGTCTACTATCACAGAGTCACATCTGTGATAAAGGATAAACATCTCTGCAGAGATTAGGAGCATGAGACCATGCAATGAATGAATGTGATTGAAAGAGGAATGTAGATTCATAAGATATGAAAGTGTACAAAAGAATACATAGGCAGACTTTAGTAGCTACCGTGTAGTTGAGGCTGGCAATGGCAAAGTTGGTGTTTCCTAGCACAGCTCTCTCCTGCAGGTAGAGCTAAGTTACCTAGACTCTGTGAACTTATCCCTGAACAATTGCTCTTCTGAAAGAGAGAAACAGAGGTCTTTGGTAATGCCTGTGGAACCAGTACATACTAATATGCACCACAGAAATAAAATAAGCTGATGTTATCAATAAATAATATTTTAGCCCATATTTTTTTGCATTAATAGTGGTGATAAACCAGTCTTTCAGGCTTTTCAAGAAAAACTGGATAAAATGTATCTCCTTGTTTCTCTCCTAGTATTCTTACTGTATTACTTCTGTGTGCATTTTGTGCATTTTTCTGGACCTTTTTGGATGAGTCATGTATTTTTGTGCATCTGAAAATTATAAGCAAATTATCTAGAACAACTACACATGCAAAAGCATGTGATATTCTGTGATTATTACTTGATATTCCCCAGGGGTTGGTTGCTGGTTCCAATTCTGTTTAACAGCTTCATTAATAACTTTGCTGATGGGAGTATCAGTGTGTATAAATACCTGAGGGGAGAGTGCAAAGAGGACAGAGCCAGACTGTTCTCAGTGGTTTCCAGTGAAAGGCCAAGAGAGCACAAACTGAAATGCAGGAAATTCTGTTGAAACACAAGGAAAATTTGTTTTTACTGTGTTGCTGATCAAACAATGGTAAAGGTTGCCTAGGGAAGTTCTCCATCCTTGGAGATCTTCAAAACCTGACTGGACACAGCCCTGAGTAACCTGTTCCAGCCGATCCTTCTTTGAGGAAGGGCATTGGAGTAGAGTATCTCCAGATGCCTCTTCCAGCCTCGGGTATTCTCTGCTTCTGTGCCTCAATGAATTTCTGTGATCTGGCTTCTAAGAGCAAGGTCCAGATAAAATTGGGCAAAAGATGTTGGCTGTATCAGAAAAAAAGAATAGTTGCTTTTTCCTCTAGTGAGAGGCAGTTAAGGAACTGCAGAAGATTTTGGGGGTGACATCAGGAGGGTATTTGGGAGGAGAAATGAAAATGTGAACGCTATTCCTCCTGTTCCAATGCCAGCAATGATGGTACAACAACAGGAGCATTCATTTTGTGCTTTAAACTAATCAATGTGTTGAGTAACGCCTTCTAACTCGACTAACCAAAACAGTGCTCACTGGAATCTCCAGTTTTTACATGATTGAAAGTTGCTCCTTCAAATGAGATGGATTTTTAATTAGAATTACATTCATTTTTGAGTGGTATAATTTGTCATAATATGACCTCATATTTCATAACTTCGAAAGCTGCCTAATTCTAATTTTTTCCACTGTAAAGGAGAAAAGCCGAAGGTGCAAGAAAATGTATGCTACGAAGTCACTGACATGACGGATTTCAATATCTCTAAGTAATTAGTGAAGTTATGCTTGTCTCTTTCATTAAAAGCACCATTAGACAGCCAGATGCAAAAGATGACTGTGGTAAATGGTTTTTCAGGTAATTCTTGATAATGTTAAATGTGGTTGTCATTTCAATTGATCACTATGCATCTTTTCTTAAATATCCATCCATCTCCTTGAGCTGCCTACTCAATAAATTGTATGTGGAAATCATTAGGTTAATTTAAAGAAAAGAATCCCCTCAGTTTAACTCACTGCAGAATGTTTTCTTTGTTTCTCTGTTGGTTTTTTTTTTCATTCTCTCCTGAGACTGCTGAAAAAAATCTATACTACAGACATTTCTCTCTCCTTTGTTTTTTAGCACATTTCTTCCTATTTGAGATTTCTTTGGGAAATGGAGCATACGAGTTATTCTTCAGAAGGTTTTGTTTTGTTGTCATCTGGATTTTACCCTGTACAGAAGCTAGAGTGGGAAATGGACGTTTTTCTAAATCTAGTGTTTTTTCTTCTTGAGTTTTTTGAAAAAACAGATGGCTGGTCTCTTGCCTTTTCTCAGTGTTGCTATTGTATAGGAGAGGTGATGTGCTGACACAGAGTATGGGATGTCGTGTTGAGGCTGTCACTGGGTGCTTAGGTACCATGGGCAGGGCGGGAGCGAGAGGAGATGGCATGGCTCAGGAGATGGCATGGCACAGGAGATGGCATGGCACAGGAGATGGCATGGCTCAGGGACATTCCCAGCCTGGCAGCAAATTCAGTGACAGGCACCCAGTAAGTTTAACATGCACATTGCTTGCATGCTGAGAATTGCATTCCCCTAAAGCCTCGAATGTCCCCTACAGCTTTGGGAGGTAAGGTGCTTCTAAATAGTCGAGCATCTCGCAGTGTGTCTGCAGCCTGGGCATGGTGTATCCTGTTTGTCTCCTCGGCACAACAATCGAGACTTGACTCTCTCTGTAACCCTTCTGAATTCCTCCCAGTGTTATACACTGGGCTTTCTGCATTTCCTGTTGAGTAACACCTGGTCATGTAGTGGTGGTCGGGGGCTGCAGTTTGTAATTTCTAGCTGTGTTAAAGGCTCTGACTCAATTCTTTGTTGCTGCTTATGCTTGTTTGGCTGAACCCAGAAATTGCAGCTTGCTTTTGGTCCTATGCTTTGTTATTAAAAGAAAGACAGTTCTCTCCTGGATGGAACTGTCATCAGTGCTCAGAAATTGTCCATTGTTTCCTTTCAGAACGTGCTGTCTTCCTCATTTTTTTCCTTTATAGTTGGCTTTTCTTTTGACAACCTTTTTTCTTTTATCTAATAGTGTTTAAGCAGGTAAATACAAGACTCTTTGAATAGCATATTTTATTAAAACAAAACAACCTAATTAACTCATCCTCCAGTTATGTGCTCCAGTAATCCTTTAATGCAGACTCCTTACAAATAATGTTATTACAGATAGGAAGAACCAACATAAATCAGAAATGTCAGGTGCTTTTTCAAAGAGATTTTTTTCCCCCAGATTTTAAAGGAATCAGTATTCTAAATGCCCGTTGTACATCGTACTAATTTCTTTAACTTTGTTAGCTAGAAGCTGTTATTCAAGGGGCCTTTAAAATTTGGAAAAAGCAGAAGTAATAAATTAAGTTAGTGTAACTTGTTTCAGTAAATTAAGCACTTTACACAAATGTAGACTTATAATCAACACATATAAGTTCCCTTATATGATCTTTTATAAAGCATTTCTTTCTAAATATTTGGCAGTAGTTCTACCCATATGCCTTTGGAACACAAGAGTTATAAATTACATTCTTAAAGAACAGAAAGCTAAGTACAGTGACCCAGAGGGATAATCAAATGGGGAAGATATTTATTTTGGTGTAAAATATCCTAAAGTAAGGTAGATGGAAGAGAGAGAACAAGCTAATAAAGGTACATGATGGTAACTCCTGTGAATATTTGATTCCCCGTGAGTGTATTAGAACTTTTTGGTGCTTTCAGTGCTGCTCAGCCCCTGCACGGGTGTGTGCATAGAGCTGCAAGCTGGCTCGTTCAATACAGGAGGAACAGAAAGGTGAGTTTGGGGGGGAAAAGGCGTCTTTTGGGCCCGCAGAGATCTAGATCACAAACTATCTAGAGTATGTAAGTGAAGAGGAAGTGGTGAGGAGCAGGCAGGTTGGGACTAACGCTAGTGATAATCTATCTGAGACTCCCGTTAAGGGGCTGTTTGACAGCTGGCTGGGAGAGCAGGGAGCTGAGGAGGTGCAGGCTGCCTGCTGAGGGATAAATTAGGAGTGGGAAGGGGAGGGCAGAATTGTGGTGAATGCACAGAAGAGTTGTATCCACTGAAGTTAGCTTTCTTTCTGAGCTCTGAATGGGCCCTGAGATTTCAGAGACTTGCTGTTCCTCTGGTGTCAGGAAACCTCCATCACAGGAAGTGCTTGATTTCGTTATCCCTCTGCTATATTTTCAGTAGATACAACTCCTTTGAGAATGGAAGATTATAGCAGAAATATTTATGTCCTTTTTGCCAGATTTTTGTTTGTCAAGATAGAAATATTCCCTGTCACCATGTGTATTTGAGTGAAATTTTGGAAGCCTGGAAGGTCTTTGGGTTCCTTGTACTTTGTTTTTTCTGACTTCCCCAAACTTCCCTTTGGCCAGCCACCTAGTTGGTGAGTGTGCTGCATTCATTCATGATGTGGATATTCCCACCTGGTCGCTCTGGGGCAGCTTCCTGAGCCATGAAGCAGCTCCCAGGGCTGGCTGCGTCATAGCAGTGCCCCTGGTGTTCAGGCATTACCAGCAAAGGTGCTTTTGAGACAAGGCTGTCATTTGGATACAAATTCCTGCAAACTTGAAATATGTGTGTCTTCGTGGGTTTGAGTTTTGTTTGTTTGTTGTTTGGTTTTGCTTTTTTTTTTTTTAATTTTTCCTGTTATTCTGAACAATTCAAAGAAACTCTTCCACAAAGTGGAGGTACTGTTATTCTATGATAGTGTCCTGGTTTGAGCAACACAGGTCTAAATTCTCTCTGAATGCTGGGGAAAACTGCACTTTTAGAAGACTCTGCTGTATGAATTTGTGAAAATACTTTAAAGCCAGCCAGGTTCCATAGAATTCAAGGTCTCAGTGTTTTCAAGCCTTACCAGGTTCAGGGATGAGGAGCAAGGCCTGGGCATTTGATCCAGGCTGGCCAACGGGATTATTTCATACCATGCATGTCACATTCAATATAAATTAGAAATGTTGCTGAGGAGTTCTCTCTCTCCCTTGGTGGTGGTGGGTCCAGAGATCTCCTTGCCCCGGTGCCGGAGCCCTGAGCCCTTCCCTCCCTCCTGAGGCCACAGCACTCGTCCCTGCGGGGAGTGAGAGAATGGGCTGGGTATAACTCTTGTATATCTTAAACTGGTATCAGGATCAACACTGGCTCTCTAGTGTTATTAATGCTAATTATTTAGTCTTATTCTATTAAATCTATTTATATTTCCACCCTCATGTTTCTTTGTGTTCCCCAATTCCCCCTTTTTTTGGGGGGGGTGCATCAGGTGATAGAATGACAATAAATTGCTATGGGTTTCCTCCAGCCATAACATTGCCAAATCTACTTGTTATTTAGGTTTGCTTTTCCTACCTCTGCACTCAGTTTCCAAAGGGGCTCCCTAGAAGGCACATGGCTGCCTATGGGAACAAAAAAAGCCAGCATGTGTGGAGCAAGCAAGGGTCTGTACATGTAATTGCGGTTTTGAGATTGTCTATCACAGTGTGCAGAAAGAATCAGCTCTGATATGATCGAGCCTATCTTGTCAGGAAGGTGAAGGACAGTCTGGCTGCAGCACACTACTGATACACAGCTTTGTAAGTCAGTCCTTGGAGAGGCATCAGAGAGGGAGAAAAAGGCTCAGGCACATTGAGAACAAATCAGAGAAAGAGCAGTTACATCCAAAAGAAAGAAACAGAAGCTTTTAATTTCATGCCTATGGGATTATTTTTTTCCTACCTAGACAGACAACAGCATCAAACAAATGTTAAAGGCAAGAATTCATGGAAGTGAAACCAGGATGTTTCGGGAGGTAAAAGGGCTGTGGAGCTTGTACTCTCCAAAGGGTCCAAGTGGTGTTCCTGGGAACGGCGGAGGGGGTGGGATGGATACTCCACCAGCTGTAAAGCATGCCAGGCAGGTCTTCAGGACCTGCAGAATTCCTCTCCTGCTGATTACAAATTTAAAATCTACTTCCTTGTTAAGACAGACACAGGTGACATTTGCTTAACCTCTACTAGGAGAGATCAAAGTGCTCTTTGAGCACACAGGGAGTAAGTCAAGGCCAGGTTCTGAGCTACACTGAATACCTTCTGTGCCAGACATCAGGATACAAATTATTTCTGACATGAGCATGGAGTTGAATCAGCCGTAGCCATCATCCCCTTACATAATGAGGCTGAAATGCAATTTAATATTGCAGTGCAGTATTCACTGTTTCCCCACAGTGAAGCAGAGGGAGGGAATGAAGAGGAGAGCCCTTCCACAGTCTCCGGTTCAGCCTTTGCTGCCAGGGAAAGCAATTCGAAGCTTCTGCTGGGACCCCAGCTGAGACTAAAAACATGGAGCAATGTGAAAAATAAAACTATCAGTATGCTGCACAGTTTTTCACACAATGAAAATCATGTAATGCAATATAAAATAGAAAATAAGGGGTGGGAAAATACCTGGGTTTCTCTCTTGAAGAAGAGAGAATTCAAGGAGTCCTTAATTAGGCAGAATCTAAATACTAAAAAAAACCCCAAACAGTTCAAGATGCTTGATTTGTAGAGATTGTGGTGGGGTTTTTTTAATATATTCATTTAATTAGGCACTATTGAACCATATTTAGAAGATAAGTGAAAGCCTCTAAAGACTTATTTATTGACACCATATGGCAGTTCTCAAAAGTGATGTTCAAATTACATATAATGAGCCACATAAAAAAGGAGGATGCACCATAAAAAGGACCCCCGAACAAACATGATGCAATTGTTGAAGGATTTAAGTTTTAATAGAGAATTTTAGAATCTCTTTTGGAGAGGAGGTGCCCTGCAGCTAACTGACAATATTTGGGGTAGCGCTTATATGACATGATGCAGCTGCCAAAAGCAAATTTTTTTTGATGGATGAAAAAACCAATTCAGGCTGGAATAGGCAGAGAAGATGAGTCAGGGAGACAGGAGAATCTGAAAGAGAACAGCAAGGCAGAAAAACATGCTGCTCACGTTTTCCCTACAGTAAACGCATCTCTCACCCCAGAAGTATCTGCTCAGACACCAACCTGCACTTACCGGTTTTGATACATGATACTTGACTACAATCTTCATGAAATACACTCAGTCTGGTGCACGTCTGGTGATTCCTACACCACCACTGAGGTGGTCCTCTGGTGTGCATCTGGTTTCATTTTTGCTGAATTTTCCTTCTGTGTTTCTCACAGAATATGAATAACTCAAAATATTTATAGAAAGAATCGAACCAAAAGTACGTATTACATTAAAAAAAAAAAAAGATTCCACACTCAAGTGCTCAAAAGAAGAAAAACTAAAATTATGGCCTCTGCCTGCGGTCCCTGTGCTGATGGTGATACCTCACTCATGACAGTCTGCTCTTCCCCAACCATTCGATGAAGTCCAGGGGAAATATTTTTTCCTCAGTGTATTTTTTCCACAGAACCTGTACGTTTTTAAGTAGCTCATTCTTCACCTGTCTGCCTTTGACACAAGCAATTTCCTCCTTGCTGCCTGGGTACCTGCTGGAAAAGGGACCTGACAGCCCAGGCCACAGACTCCCAAATCTGAGTGTGTAATTTTTATGATATAGGGGCTGTGTGGTAGAACTCCTGGAAGAGTCCCTGCCCCTGCACCCTGGCTGGAGGGAGCTGAATGCCTCCTCACTTCTGCTGACAAGTATTGCAGCAGTTGTGGCATCGCGCTGCAAAGGGCATACCAAAACTCACTCCGTTTTCACAGAATCACAGAACCACATGGGGTTG
>JAOXNG010000012.1:56058384-56068450 GCA_028566535.1 Scolopax minor
AGGGAGGAAAAGGGGGGGGGAAGGGGGAAACTGAAGAAGTCTTTATTATTTCTAACAAAAATGTTTATGTTGTTAAGAATTCAAAAATATGTTCATTGTTATATTCAGGCCATGTTTTTCTGTGGTTCTTCTACTGTACATCTGAGAACAGTTCTGTGGTGAAAAGCATTCCTCAAAGGCTATTTCATGCATTGGCTTTGTCTCTGAAGAGACTAATCAGTTACTGAGAATTAGGTTATTTGCACTGATGAGAAACTTCATCCGGTAATTCTTCCTTTCAGAGAAATGTGTGTGTGTTGCCTTGTGTTTGAGAGCAGAAGAAGCTTCTGAGTAGCTGGAGGAGTTGGAGGCTGGCTAGTTTTTCATGAATGAAGTTTATCACCTCTCTGTTGATGAGAAAAGTAATTTTTTCCAGTAGAAAGCTATCAGATGTATAAAGAAAGGGTAAAATATGCTGAACTTGCATTGAGAGCTTGTTAAAGATGTGAAGTATTTTTAATATGAGGCCATTTTTTATATCTGGACTTTACAAAAGGATTTGTAACTTGTTGCAGAACAATCTGGAGCTAACGAGGGGGAAAACTGAAATGATCAAGGTTGGTGTCTTCCTGGTCTGTTTCAATTGAAATATTTTTATTACATTTTTGGTGTACTTCTCTCACAACTGAAGTTACACACAAATCGTACCCTGTGTTCATGTTCTTCCTCCTCTGGAGTCATCCACAATTCAGGAAGCTCTTCCCTTGTAGAGTTCGCATCTTTTCAGTGCTTGGCTCTGGACTTCAGTCAGTAACTGCTTCCTGATTCTGCAAAAGGGGGTTTGTTCTGCTCTCTGTCACTTCCCAGATAATTCTCAGATCATGTTTGTTGGGTCTGTCATGCAGTCTCTTTGGGTATTAAGGTTTTGTGAGGGTTTTAGCAACACTCATTTGGTAGTGTTCTTTGGCAGTGTCCTAAGGATGAGATTGCCTTGTTGTGTGGTGTATCAGCAGGATGTGCCTTGTTGCAGCTGCTAAGTTTCCTGCTATAGTAATGCTTCAAATGCCACTCTTGGCAAGCAGTACAGCTTCTGAACAAATTAAGTATGTCTGTTTAGCTTCACAGTGTTGAAGTATTTAAAAAAAAACAACCAAACAAAACAAAGAAACCAAACCAGGGGTATGTGTGTGACCTATAAATCAGGCATGATTCTTTTCAGCACCAAACTGGTGACTTTTTAGAATGTGTTTGTATTGTTATGTTGTTACGTATATAATATTATGTTGACTTATATGCTGTCTTGCAATAATTCATTATTTTCCTGTCTTTCCATTTGTCAACATCCTGAGTTAAATACATCCAGAACGGGCAATAGCAAATGATTGGAATTGTATTAGATGAGGAACGTCTGTGCTACTCCTTGAGTTTCATTGAATGCCCTGCCTTCATGGAACACTTTGATTTTTCCCTTTCCAGTAGTCTACAAAATCTAAGAATAATTCTCTAAGTAGAATCAGCTTAGAACAAGTTGGTGTGTCATACTCTGAGAGCTGAAGGAGGGGAATTGATATTGGGTCACAATTCTTTTACTACATAAAGTTTATTTGCTCTTTTGTCAAGCTTTAGGGATTATTGTGGTAAGCATGATGATTTGGGTAACGTTATAGTTTTGCAGTTTTGAGCAAAACGGTGTTTCCGGTGGGGAAACCTGTTCAACACTTTGTCTGAATGGAGACCATATATGGCTAAAGAAGGTTTATAATTTCACCAAAGTTATATTTTCACTCAAACAAATTTCATTTTCATTGACATTTGTGAAGCTACTTCTTTTCATGAGGTGGGCCTCAAGAACAAAGAGAACACACAGCTAGATAGAGACCAAGGAAAAGTATTTTCCCTACCAAATTTCAGCTATACTTTGTTAAAACGGATAGAATAGGTGTAAGATTTATTTTATTTCTATAAGCTATTATGGATATTTAAATTCATGTTAATTGTTTACAATCACACTATAATCATAAGCTTTGATAGGAATGCAAGTATAAGGTAGAGGTCACTCTTTTCCCTCTAAATGTTAGCAGCCTGGAAGATATAATGTGTAGTAACTAATGCATGGAGAATTGATGAGGTAGAAAAAAAAAGAAAAAGTATGTGACAACACAAAAATTCTCAACTTGAGAAGATGTCTTAGAACTTCTGAGTGTTGCAATTCATAGAATTATAGAAACAAAGAATGGTTATAGCTGGAAGCGATCTTAAATATCATCTTGTTCCCACCCCTCTGTCATGGGCAGGGACACTTCCCACTAGATCAGAATGCTTAAAGTGCCATCCAGCCTGGCCTTGAATACCTCGCAGGATTGGGAATCTTTAGGCAACCTATTCCAGTGCCTCACTGCCCTCACAGTAAATAATTTCTTCCTGATATCTAATCTAAATCAACACTCTTTCTGTTTAAAACTATAGCCCCTTGTCCTATCACTACACTCCCTGATCAAAAGTCCCTCTCCATCTCTCCTATAGGCCCCCTTCTGGTACCAAAAGGACGTTACAAGGTAGTAAGGTCTCCCTGGACCCTTCTCTTCTCCAGGCTGAACAACCCCAATTCTCTCAGCATATCTTCATAGGAAAAGTGCTTTGATCATTTTCATGGTCTTCTGCCAGATCTATTCCTACAGATCCATGTCTTTGCTGTGCTGTGGCCTCTAGAGCTGGATGCAATTCAACTGTTGGGGTCTCAGGAGAGCAGAGTAGAGGGGCAGAATCACCTCCTAGTGAAGTAGACAGTAGGAGTATTCCCTTTATATTGTCTTATTGTACAAATAAATATATACCTTCTGAAGCACATGAATAAGGACTAATGCTATTTGCATTATTCAGCAGCCTGCACGCTGTCATCCAAATTCCTGATCCTGAAGGCGTGTGTGTGCGCACGTATGTCTGTATGTCTGCAGTTATCTCTGGGCTGCGAGGAGTCACAGTAATGTTGATTGGTGGTTAGGGCTGCATTCATAGTCAGAAATCCTATTTTGTCCTCCTCTGAAAGCTCACTGCAAGCTAAATGCTGATTCTGTGGGAATACCAGCACATGTGGAATATTGGCCAGGAATGGGTATTGAACTGGGAGCTGGAAGAACAATTTTCCTGTGCCAGCTAAAGAAGACTCCCAAGTTAAGACCAGTATTAACAGCATCAGTTTAAGATGTAAACAAAACAGGCAGTTGCCTACAATGGTATATTGATGGGATTGGCCTTTAGGAAGACACTCGTGACATTTTTGTGCTGGACTTCAGCTTGGCTCTGCAGAAACAGCCCCATGGAGACCCCAGATTAGATGCATGGTACTGGGTGCAGAGGCTTTCCCCAGTTCTTGAGCCTGGGTGGATACTGAGGCCACATCGTGCTCCAGTCTGAGCAGGTTCTCTCCATCCCTACCCAGGAAAAAAATACCTAGGTGTGCCAGCTCAGCTGAAGACACAGGTCTTTTCAGGGAGCCAGACTGGAGAACCAGAGCTACTCGGAAAAGGTGGGCCAGTCCTGAGGTTTGTTGTGTAGTGGCTGATGGCCCTCACAAGCACCAACACAAGCTGGTGTTTTCAGGATGTTTGTCCTCGTGCTCCGGACTTCTTGACACATTGAGGGTAAATCACTCGGATGTCTTTCAGTGCTTGAGTGAGTTAAGGAAGTTTTTGGGTTTTCCACCTTTGTATTACAGAAATACACTGTAATTGCAATTCTACGGGTAGATGTAATTTTGCCTCATATTAAGCTGCATTATGCTGCCAAAAAATTGGAAGAGGATGTAAATGTAAATGGTAAACTGGGACACAGGATGTGCTGAAACCGGTATTTATTAATGTTGTTGATGGTTTTGGTTATTTTTGACATTATGTGATCTGAAATTACTGTGTGCTTCTCTTCCTGTGGCGTGGGGAATTAGCAAGATCCTCATTTAAAATTGTACTTTGGCTTTTCTGACTAGCTGAAATTTTCCACTGAATTATAGGTTGAAAAATTCAGTGCTGACTGATGCTGACTGTTTGGCCAGATGCTCAGCTGGTACACATACCCCTACGGTACGGTTCACAGACTGTAATAAAAAATTACTTCTGTATTATGCCCTTCATTAATATTTCAGGATTCAGACAGTAAAGGGAGCAATTTATCTCAGTGTAAGTTACAATACTGTTTAATAAGATTTTGCGAGGAGACAAGATTAATGTTAATAATGTTTTTTCATTGACAGGAAAATAGTGTTAACATTAGTAACTCACTCTTTCTGTTAAAAGTACAGCATTCATTTTACAGCTATCCACAACAACAAGGTTAAACTGGAAAAAAGCATGGACTATAAACAAGGTCAGGCCTATGAAAAAGTAGAACACAAATCTGTTTTCCTAGGCTAAAATCTTATTAGAATGAATATTCCTACAGATCAGAATGAAGGTGATGAAGGCTATAAAGCTATTCAAGCAGAATAATTCAACTTTAGTGTCTCTCCATTACAGGAAGTGGCTATTTCTTTTTTTTTTTTTTTTTTATATATATACTCTCAGTGAGTTTGAATCTCAGATAATTAAGCTTCAAGTTTGCTGTGTTTTGTAGTCTCCTTGATTCTGAAAATAATACCTGTAACTTCATTTAACTTCTCAAGTTCTAAGGCATAAATGAGTTTGGTAGAGGGTTTCTGGAAGGTTTATTGAGCAAAGTCTATATTCAAGAAAACAATACATTTGTTGTGCTTGGATAAATGTTTCCCTTTCAGAATATATTTGGATTCATTAAGATGACACAGACATGAATATGGAATATTTGGTTCCTCTGGGATTCCTCATACACAGCTAAGGACTTTTCTAGGTTATAGCAGTATACATGCAGGCACTAATATGGCACTGTTGTAGTTGCACTGATAATATTCTAATGAAGACACAAATGAGGTTTGTATCAATTCAAGAAACTATATTATTTAAATTAATCCGCTTTATACAGCGTGCTCTACAAATAGTCACAAGAGTTTTGTCTGTAATTACTTTTATGCATATATTATGGTGAAAGCATGGTATATATACAAGTTTGTGGGCACACATTTGAAAATTTTGAAATTTTGATGTGTCCCAAAGCATAATGGCATATTGAGCCTCCCCCTTTCATGTATGTGTGATACAAAGTGTATGCTGAATCCCAGCATTTGTAAATTTGTAAAATCCACACAAACAGCATATCCAGGGCAAAACTCTGGCATAACAAGAAACCTCTCTGACTGATGACTTCCCATTTTAAATTGTTCTGTGTTTGTATACAAACAATCCAGTCCTGGCATACCCCACAGCCCTGCTGAATTTCTGGACTGTATGGTTTTCCTATCTCTGTGGATATTTAATTAGTTATGGAAGGAAGAGCAAAGAAAATCTGCAGCAATGGAAGAGCAAATAACTCATAAACTGGTGGTAGTAAAGCATCTCGTCTAACTTTGTCAGGAAAAAGACTTTTAATTTTGATTCTCACTTCTCAGATGTGTGAGATCCTGTGTTCATATGCAAAAATGGTCCTTTCATATGAAGAGCAAAATATGGCTAAAACAACTAGAGGAGATGTCTCTCGGTGTTTTAGTTTTCTGGCTCTTCTTTATTTTGAATAAGCAATGAAAAATATCAGGACATGTAAGCCCACCTGCGAAAATAAATGTTGGACACAACTAAGCACATAATATCAAACTTTTCCTTCCGCTGTAAATGTTCAACCCTCCCTGAACTCACGTAGTTACAAGCTTATCTAAGGCATAATCTTGCCTGTAGCCACCATAATTGTTAAATATCACCTTTGGGTGTAAGTCTCAGGTAGACAATGTTTGAACAAGGTTTCATGCAACTCCTGTCTACAAAGATTTGGCCTGATCTTTGTACATCTGCACAGTTGTGTATTATGTGACCCAGAACAGAAAATACTTGTTGCTGGAATGAGCTGATTAAGAATACTGAAGAGTTTGTTGTCCATCCATATCTAAGAAGTTGGATTTTAGTTCAGAGCTATAGCTGCAGCTCTGTGGTTGATTGGAGTATGTCTGTTTTAAAGTTAGGGGAGTTTAATGTGAAATAGAGGGTACAAACCAGTAACCACATGCTGTACCTGTGTGTGTGCATTCTGGGACCTAACAACCTTCTTTCCCCTTCGCCATCCACTAAGACTGTGGAGCACATTTGTGGAAGCCATCCCATGGACATCACTTGGGCTATCTAAGAATGGTTTTCACAATCTAATGTAGAGGAGTGGAGTTTTCTGAGTACTGTCGCTGTGCTCTGTGATGAAGCAAACATAGGGTTGAAATAATTCTGAGTAGTCAAGGTTCTTGCTGTTTTGCTAATAGATGCTGATTCCCTTTATGGTTTTGTGCTTGCATTTAAAGATTCTGCTGTCCTATGGAAACACCAGCGGAAGAGAATGTATTAGTCCCTTAGGGTCTGTTAATTCCGCGAGTCCAAATTGTGTGTACTTATGGCTTCCAAGGAACAGTTTATTTTTTAGGAAATTATTCATTCTCTGCAGAGGATCTGAAGAGGGTTATGATGGTCCTTGGGAAATGTGCAAGGCTTTCTATGGAAGGAGGAAAATCAGATTACTTGCTTCTACAGGTCTACAGAGCTTTGAGAAGTCCAATTTTAGCTCCTCTAAGATGGAGTCAAAACTCCTGAAAAATTCTAATCATGGCTGTAAGATTGATGTTTGCTTGAAACAAACAGCAGCAGTAAACATGGCCTGCAAGATTTATTCAGGGAATAAGGCATAACATTTACACAGGAAGAGGGCAGCATTAGAGTGAAGAGAGATGATCAGAGCTGACCTTTGGCAAGCAGTACAAATTTCTAAGTATGCATGCCCCAGTCAAATAGATTAGTTTCCAGAACAGTTAATTCCTCTTGAATGAGAAGGTCAGACAGAGAGCATATGTGGGACCATTGTGAGTTTAATTTATTTTAGTGTGTTAAACAAAAATGCCAGATTGCCATTTACCAAACATTCTTGAAGATAACTAATTGGTAGAGTGATAAAAAACATTTGAGAAGTATAAACCTAAAGCCAAATTACTTCAAAAACTGGTAAGGAGGTGATATTGGAGGAAAACAAATTGGTTTGACTGAACTGGAGGTCCTTGATTTGAGAAACTTGATTTTTCAAAGTCTTCCTGGACTTTGGGTAAATGCCTTTGTGTAAATGTCATCTTTTGTTTTAGCTCTGTGAAATGGAAATGCCAATGAAGCTAATAATAATAATAATAATTGCATAAGCTATTTAGATTTTTTGGGGGTGTTCAAAATATCTGCATTTATTTTGGCTTGGCTGTCTCAAATCTGTACTGGGGATTGTAATTTATGCTCCACAGGAAATGGCTTTGCTACGAATGTGCTCCTTGTCTCACATGAAATGGCTTTGCTGTAAGTGTGACACGGTGACATTAATGTGAGCCAGTCAGCTTGCCAGACTGCTATTAGTTTGTAATAAACATTTAGAAAAATGAGGCATCATTAAAGGAAATCAGCTGTTTCATGTAGCTGCTGCTTATTTATAGACACTCTGCTTACATGAATTAATTAGCCCCTGATTGGAGGAAGCACACTGTATTTCCACCTCCTGGCATCTTTCTATTCTCTTTCTTCTTTTGCTGTCCTCTCCTGTACTGGCATCCACAGGATAAAATGAGGAATTTTCAAAAACACTTGGTGTAACACAAAGTGATGGTAATACAGTTTTAGTGTAGGTATTCCTCAGTACTGATGCACTGCAGAAGACAGTCCTCTATTCCAGTAAAATTATCTCTTAATTGAAGAACAAGTATTATGCAGGCAGTGTTATCCAGCCAAAAAAAAAAAAAAATTTTTTTTTTTCCACCTCACGCTCTTGGGCACAATTTACGACTGTTCTGTGATCATATAACCAGAAACTAATCTGAGCAGTCAGACTGATGTTACATTAAATTAGTTATTTACTGCTGTGATTTTAATATCACTTCAAACCCCTTTAAGAGACTTACTAGATGAGCGTCGTCTTTAAATTAGTTATGCCATTCCTAGATTCGTATTGGTCAAAACCTTCAGTTTTCTTCTTTGCCAGTAAAATGATCATCTGCTTTGTCAAAGGGCTACTCATGGCAGCAATTTAAGAAATACTTAGATATTCTTTAAGAGTATTCTTTATTTTTAAAAGTTCCTACTTTGCCCAGCTGTCAATCAGTTGTGTACCTTTATGCTTAAAGCCCATTGCACAGAGATTAGATCAACTCACTGGAGCGAGGGTGAATCCTTCCGAGGTAACGATGTCCGTGCCTTTTCTTCCTAAGGCATTCAAAACCTCGGCTGCCAGAATAAGAATTAAATTAATTCAATAAAATATAACAATTATCAAAAAAAGTGGGAATCGAAATTTGAAGAAGCCACTGTGCAAAGCTGGGAATTCTAGGAAAGCAAAAGGGAATGCGTTTGATTTTAGCATGGAAAAAAAAAGAGTATTTCCAGAGTGAAAAACTGCACAGAGCCTGTGTAAAATCTGCTTACATTTAGATCTTAAGTTATATAGTGGCTATATCACTGCAGTGTAAACTCTGTCATAGAAGTACTACAAGAGCTATTTCCCGTTACAGCAGTAGATGCTGCAGGTTGAGGAATAAAAGAATTATTTCAGTAGTAGATTCTAAATTATGGTAGTTGAAGAAAACCATTTTCCAAGAAGCCTTACTGGTTTTTACGTGAAATTTTGTTCCTGAAACAAAAAAAATCAGTGGATTCGCCTCCTTCTTTATTGCCGGATGTTTCAGTCAGGAAACAAAGTGTTATTCATGGCTTCAGATTGACACTGTATTATTTACATGGTTTTCTTGATTTTGTGTCACCAAGCAAGTGGTGTTCAGCCTGTTTCAGGCCTGTTTGGCCTGAAAAGTATACTGTATATTTAGCATTCAGGAAGTCTATATCATAAATATTTTCTGTGCTGGCTAGAGTGCCATAGAGAAATAAAAAAAGGGATAAGCATTATCAACTGATTTCCTGTGCCTGAATGCTTGGAACTGTGTCATTAATAAAGAATACTTCATACTTTTTCACCTGTGCTTAGTTTCTACTTAAATTGCTAAACTAAGCCAGAGCCTATAGGGTAGGAGAACAAAGCAAAAGGGCAAGAGAAGGGAAACACTTTAGATCATACATTTATTTAGTATAATTTGATTGACACTGGCCTTTAAATTACAGTCAGTGAAATCTAAAGTGGTTCCCCAGAGTTTGCCATTTTCCACAGAAAAATTAAACTTGTTCAATAAAAGCTGGATAGTCTTATTTTTAAGACGACAACTTCATAAAAATGTGTATGAAAAATAAAGATACTTATTTTTAATCTTGTCAGTTAGCCAGGCAAATCACTTGGACCAAATTGAAGAGTTAATTCTATTTCTTTTTCATTATCATCGTTCTTCTGGATAAGCAAAATGAAAAATGCCTTTCTGTCATTTTGATTCCAAGAAATAACTTCACTATACAAAAAAACTATGCTTCCTGGAGCCTATCTGACAAACACCCAGTACAGCTATGCAATATATTCTCTCTCCTCCTGTTTTGAGTTATTTCTTGTATGTTACCCTTCATCACCCCTGCTGAAAGTAGAAGTGTTTCGTACTCATTTCTTTCAGGATCTTGTGGAAAACATGTCTCTCATTCAGTAGTATAAACTGCCAGGAAATCTAATCCTTATTCGACAAAGCACCTCAACTCCATATGGACCACACATAGACTTAAAATTTATGCGTATGTCTAATGCATTCTCCCACTGTTCCAACAGGAAGCAGAAAGGAACTATTAACGATCATACCTCTATGTTGAGGCAAATATAACATGAGTTTTCTGGTCTCCAAAAGAAATTTTATGGTGATCTTAACAAGTATAACCCATATGGGGTTACCACATAGCACTATCAGATAAATAAGCAGATATTTCAGATGGCTTTCAGAAGCAATTTATCTTTTGTTTTTATTTTTATTTTTTAACATTTAAACCCTGAGTGGCAGTTGCAAATGGGAACACAGATGTGCCATTTTAGTTTAAATGTG
>JAOXNG010000012.1:56092526-56107005 GCA_028566535.1 Scolopax minor
GGCGGTGGGGGTAGGGTAACTATTTTGACAACTCTGAGGAAACTTGATTTATAGAAATTGAATTTATACAAACTGATAGGAGCTCCTGCAGTGATGTTCTACACGGGGAGGAATTTTGCTTGTGAGACAAAATCCCAGGCTAGTCAAACAAGTCTGCTAATCAGCCCCGCATTAAAGGTGATGCGATCCCATGTAGTCCTGTGTGTATTCCTACATGGAATCCTAGATCAGTTCAGATTTGGATAATAGGTATACATGCAGTGCATGAATTAGGGAGTTCTGTAAAATGCAACAATAAAACTCTGTTATGATAGAATGATAAATTACAGGATTGAGCTCTAAATAATCCTATATTGTGCTTTTCAGGTAAAAGCAAATTATATGACTTTACCTCTACTTTTCACTCAGATATATAAGATCTGTGGACTGTATAAAACCAAACATCTTCAGTTGCTTGGTAGGATACACAATTTGCCTGCCCATTTAATATAAGAGAACATTACATAAACATAAAAATCAATGAACAGCTTGTTAACCTCAGGCACTAGGGAGGAAAAAACAGGAGAACAAGTAACTCATGTGCTCTGCTTTGAAACCAAGCAAATCCAAAGTACATTGAACCAAGATGTGAAAAGAACTCTGGGAAAAATTATCCAATCTGGCTAAGGTTCTTTAATATTTTCCTCTTACATTAGTTTATGCTTTAATCAAAAGCAATTTTAAAGAATATTTATCAAAATTTAAATATTTTAACTCCAATTTCCTAATATATTAAGTTCTCAAAGTTATTAGACATTAACCTAGGGTATGTGCTTCAGAGTTTTTTTCATTATGCTTTCTCATTACACTACATCACATTTTGTATATAATTTGTTGCACATTTGTATATTATTATTGTTTTAATTGTTAACTGAGTGATATTTCCCCCTGGAGAAAAACAAGCCATCTTCAAACACCTTAGACTAACCAAATGTAAGGTAAGATACAAAGCCAGCAAAGCTCTCTGTTTACTTTAACAGCAGATAGATTAACTTAAAATTACAGCTCTTGAATATGATTATATTATTTGGTAGGATGAATATTTGAACTTCTTTCCTCTGCAGTAGGGAAAAGAGCATTTGTATTCACTTGTATCTAAAGTGATACAGTCTAGATGTGTGGTGCACAGCTATATCAAATGTCAGGAATAATGAGTAAATAAATAAAAAAGGCAAAGCAAAGCCCTAAACATCTTGAGTTGACATTATAAAGATTACAATAGTGTTGAAAATTTATCCAAGTCTCTCCAATTTAAAGACGAGATGTCATGCAGGACAGTGTCAAATGCTTTGCAGAAGCCCAGGTAGACGATGTCAGCTGCTCTTCCTGCATCTATCAATGCTGTAACTCCATCGTAGAAGGCCACCAATTTTTCCAGACACAATTTGCCTTCAATGAAGCCATTTCTGTATTGCATATTTAGTGGGAGCAGTGGACTGGCACTCTAAACTCAGTTAATATGCTTTGGGCTTTATCCAGTGACCAAAACATCAAATTAAGTCTCCTCTTAAGTCCTGGTCTGCCTGTGCACAGCAATCAGCCCTCGTTTCTGCTTGGGCTGGATCCCATGCAGATTGTGTCATTCTATAGTGAGGGGGTTGTGGGGTGTGTTATATAGGACATAATCTGGTTGGTAGCCAGGCCCATAAGGGAACAGATCTGGGAATATGAAATTTGAAAACACATTTTTTTTCAAGGCAATAATCTTCTCTAGAAAAGTAAGTAATTTCTACTGAAATACTTTGATCGCTGCGTTGAAATAAAACAAAGCAGTTCAGCTTGAGAAATGTTATTTCAGTTGAGCTGTTTTGATTGGAACTGTTTGAAATATTCTGTTTTGTCATTTTCAAAATTATATCCTTATGAGTTTGGATTCTGGCATTTGTATTTAAAAAAAAAACAAAACCAACAAACTTCCCTTTTTTACTCCACTTTTGGGTAGAAATAAACAAGTTCTGAAGTACTATTCCACCAAATGCTTTCAGTCAGTTATCAAAAGGCTTCTTACTCGATGAGCACAAAAGCTCTCTTTGGCAGTTCTACCTAAAATAGCAGCTGCTGAGGTACAGCAGAGAAGTTGCTCTCAGCATCAACTGTTGCCACGAGCGCATCTGTTGGAGATCCTACATTCTTGGAGATCCCAGACCCCTCGTTGCTTTTCAGCAAAGACAGGCAGCAGATAGCTGTCTTGCTTTGCTAAAACTTGCTTTTCAAGCTCATCTTTGCTGCTATTTTTCTTACAGCAGTAGAAAAAGCTATTTAGAATGGCTCAGGAGGGGCTAATAGGAAAAAAAGCTCTTATTAATAGTAAATGGTGTCCAAATGATGCCCTTGGGTGACTTGTTTGCTTCAGCCGAGGGCTGTTTGTTTTTTCCCGCGTGCAGCTTATTCCTTTGCTGAAGTAATGGAAATTCTTATTTAGCAAGGAAATTGTGTCAAAATTACCAAAGAAAGCCAACATAAAGATTTCCTTTATTCTCATTTCTTGAGAGTAGCAATGTGTAAAACAGAATAAATGGTGGTTTAGGAAAGTGTCTTTGGGATCCTGATCTTGAGAAATCTGACAGTTTCACACATTAAAGTTGGTACATATGTAGGACACTCTAAGTGGTCTTATATGTAAAAGCTACTCATTGATTTGCAAGAATTCAAATTTGCAGATAAAATATGGACCATTGTACAATATAGGTATGGGAGGGGAATTTTGAACAGGACAGGCATCCCACCTGGAGTCCAGAGCTGTCTCTGTAAGGATGTTATTCTAAAAACAGGAGTGGAGGCAGCTGCAAAGATAGATATATAATAGAAGTGGCACAGAATTTCAGCTTAGTTATTCAAATCAGAAATACACACTGGTTTCCTAAACAAAGAAAGGATCTCTGTACCGTCCCAATGGAAGCAGTCTGTCCTTCGGCTTTGATTGTGTGAGAAGAGCAGCTAAAATAATTAACGTAGAGGAAGAAACATGTTTAATTCTAACCAGGCCTAAACAAAAGAAAGTTTCAAAAAAAAAAAGGTAATTGAGTTGAATCCTGTTAGTAATTCAGCTGTGTGCTGTCATTAGTGAATTCCACCTGCAGAAGTGTCTTTATTCTCAATATTCAACGCACTGAGATACTACCAGGGGCTAGAAGCCCCCACACAATCCTGTCTTATTCATGGCAGTGCTGCGCTTGCATCTCAGGAGTTACACCTTGAATGAGGAGAGGCTTTTTATCAGTCATACAGCAAGCAGCAAATGGCAAGATTAATTTTTCTTTCTTCAAAATATGCTTTTTTCATGCACACAGTTCTAGAACTTCAAGCACTTACCCTTGCACTTTCATCCACAGACAGTGCTAGCAACAAGCAATAAATTGCGTATCAGAGAGGCTGTTCCTAAAAACAAATCGATTCCACGTTTCGAGCTACCTACCAAAAAGATCAGACACTAACCATTCGGGATGTGACCGGGGCTGGGGAGGAGTGATGAATAGGAGAGGAGGGGAAAACCTTAGGCTTTGGCAGAGATGGGGGAAATCACTGCAAGGAGGTATTTTCCCAATTGTGGTTTTCCTTAGGCTGTGAGCGAAAGGTGGGAGTCGTAGCCTCCAGTGCAAATGCTGTCACTTTAAGGTGACGTACTCTGTTTAAAGATGTTGGGTTAGCTGAGGTCATTACTAAGAAATACAGAATCCAGGTAGACTATGAGAATCCCATGCAATTCTTTAGAAAACTTAAGACTGGCAAGCTTTGTTTCCAGTGCTTTCCTGGTCAAACCTGTGCTTCTCTGCAGCCTTGTTACCCGTGTGGTAAACGAGAACAGAGCAAAGCTGTCTGGTTAGTCATTCTCTGCTTTGGCCTAAACAAAGCCCCTCTGCTTTCAACATTTTGGAAAGGATGGGAATATAATATTTGTAGAAGCCTTCTATCTTCAAACCAAAATATTTATATTGTTATACCGTCAGAAGGCATTACCAACAGGTTCAGTATTTGGTGAATGAGACATTTAAAAAAGGGTTTACCTGAGTCAAGGTTTCTTTGACAAAGGATGACAAGGAATTTGTAGCTCTCCATGTATTTTACTTGAGCTTTAACAGAGGGAGAATGTTGATATATATCAAACAACTACAAAATAAAAGTACAGCAAGCCACAAGTCTTTGCCAGAACCAGTTAGATTTGACTAGTTTTTTGTTTCTGTGAGACAGTGATTTTTTTTCTGTCATCATTGAAGGGCTAATTCATAAAAGCCAGTAATCTATTTTCATTCTAAAATTTCTCGACATTTAATTTATAGTGCATTAATATAGACAGAAATTTAAAAGTGAAGATTCTTCAGAACATTCTGGATTTGTTTCTTCATGTAGATCTAGGGATCTGGAACTTCCTTTGTAATATGAGAATGGATAAAGTCTTTAGACATTCAGTTTTCCCGAAGGCAGTATTGTTCCTTACCCAGTATTGGTAGCTGGGATAAACTGGATTAGCTGTACTGACCCGCATCCTGAGATTTAGTCTCTCTTGTCTCAGTGATAAATGTGTTACCACCACAGTTCTATCTAACACACAGACCTTTGGATGCTGATAGATAATTTTGCCCTCATATTGTTGGATGTTGAGGAAAGCTTGGGTAGAGTCTCTCTTTGTAGAGAAAATAATTAAAAATTAGTGTTTGTAAATGAAATGTTCTTAAAAAGTTTGAGAAATCTCTGCACTTGGAGGATGTGTGACCTGCTCTGGGTGGCCCTGCTCTGGCAGGAGGTTGGACCAGGTGATCTCCAGAGGTCCCTCCCAACCCCATGGGATTCTGTCATTCTTTGATGTCTTTGCACTGCCTGTTTCTGATCCGTGAGGGACAGATGTAGTGTTCTCATCTGAAGTTCTCACCACTGTTTTTTCCAGAGATGCTTTCTCTTATAAACACATGGAACTGGAGTTTGTCCATTTTCGGTTTAGTCAGCATTTACCTGCTTTTACTATTGGGTATCTGGAAATGAAGTGCTGGAATTACGGGGTTCTTTTATGTTAACTTTACAACGTATGTGATTTGGCCATTTTTTTATCCATCGTATCAAGTGCTCTGTCCACTGCCCCGGAACAGAACTAAATTTTGATAGGAAATAGAAAATCTTGAGTGTGTAATTCTATCAGAATGCTACACTCATAAGGACCCACATTTCAAAAGATTATTAATTTGATTCCTTTTTCCTCCCTCTCTCTGTTCTCTCTTTCTTGTTGCTGGAAGTGTGATGTTAGTTCTTAGAAAATTCTGAGGGATGCAGATGCTCTGCGTCATAGGTGATAAGTAGATTTAAAGTATTTAAAATGTAACACTTCCCCAAGTAGTCTTGAACAACTTTATTTAATTCCTATCCACATGGCTATCGATATGATGGCAGTTCCACAGCAGACTTTTCTGTACTTTGGTCTCATTCTGCTCCCCCAACATTTGAATATTTATAGACACCTGTTTGATATTATTGACAGATATTTTGAAATTGGGGATCGTCATCTCCGTCTGCCATGCAACCTCTTGAAAATGAAAATGGATTTCCTACAGAGTGTGATCCTGCCCTCTCTTGTACAGTTTGGCATGAAATTTCATCACACAGCTATTCCTGTTCTGCTTGTGACCTGAATATAGATCACCAAATATATATATTTGTTCATGAACAAACATTTCTTTTTTGATTAAACTGTTCTAAGTGTAAGGTCAGATAAAAGTTAGAACAGGATTAAAGAAGAATATGGGTGGCACTATGTGCAGGTCTGACAGGCTGCTGAGAGAGAGGCAAGTGGCTTTCGTGGTTTCCTGGCAACCACAGCCAGTGATCGAGTGGGTTGTCAGTCAAATATTGGGTGGTTTATAATTTAATTTTGAATATATATATGTGCTGAAGGCTATCAAAAGATTTTCATGAGGGCATCAGGAAGTTACGTTATTTAAAATTCAGAGTTTTACTCAGTATGTACTTTCTGTTCTGTGTACACCTTGTCTGTTCTAACAGGAATATAATTATAATCCTAAAAGAGAGAAAAAAGAAGAATATTTTTTTTCTCTTTTTTTCACACTAATTTGCATTTGGGGTTTGTATCTGTTTAGGGTGTTGGTTGACTTACTACTTGCAGCCAGCTTTATTTGAACAATAATTTCATACGATTAGAGCAAACCCGACAGTTTAAAAGCACACCCTAAATATTTACAGGTAGAATTTTAAGAACATTTGTACAATTTATACCACTCTTTGCTTGACTACACTCAGGCTTCTTACAGCTATTAACTGAAAATTATTTTGAGGTATGTATTTTGGCATTTCAGTGTATATATAAAGTAAAGGCCTACTAATGTGTGTATAAATATGTCAAACATATAATGTATAAAGATTGTAATTTTCAGGCTGAGTAGCTACCTCTCTTTCATTACCAGATTTTTTTTTGTGCTTCCTGATTTTGGACATCAAGTAGCAGGTTAGAGGAAGAGAGAAGATTTTCCTAATGCCTCCTTAGGACAATCCCGTTTCAAACTCAGGCCAGCAGTATTGTGTGCTCTTCACAAGAACTGCTTCTCTGTGGAAAAAGTATGATGAACAACTTGAAATGCATCATGCTTTAAGAAATAACAACTATATTTGACTATGGAAAGCACACGATTAAGTTGGAAGAACTGACATGTATTTGAATATTGACAAGGTACACTACCTGCCTGTCATGCACTGCGTTTTAGGTATAGCTATACTTTTCGGGGTTCACTTGCTTTCTGTGTGTGGATTGATAGATGTATTAGGCTCCGAGACGCCAACAACAAGAAAGGAATTTCAAGCTGTAATGATTTCTAGGCATTGATAAAAAACACCAAACAATCCAAACTAAACCAAAAAAACCCAGCTGAAATATTGTTTTAACTTTCCCTGCTACTTCCCATGGAAATATTGCTGTGATGGAGAATCCAACAGGCTTTTCTACCTCGTGATGCTTTGAATAAAAGCATTTTACTGCATGAGGAAATATGTCCTCTTGAGGAAAATAATGACTTAAAGGAGCACGTTGTGCTCTTTATTAGAAAGAATGACTTCCAATGTCTTAAAGCCTTATTTTCAGCTTATAGCTTTGTTTTCATTACTGCTCAAAATTGGCAGATGAGAAGAAGATAAACAGAAATTGATTAGTTTTACAATGAATATTTATTTAAACTTTAGCTGGAAGAAAACCACTAGTGACTAGATCCTTCATTGCAAGAAACGGATGCGCATATTAAACACCTGACACTTCTATAGGCGGGTTTCTATGCGACATCCTTATTCAACTATCAATGGATTTCAAACTATGATTTCTTTTGGGTGGGTGTGTAGAGAAACTTAGATTCTAGAGTAGCCCAGGTGTGGTGTGAAGATGTGCTCGGATTTTCCCTTGCCTTTTCCCCTGCCTTTGCTCCATCAGACCGAATGCACTCGCAGTTGCCGCGCCTGCTGTTTGGGTAGTGCTGGTA
Source organism: Scolopax minor (assembly GCA_028566535.1). Classification (NCBI taxonomy): domain Eukaryota; kingdom Metazoa; phylum Chordata; class Aves; order Charadriiformes; family Scolopacidae; genus Scolopax; species Scolopax minor. Next base: position 56,100,032 of record JAOXNG010000012.1, read on the forward strand.
AGAGTTCACTGCCTTGGTCACAGATAAGCAATCCTTTGTGCCAAAGCGTTTGTTTCAGAAGGTTGCTTTATGTTTCCATCTCACTTCATGGACTTGGTTAAAACACCCCGTTTTGCTTAGTGTTGCTACTGAAGGTAACGTAGAATCTGTTTGGGGTGGTCAATGGGCAGTGGTACTGAATGTAAGCTGCAGAGAGAGAAAATACAGGAATTTTGTTTCAGTTGAATGGTACCCTCACCCAATTCAAAGGGGAGACACTGATTTTTTGCTTCTGATTATTTAATTTTCTGTATTAAGTGCGGCATTTCAGCAGGTTTCCTTTAGGCACTTCTGTATGCAGTTTTACCATTTTCAGAGCAAATAGGTTCTTTGGCTATGGATTAGTTGTAGATGATTGTCCATGGACTACTTAGCCATCCAGCTATCTCTGAAATGAAACAGAAATAGTTGTAATAGCAAACACAGAAAAGATTAATGCATGATCATTCTCAGAAATGTACTGCAAACAGAAATTACTGAATCTTTCAATATGACTCATACCTTATTTAATTGTTCTGTTAATTACCCAGAAACCAGAAGAGAATCCAGCTCAAAAAAAAAGACAGATGTTTAAAATAAAGTAGGGGTTTTGCTAGTGAACTGTCAGTTCTGCTACCCTCCTTCAAGCACAAATCCAGGCAGGTAGATTTTAATCCCTGAACCATCCTACCAGCCTTCCAGCTTTCTGTAAAAGGAATCCTTGAAACTCAAGCCAAATTCGCCCCTGCTGCCCAGCAGAGCTCCTGCTGCTGTAGCTCAGCTGTACTCATTCCTGCTTTGTCAGAAATCTTACCCCAGAAGCCACATATCTATTATCTGCTAATGGAGACATATCCCTATTTGGCATCCAGCTGCACCAAGGGTAGTTTTGGAATGGTCTTTATTTAATGCTAATATTTTAAAAAATACATATTTTAAATATGCATATTAGTATTAATAAGCAGGCAGTGGATTCTGAGATGTGAAAGACTGCCCGTGTAGAGGTATCTCACCCAAACAGGCTAAGTTTTTACAGACCTCAATAGAATTCAGTTCTCCTTCTGGGATTTCGATCAGTATTTCTCTTGCAGTGTGTGGGTTAGTAACATCAGTAAATACACAACAGAAGGTTGTAAAAAGGGAGTGGAAAAGAACCCTGCACTGTAAAATGTTTTTAATCAATTTTCTTTTCTTAAAAAAAAAAAAAAAAAAGGAAAAATACATTTTAAAAAAATGGTATTTTCATTGATTATGGTTCTGTTTTCGTGTTTGGGGTTTTTTTTCCCATTTTCCTTTTTTTCTTTTGTGACACAGCAGAACATAAAAAATGAAAATAAAGCAATATACTGCTGTGTTGGCAATCTAAGGCGGTAACTTAGAGGTAGCTGATTTTGAAACTTTTTGTCTCTTCCTTTAAAAAAGAGGGTTTTTTACATCACAAGCCATTTTCTTCCTGCTTTTATTCAGGACCAGAAATGAGAGAAAAGTCAGTGACTCAACTTTGCTTTAAAATATAATTTCCAAAGACATAGGCAAAATGAGCAACAAAAGGCAAGAGAAGGAATGAATGCCAGATGGTAGTGCCAAACTGCTGGGAAGGATTCTGCCACATTTCTGTTATCTCACCTTTTTATAAATATTTAACAAACGAGTCAACTGAGTTCCATAGATGCTGTTACTGTTATTGTGGTTTTAGTTAGTTTGGATTACATTATGTGTGTGCAACTTACTTGGTGGGATAAAAATTGATGAAAAAAAGAATTTAATGCAAAACTGAGTGAGTAGGGAAAACAGTTGAAAAATGGTACCCATGAGTCCAAAGAGCAACTCTCCCAAAGCTGCTGGTAAGAAAGACCAGTTCCCTATGTTTTTGTTCCACGTCCTGGAGCCAATTTACTGTCAAATTTACCCATTTTTTTCTTTTGTGGATGGAAGGTTCTAAATGCCTCCCTTGGATGGAAGAATATACTTTTGATCCAGGTCGTAAGAACCGACACTGGCCAAGTCCACCTGGAAAAAAAGTATGCTGAAGGCTGGAGATGAGATCTTTCTTTTCATTGCACGTGAACAAATTTTAGTGAATGCTTCTAGACATTCTCTGGTCTCTGCTTCTTAGGAGATGCTTGGAAAGCCTCTCATAGTCACTGAAGCAATTTTTACTCATAAATCCAAAATAAATCTAAATTTTGGTTTCAGCCTGATTGCTGAAATTGCACAGGTTAGAAAACAGAGTTATACCACTCAGAGTGCTTTGACATAAAGAGATGTGTTGCTGTAGCAGTAGCTCAGACATCTGTGTGCTGGCTCCCAGTGGGTCTCCAGAAGTAAGGAAATAATTCTATTTCTGTTGCCCATTCACTCTTACCTGCTTCAAAACTGCCAGCCCAAGTAATAGATGTGGTTGCACAGAGGGCTCTCTGCTAGGACTTTGCCTGAAATCATCAGTTTTTCATACAGAACCACACACAGCTGTTGGATGTTTCTCCTTACTATTCTCTTGGCATAGATTTGAGTCTGTGACTGGGGAGGTCAAAATGAACACGCAGAACTCTTGGTGCTCTGAGCCATTCAGCTGCCTGCAACTGGCTTTGGGGAGGTTTGGTACTTATTTGGAGAGGGAGAAAGAATAACAATCTGAACAGTCAGAGGTTTCATCTACTCCTGTTGGATGTATAGATGTCAAAGAGAGAAAAAGCTACTTTAATCATATCCTGTCAGCTTAAATGTAAGGCTTTTTATTTCCTGTTTTTCTGGGAAATTATATACAGTACTGCACCACACAATCATGTAAGTACCAGACAGGAAAACCTGCTGAAAACTGTTGCCGTAGCCTAGATTTTGAGCAAATAGCCTAGCAAGGCATTTTCATTTTCAAAAGTCAAACCTGCCATTATATTTATGGCTTTGTTTAGATTCTTTTTTTTTTCTTTTTGTGCATCTCCATCTAGAGTTTACAAAGAAAATAGACTTGCTGTGATGCGAACCCCAAAGGAAAGATACGCTGCCTCTGTAATATACTGAAATGTCAGGAAATCATTTATTGAGCTGCCGGTGCCTTTAGTGGCTGGGTATAATTTGCTTTGCTGTCTGATAATGTGTGTGTTTGTCGATCAATTATCTCAAGTGCTCTTTGGAGCCATAAGGTCATCTTTCGCATATTTGTCAGATACTTCTCTACAGAGATGCCAAGTAGCACATTTTTCTTCCAGAACTTAATAGATCGTCCCTCAAAGTAAGTGAAGAAAAGGATTATCTGGTGGTGGCAAGACTCTCAATGACATAGCTTTGCCATGCTTTTAATATATTTATATAGATACATATAAACAGCAAATTGTAGGAAGGAGTTTCACCCCAAAAAAGTACCTTGCAGCCTCTTACAGAGCGGTGATGGGTAATCTACTTGTGAGAACATTTATTCAAATACCAGTATTTTAATCTTGATTGCCTGCGGGTGGAGAAGAGTCTCATGGCACCAGCATAATTTCTGTCTGTGGTCCAAGAATCAGTAGCCCTTCTGGGAGGAGTCCAGTCTTTAATGTTAGGAACAGAACTTGTGCACACCAGCATTGCTTGTTTTCCTCTTCAGAATGTAGCACGAGAATGTGTTTTCACTAAGAGTTGAGGAGCCAGAAGGGACAAAAGGAGAAGAACTCACAGTATGTCAAGCACATGAAGTCATTCAATTCAAAATAATATAGTACTAACAATTTAATAGCACCTTGACTGGAAAATTTTAAGGCACCGTGTAAATGTAAACTGAGAGATGGAAGTGCATAAGGAATGATTAAATTATACATGATTAACTTAGTTACAGAGAGTTAAAGTGGTATTTCATCTTGATAATAGAATTCTACTAAGAACTAAGGTTTCTGGAGGTCCCTTCCAACTCCATAGCATTCTGTGATTCATGGACCAACTGATCATTATTGGTGGTGCATCTTTCACTGCAGTTCAGTCTGACAGTAAGATTGTGCTGCCAGACCATGCCGCAATGTTAGTGGGTTTCACTTGAAAAGCAATGTCTGATCTGAACTGAAGTGCAAGTGCAGCCCTGCCCTAAAAGCAGGAGAAGTGGGAATGCTGAAGGGAGAGGTGTGCTCGAAGTCGAGCCTCTCCTTTCCATTTAAGGTGAACAGAAATTCACTTTTTCTTTTAGCACTGGGAGGGGAGCTGTAGATAACTCTTGGTAATATCCTGGCTAAAGGACTTGCCTAAGAAAGGGGAATTTTTTTGTTTGTTTGTTTGTGGCCGTGTGTGTGTTGTGTGGCCATGAGTTGAACTGAACTGTGACATGAGGCAGTGTGGGACTGAGGGTGCCACAGAAAGAGCAAGCAAACAAAATCCTAAGTGATTTTGTCACTAGGACTCTCCCTTGTGAAGGAAAAGCCATGTGTTTTGACTTGCTGTAAATAATATGTATATATTTTAACCAGGGACTTGAGGACAAGGGAAGGAAAAGACAAATTATATTTGCTTGCTACCTCTGGTATTTTGTTTCAGTGGGAACTGGACTTGTGAAGTTCTTCTTTAATTACCTGCTTGAATTTAAGCTTTGAAATCTTTATGGAGTGTACATGTCAATTAAAAAGATAAGGAAAAACGTAATTAGGAAAAAGATTACGTAAGTCATTCATGCAATCTGAAAACATACAGAACATGCTAAGAGAATTTACATGGTAAATAATTGCAGATTGGATTAAACGTTTCCTATTCCTGAAAGATTTTAGAGCTGAGTCTTCAAAATATCTTCAGGAGAGGGGAGGGGTGGAACCAGCAAATAAAGCAAAAAAGGTATTTGTGGTAGAAGATTTCGGGTTGCAGAAAACTTACTTTGGAGCTGCCAAGCTTCAGCCCTTGAACAGTGTCTCTGATGTGTATTTATGGAGGGCACCGAGGGAAAACCAGTATCTTGTTTTGTATCTTTAAAGCCTGATACAGCCAAGAGCTAATTTGCTTTGAGGTCCCTTGCTGTGCTGAGTTTAATTTTTCAAAAGCAAATTAATATGAAATAATAAAATAATTATTAAGGTGGAAGTAAAAATAAATGTTTGAAACATGCCAACAGATGAAAATAAAGCAGATGATTTTTGAATTTTGTGGGATAATTCCCATTTTAATTATGCTAATCATAATTGCTATTAAACTGGTGATGGGATAGTATTTTCTATTCTGTAACAGCAGGTAAGCGTAGAGAAGGGAAGTAATGAGGTCATGCAATCAAAATGAAGGTCATACAAAGTAAGTTTGTTTCTCAAAGTAATAGTTCAATGTACCTAGGAAAATATCTCCTATGTGTAAGCTTTATAAACGTAATGCAAGTGCAGTCACTCTCTGAACAGTGTCTTTTCTAGAATACTTGTATTGCTCTTATCATGGAGCAGAGACAATGCCTGGAAGTTTTGATCAGGGCGCTTGGCTAGGTTTCTGGGAACAGATCTCTAAATTCCAGAGTTGTCCTCTTTTGGAGATGAGCCCAATCACGAATTGCCAACTTGGCTTGAAGACTAAATTTTTGAAGATAAATATTTGTGTTCAGTGGATCGATTAGTCATTTGTTAAGTTCATCAAATATTTCTAAATATAAACTCATGATCTGGGACAAAACCACCTCAGTTTGCACAGGGATTAATGACTAGATCAAAACCTAGTCAGTATTAATAATTTTTTTACCATTGAGAACTAGGAAGTCCCCAGGTGGCAAAGTTGTACATTTAGATTTATGATAAATTAAGTCCATAGTTCAAGTACTTTATGTTTATCTCCTTTAATGTCACCTGCAGTCTGTGTCAGAGAAAATGAGTAGCTAAGAAAAGATGTAAACAAATTCCAATTGGGAATGCAAACAGGTACAGGACAGTGGTGCTTTTCTACAGACAGAGGAGGGAATTTTAATTTGGGATGTTAAATCAAAATTACAGATTAAAGTCTCTTTGGGATTTTATTCCCAGTGAAGCAATAGGAACCAGGGTGTTAGCAGGAATGGCAACAATCTGAAAAGTCCACCAGGAAAATACTGCTGCATTTTTTGTTTTATTTTTTTTTTGTTTTTTTTGATGTTGAACCCTTGCTGGTTTAGTGTAGATTTTCTAGGTTACTAGTGCATATACACGCTAAGAAGTCTCAGCTTTTAACAGAAAATTTTAAAAAACCCAAACATTTCTAATAAGGAAAACTTAGTTGTCAAGTTGTTTATGACTTCTTTGGTGCATTTGCTCATTTTTTTCTTTTTACTAAAATGTTCCTTTTGGTTCTTTTGAATTTCTAGCTTATGCCTTGATGTTTTCTACTCATAAAAATGACTAAACACACTGCTGCTTGGAAAATCATTGAATTGTCTGTAGATTAGCAACAAAACAGAAAGAAGATGTCTTCAGTTGAAATGCCAAGCCAGTGTTGTAATGAGTCACAGCTGAGTGATGCAATTTTTTCTTTCTATGTGTGTAATGGGCTACCATCCCTGCCTTTTTCTGCTGTCTTGTTTGTAGAACACCCACCTCAAAGAGGAAATCAATATATATGAATTTTATTTTTAAAATAAATAACAAGGCATGTCGTTAATTAAAGTTATATGGAGTTCTGATGGCATCTACATTCTTTCATCAGAAGTGATATCTGTGCCCTCTTTACCCTACCTGCTGGGGACTTTTTTGGTATAACAGAAAAGTACTGCTTGTTGCTTTTTCTCATGCTGATCATGAATTCAGCAGAGATCAGCTCCTGCCAGTAAACGCTGCATATTTATGCTATTGATTTGTGAGGGAAGGAAGCTGAGGGCTTTTTGTATTGTGCTATAAAATTAATAAATAATGATTCATTAGGACAGCATCCTGCAGCTCCTGGCGAGCAGTGATTTGATGCGAGGGTGGTACTGTTATTCTGAGTGTGCCAGAGATCCCACAGCAGGAGGGCACGGCTGGTGGGGGGCCAGCGAGCACAGTCCTAACCTCCATCCTCTG
>JAOXNG010000012.1:56189130-56200574 GCA_028566535.1 Scolopax minor
CATGGGGGTTGGAACTTGATGATCTTTAAGGTCCCTTCCAACCCAAACCATTCTGTGATTGATTCTCCTTCCCTGTTGCCTGTAATTACCTTGGCAGAACATTTCGGATCAATAAAGATGACACATAACACATAACTAACTTTACTGGAGGATAAAAACTAGACTGGAGGGGTCTGTGGCATGTGTTAACTTCCATACTTTTACACTGGGAATATAGTACATCATCCATAAATCACTTTTCACACTTCCAAACTGCCAGGAAGTAAAGTAATGAGGCTTTAGTACTCACTACATCCAAGAACTGGACATGTTGGGTTTTTCGCTTTTGGTTTTAATCACCTGGTTATCGAGAACAACACTAAAAGAAATGACTGTCTAAACACTTCAACCCTAAATAATGGCAAATTTTCCAAGCATGCACTGAATTAACATTTACTGTACAAAATGCACTGGATGTTCCATAACTTCAGTGAGGTTATGGTTCAGTAAAACTTTTGTTTTGAAGATTAGTAAAACATGTTAGAACTGATTCACGCTAAACATGAAAGCATCTTTACCTTTAGTTTAGCTACTAAGAAAGCACTTACAGAAACAGCAGCAAAAATCCTGAAGAACTTAATTATCTTACCTGCAAATACAAGCCCACACTCTTCTATTAGAATGATAATTACACAAAAATTTTTTGTAATCCTTCAAATTCCAAACGTTAGCTGGTTCATCCCCGGATTCTGAGATAACAGTGGAAGCAAATTCAAACTCTCTCTCCTCTCTCTAACTTCTGTTTCATTCTACTTGCATAAACATCAGGAGGTACCTGTTCCCACCTCCATGACCTTCACTTAACAGGACTGCAGACGCAGCATAAGGTGCCATGGCCTGTGCTAAGAGGAGGCAGCTCAACAACATCTGCCTTCTGCTCTCTTTAGTTAGACCGAAGAGGTCCCACACGTTCTCTCCCACATATAAATAAGACAGTGACATGCAGACACAAAAAGGGTTTGAGCATTTTCTGGTTTTACCTAAAGATTTTGGTAGGTCTGGATCCAGGATACTTACTGTGGCAACTGAAGCCCAAACCAAGTGTAACGTTTTTGTCCAGTGGAAGTCAGCAAGATTCTTACTGACTTGGACAGTGCAGCTTTTTATCCCAACTCCTGGGCCATTGCAACGTGGAAACTCAAAAGTTTCCCACAAAGTAACTCAAGCTGAACCTTGTAAGGAATACAACTATCTAATCTGAGATAGAATAAAACATGCTTTGGTGATTACCGTGAATCTTCTAATAACAACTAAAAAATGTCAAGGTTTTTCAGTGAAGAAAACTCATCCCTAGTACACTACTCCAGGGATGAATTTGCTGCAAAATCTGTTTCCTTCAGAGACGAAAAGCGACTTTTCAACAATTTTACATTTCAACAGCATCTTCTGCATGCCAGACCACAACGCAAGTTCTACAGATGCTGTTTAATATGCATCTGTCTGCAAGAGCTCAGATGACCATATTAAAAGCTGAGTTCTTAGCTAGGCAGAGATCTTCTACGGACTCACAGTGCTGGGTGTCAAAGAGAGTAGGTGCCAGGCGGATGACATTGTGAACAGCAGACTGAAGAGAAGTGGGAGGTGACAGAATAGGATCCGCTATTATGTCTAAATCAGAAACCTTCCAGGTGTCTGGAGATTTTTTCACACCCCCACAGTCTGTCTCTACCGGACACACCAAGGCAGATCCAGTTACACAGAAAAAAAAAGAAAAAAAAGAAAGAAAAAAAGTGGTGGAAAAATTATAATAATGACAATGGAGAAATTAGAACAGGAACACTCAGACAATGAGAATTAAAAGCATGACAATTGAAAAAAAAAAATAATCTCAATTTCTTTTCTTCCTGGGAACATATAAGCTCCTCCTCCCATATATCTATCTTACAGGATTTTATTCAAGTACATTCAGAGTAATAAATACAAAGTTAGTCCCAAGATAAAATAATTACTTTCATAGAATCAAAAAGGTATCGTTTAGAGATCTTGTAACCTGAAATAGGTCTAAAAGTGGGTATATAGATCTTCCAGGGCTGATAGCGAATTATAAAAATAGTGAATTATTTTTAGCTGGTGAACTTAAAAGTTATAAACTGTTGTTTTCCATATGTGGAAGAGGAATTAATGTGTCTGAAAACAAAACTGTTGCAAATCTGTCACTTCACCCTGCAATTAAGTCAGTCCATACATGTTAAGACTTTTCTATAAACCCACAGCGAAGGGGTTTGTACAGCCTTTGAATTAAACTCAAGGTAATGTTAAATCACTAGTAGCAATGTTAAATCACTAATAGCAATGGAAAAAGGTGGGGTTTTTTTAAGTTGTGTTTGGACAGTATCACCTCCTGATCTTTTTTTTTTTGGAGGGGGCATTTCTGTCATTCTTTCCTACAGAGAGGTTCAGACTGTCTTCCTTCTGTACCTTCCTCCCCACGTGGAAGCAAGCTGAACAGTTTGCTGAAGTATTCAGTTTTAAATTCTGCAATGTATATGAAGATTGCAAAAGCTTTTCTCTAGTGGGCATTGACAATCTTATTTTTAGATCTCTCCTAGGAGACCAGGTAAACTAAGTCCTCTGGTTTGACCCATGGGATCCTGCATTTTCATTCATATTATGCACATTTTCCTAGCTAATAATTTCTTTAAAATTCTGGTTTTTTTCTAAGATGAGCAGAGAGCTGAGCTTTGCCAGAATGAGAACCTAAGGCACAAACGTCACAACCTGCTTCCTTTAGTCTCCAATGTAAATTAAATGTAGATGGAATTATTAATTATGGGAGACACGGGAGCCAATTTTGTAAATCAAGATCTGGGGAATACTCTGGAGAGGCAGCTCCTGCACTAATGAAGGCAGAAACAAGTAAACAGCATCAATGCTAAGGTTATTCCATTTCAGAAACGCTTCAAGCACCACAAATTCTCTTATCTCAGGTAGAACAAAAACCTCCCGTAGTTTTTATTCTATTTTCCTATTTAGTCTCCATCTGAGAAGTAATGTTATTTTTACTTGTTCACTAGCTTTGTTTTACTTGACGAAAAGCAACACACTGTAAATAGTTGTTTATAATATAGCCTGCCACGGAGTTGATGTCATTATTATATTTACACACACAAACTAGTTCAAAAGCTATTAAATACAGAATTTGTAAAGGAACATGTGGTCCTTTTACCAGTGCACCAGCTTGTAAAATTTCAAAGAAAACACTCAGTGTCCCAAGAAAAATTCATAGAAAGAGGCAAATACACCTTGTATCAAATGACTCACGTCCAATTCACAGAATGGTATCAAGACATCTCAAGCTTGCCTCTTCCCCTGCAGAGATGCCAACACTGGGTGCCCTAAGATTACTCCTTTTCTTTATTAATCCTTTCCAAAGCCTGTATATTAATAAACAGCACACTTAAATGCTTACCAGATTTTGATCTTCCATGTGTTGAGCTAGAAGCAATGGTGAGAGACTGTGGTTTAACTGGATCTACTGGTACAGCGTAAGTGCCAGCACTTGGAACTTGGATGTAAGGTCCTACTGCTGCCACCCTTCCTGAAGCGCTCAAGGATGACTGGGGTGAAGAAGTTCCATTAATACGATTCAACTAAAAAGAAATAATCAAATTAAAACATGAACTTCCATTTAAGCTAGGTATTTATGCACAAACAAGAGGTCTAAATGTAATTATCTAGAACCATGCACTGTAGCTAAGATACCTCAGTAATTAAGTTACCATACTCGGTGCTTCTACCACAAAAAGAAGTAGAAAGTATGAATTTTATGCCCTAAAAATCAATACCTCAAAACTGAAATTCTTCAGCCACAGCACAGACATTTCTTGTAGGAACCTTTATCTGTGTAAGGTCTTTAATTGTGCCTTTCTTAGGCAAATGGACTGAGTTCTTAAATAATGAAATATCTATGGGCTTTTTTTAAAAGCAATACCTTCAGCTAGGAATGTATATAAAAGCCAGAATTGATCTTTCTAGTCCTTAGATAAACACATCTACTGTGCAACTGATTTCTTTTCAAAATTCCAGACAACGACTAAGACTAACTTCATCAGATCATTTATATTTTTATCAATTTTCCATATTGGAATATCAATACTATATAAACCCCAAACTTTTTATGCTTTCATGCTTTGAAACACAGAACATAATCACACTTTCCTTCCTAGGAATATAAACTACTATAATTTTTAATATAGTATGCTCTGTGCCATAAAGAAAAAGAAAGCACATTTTATCTAACCGTTTTCTGATATCTGTGGAAAACAAAAAAAAGTTGTAAGAAATCCGCTTTTTATGAAGGGTTCTTTAGATGTAACCCTATTGCTTGGCTGGGAAAAAGTGAGATCTATCTAGTTTTTATAGGGTCTGGATAAACTAAAGTGTGGCCCTTTTAACAGTTTATCTTACAGGAATGTTTTCTTTTTGACGTGCCTCAACTTTTTTCTTGTACAGTCGTTCACGAAGCTCATTGATTCTCTTGTCCATCATGGCCACCTCCATGTTGCGTTTGTTTAAGAGTTCTTTCTGCTGCTGAAGCTTGGAGTTCTGCTCCTGGTTAAGTCCACAGCTTCAAGTCAACATCTTCAAAGTTAACTGTGTTAGGAACCTTCAGCTCTCATGGAGTAGTAGAGAAGGTCAAAAGCCAGTTTGTATTGTCTGTTTACAAAGATACTAATATTCTGGTTTATGGCCATAGCCTGGCTCAGTGTCAGCCTTGAATTGGAACTCTGGAGTTTGTAATTCCTCATCATGTCCTCAGAGCATCTGACTAGACCTTGTCTCTGTAGAATGGTGAGAAAAGAAATTAGTTTTAACATGAAATTGATTTCCTGAAATTCCATGAGACTGCTTCTCCTCATGATACTTTGCTAACAAGTTAACGATCCCATTTATTTCTTAATCAATACACAGCAAAGGACCCCTGTGCCTTACCTCTCAGGCCTTAAAAACATCTATAATTTTAGCCTTGAGGATACCTTCGAAAATTGGAAGATGCAGTCATTTTTATTTTCTTCTGCTGAGAAGCAGGTACTTGCAGTCACAGAGGGGTTACCCAATAATTGTATATTTGGAGGCTCAAAGATTGAACAATATATTTTTGCTGTGTCATATTTGGAGAACAGATGTCCTTACATTATGTCCTGAGTAGAAATTTGGTAATTCTGACTATTTATTAAATTCACTTTCCCTGCTTTTCTTTTTCTTTTTACTTGGAGCTTTAAGTAAAGCACTTGATCCAGTAAAGCACTAAAGTGCTTTGCTGGATCAAGTTTAATTCAGGAAACTTCTCAGATAAGAAAAAGTTTAGAGAGACAGACACACAGGTAGGAGACAGACTGACAGGAGTACGTTTTATCAGGGCACAGTTAATATATCCAGGAACCAGATTATTATTTTTTTAATATAACTTAATGTGGATAACAGGAAAAATGGTTACGAAAGAATGAAGATGGCATAGAGGAAAAATAAATTAGTAGATGTAGGGGGTGGGGAAGACAGGGATAAATAAAAATAAATATGTATGTAAAAGTAATTTTGAGTCTGGTATATCAATTCCATCTCAAAAGAAATGTGAATATGGAATTTAAGAAGCACAGCTTCTAGTTATAATGTCGGTTGCGTATTGCAGACGTTAGCTGGGCCCAGTTTATCTGCCTCTATCAGATCCAGCTGGAGTAGAGAGGTTGTGTCTGCACAGATGCACATTCTCTGTATCTGAAAGCTCAGATTTTACCAGTCTGGTTTGCTGATTTTTTTTTTTTTTTAATTATTATTTTTTTTTTATTCTCCCCCCACCCCCTGTCAGCTACTGCCCATCAGGTGTGTGTCTGTGCCATACGCCCGCCCGCTGGGCTACCTGCAGCAGGTTTCAGAAACAGCCCTTCGAGCTCAACACCCTTTCTCAGTGACGTGATAAAAGAGGAGCAAAATCCCTTCCAGCCCCCCCCAGTTAAGCCCTTTGAAGGGGAAAGGCCCTTTCCTAACACTTGCTGACATAAGTGGTGGTCCCCTGGTGCTGGTATGTTCTCTGTGCCAGGCTGGGCACAGCGTGGGGCTTCATTTCCCTGCCCTAGGGCCTTTGAAATAAATGGGTTGGCTCTAGGTGACCTGGGTTTTTTCCCCCAGGAAAAAAGGACGTGACATAGATGAGAGCCACCTACATGAGAGAGGCCACCTTTTCCCCTACCTCTTCACCTAATAAAATTGATTTTAGGGAGCTAGTGGTTTTGTTTCTTTTTCCCTACAGTGAACCACATCCATGTAATGCAAAATTATTTAACAGATATAATGACCTGACAAAAAGAGCACTCTGAATTCTTTTTAGGAATCAAGTAAAAATCATCTGCGCTGGTAAAAGGTACATAAATTAATGCATGAGGATGAAATGACCACTGCCAAAACTTGCAGTCTTTTCTAATAAAACTAGAAGAATGAAAGAAATTCTAAGAGTGTGTTGGAAATCGAATACCTGAAGCAACTATGGATCAAACTTCTTTCAGGTTGTAGCTGTTTTTAGACCAGTAATGTTGTAGTGTGCCCTGCAGTGCACCACGGGCTAATGGGTTAGATGGCTCTGTTGCTGCACGGCCCCTTCTCTTTTGTTGCATAGTCACCTTTACAAGGCTAATGATAGCAGAGCAAATATTTGCTAGAAACTGAGATTTTAAAAAATTCTGTGTTTCAAAGGTAAAGAAATAAATGCATATAGCAAGAAATTAGCTTTGACTTGTTCCCCCTCATATATTTTCTTATTGAATTAGAGGGAGGGAGAAAAACTAAGTTCTTGCAGCTATGTTTCTTCTAGTCTGATAGACTCTGTAATCCTGGGCAAGTATTTGAGCAGAAATTAAAGCAAAGTTATCGTGTATGCCGTTGTAATACATTTCCAGATTCAGGACAGAAAAAGAGCAATACTGTCTCATGCTGCAGGGGAAGATGGTCTTCACAGAGTCCTTGGGGAATATGGTCTTAGCAGCGGAAAACCCACGGGATGGGGAGGGAGAAGGCCTTGGTGTGCTCCAGTAGGTCTGCGTGGTCGGGCTGTGAGGGCACAGGCTGTTGCATCACAGTTATGTCAAACCACCGCCGTCGTTATAGTACAAGCCATTTTGAGTTGTCTACAAGCTCACTTTCTAGTCGGGTATTGATTTTAAGCAACCGATCTATTAGAACATTACACCACCTCTGAAAAATAGATTTTCTGCATGTATAGCATGGATTATTAAATTACCTAGATGAATTATTTGTCATTTTTATTTATATTTGCAGTTCCGGGTTGAATTAACATTTTTAGAACAGGATGGTTTACAAAACAAACTTTGTACAATCAGATAATATATTATTATTATCTTTTGTCTTACCCACCCATTTCTAATTCCCAGTTAAGTATCTGAATCCCTAATGCAGTTGTTATTAATTTTTCATGATTGCTATAACAAATCTCATTTCATAAATGAAAATAAACGTGCAAAGCATGTTTAATCTGTACCCCTCAGAAGACACAGAGATGTATTGAAAATCCTGTTGTGCTTTTTCACTCTTCTGTGTGCTTTCAAATAGGAAGACCCTGATTGTTCACTTTTGGGCCTTTTTTTTTTTTTTTTCCTCCTATACACTGGAGAGAAAATCTCCCTGTTTCTACTCGAGGGGTCCAATTTAATTCAATATTTAATGGAAAAGCAGAGTTTATGCTGCTTCCTGCAGGGGGACAGTCGAGACTTTTGGGTGTTTACCTCAAAGACTATTGGAATTCCAGCACGAGGTAGCTCTGTGTGGGAGAGTTTCTGTGCTCTCACATCACTGTTTCCAACCAAGCTGCTTTCTGAAGCACGCACTCAGAAACAAATCTGAGCTAAAGTCTAGAATATACAAGCTCTGGGGGGTGGTGGTGGTGGGAAATGGCAGAACTGGGCTTGTTGAGCAAGGGGAAAAAAATGACTCCTAGGAAGACACGGTAGAGATCTTCACACAGGTAAAAGAAGCTGTGAATGAGAAGAAAATAAACTCTTTTCTGTGTTAACCAGCCGTAAGAGAAGTTATGATCAGAAGTGGCAGTAAAGGAACCATAATTTAGACATAGGAAGCTCTTTCTAACTGTGGGGATAATTAGACATTCTAGTGTACTCCTTCACTCTACCCATAATCGTATAGCTTTGAGAAGAAAGCCAGAAAGGGCAGCAGGAATGACTCTGGTGCTGTGAGTTCTCTGCTGCTACAGGGAATTGGATGTCTTTCAAGTGCTTTTTTGTATGGTTGTTTCTATGGGTGTTTGCTCCAGAACTTTTTTTTCTTCTTTTTGGAGGAAGCCAAACCATGACAATTTTTTCTATTCCTGCAACTAATTATTCCTCTTATGCTTTTCCTTTCTGTGGCCCTTAACTCTCTTTCAACCTCTTCCTGAGGTCAGTTCCTAAAAGGACAGAGGAAAAGAAAGAAATGAATTTTCTTAGCCTTCAGGAGAGAAAAAAAAAAAGGAATTTGCTTTGCATTTTTCCTCTTATGTCTAGAAAATCCTGCTCTATAACGATGGTAAAATAGCGTTTTGGAATGTAGTCTCTGCAGCACCATTCGACACAGCCATAACAGTAGACTCATTCCTACAGTGAAATGTACACGCATGTTTAAAATTAGGCTTCTAAGACTTAATCTAAAACAGCTAAAGTGAATTATAAAGACATCTAAAATCTAAAAAAAGTGAGAATTGGTGGTTTTTCTAATTTTTCTTAATTTCTGTATCATTTACTGGAAACAAAGATTTTTGATTTCTGTACACTAAATAATCCAATGTAAAATAAAATAATTTTTTTGTGATAGATAGCACTGGTAGATAGGGAAGAAAGGGAAGATAATTTTGGACAGGGAGAGTGTTGTTTTTAATGTCAAAATTCTGTATTTTAGTCAGACAGGAATGGTCCTGAGTGATAGTCCAGCCGGAGGGACAGAGCTGGTGTTCCCAGCATCTACGGCACATGTTGGATCATGTACTAACCATCTGTCCTCTTAACTGAAGGTTCATGGGGAAAAGCTGAAAAGTTCTCACTGGGAGCCAGATAGAGCATCATCTACCCCAGAATATGCTTTGGCTGACAGTTGAGGTGCCATCTCAGAGTATCTGCAGATCTCCTTAGGAACCGAACTCCAATTTTCTGAAGTCTCAAGGAATGTTGAGGTACTGAGTCCTGAGCTGTGGCAGAAAAGTACACCACAGTCATCTCCTTGCCCTATTCTTTCCTCCTAGAGTTTTTAATTTATTCATGGAACGATGTTTTGTAACGAAAGAACTTCATTTCCTGTGGTATTTTTTGTCTAGTGTAACAAGTCAAACAGGAGAGCTCCAAATGTACCAAAAGTAGGCACTTTGCGCGTGTTGGCGTTCTGCTTGTCTGTAGTGACTGATTTGCCAAAGCACACACATAGAAGAATGTAAGTGGAGGTTATAGGTTTCTATGTGACAGAGTGCATGTAATGATTTTAAAATGTACTTCACGGGGTTTTTTTTAATATACTTTTATTAAATGATGGTTCCCAGCAGGGAGCTGAGCCATAGACACGGCTTTGCCTTCCGCCCAAGTCCTGTTCTAATGAATTCTTCAGTTTCAAAAAGATTTCAAAGTGCTCACAACTCAGTCTCCTGGCATTTACCTAAATTGTTGCTAATTCGTATTCATTTCTCTGCCATTATTTCAGCTGCTTACAGAATGAGCACATTTTACAATTTAAAAGAAATTTTTTTTTAAAGAATCACATTTTTTATTTTCTTAAATTGTTATTAAATCACTTCATTTTGCCATCATTATTTGAGCTACTTATATTTGAAAAGTAGTGGAATGCCTTGCCTTTGTTTTTAGGGTATAATCAAGATTTTGAATGATACATTTGGGGAAGTCATCTTGCTTTCTTTTTTATCCTTTTGCCTGCTAAGCTATTTCACACAATGGGTGTTGAAAACCCTTCAGTTTGATGCCTAAATGTATGGTTAAAAACATATCTTTAGGAAACGGCCTTTGAGCTCTCAAAAGGAAAAGAGAAGGTAGAGGAGAAGTTATTCTCTGTTCCATCCTGGTACCCTGCGCTTTTGACAGTTTCAAGCTTTATTTTCACATTTTAAAAGTGTCTGTTTGATTGTGTGATAACTAGTTGTGCTATCTGTCCCCTTGCAAAAATCCTAGTGAACTCAAAGCAGTGTAACTTTGCAATGAGAGCAGCCAGAGAAGCACCACAGATTTAATCCTCTCGTTACAGCTACAGGGAGTTAGTCTGCACTAGAGTTTCCTTAGCGTGCATTGCCAGCTCCGCCAGCCCCTGCTGTAAAATCTGAAAATACAAAGATTTATGTCTGCAGGGCCCATGTTTGTCCCCTTGTAAAACAGGCATGGTAAAATTTCCTGCTGTCGAGAAACCCTCTACATGGAGAGTCCTCAAAACCAATCACAAGAGGTGTTAGATTGGAAACCATACTGGGGTTTTTGTTTGGAAAAAATCTTCTCTCGTGTTTCAACAATAACGAGAGAAATGTGTAAAACCACAGCACAGAAATTCATCGCTTGATAGGTATTTGGGAAGTGTTTTCCCTTAACTCCCTTCATCACCTTTTCCTCGTCACAGAATGGAGAGGCAGCTACAAGAATAAATGTTCCAGTGAAGTACATTTCTATGCGTTCTTCTATGCTCTCCTATTTTTCACAAAATAAAGACAATTTTTATTTTTTTTTTTTAAAAAAAGACTTAAGGAAAAGGTCAAGTTAGTGCTTCTCTAGCAAATTTAACCAAGTTTGAGTGGCAAAGAGGTACCCTCTGAGAAGATGTATAGTCTGTCTGGTTCAGGAATATTGCTATCACCTTCTGATAGGATGTAGCGTAAGAGATAAGAGCAGAAACCCGTCCGTGTATTGGCACACCTCCAGGTCCCTTCTCTAAGGAATACTGTCCCATTGAAAGAGGACAAGAGGTGGAGGATGGAAGTTTGGTTATCAGCATAGCTTAATTTTACTTCCAGTAATTCATGTTTTTATACTAATTTCAGTAGGCTTAAGGAGGTCACTACCTCGTCAGGGGAAGTCCCAACAGCACACTCCGACTGCTAGGAAACTTCATAAAATCTCCTTATTCCTATCAATGAACCTCTGTGATTTTTTGGACAATCTAGTCATAATCTTTTTTTGCGATTTCTGCTTCGTTTCTGACACTGTTGTGAATGATGATGCAGAAAGACTGTTTTGAACAGTCTTACAATGGCAACTGCTATTAGGGGACAGGAGAAGAGGAAATGGGCACAAGCTTGAACATAAGAAGTTCCACCTAGACATGAGGAAGAACCTCCTTCCTGTCAGGGTGGCAGAGCCCTGGCAGAGGCTGCCCAGAGAGGTGGTGGAGTCTCCTTCTCTGGAGACATTCAAACCCCCCTG
>JAOXNG010000012.1:56205887-56218986 GCA_028566535.1 Scolopax minor
GAATCCTGAAAACCAGGTCTATCTTAGAAAAAGGTTTCTGTTAAACAAGTGTGTCATATCACACTGCCCTCAGAACTCCTGGTTGTCTCTCTGGGCTGCCAGCAGCCACCCAGCTGAGGGTGCACTCTATCCCACTGTCCATGTCACTGACAGAGATGTTAAATAGAACTGGTCCCAGTACCAACCCCTGAGGAACACCACTCGTTACTGGCCGCCACTTGGCCATTGAGCTGTTGACTGCAACTTTGAGTTCAACTTTGAGTCGCACTCCCTTTGAGTGCGGCTGCATTAGTCAAACTAGTTCAGGTCAGAAAGTCCTCTCCAAATACCATCAAGAATTACAAGTCAACTCCCTCTGCTTTTAGCTCCCAAACATCCCAGAAGGCACGCTATTAGTTCAGACATTTCCTTCAAAGCAGAAAATTAGGCCCCATATGTATTTAATGAACAGTTTTGCAATTCTAGCCCTGAACGTTAGCAAATGAGAGATGCCGCTTCCAGAATAATTCACATAAACCTATTTTTATTCAATACCAGTTGTCTCTTTATGAGTCTAGTGGTTCCTCCTTTCCACCCCAGTTTGTCTTGCAACTAAAGGAAAAAGAAACACTTAAAATTGGATTTCCATAGCCTAGGAAAGACTGGCCACTCTGTAATATTGATCTAAATTCCCAAATTGTTTTGGTAAAACGGAAAGCTCCTTTTGCATCCAGATTTCAGTTTGCCTGAATAAAACTGACCCAGTTCCAGTGAGGAAAGCTTCAAAAAAGGCATCCCTTTTGGCACTGCAGGGAGAGATACAAAGTCAATATTGCTGCTTTCTTGCCTCCTTAAGAAAAAGGCTGCAAAAAGTATGAGAATAGGTAAAAAAGACCAATATGGACGACTAGAGATAAGGAACAATTGCTGGTCTAAAAGCAACTACATAAATTGTGACCCAGCAGCATGAAGGAAGACAATGAGGAATATTATAAAGGTCAATAAAATTATGGTAGTGGACAAAAGGTGAACAGGAAATCATTATTCACTCCTTCTCAAGATACAAGAGCTATGAGACACGCAATGCAATTACCGGGAGCAAAAGCAAAATTAACTACTTTTTTTTTGTACCACACAATTAAAATCATAAAAGGCTTTGTCACAAGGTGTTGGGAAAGCCAGAAACACAAATGGGTTCACAATGAATTAGACACTGGAGAGATCACAGCTATTAATCATGACAGCTGAAGTACCCACCACTCTTCACCTGACCTCATCTCAGCCTCTTCCCCTACATACCCAGTATGGGCCACCCAAAGAGACACCAGTGACCTTTGGGGTGTCCTCTCATCAGGCATTCTTCCATAAATAAAAAAAAAAAAAAAAAAAAAAAAGTTTGCAAAAGTGGCTCCAGCATTCAGTTCTTATACACTTAGATTTTCAAGGGGTGGATGAAATATTGCCTGTGTAAATCTTTAGGTTTTGTGAGTCATCTTAGTTTGGGACCATAGAAGTTGTCTGTATCCAAAATCAGAGCGCCTTGCAAGAGTTCCCAGAAAGGGGTCAACCGAGCCAGTTTTTCCTCTCTTGTCTTCAGCATCGTCTGGTGCCATGTGCCTGAATCCCTCAAAACGATGCAGTCTGCTAGTGTTTGTGATGTGAATCAGTCGTAGGGGGGGTGCAGAGTTCCCGTTGCTTTGCCTGTCAGAAGATGAAAAGATTGTAGTGGAACCAGGGGGGAGGAAAGAATTCAGATCCTTCAAATGAAGATACTTCCATGGGCACTGGGGGGGACGGGTGCGCTCCGTATGTGTCCTTGTACATACCATAGACTCTCTCCATTCAGTGTATCACTGAAATTACATCACTCTCAAGTCACAAAACATTTTAGAATTTAATAGAATGGTGTACTGATAAGCATTCACAGGATTGTTCAACTTTAGATAGAGTTGATGCTCTAAATGTCACCATTTCTTTTTTTTTTTTTTTTTACTCAGTGCAGACAAACCTTGTTAGTGTCTCAGCACTTTAATATTGTTAATTATTATTTTTTCTGAGGCCTTCTGATAATAATCACACCAGGTGACTCTACAGTCCTGTCTCTTTGGAAAATTTTGAATTTTTTAAGCCTAGATGTTTAAGTTTGGAAAAATATACAATGTGAACTGAGTTAGGTGCGTATGATAGGCGATTTTCACCTTTTCTGGTGCTGTTTTTCATCTAGCTTTCTCACAAATCTTCAGTGGAACTGAGAGCCTGATAAAAGTAACAGCTTCGATCTCAGCTGTAAACCTGCAAATTTGTATGATAGTTAGGCCTCAGCTTCTTGCTGCAAAGGAGGCAAAAGCAGTAATTTCATTGCGTTTATAGTGAATAAGTGAGATGTGCTTTGAGGAACAACAGCCCTTTCCCTTTGTTTGTGTTAGTGGGAGGATCGGGGAGCATCCTGCTCCTGAACGCAAACGTCAGTGAGACCCAGTTACTGCTGCCCTTTGACTTGGTGCCAAAACATAGTTGTCCTTTCTGGCAGAGATTGGGGATTGTAGAAGCTGGTTGCAGCGTGTGACAGTCTGGTAAAGGTAACTCGGATATGGCAAAGTGAGCTTTGAGGAACTGAAAGAGGGATGGGGTGAGCCAGGCTGGCTCACACCTCCTTTCTCTGCACAGATTCCCCAGGGCACCTCTTGCCTTTACCTTCTTTTCTCTCAATCCCATACCTAATGGACTAATGCTCTCAGCTGGCTATAAAGCCCACAGTAGTTTCACCCTCTCTCCAAAATGAGACTTTCTCTGTAAGGGATAAACAACCACTGCTCGATTTATACTCACAGAAAAAATATTATCCAAGGGTCTTACCAGCCTGCAGAGAAACAAATGTAAATAACTTCTCATTTTGGCTACCTCAACTCCCCGGAGCTCTGAGACAGATGAAAGGAGGCCAGGAATTTCACCTGTTCGTTTGTGCCCATAGTCAGGAACCCTGATGATATCTTACACAAGTGTTCACAGCAGTGAAGATGTTTGCAAACAATTCTCTCTCCTCGTTGGTTTAACTTTTGCAAGTTGAATTTTTTTATGCAGCATTTATGTAAGATTATATATATATATATTAGGTAATAGAAAGAGTGATTATATTGATGTCATTTTTGATCAGCTTGTCATTAAAGTATCCGCTTTTAATGTGCATGGTGTCTGTGGCAACTCAGCACAGGATAGTGCCAGACTCCCTGTCACCAGGCATTATAGAAGTGATGAGCTCAGTCAAAACGTGCACTACGAGTGGTTGTCTCAATTTTCTGGTTCAGCAGCTAACACTGCTCTGGAGGTTTCGTGGTGATGGTTTACTGTAATACAATGTAAAATGTAATGGTGTGGAGAATATCGGTGAGCAGCAAAAGGCCAAAGTCATGGAGCTGTTTGAGCTAATTCAGGAGTGGTATTCTGAGGTTGTGGTAATGCCTTTTTATACGTCCAGTGCCTAATATAAATGCTATCATTCAGCTTGAAATAGTGACATGGATCATCAGCATGGAAAGTATGAAGTGCTGTGTGTCTGTGGTGGTCATAAATAGTTTCTTCTCATTGGCCCAACAGATAATATTTCAAAGGTTTTGAGACTTTACTGTAGCGCTCTTGGTGACTTTCATGGACATCGTAACTGATAAATCTTCAGTATTTTGGGATGAAGTAGGAAGATGTTACACAGAGTCACAGGATGATATGGGGTTGGAAGGGATCTCTGGAGATCATCTAGTCCAACTCCCTGACAAAGGAGGGCCACCCAGAGCAGGTCCCACAGGAACGTGTTCAGGTGGGTTTGGAATGTCTCCAGAAATGGAGACTCCACCACCTCCCTCTGCAGCCTCTGCCAGGGCTCTGCCACCCTCAAAGTGAAGAAGTTCTTCCTCATGTTTAGGTGGAACTTATGTTCAAGTTTATGCCCATTTCCTCTTGTCCTGTCCTGGGCATCACTGAGAAAAGACCAGCCCCATCCTCCTGACACCCACCCTTTAAGTATTTATAGGCGTTGATCAGATCCCCCCTCAGCCTTCACTTCTCCAGAATAAAATAAACCCAAGTTCCTCAGCCTTTCCTCGAAAGGGAGATGCTCCAGGCCCCTAATCTTCCAGGCCCCTCATGTTTGCAAGAAGGAAGACTGTTTTGTGACAGACCCTAGTTTTCTGAGGCTTTCTTTTTCTAGACAGTGTGAAAAGACATAACTAGAAGAACTCTCGTTCCCCAAATGACTAATACGCATATTAGAAGCATATAGATAATGCATATAGATATGAAATTAAAACCAAACAAACCTGAATGAATCTTGGACATTTTTCTGAGAGCTCTTTACAAATGACTGTGTTTGACACCCACTTACTTTTTGCTCACCCCAGCTGAGCAAAAAGTAAGGCTTTTCTGCAGCCACTTTGACACTGGAAGCACATACCTGTGCACTTAACACTTGACTTGAAGCATTGCTTTTGTTGACCTTTCTTCCCCAGACAATCCATGAGTAATTCTAGAGGTTTCCATGAAGCTTTCTCATTGTTTCCCCCTATTCCCAAGGTTCTCTCAACCCCTTTCTAATACTGTTTTCCCTCTGTTATCTCTCTCCCTTTGTATCCCCTTCCTGGTTCCTGGGGGAGATGAGGTTCATGGCAGTTAAAGGGTTGGTTGCAAGAGTAGATAATCCAAGGTGTGGGAGCTTTCAGCTTTCATCTTGCCATGCCACAGCTATCCCCAGTTCAGCACTCGCAGCTGGGATCTTCCCACATTACTATGGGATGGCAAGGGAGTTTACTCTGAATGGTGAAATGGAGGAGGACCTTAGACAAACCTGAGTTATGAAGGGGCAAGCAAACAAGAATGCCTCCAGTAAGGCTACTTTTACTGAAATGGAAGTGATTTTTTTATTTTTAATAATAGACATCCAATTTGAAGTGTTGATATTGACTTGAGCTTACAGTTCAGAGACAAACAATCAAAAGTAATTTTGCATAGCACAATGATGGTTTTTTGTTTGGCTGGGAAATCCAGAAAATTCATTCATATTCATCAAAAGAAGCCTTTTTGCAATGCAGTCTGTTATCATGAGCCTCAAAGTCCAAATTACTTGTAATCCTTTTACGATGTCTTCATAAATATGAAAAAAGAAAAAGGCTGTTCTCTTTGTTTCTTTTTATCTCTGAAGATGCCAGTTCCAGTGACAGGAAAGAATTAGATTGTGTACTGTATGGAAGAGATGATGGATGTTAGATAAAGCATCCTAAGATTTAAATGGGTCTCCCCAAAATTGAACAACTCATTAAACAAAACAAAAAAAAAAATTTTATATCTAATTAATGATTTTCTTCCTCCGTCTTCAAATACTCTTGAGCAGGGATTCCAAAACGCTGATTTCCCCTGTATTCCTCCCTCATGGTAGCCCATATACTGTTCTAATGAAGCCTGGAGGGTTTGGGGTTCAGGGATGGTTATCTAACCATATCAGGTCTTTGAAAACTAAACTAAAACTAAATCAATTTGATGAACAAGAACAAAAGGGAAAAGGAAGTTTAAAAAGAAGATACAGATTTAAAAAAAAAATAATTTATATTTGGAATTAGATCTGTCTCTCAAGTGGCGCCAAGGTGACCCTCAAAGTCTTTCCATGAGCCTGAAGGTCTCTAAATGGTGTAAGCACAGAATGTACTAATTCTCAGTTGCAGCTTCAAGATCCATTCTTCTACCAGCTTTTACTTTTCTGTAGGGACAGACAGCCTGTGTGGCATGGGCATTGGACAGCTGGGTCTTTTTGCAATATCTCATGGTTGAAGAGGATAATAATAGTTTATAAATTTAGAATCAGAGAGCTTAATCACTGGCTTATTCCGGGTGTTTTATGGCTCCAGAATGTGTCATGTGTAAGTCTTTCCATGGAACAATGTTGTAGGGCTTCTGGAGCACACGACAGAAAGAGCAATAGGTACCATATTTTCTCTGTTAGACATTTTAAAGAGATGAATTTGAGCAGATGCATACACTATTTATATGTAACCATTGAAATTCATTTTAGTTTTATGAAATTAGCTGAGAATTTGTAATAAAATGTTTCCCTATATGTGTGAATACATTAATTGATTTAGAAAATAATCCCAAATGTACCTTGGCAATATTTGCTGAAAACTGTGGATTTCTGTATGTGTTGGGAGTAATTAATGAGGTCAGGAAGAGTTCTTCCAGTGGTGTCAGGGAAGAATAAAAGTTCCAGCAAAAAATGCAATCGAGAATATCATGTGGGGTTTCTAATGCATAGGCAGGATTTATTCATCAGAATAAAAGATGATTACCCCTTACCTTCCCAAAAAGGTGAATTATTTTGGCAGTAATGATTAGAGTGTGACTTGAGGGAGTTAGGGAAGCTGTGAAGTCATGTACAACAACTCATTTAGGCAGAGCAGTCTTTTATTCTGTTTTCCAGTTGCCCATCTAATCTATTCTTCTGTAGTGGATCTGGTTTTAGGGGAAAGTGGTTGCTTTTTCAGTGGAAGTTTTTAAGGACTGCTTTTTTTTTTTCTTGCTTTTTTTTCCCCTCTAATTGCAAGATGAATAAGAGCAATATTTCCTCAGAAACTTTGGTGGGAAAAGTTCACTTCACACCTAGTGTAACGCAATGGAGGTTTACCAGAGTTGTGAGAGTTGTCCCTCATTGCTTGCTCACATGCACATCCCTTTGGTAACATCAGCTGAGTGCAAAGAGAAGTGCAGAGGACAAGGGGAAACTATTTTTAACTGGAAGAGGGAAATAGACTGGATATAGGAAGAAGTTTTTTGTGATGAGGGTGGTGAGACACTGGAACAGGTTGCCCAGAGAAGTTTGGATGCCCCACCATTGGAAGTGTTCAAGGCCAGCCTGGATGGTCTAGTGAAAGATGCCCCTGTCTATGGAAGGAAGGTTGGAACAAGGTATCTTTAAAAATCCCTTCCAACCCAAACCATTCTATAGTTGTACGCATCTATGATTTTCATTACACAATGATGCTGCATGGAAGTACTTCTATAAATTGTATTATTTACTTTAGGTGGATGGCAGATAAATCTTTAAGAATAACGATAGGAGGCTTGGAGTCTTCCCTAGGTGGAGGGACAGTGACTTCTTTTGGTCTCGGAACAATTAAGCAGATCTGTTTGAGAGTAGATCATACCTTGGAGTTACTCCTTTGGGATAAATTTCACTATTCTCTTCTAAAGATTAGAAGAAATCACATCTTTGTGATTACTTTTCCTTTGCTTTGAACTGTATGAGCTCAGAAAGACTCTTCTCAGTTACCAGCTTCCTCCCCCAAACACGTGTTTCGGTGCCAGTTTTATCTAGTTCTGCATGTCTGAAGAAGCTGCTAAAGATAATGAATCCTCTCTCGCATCGATGTAAGCAGAGAGTGAATGCGTTGAAATCAATGAAGCATAAAGGCACTGAGAGAGGAAAAGGCAGTCTAAGAATGGAACAGCAGTCGTCTCTGCCCAGGATCTTTTACCCAGTCTTTGAAGAAAGTTAGTTTATGTTTAGAAGCATCACCGGTAACACCAGCCTTCAGTAGAAGGGATGGGACAGATGGACCTGATGCAATAGCTTTATTTTGTATTTTATTATATCAAGAGCATTGTGACACAAGGGAGTTTTGCCTTGTATTCCACATCTTCAGCTGGAAGAGGGAACCAGTGGTATTTACAGGGTCACTGTTTATACGCACCTGCTTGCAAGTAAGGATGAAGGACTAAATCTCAGCTACTCTGACAAAACTATTCCTTCTTCCATTCTGTTGGTAAAGTGCGACCGAGACAAACTTTATAAATGAGATTTACTGTTCTTAAGGACCCTTAAAGGTGGAGAGCAAGAGAGATGAAATTAACGTAATGCTAGAAAGGATAAGATAAAAACAAAGAACTGGAATCAGTAGAATAAAAGATGGAGGGAGTAGGTTAAAAAAGAAAAAATGTAAAGGCAGGAATCAAAATTATATGAAGCACAGTCAGCTGGTTGTAGAAATTAGAGTCATTCACTTACGTGTTAATGGAGTTACACCAGTTTATTCCAGCAAAGTCCCAGACTATCATATAGGCTGCAAACAGTTTTTTGTTTATTGCCTGTTTGCTTTTAATTTTCCTTTCTTTCCTAAAACCCTTATTCTTCAGGCAGCCCCTTGACATCAATGTGATGATCTATGGAAGTTTGATTTTATTCAGCGTGAGTAAAACTGGCAGATTCTGACCCTTTTTAAGATTTTAACAGTATGCTCAATGTTATACATTACTTGTACTGGGGAAAGTCTTTCATGAAAGCCTTAATGAATCAAAATTATACAGGCTTATGCTATGTTTAGGATATATAAGATTAAGGTGGAAACAGTTGCTATAATGACATTTTATGGTTACTCCTACTAGATCAGAAAATAATACTAGCCTAGGACACATGGTGTTGCATTTGCAGCGATAAAAATGCACCAAAATCGAGAGATTTGGGGAATTGAAACCCAAAAGATAATGCTATAGAAACACACTTTTTATGTGTTTAATTCACGATCCTATGTAGTCCTAATTAGTATTAATTTTATCTATGCCCATAAGAAATTCCCTAATTTGAGCTTCCAGGTGAAATTCATATAGCTCTTCCTTTTTTTTTTTTTTGCAGTAGATGCTGTGTATTTCAGCACACACCGCAGACTCCTAGCTTCTTCCTCATTTTGCTCAGCACAGGAATATGATCTACAGCTGAAATAGAAAAGCTTTTAAGAGTACAAGGGCTTCAGTGATCTAATAAGAAAGTAGGATCTGTAAAACATACAGTGACTAAAAGGCATCCTGTGAGTTGACTCATCATAACCTGATTATTTTTCCACTCGGTGCTAAGCAGAAGCCTTTCAACAGATACATTAGGCCCACGACAAGTTCTCTGTACAAAGGAATATCCAGCTGTTGGCCTCCTTAGTAGAAGTGCGTAGTAAATGAATGCTTGGATGTAGCATGGAATTAAAAAAAAATGTATTTAGTAGGAATCTAAAATCTGTAAAACATTTGCCTTCTCTTTCCCTGTAATTTGGTGTAGATTTTAATTACTGTTTGTCAAAGCATGATGTATTGTCTTCAAAACAAGTCTGAAACTGTCTGGCTTATTTCAAAGCAGTTTATTCTCTGTTTTATCAGAAATATCTGAAAGAATAAAATACTGAAAATATTTTCAATAAAATAGAAATATTTTTATAAATGCAGAAAGTACACAGGTATTTTCCCAGTTTGTCTAAACATGGAACAGATTTTTCCAAGCGTGGGTCACATAGGAACAATGCTTTGGAACAAGCATTTCAAACTTTCAAAACAAATTTTGCTGTGTGGCTTCGTGTATATAGATGCCACTCAGCCACACAGATGCAATTGCTATCTCAGAGATCATATTCAATGATCACATTTATTTCCCTGGTGTAATTTTAGGGCTAACGTGCAATTTCATCACTCATCAACTTTGGTGTGTATTAAGTGTCTAACATCTAAGCCCTTCTTCATACTGTTAGAATAGTTACAGACTAGTTAAAGCCATAAATTATTAATAATTAAACTAAAAATAGTTTATTATTAATAGTTAAGATGATTGAATTTCTCTTTAAAACACAATGTTGTATTGCTTGAACTGGACGGCAACAAAGTGGAATGAATGACATGAAGGTGCTTTGGAACAAGGTTTCACTCTTTCTGTTACCCCTTTGCCTTTTGGTGAAGGATCTTATGCTCTGACATTTCAGGTGTCTCATGTTCAACTCTTTTATCCACTCTAAATCCCCTAAAATAAAATTCACCATTTTCCAGATGTCCTGTATAGTTTCAGAACAGATTTTGCCTAAGCAATCAGAAAGGCTTGATTCTTCATCAATTTTGGGCAACACAGAAGGAAAATCTACAGCTCCATCGGAATAACTTTTGTAATGCACAAGGACTTTGTTGGTTTACTAAGAAAGTGGAATCTGTAAAACCTAGTGACTCCTAAAGCTATCCCAGGTATCTCGTGAATCGGTGTTTCATAGATGGATTTTTTTTTTTTTTTTCTAAGTACTGCACAACAACCTGTGCTAAAGAGTTTCTAAACAGCAACATTTCAGCAACTACATGAAGCCCTCAATGGAAGTCTCTGTATAACCAAACACCAGCTCTGGCTCCTTCAGTACGTAATGAGCGAGCCTTGCCCATTATTACCTTGCAGTGTAAGAGGAGCTGAAAATTTTTGATTATATTTAGGTGATGGTGCAATGTGTCAGAAGACACGTCCTGTACTAGATTACTAGGTTAGCCTCACTTTAAATGTATTCTTAAATGCTTTAAGAATTTTAATTTCCATTTGGTAATTTAAAAATCTTCCCTTTCCTCCCCAAGTTTTTTGAGTGTTTCTGTGGAACTAAATTAATTTTCCACCTGCTGCTATTTCCCCTCATTTTGACTTATTGTGAGATGTCAGGAGAAACAAGTTCCCTTATAAATATAATTCCTCTTCTTTTAAGACCAAAAGATGATTTAATTTAAGTGAGCTGCAGGGCTTGCAGTTGCTCAAGCTTAGTTAATCTGAAAAAAGATACGCAAAAAGGCAGGGAACTGTGTGTTGTCCTTGGCAATAACTTGGTATTTGAATGGTTTTGTCTTCTTTGAAGTTATGGATTCATCTGTCTCTGAACCAACCAGCTCTGTGGAGCACTGGAGAGTTCACTTCACAAGGAAATGTTACTGGTATCTAAAAATACCCATTCTTCAGGATTACTTAGCTATATAATCAATCTTTTATTTTCTTCCTCCTTTTCCCAGACTGTCGATATCTGTATCTCCCTCACAGTGATCAGGGGGGCTTTCGCTGTGCTTTGAATCTGCTGCCCAGCTGCAGCAGTCTGTGTTGTTGCTTATAGATGTGTTGACTCAAGCCAACGCCGTCTTGGCTTACCCATCTTGAGAGTAAGGTGGCTGACATGTTTTATTTCTGGCCGTGTGAAGATTTTTCTGCTGTGCTGGTATCTGAGTCATACAGCTTCACGAGTCTTAACATCAGGCCCAAATCGGGTTTCTGTGACGTTATTATTGCAGTTTAACTACTTTGGTGATGAAAGCAAGTGAATATTAGTACGTGACTGATTATTCAGGCAGAATAATTTAATAATAACTTTAAAACAGTTCCATGGTAACTCTGTGAGTTGAAGGTATTTATTTCAAACTTTGGAAGACTGTCTTGGAAATTCTCATTGCTGGACATAAGTACAAATAACTCACCTTCTCCACACATCTCTCTCCAGACGAGGCAGTGAAACATGGTTTGTGACAGGAATAACCATGACTGAAAGCTAAAGGTACACCCTGGGCATTTAAATGGGTCTCAGTAGTGATTATTCATGTGGAACATGAGTCAGGCTCCGGTCTTCATCACAGCTGGGTGCCTCTTCCAGCTAGATCCTCATAGCAAAAAAATAGTTCTTTCTCAACTATCAAATGACCAGTAATAAAAGAGCAGAAGTAGTCCATAAAAGCTAATTCTGATACATTTTGAAGTCCCCAAAACGTACCAACTGTGGATAAAATTAGCATTTCCAGGGAATTCATGTTTTCATCCCAAGTCCCTCAGAATGAAGTCACGTACAGCTATAAATATTTGGGTTAAAAAATAGCTGTTGCTGGAGAGAGAATTCTTATCTTTAGGTTTTAATTAAGCCTTATCAGTTAAAAGATAATTAGAAAGTAATTGTGTTCTTGTAAAATAACCATTGTCTTCTTTCTGTTCTTCTTTCTGAAGTAACCTGTAGCTTCCAAACGAATTCTGTAAGTCATAAGAAATCCTTTGATATATATAGTATGCTTGTTTGTGGATGGGGGTGGAGTCATGGCTGCTTGGAATGTGTATTTGAGATCCAGTGAAAAATTCCTAAATTAAATACAGTTTGTCAAATGAATGAATATGGCTTGAGAAAATAGACAAGCTTTTGGGCACATTTGCTTGTGTCTTTACTCCAATATCCATTATTTCTTAACAAACTGAAATTTCTGCTTATTTAACTGAGCAATGTAGTGAATAAAGTGAATGAGGAAGTTTCTGCTTGATGAAGGGTGAATAGATTGCTCTTTATTTTCTTGCCAAGGAGTTAATTACTACATTGGTACAGTTGGTCTTTAAGAGTTGTGCTCTCAAAAGCAGCCTGCTGCAGAATAGATTTTTTTTTTTCATCTGAAAGAACAATAAGTTCTGTGGAAAAGACAAAGGTAGCAAGAAAATACCTGTTTCTAAAAGATCACGGACTTTATGGCTTTCACCATAAGCTGATAGATGCATTTGTCTCAGTTGGCCCTTGAAGAGAAGTAAATCAAAGCATTGTGAGTGTACAGGAGTGCAAATGCAGCGATCCTGCAGTGTGAGAGCACTTATTCAGCAACACGGGTGTTCCAAAATTATATTTTTGATTAAGATATGTGTGTTCAGTGTTGGCTGAACTATAGCTCTGACTAGCTCCTGGTAGGAATACAGTGTCCTAAAATCTTATTCACTTCATGACAAGCTGCAGTTGAACAAAATGCCATAGAATCTGGCCCCTCCTGTAGAGTACTGATATACAGCTTTGAGAATAGTCATTAGTTCTTGAATTTGAAAATCATGTTACGTTTGTTAATGCTGCACTCAAGTTCCTAGTCTCTGCACTGTATATCCCAGCTGTTTCCAACATGGATTTGTACAGTTTTATGTATTTCTCCACAGCACCTTGAATTCCAGAGGTGATTTTTTTTTTCTGGGTATTAGTATCTCTTCTTTATTTTTTTTTGCATGTTTAAGAAAATCTTGGGGATTTATGTTGTTTTTTAAAATTAAATCAATGCCTTTTATTTCCAATTAAATTATTCAAATAAAAATAAAAGATAAGGTAAGGTCCAGTTTGTGCAGAGCACTTTGCACTTTGTGGCAGCCGGTTTTGTCTTTGGAAATACAGGGATGGTGATTAATTTTCTATAGGAACTGTAGCGTTCTCCATAAGAATAAAGTAACACTATTCTGTAGTATATCCCACATCTATTTTTGCTTAATATGTTGGTATAAGTAAAATTTCTTAGTTTGAATACCAATGCACTTTTATAA
>JAOXNG010000012.1:56278261-56291775 GCA_028566535.1 Scolopax minor
CTGACAATTCTATTGAAATCTTTAAGTCAAAGAATTAGCAGGTTCTGCTGAAAAACACTGCTGGAAAATATTCATCCATCAGTACTAAACCCAAGAGTAGTGGAATATTTATAAATTTGTGTCATATTTTCTTTGAAAAAATTTTTCCTTGTTCTTACTGAGCTGCAGTTTCCCTTGAGTTTCGGGGAACAATAGCAAGGCTTTAGTTCACAGCTTGAAGAAAACAACAGTGTTGAAATTAACAAACAAAAGAACTTGCTACATTTAAAGATAATTGCAATAATATTTTTTTTATCTCTATGTTTTCTGATAGGTTACATAGCTAGCTCGAGTAGAGCTTATGTAACTCAGCTGTTTAAGAACGTTGTCATAAAATGTGGGGTTTTTTAGCTTTTGTATTTTTGTTAACTTTATTATCTTTAGTGTTTCCAAGTGTATCAGTCTGTGACTGTCATTTTTCAGGCATTACTTTTTTCTTGACCCAGTTCCCAGTTTTTTAAACTCAAACATTGCTTAACTCTGCAGTCAGTCTTATCTGATTGTAAAAACTGCATTGAGTCTCAAGAAATAAGCACTGGAATTTCTGATCCTAGTTCAGATAGTAAGTTGCTATATGAAGAGATTGCCAGTAACCCTGCTTTATCTGAAGACTTTTTGAAATTTTGTAATAGATAATATAAACAAAACCAAATCATATCAGCTTAATAAAATATTACAAGAGAATATCAAAGCGCAGGATCAGAGTAAAGCTAAAAATGGCTCCAGTGTAATTTACTTTATCAAGTAGATACATTATCCTCACATACATGTCGTTGATCCTACACCAGCAACTGTGGTGCTGGAGACACTTTATAGACTTTTTCTGATTCCATGCAAATTACATGGTCACTTCCAGAGAGAAGGGTGAGGTTTTTTGGTTTGGTTTGTTGTTGGGTTTTTTTTAACAATGGATAAAAGAGGAAAGGAAAAGAAAAAAAAATAATAAAAAGAAAGGAGAAATAATAAACTGCAGAAGGACCAAGATGAACAGAGGAGGGCGAGCTGGAAGTCTGTCATTGTAAGGGTTGTCCAAACCCAGCTGGACGTGGCCCTAGGGACGGGACAAGGGGTCCTTTCTCTGGCTCATATTGGCCATGCACAACGTTGTCATCTGGGTCAGGGTTCTGCAGACAGTGGGATAAAGCCGGTTCTGGGAACAAGGCAGAAGTTAGAGCCATAGTTTTGCAATAAGGGTTACTTCTTATTTCTTCTTTTCCTTCTGGCACCTGTTTTAAATCTTGGGTTCTAAAAGGAATGGTGATGCAAGTCCTTCATGGTCTTGTCCACCAGGCAGGCCCAGTTTCTGGTATCTCTTTTCAAATCCATTGA
The DNA here is from genome assembly GCA_028566535.1 of Scolopax minor. Taxonomy (NCBI): domain Eukaryota; kingdom Metazoa; phylum Chordata; class Aves; order Charadriiformes; family Scolopacidae; genus Scolopax; species Scolopax minor. Next base: position 56,279,630 of record JAOXNG010000012.1, read on the forward strand.
TTTTCAGTCTCCGCCTCCTTCTCTTTGTCAGACGTGGTATTCATTCAGCTTGCTGGTTTTCTGCTTAGATTTATTTCAAAATCTATTTTATTTCAAAATCTTTTCTGTTTCAGAATTTTTCATACTTTTGTGAACAGCCTTATAGAAAAAAGTGACCTGGACTTCTGGTATCTTCAAAGATTTAGTGTAGGCCTTTCCCAACCTTTCTACTTTTTTTAAGAGTTAAAAAAAGTATTTCTTTGCTCTGATGTTGCTGCATGTATTATATGTCTCTAACAAACACCTTACTCTACGTTTAAAATAATTTTATAAGAAAAAAAAATAATTAAAATTTCTGAATCTTATATTTCAAAATACAAAACTTTTTGATGAAATGTTATTATTTAATCAAAACTTAAAAACACTAACTAGACTCTTTACATATAAACAAATTGATAAAACTGACATTTATTGCCATTATGCTTTTTTGCTATTGAAAATCTTAGTTATTTTTGGCTGATGATGGGTAAGAAACAGGGTAGAGAAAAAAAATTTGCCTTTTTTTGTGAAATAACTCTTTGTGATTTTAAGCTTCAGAGTAAAACAAGCTACTCATTGTTTTGGAAAAAAAATGTTTATGCCATTTTGAATATTTACATCAGTGTCTTCTTTAAAAAGTAGTAACTAATTTTTCTAACTACTTGTGTAGTTAGAAAAAAACACTCTGAAGTTCTGCAGGCATTTTTAATCCAAAAAAACTTTGCCCAGGTGTTTCAGAGCAGAATATGGTGAGTGTGATGTTTTAGTCTACCACTTTCACTCTTGGGGGAAAAAAAAAAAAAGGAATGTCATGACCCCAGAATGAATACAGTGTCAGAAGTAAAAGAAAGAAACTGGTACTTTATTCGAAGTAGTAAGTCAGTCAGTAAGCCCCTTGAATCAAAGTGGTATTTCGTTAATTAGGGGTAATCTAGAATGGCACATTAGGAGAAATCTTTTTAATCTATTTAGTCTTTGAAAGTTTAAAATATGTAATATTGCCATAATTAGAACATATGAACAATTATTGTATGTCATGTGCAATCCATACAAACCTGGTGAGCTGTAAGTTTAAAAGAAACAGAAGAAAAATTAGTTGGTAGTTTGTTGTTTAGTCCTAAAAGTAAATTCAAGACTCACATCAGTTTCAGAACACTCTTGTGAGTCAAATGACTTGAGACCCAGTGCTCCGCAGAAGAAGTGCCCTGGTAGTAGGGGGTGCCTGGATGGGCTCTTGCCCTGGGGTTGGGCTGGCAGCCTGACGTCCAGTCCTCAGTTCCAAAAAGTTTCTGGGGCTGGAAATAATCAAGCTCTGATGCATTCTTTGCTAGTGTGGAGAGAAGGACAGGTGTACTTTTAGATTCTTTGCTACATTTATTTATCTACTTCATCTTTTTCAGTGATAGAGTCACGTGAGCATTTCTGGGTGTCATCTATTTCATTCAGATTCATGCCGTGTGCTCACCCAAATTCTGATCAGAAACTCTGTAATGGGAAACAAGGGTATTTTTTCATCAATAATATCTATGTCTTCTCTTCCAGAATGAAGACTAGGATATTAGGGTCTATTCTTCTCTTGTCATATGATGAAAACAATAAATGTTGCCATCAAAGTTTGATGCCTAATCCTAAATTTCTGACTCTGAAGACTTAGGTGAAAAAAATTATTTTTTTAAATTTCTCTGTGCCTATAAATCTCACTGCAAGTATTGCACACTGCTTGTTTTAAACACTTTGAATAATTCATGTGTGCCATTTCACACACTTGCATAAAGGCTTGTCAGCATTTAGGAATCAATTTTGGGAACTTTGTATTGAAAAATTCTTCCTGAATGCATTCAATTTAACTGCCTACATAAGAGGAGTAAGATTACTCCGACTCTTTTGATATTTAACTGGAAATAGTTTTTAAAGAATGTGGCCATAATTGGACAACATTTGCTTTTCAGTATCAGATGGGCCTCAGCTTAGAGAATTAGCTGGGATATATCCTACATACCTATCTATAATAGGGTACCTGGATTACTAAAAAAGCCCTTTTCCATATGAATCTTGACTGTAGTGATCTACATTTGAGACCTACAGGGATAGTTATTTGCTTTGCAAAAAGAAACTTCAAAATAGAAACAATACTAGTACAGGGGCAACTCAATGTCAAAGGGACTATTCTTAAGTCAGCTGCACATTAGCTGCATAAAATTTAGAAACGTATAAAGCTGCATTATAGGAGGACTGTAATTTTTTCACCAACTCAAGTTGCTCCATTCTGTGTTTTTTGTAATTCCTTCTTTAAATCTTTTTGTGAAATATTCTGTTTTTTCTTCTTATCATTCTCTTAATTTTTGCAACAAACTTCCATTTGGCCTGTTAGTTAGGGTGAAACCATCACGGCTTTTCATGCTCCTGGATAAGCTACTGTCATATGCTTTGACCCTGAATCTGAAAGTGGTAGTCATGTAGCTATTAAAATAGGATCCATTAATTACTATGTCAGGCTGTCTTTGTGTCAGCAAAACAAAAGTGTCTGTGCGTGAAGAGTACCTACCAGGTGTCTGTTTTTCAGAGTGATCAGCTCTTTCTCAAGAGGACCAAATGACCAGCTTGGCTCCTCCAAGGTTATCATTCCAGTATGAGTGAAGCACAAAATACTGAAAATATTTCACGCTTTATAGGTGTAAATGAAATTTTAATATTGGAAGTCTTTTAAAAAAAATCAAACCCAAAACAACTAAAAAAATTGCTGGGGGCCTTATAGAAGCTAACACTAAGGGAACACAGTTTAATTCTTAGACCTCCAGATGTTTCCTTTACAAAAACAATATGAACCAAATCCAATTTATGTACTGTGCAAATTAAGAATGTGCTGTTACAACAGTATCACAGTGCTCCTCAAAAGAATGATTTAAAACTTTACTTTTTGAAGAGTTTGGAGGTTCTTTTTCTTTGTCTCTGTCTCTTACAGTTCATTAGGTACTCATATCTGTAGGTTTTCATTTTGAATGATCTGCAATTTCATGACACAGTAGGTTAAATTTGGAGCAACTTGTATTCTCTTCTCTGTTTTCTTGCATCTGTGTAGCTAATCATATTCCTCATGTTCTTCTATATTTCTTTTCAGGAGCTATGAATTAGATGTTAATGAAGAGACTTGTTCAGCATTTCTTAGTACGAAAAAGTCCCCATTAATTTGCCTTACATAAAGGCAGAGTCTAGAATTGGTAATGAAGTATTTTCTTTCACAGGAGGCATTCTTGGCAGAAATTCAGTTATGTGTTAGATAAGCTAAAGAGTCTGTGCTCCCTTTACATCTACCCACTGCAGCTTGCCTGTAATGATAATTAAACATTTACTGCCTGACCACACCCTTCAGCACTTTCTCTGAATAACAGAAATGTTTCACAGAAGTAAAACTGTTCCATACGTTTTATTGGACTTCCTTGGTACATTTCCTAATTTTCTAGTGTAATTTTTCAGTGCACTCTGATTTTTTTTAAAAGATAAAATTAGTGGTGATGTGGACAGGTAGCTGGAAGAAACATGAAAATACCTTAAAATGTTAAGAATGGCAATATTCAGACATTTAATTGCTAGATTCTCTGAAAATTCTTAAGTGGAATCTAGCATTACTAACAAAATATGGTATTAAATTAGATCTATATTTCCCATCTAGTACTTTTTTATTGTTCTCCTGCTGTACAAAGTTAGTAATTCATCTCTGTCATGGAATAATTATGCACAAAAGCATTCCACTTCCTCTAGAGGAGTCTTCTAAGACTTTGTATTTAATTTATAGAAATGATTCTGTTCTTCAGAATTTCTTTTTATTGAAAATGCTTTTAAGAAAGTACCCTTTTTGTTTCATGGTTATCCTAAAAGACTTACGTTCCACCTTCATTTTTTTCAAACTATTTGAATTTTGTAAAACTATTACTAATTCTCTAATTATTCAGCAAGATGCAGATTCCATTTGACTCAAATGCAATGCTACACTCAGCTGAAACAGATAAATCAGCAGCAGAGTCTGTAAAAATTACTTACCTAAAAGGTGTATGATGTTAATTATGAAAAAAAATGATCATTTAAGGATCATCTTGTAGCTTTGTTCTGAACAGGTGCAAGAGCTTGGTTAGCAGGATTTATGAGCTTCTGACACCTTATCCTATTTGTCTATGTTTGGCAAAATAAGTAGCATTCTTACTTGAAATGTAAGTGTATATTTGCTAAAAAGAGCATAGTTACCCATAGACTTATATTATACGCAAAAAGAATATTTTTTTCACAGAATACTGTTCCTGTAGGATACATACCTCCTTTAGATTTGCATCATGCTCACATCTACTTCCTCGGATGTTCTGGCAGAATCAAAGTGTCTTGAAAGAGCCAGAGCTCCCCAGTTCCACATGCTTCTGATCTATAGCAAGAGGACTGTAAAGAGCAAATATAGGACAACCAGGTTTCTGGTCTCATTATCACAGAACCCGGGCAAATGGCAGCAGTTTCTGAAACACTGTGAAGTTCACCAGATGCAGATTAAAAAGAAGTAATGAAATGAAACATTTCCAAATCCTTGAAATTTTTCAGAGTAAAAATTTAAATTGAAGTATGTTATTATATTTCTATGTATTGTGAAAAGGGAGTATTGTAACATATTCCTTTTTTATTACCATGAATGCAATGTCGAAGCAGAAAGAAATTCTGAGAATATCTAGAGATTTGTTTTCTTGGAATCTGCAGTAATTTAGTTTTATTGCATTACCTAATAAATGTCATTGAGTTGCCATTTGTTATGGTTCACCAAAAGAAAAGATAAGTATTCTTAAGAAATCAAAAAAAACCCTTATGTTGCAGTTCAGCAGGTATGAGATACTTTGTTAGAATAACGAAGTTATTTGTAATATTTGTAATAATATTATTCTTCAACTGTGTGCATGATGTAAGCAGGAAAAAAAACCAAAAAACAAGCAAACCTATTTATAGAAAGGCTTTCTTCTTTTGTAGCAGCTCCTTACTAGTCATATCAGGCAAGATCTCTTCTTGCTGAAACACGCTTGTAGGAATTTGGAAGCTGTGGAAAAGCAATGTGGATTTTATAAAGGAAATGAAACTACATACATGTAATGCTTGTAAGAGCATATAAGGAGAACTGAGATATGCAGAAGAGAAAAATGTGCTGTTAGCTTCTCTCGGAAGGCGCTGGTCAGCTTAGTCTGTGGTTGAGCTGAAACAGAGACAGAGGGAGAACAGGATGGGCTTCCACCCTCAGGTAAAATGGACAGCAATTTAGGGACATGGTGAAACTGTTTTCTGAGAAAAGGCCGTGAGAGGTGCATTTGAAAAGCAGAATATTTTCGGAATGCAGGTACCCCTTCCCATAACAAACAAAGCCCAGTGAACCTCCTTGCACTGGCACCCGTGTTGCCCCGTGCTGAAGGCTGGCACCCCCCAGGCACAGCACCTCTGAGGTCATCAGTAAGAGCTTCCCTCCAGTGCTTGATATATGTAGTGTACTGTGTTTTGCTTTCATTTATATTGTCAGGGACATTTATATTGTGTGCTGTCAAAGGGTGTGTGGTCACAAAAGGCTGAGAAAGAGGCGGGCGGGAAAAACTATTCTGATGTTCAGTTTGTAAACACAGTCGAATGCTTTGGGAACAAAATATTAGTGTTAGATACTGACTTTGCCAACAGAAAGTCACATATATAATAAATCAATAAAGTATAAAAAAGATTCATCTTCTCAGGCCCCAGGTATTATCAGTTGGAGTCCAAATGATTATCAGTATGTTCTCTAGTTGCTCAAGAGCAAGAAAATAATAAGATTTTGAACAATAAGGCTGAAGACATAATTTATAAAATATAGATTCAGACAGCAACTGTTGTACTGGGAATCAATATATTAAAAGAAGAATACATAAATTACACGATTTAATCTTGTCTGGTAGCTTAGCAGTGGTGGTGGTTATTTCCCTGGGCACAAGGATTTTGTTTGGTTTTGAGTGTGGCCTAAACTACACAAAGACAGAACTTAAAATTAGAAACAGAGCATTGGGAGAAGTGATGTAAGATGATTTTCCTCTCAGCATGTTGCAGGATACGTTGCTTTTCATATTTAAATACTAAACTTGACACCTATTTGTAGTAAGGATTCCCTGATGGTCATTAGAAAGCAGGGAGAAGTCCTGTAGTACCCAGACTCTTGGTGCAGCCTGATAAAAAAAGGTATTTAAGACATGATGAAGGTCAGAGCCTTGGACAGACTGTCAGGAATACTCTGGAAAGCAACAAAATAAAAAGAGATAGTATTAGGAATGGTGAAGGCTGTTTGCAAGACAGCATATTTCCTCCCTGGCAAAAATAATTCTCCTCTCTTGTAGGGCCAAACTTTAGGAGGAACCTTAAAGTAGGTGTTAGTTTTCTTGTGTTTATTAGGATTTCTGTGGCAATTAGTTTCTGATCAAGTCTAAGAGAGGTTATTTCCTTCTGACTAGATTGAAGACAAAAAGATCCTTTTTGATAACTATCAAAAGTTAACTAAAAGACATATCTTTCAGCTATCGAAAAGCCACAAGAAAGTGTGGAGCAGAAGGCAGAATGAGAGCAATAGTTTTTTAGTCCTGAACACCCATCCAGAACAGGGGACTTGCAAATGTCAGTGCCATAATAAGTATCTGTGGCCACATGGAAGGAAATAGGGTTGGGTCATGATAACCTATAAACTCTACCATCTGGGCTTGTGAAGCTTCTTACTGCTTACCTTTTCTGTCAGGATGAAGGGCTCTGTGGCACATAGATATCTGTTGTCACATAATCATCATTCTACTCTACTTTCAGTCACATCAGAGGCAGCACAAGGGCAGAGTATGTCACGCAGTATTCCTTAGTTTTATCCAAGGGGCCACTGTCTTCCCTCAAATCATAGGAGAGGTAGGACAGCATGAAAGGTGCCTGCACTATAGGTCTAAAACAGACAGTGGGTTTGTCTTGTGTGTGCTCTTGTTGCTGTCACCAACTAAGTAAGCCTGACAGGACTCTCTCCTTTGCATTTTGCATTCTTTCTTTTCTGCAGGGGCTGCCTGGTCCTGCTCCACCATGGTGCAGGACATGGTGCAGAAAAGGAGGCTGAGGGGAGACCTTACTGCCCTCTATAACTACCTGAAAGGAGGTAATAGAACAAGAAAAAATGGCCTCAAGTTGCACCAGGGGATGTTCAGATTGGATTTTAGGAAAATTTTTTACACTGAAAAGGTTACTAAGCACTGCGATGGGCTGCCCAGGGAAGTGGTTGAGGCACCATCCCTGGAGGCATTCAAAGACATAGTTGGGATTGATATAGTGCTTACAGACATGGCTCAGTGATGTGGTTTTTTGTGATGTGTTTTTGTTTTTTTTTAATCAGAATTAGGTTGATGGTTGGACTAGATGATCTTAAAGGTCTTTTCCAACCTAGACAATTGTATGATTCTATGATTTGCAACCAGAGATGGTGACTCAAGGAGGAGAAGGAGAGAAGATTATGAGACACTTTGGTCCTTGGAGACCTGTTCTCTTTTTGTGGTAGAAAATCACCTGCTTTACACCTAAAGCTGAGTCATCTAAAGACCTTCTTTGGCTCCCAGAAGTTGTGATGTTCATCTTGTTGCAAAACTAAGGGCTAAGAGAGAAAAATATTGTAAGAAGGAAAAGTAAAGTAATGGAACAGAACATCCTAGGAATGAAAAGGCAGTCCTTCTGGGGGTGTGCTTGATAAAGGGCCCCTTCCCCAGAACTTATATTTATTTCTCAAAACACAGAATTGCAAGCATACAGCTGCAAAGGACATCCATCTTCTAATAGTATCCCACCTGCTTCAAAGGCTAGGCTCACTGATGTTGAACTGATAACTACATGTCAGTGTGCTCATCCAGGGCTTTTTACCCTCTTCCTTCATAATCCACACAGTACCCTTACTCAGATTTGTAGCAGCACCTACCACCACCCTTGGCCCTTCTCCTCCAACACTTTCTACCTCCATGTGGTTGGCAAATAGGTTCTGCCCTCCTCTGGTTCTCTTCTGTCCATGAACCACAGCATTCCCTTTCAGTTGTTGCATTTTTCCAGTCAGAAAAAACACATGTGAGTGCTGGTTTGTGTAGAAATTTAGTCTGAAAAAGATTTTCAGACTAAAATTTGGTTTATTTCAAACAGTATCTCGCCAAATTTTCCTGACTCACTTCTCCCATTGACTTGTTATAATCCCCCAGCCTCACGGATATCTGGGAACTGAAGCTGATTATGAATAGTCACAAAATCCTATGCAGCATTTGGAGAACTTCTTCCAAATCATTACCCAGGCCAGTGCAGGCTAGCTCACTTAAATATTTTTTCTAATTTTCACAATTATATCTTTCTGCAAGGAAGGTAGCAAGCATCTGAAAATTATGAAGTAATTAGCTTAGCTTAAACACCAATAGCAACCATGCTCTTGTGTTTGCAATAAATATTTGAAATAATTAACAACATATTTCTGTGCCTTCTAGAATGTATGCAATTAATAAATAGCTCCTTTCCTAGAAGGAGCTCCTTTTCTAGAAGGAACATTATGCCAACTACTGTAGAAGCACTTAAACAAAAACCAAATGAAACCACCGTTTCCCTTGTTGCTGAAAGAGAGCACTTTATATGTTACATGACATTTTCTTCACAGTCTTACTCAGTAGGCTGTGGAGAACACAGGAGGGTGGATCCGAGCACAACCCTTTCTCAAATGTCCAAAAAGCCAAGGGAAGAGCACAGGCTAGGCAAGAGTTAATCTGAGAATAAAACTCCAGGAATAAATGGAGTACAGGATACTTGAGATACACTGTTGTAGGAACTTGTATTAAAAGTACTCTTAAGAGGCTTCTTCCTGCATTACAAACTGTTGGAGTTTTGCTATTGATTTAATAGAAAGGTTGGATGCTAGGACAGTCAGTAGCTCAAGATCTTCTAAGCTAGACTTTGGGTATAAAATTTTAAACCAGGCATCAGTAGATATTTACTGTGTTGAACTGTATTTAAATCTGGGCTTGTGGCTTCTTTCTCCACACTATCTTTGTTTGCATGTATTCTTTTGCATAGTAATTTTTCCCTTTTGCATATGTTATTGTTTTCTATGTATTGACATCTCTGTACTTATTGTTGTAAAATTATTTGCTTTGCCAAAATCTTTCCATATAGCTTCACCTGCTTTTATTCCTTGATGCATATTCTCTAGAAAAGACATTTGTCAAATGACTGGTTTATTTTTCTAATCAGATTCATATTTCTAAAACTTTTTCACATTTTTAAGGTTTTATCATTTAGGGAGGAGAAAGAACTATGGGTATTAAAGACCATTAATCTGTGATGCTTCTGGATTTGTTATTTGTTGTTCCACACTTTTGCAGCACTATGAGAGATTTCTTCCATCTTTATCTTTGATGTTCTTGCATATCTCATTTAACTTCAGAATTTCTCTGCTGAAATCATCCAACACAGAAGATGCCTATGTCGGACAATTTCTTTATCACCCTAACCTTCAGGGGAGCCTTTAGGATATGTATATAGTCAATACAAGTTATTCATGCTTACACGCATGTTGATGTTCTGTCCAAAATAAAGATGAAGATCTGAGCTGATATATTTTCTGTGTCTTTTGAAAACACACCAACTTTATCAATAAGTTTATCTTTGGTATAAAATTGTTAGATAAAATAACAGTTCTGAAAAGTCAGACTACAAGTTCCTTAGTTACAGAAGAAAGGGAGAAATTTATTAGAATCTTTCATTAAGAAGCCCTACCATAAGGTTTTGACTTCAATATTTAAATTTTGAAGAAAGGAAAATTTGTAATTTTGTTTTTGCTACTATCCACACCAATCAGAGAGATATGAGTCTGTGAATATTGCTATTTGCATTTTCACAATGGCAAATGAGTTATTCAATTCTCCAAACTTTCCTTTTTCTGTGGACTTTTTTAGCCTGTAATTATTTCTTGTTAGTGTTATTGGCATTGTAGTGCTGATCTGAGAGGAAATCTTCCTTCTATGCTTTTAATGACACATCTCTAGTGTACAGGAAGAATAAAAGAGCTAGGAAGAAACATGAATGACTGAGTGGAGGGAGGAGAGAAAAGGAGGAAAGGAAAAAAGGAAGGCACGGGACAATGGTTAAGTTGGAGGAAACAAAGAAGAGAAGGGGACAATGACAGGCTAGAAGGATGGTATCATTAGCATAAGAGGAGAAGAAAGTGATGAGGATTAGCAAGAAGAAGATGAGGCAATGCTTGCAGAGGGATAGATGGGGAGAGAAAACTGGAAATGAGCAAATGTTGATATAACTTCAAAGGATGGTTCTTTATTTTTCAGGCTTTTAGGGATCTGAAGTTAAAATTGGCATGCTTCTTGGGTCCATATGTATATCCTTGGATGGACAGCTAGGCACTCGCATGCCTGTGAAGGAGAGGGCACAGTATATCCAAAACACCAGAATTAATATGGCAAAACCAGAATTCATGGTATGCCCACAGTGCAGGTTGCCATTGCAACCTCCATCCCCAGACTCTGGCTGTGTACCCGCCCCAGTCAATGGTACACTGAACAGGTAGCTCTCGTAGCAGTCTTGTTTTCCTTCCTTATCCACAAGCATTATTAATGACACAACAGCAAGCCCTGCTACACATGCATTAACTTGCTTATGGATGTTGCCAAGATATTATGGACGTTTCTGGTAAAACACTCAGTATGCCAGAGCTTTACAAGCAATATTGATTGTATCTTCAGCTTCTCTCTGAAGTGGGTGGTGTTAGCCTAATTTAATAGAAAAGTGAGGGAGACAGAGGAGAAATGATGATCAAATATGCCAAATAATTTCAGATGTTTGATCTCAAATGCCTCAGAAAGGATTTTTGAGGCTGCATTGCAGTATAAAGCACTTAATATATTCCGGAGAAGTTTGCAGTGACTTCAGTGGTAGCCAGCACAAGAGCTTATTGCTCTGTCAGGCCTGTATTGTATGTCTCATGGGAAGCAGGATAATAAGGCAGGGAGTCCCTGAGACCAGGTTCTGTCAGAGGCAGAATTTCCAGGCCAGCACTCATCCGCCTTAAGTGTGAAAATGCTCTTTCTCCTTCTGCACCCCTTTGCCTCTGACAGTTCCTGTGATTAAGAGTTTCACTTGTTTGGACATCACAGCGGAAGAGGCAAACTCTAGTACAGTACATTAGCATATACTTAGAATACTGTAGTCTGCACTTGCAAAGCAATTTGAGTTAAGTCTTTAAATTCAGTCTCATGCACCTAATTCTGCCTTATCTTCTGTAACCCCTGCCAGTCAGGCAAAGTTAGTCTCCAACACTGCCATATTCATCTGGTGAATTCCTATACTAGGTTTCACATAAAAATAAACCACTAAGAGTGTAAGACCCAAATTATTCAAAAGCACTTGCCCACTAGTTACCTCAGTAAGAGCCATAAGCTTTCCTGTCAAAATAGGTCACTGAAACCCTGCAAGACACCTAGGAATGCAGTTTTACACTGGATTACCAGAGGAGCACTTAGCTGGTGTTTTTAAGTAGCACAGATAATGCAATTGTTATACTACAAAAATTTATGAGATCTGAACAGAGAACCAAAGTGCAGTAGGCATTGGAGACACCTGAATGATGAAACCATCCTACCTGGCAGCCCTCCATTTTTGATGGATCAGGCTGCATCCTTCAGAAGTGATCTGAAACTTGATCTAACAACACCAAGCCATGCCATCTGTCAAGAGCAATACTCACTGGTATATTCAGACAAATATTTCACTTGCAAGTGAAATACATGCAGGGTACTCATGCAGTACTTGCAGGGTACTGTATGAGGGAATTCTTTAGTTAACAGTTGTCCTCTTAGTATCCTATAGGATAGTAAGGTCATTCAGACATCTGAAAAGTGAATTAACTTTTAAGAATTATTTGTAGATACTTTGAGCATGGCAATCATACACTCAGTTAAAAAGCAGTGGCCTCCTGTGACGGGCAAGGGAGTGGTGATTTTCTTTTCCAGATGAGAGGAGTTAGTAACACACTGGGATCTTTCCTTGTCAAGATCTTTTTTTGGGTGCAGGTGTGTCCTCAGGTTCCAGATCGG
>JAOXNG010000012.1:56304952-56315840 GCA_028566535.1 Scolopax minor
TTTCCCCCTTTTACCCGTTTTTTTTTTTTTTTTTTTTTTTTTTGCACTTTAACTTTTTAAAAAAAAAATTGCCTCCATTGCAGCAGTAGCCTCTGAGTCAGACTTCCCTAAATGCAGATGAACGTACTGTATGAGATGGATTAGGTCTCTTTTCTGCTGATGCTGGTAGTTGAGTGGCTAAGGATGAGAAAAATTACATATTTACACTGCAATTATAGGAATTATATGGTTTACTGTCTAAGTACCATTCTGCATCTTGTTAATTATCATGTTATTAAATAGCTGAGTGTCATCATAGAAGGAACACAAGTCATTACCACAGTCCTACATATGATAACTCTTAAAGATAATTGCTGTGTAATCTGTAGGTGATTGAATTATCATGCAGACCCTTGTGCATGCTGCCAGCAGAGCTATGCATTAAAAAAGCTGTTTAATCAAAGATTACTGCTGTTTCTTTTTTTAATTGAATGATTTTCAAAACAAAGCAATTCAGGGCCAGGTTTTAGGAAATTGTGCTACTTCTACTCAGCTTTGTTAAAGTTTGTGACACGAATTTGCTTTAGAGAATGATGTGAAGAGCACACGTGCATAACCGCGCTGATGGCATAGGTACAAAAGGGATACCTGACTTTTCATGGGCAACGTGTTGTGAATCCACAAACCCACAGAAATCAAGTCATTACGGAATCAGGGAATCAGGGAATTGTCAGAGTTGGAAGGGACCTCTGGAGATCATCTAGTCCCACTCCCCTCTTGACAGCTTGTAAGGAAAGTGAAATCAGGGCTGTTGCAATATTTTCTAACCATTTTCCTCATTTTTTTTCAATACAAATTCCAGAAGTAATGCATGTACTTGAGTCATGAGCGTATACAAGATAAGTCCACCTCTAAAATCACATACTGTGGCTTCTGAATATAGACTCAAAACATGAAGCAGGGAGCCTCATTTCTGAGCATCACCTGCAACTCTGCCTAAGAAAATGTGTCCTCCTTGTACACTGGTAACTTTTTCATGGATTTCTTGAAACACAAGTGCAACATGCCTTTCTGATACTTATTTTTGAGCAGATTCATGTTCCTGGAATTTGTAATTCAGAAGCAGCACATCAGGCTGAGAATTTAATTGCACTTAGATCTTAATAAGTATTTATTGTCAGAAATTGTATTGTAAGGTTTTATATAAAAAAATGCTGATTTGCCTTTCAAATGTTTGAACTGAAAAAGCAGCATCATTGTGAGGGTGAAATCCCATGATGACCCATGCTGCGCCAATATCCATAATTTTATCTTTAGTATAAGTTAGGTGGATCTGTAGGTGAACACCTCTCTACTGTCATGCTTCCTCTGTACCAGTCTAAGGAATTTTAAGCATAGTTTCTGCAAGCTAGCAAAGTTCTTAACTTCTGTAGTTTGCAGTAATCCCTAGAGAGTCAGCGGTTTGTGTCAGCTGAAGATAATGCCCTTAGTGTGATTACATATACAGATTTATTAAAGGTGTACAGAGCAGAAATGATTAGATCAACCAGAAACAGGTATCACATGAGCACGCAGAGAATCATGTGTCAGCAAAACAAATGACCTGGAAGTAGTAGAGAACTATGTATTATACTAGTGATTTGTGAGGAAAATCCTGAATGAGGGAAGCATAATGTGTTTGTTTTTCTATATGAAAACTTGCTATGCTGAATGACGTAAGGATGTATGATCAGGCTTTTAATCAACATGTCTGCAAGCCTCAGTCTCAATTGGGTGTGTTTTAGTTAATGAATACAAGATAGGTTGTGGATTTTTTTGACCAAAGAAATAGATAATTTATGAAATCTTTGTTGTTGTTTTACATACTTTTCTCTAGAAAATAAATGCTAAACATCATGAAGCTTGATTGAATGTTCCTCTTTGACACTCAAATAGCTCTTATGTCACTGTGGAAAGTATTTCTGGAAATTACAGAATATGATCTATACCTAATTGTATGTATAAGCTATGTATGTATATAAGCTTATGTGCAGCAGATGCTATACATAAGCAGGTCTTTGATAGCAATTGATGACATGACGTTAGTAAAAATTGATTCAGTAGAAGATTTTGGTGATTTCTAAATTCTCAAAACAAAAAAGGATCACGTGTTTGTTTAGGCTCTTCTCTGAATTAAGGTCTAAAATATATTTCAGACATTAGTTAAAAGTAAGTTTTTTTTTAAATGTGGGTTTGACGTGTTGTAAGAACAAAGGCAACAGGTTTTAGCATAATCAGCTAATGTAGGCCATATAAATTGAAATTGTAATTTATCCAGTTATTTAGGCTTAATGTATGATGTGTTTTAATGAAGAATTAAAAGATTCTTCTGTGTTAATTACACAACAGGAGTAGGTTTGTTTCTGTGTTTTGAGGGGGTCTGAAAGAGCATTCCACAGAAGTAGGCAAAAATCAGATGTGATTGAAGAATATCTTATAAAATGGCATCCTTCATTTCATTCAAAGCGTGAAATGACTGGTATGAATACAGTGTGTCAATAAGAAATGGAAATGTTTTTGAAAAATGTGGGTGGGAAATAATTTTTTCTTTTAAAAAATGAACATTTTTTTAATTTGCTCCTTTTTAAGAATTTTGCTTAGTGGCTATTTAAATTGTTGGTAGGGAATGTTAAGGCTGAAATGCTCATGCGAGTAGTAGCTGAGGCACTGGGGATTGATCGTAGGTGAAGCTGTTTACAAAGGAGATCTCCTGAACCTATACTCATTTTTAGAGATCAGTATCTGTATGCAATCTTTTATCAAGCTCTGCTTAAAAGACAAGATTCAATACACAGCAGAAGTATGTCTGTTGAATGAAATCAAGTTTTTACTGAGGATCTAGGCTCCAGAAATTTGTAGAAAACTGTGGCTCATTCTTTAGAGTAGAGATTAAATCATGAAAATAAGACAACATGAAATTTGGCTGTGTCACTATGCAACATTTATACAAAGAGTGGATTGACTTGAAAAGGCAATGATTGCATCCCTGAATTTTCTTCCCAATTTTTGAATAAAACCAAACCTGGAACAAAAAATCAGCCCAAATAACAGGGCCTTTTTTTTTTTTCATCCAAAAATTAGTTGAAGTCACAAATTACCCAAGATTTCCATATAAAACTGAACGAGATAAGGCTTATGCCTATGGTTTACATATTGCTAGATAATTTCTTTGGGCTCATTTTTTAGTGTTTACAGTCTTCACAGATACCTATACTGGATTTTAAAGAGGTATCAGAGGAATTATTAATAAGCACTCAGATGTCTTTCACTTTCACCTGTAATTAGAAAAGTGTGCATAGCAGCAGCTCTGCTTGAGAGAAATCAAAAGATGTTGAGTACAGTTGCACTATTTGTCCCCCAAGCTATTTTTTTTTATTTCCTATGGTTTAAATTTATGTCCTGACTGGTTCCTACTTTTTATATTGTTAAATTATGCTCACTGTATTTACAATGCATAATACACTTGCACATTTTTTATTCTGTTCAGGTACAGTCTACATACGGTATGTCTCTTTTCCCAGTGGCCACGGGAATATATAATCAGTCATCAACAGTGTTATTTGCTTTTTCCTTTAGGGGCTGATGTTATCAATTTTGATGGCCATGTAGTGTTACCGTACAGATTCAGGAATAAGAAAATGAAAACACTGAAAGATGTCATCTCTCTGAAATTTAAGACCTCTGAAAGCGAAGGTGTAATCTTCCACGGAGAAGGACAGCAAGGAGACTATATCACCTTGGAACTGAAGAAAGCAAAACTTGTTCTAAATTTAAATTTAGGTATGCTTCAGTTGTTTATTTTTGTGTACTTTTAGATCTCTCACAAAAATTTTAAGTCAAATATTACATCCTTTTTTCTCCAGTTATATGGTAAACCACATAATTTAATCAGAAATATTATTCATTCCATTTCTATATAATTTTCTTCTTTTTTTTTCTGCTCCTTTCCTTTTTACTCTGTGCAAGATACCATAAAAATATATGGTAAAAAATACAGGAAAACAGGATCAGCAATATATTGTCACTAGAAACTTGCTGCAAACAAGTGCGGTGCGGAGTGGATTTAAGTTTCACTGTGCACTGGATTTGAGTGTATTGAAGAAACTGAGGCTTGTGGATATGCATGGAATTTTCTTTTAATTGGGTGTTTTGGTTTTTTTTTTTTAACCAACACCTGCTGAAGCACCAGCAGTGGCCTTCAGCAGAATGGCAGCATGGTGGTTTGTAGGGGACTCATGTCTCAAGCCATGGGACTGTGAGTTGCCAGATCAGGTTATCAACATGCACAAACCTTAATGCCCGAGCTGCAGGCATGCTTGTTGGTAAGAAATTCTCAGGTGCAGAAGTCCTTCAGGTCTTCATGTATTCAGTACATGGAAGATTGCCCTGAGTTATTGGGCAGTACAGCAATTTTTTAAACTTAACTGCTGAATTAGTCATTTTCTGCTTCATTTGAGATCCATGCTCTCAGCCTTTGCTGGCTTAGCTCTGCCAGGCAGATGTGATCTCTGACTAGCATAGCTGCACTGGAGAAAGCCCCTGGAAAACACAGCAGAGATTTGGAAAAGCTGTACTCTTGGGAGTTTGACTTCTAGACTAGAAAGGTTGCTGCAGGAGGAAAGACCAAAACAAGCTGAGTTAATGTCTGCGCTGAGCCTTTTCCTATACATAGTCGCTGGTATAGCTATACTGCCAGAGCCTACAGAGAGCAGAACTAAACCTGAACAGGCTTTTTGTTACCAAGGTCTGTTATCAGGGCACCATGGCTCCCTCAACAGCTGTAAATCAGTGCGGTGCCCAGGAAGCTCAGGACCTGGCCCAAAGGTGACAGCTTCTCATTTCTGTAGTCTGGAGATGAAAACACAGAATATCCCTAGTGAAAACAACTTCACAACTGAAAGTTGATGTTGCTTCTCTGGTTCAGCTCCAAATAACTTCTATTATGAATAATTATTTATACAGTTCTCTTGCTGTACTTGGTGTAGTTATTTATGGCGGCAGCTCTCCACTGGCAGATCCTGGTTTCTGGTGTGATTCAGGTGAACTATTGACAGAACAAGAGGAACCTGACCCGTATGAGGTGAGAATTGCTGTTGTTCCTATTCCCATCTTAGGCAGCAACCAGGTGGGCTCTATCTATGGCCACACCTCCGTGATGACAGGCAGCCTCCTGGACGATCACCACTGGCACTCCATCATCATAGAGCGCCACGGGAGAAACATCAACCTCACCCTCGACAGACACACGCAGCACTTCAGAACCAATGGAGAATTTGATTATCTGGACCTGGATTATGAGGTAGACAGAGCAACTTGTTTGTTTTCTTTCAAATTGGTTTTATAAAGATAAGTCAAATAAGAATTAAAAAGAAAACTAATGTAATTTAAGATGTTTTGGTATTTTTTGTACTTTTGTTTTAATTATTTTTTCCCTTACATTTCCTGAAATTATCTCTTCATTAGTCTACCCTATCCCATCTGGGGTAAGAGTCATCTCAGCCTTCTGTTTTTAAATGGGAGATCTGTTATTCAGCAAGCTAAGCATACACTACTTTTAAAATTTCTAAAAACAGCTGCTGTAAGCAGGAAGCGGATTTAAAAAAAATCATACAATCTGTTCAGGTGGTAATTTTGCACTTGAATCAGGAAGCCTCATTCTGCAGTGACAATTGGTATTTATTTTTAGCAAAGCAAGCAGACTAGAACCTTTTCACTAATATGGGTCTTGATGGTAGGTACTTACCTGCATTTTCAAAAATGTGCCATCAACAACTTCTTTTTATAAAGAAGCAATAAAGATTTAGGAAAGTTCTAAAAAAAAACTTTTGTGTAATCAGCCAGGTTAATGCACACAGGTGTTGGTAGTAATTAAACATGGATTTGTTGTTTGATTACACTCTGGCTACTGCTATTATGAACTTGTTCAGTTGCTCTAAATTGATATATGAACCTCAGCACGTTGGTTATTACAAACTTTGCATAATGATTTTCTTGCACTCTTTAGTGTTTCTAATGAGAATTAATGTGGTTGGCTGAGCCAAAGAGGTGTATTTCCATCCTTGCAACTTTTTAAGCAGTGAGAGGGAATCAAAATGATGCAATGCAGAAAATTTAGAATTAACTTGTGTATTGATATTTTTACAAACAATCTTTTGATCAAGAATATGATATGAATGTTTGAAAAAGTTACTTATGATTGTAAATGTTACTGAATCAAATATTTAGTTATATTCCAAAAATCTTTATGAATTCTTTTTTTGGTAGCAGTTATAATGAGGAAATAATAAAAAAATTGCCTGTACCTCTGTTACTCATTGAGCACTGAAAATCTGAATTGAACTACTGAAAGTTCATATAAATAGATTTTACTGAAGATTTTCAAGTGAGCAAACTACAGAAAAGGTTAGGCTGAATACCATAAGCCAAGGTTAAGCAATTCACGCACACACATACATATATATAAACATATATATATATGTTGCATGTTTATATAATAAATATATTGAATATAATGACTTTACCTGTAGTAAAAGTAGAATCCAGGAGATTCACCTTCCTCTCTTCTCTGACATTAGAAACCTCACTGGCATTTCAGTGAAAGATACATTTCAGTCACCGTATACATGGATCCCCTTGTGTTTAATGGAACCTATTTCAGTGTGTGTAGATAAATGTTTCTGTGGTTCATGTAAGTGCCAGAGCCTTAATCTCTTCTCCTTCCTTTCCTCTCAGTTATGTCACTGGTTTTGGAGTTAGTCATCACGGACTAAATTTAAATGTGTTGCCCTTGGGATAAATTAATTCCAGTAGATAAACCTGGAAGAATCAAAACTATTTTTCATAGAAAAGGTAGTTTCTAGGTTGATCTCTTTCAGAAAAGTAAGCACAAAATGTGAATAAACATAATTTCAGATTCCATTTTCAAGGGTAAAAAAAAATAATCCTATGAGTCCCTCTTAACTCATTGTAATAGTATATGTTTTTTGCAATTTTTCTCCTTTCCCTTCCATTTTGTCTTGTCCAAACACATGACTATAACATGCAAAAGAATGTTTGACAGCCATTAAAATATTACAGTCACATTCTTCAGTTCATGTAAAGAACTGTGTCTTGTCTATAGTCGAGGCATGTCAATTTATAATACCTGAGGATGGGTCCTGCAAAATGTTTTTATGTAGGTGGTATGTGCTATTTAAAAAGATTTTTGGGTTCAGCTGTACAGCTTTAGTTCTTAGATGCCAAGTCAAAGCCTCCTCTTTGGGATAGAAAGTTATACCTTAGATGCTTTGAAAATGGAAAATCTCTCCCTAGAGCGCTTTCCTGCTCTCAGTAATAACAAATGGAATTAATAATGAATGAGGTTTAAAAGCTTGGCTGTGCCAAATCTCAGCAGGAGACTGCAAGCAGACATTTTTGGGAGCGCTTGTGGGCCAGGGCAGCTAGGTGTCATTACTATTTATGCCGATACCTATTGGATATAAATACTTAACATAGATTGCAGGTACTAATCTCATGAGTCTGTTATTCCTCACATTTGGGCTGCAAACCATTAATAAAAGCATGTAGCATTTATTCAGTTCAGAACATTTCAGAAAAGAACCTGATATGGTAGAGGTTAGAGACCCATATGATCTCAGCGGAGTGACAGGAAGAGACTTCACAATATATTAACCTTTTTATTTTGTCAAATACTTGGTTTTCTTCATTTTTTAGCACTAGAGATTCTGGATAACCCAGTGGTTTAGGGCAATGAAATTCATCATTAAGAGAACCTTGATGACTGAGTCTGTGTGGTGTTCTCTTCATCTTCTCTATGGAGCTGATTTGGCCTGCCAAGTCATGTAGTAACTCCTCATTGACTTGTAGATATATGATAAAAGCATATTCTCAGTAGTGGAAGGTGCTTCTATCTAACAAGGGATAGCATCTTTAACTATGTGATTCTGTGAAATTCTTCTGGATAAAGTAGATAAGTGGACATATAAGCATTAAAGGAAACAAATGCATTGTATTGGACCCACAGCTGCGGTGTTGTAGTCTGAGCTCTGGCACATAGTTAGAGCTGAGTGAATGATTCAAATCACATAATTTGGCTAATTTCGTATCTACTCTTGTTTAGAAAAATTCTGTGATAGACACTTACTCCACGTCCTTGGTTTGAAATACGTATTGTTCAGTGGTGATCAGAGCAGCAGTCCATATGTGAACAACTGTGATGTGTCTCTGCTCACTGTTTGGACAGCTGTAATAATACTTCGGATTTACTACCATAAATATTTGCAACCACAAATTCATTACAGACTTTTTTCTGCTTTTGCAGTGCTTATTTGATACTTCCTTTGTCTGTAAGCAGTGTTGCCAGCTCTCTCATTTGCCATGTCTGAGTGTTCAATGAAAGCAAATACATCTACAGCAAATCTGTTTAAAAGTCTTTGCCCTCCACTATCTATCTACCATATTCTGTTTTATTCAAAGATCACTTTTGGAGGCATGCCTTTTTCTGGGAAGCCAAGCTCTAACAGCAGGAAAAATTTCAAAGGCTGCATGGAGAGCATCAACTACAATGGCAATAATATCACTGACCTTGCCAAGAGGAAGAAATTGGAACCTTCTAACATGGTAAGAGCATAATTTAATGTTCATCTAAACTTCTGCTTCTCCCTCCAAAGAAGGTTTGTGGGTTGTGTGGCTGATACCCTTGTGTTACACTGGAATGACATAGAACACAAAGCAAATTTAGTCACATACTCAAAGATCTTATTGTCTGTACATGTGTGACTTTTAAAAAAAAAAAAAATTATATTTGAGCATTTTGCTTCTGGGGTCCCATTTCTTCTTTCCAAAATAAACTTTCAGTATCAGATAACTACTGTTTAAAAAAATAAAAATCAGCTGAACCAATTAGTACTTCTTTCCTTTCTTCCCAAGTTACAGTAGTCCAAAACCAGCACAGACAAGATTTATTACTAAATCAATTGCAACTTTCTTGTGGCTTTAAATCCTGATATCTTCCATCCCTGCAGAGGTATTTGGATTGCTGGAATGCAAAAGCCATTGAAAGGGAAAGCTCCTACAGGCCTTTCTGGTAGCTCTGAAAAGCCTCAAGATATTAGACTTGAAAATCGTTATTTGGCTTGTTAACATTACAGAGCCTATTAACATTTTATTCTATTTCTCTTCTTGCTTAAGCATTCATAGTTGCTTTCATGTTCAAACTTGCGGCTTCATGGGCAGGGTTATTAAGAAAGAATGTGCTTTAATTACTGTATTTTTAAGGCTTTAAATGTTCCAAAAATTGCTTCCTGGCCTACAAAGGCAATGCAGATAAGAAATAAATGTATTATTGCCATGAGTTTGAGATCATCTGAATAAGTTGTTAATGGCTTTCTTCTGTACAAGTTTACAGCCTTCACAAGTCCTGCTAATAATATGTATGGTTTTTCTACTGCTTTTCTCTTTATGAAATAAAGAGTAAAGATTTACATATGCAGTGATGATGAAGTGCAGAGTTGATTACCATTTGATTACTCCTCGGATAGTAATACTGAAGTTCCATATCATTGTATGTATAATATGGCTAAATGGCCAAGGTAATATGAAGGATAATTTGGAACATGTGATGTTTGCCTACACAATCTCAGTAATATAGCTCAATATTCACAACCTTTTCTATACATGATTTTTTCAGTATTGTCAATGCCAAAGAGCATGATATATGTATGCCATGGAGTCAGACTCCACTTTTGAAGTTTTTTTAAAGCAGTTACACGATCTCCCGAATCTTTGACTTTTTCATTATTTTTTTTTCCTTTTCCAAAATAGCCTGTGAATTTGTTGCCTGCAGTGCATTCCAAGCTTGTAATGTAGCCATGATTTTCAAAGCCTGATGCCTGAGTCCAAAACAGACCTTTGCACAGGAGCAGTTTTTCCATTTTGCACAGTCAAGTCCACTTCAAATTAGCAAGAGTCTTAAAGCCTCTTTTGGAACAGAAGTGTTACTTAGGAGGTTTTCGTATTGCAAACCCTATCCTTTCAGAAGCGTGGCATAGCTAGCAGGCTTCTAAAGTCTCTGTAAAATCATCTCTCTGTCTTATATTTGTTTATTTCGTTCTTTGTTTTTAAAATTCTGTTACCTGTTACATGAAAGTAAAACCCACCTGATAAGCATTGGCAGTGTTAGTGCTACATCAAGAGGCTGTGGCAAGTGAGTTTAATTTGATGGTTTTGTTGATTTCCAATTCTGAGAATGGCTATAAAAATAGAAGTGACCTTTGTTTTCAGTAGAATTACTTAAATTGCTTCAGTTTTTCAAAAGTAAAATCAATTTTACTCTAAATCAAGATGGATCTTTATGTTTCTTACAAAAGCTTTTCTCCTGCAAGTTTTTAGCCTGATTTAGCATGAAAAATAGTCTTGGTGGAGACTACTGTTGTGGCTAATCATGTTTACAATGATGGCACGTAAGCAGTCCAACAAGGATCAAAGCTCCATTGTAGGAGAGCCTGTACATACCTCTAACAGGAGGCACACCCTCCCCAAAACAGGATTAGCTGAAAAGACAGACCAAATGTAATGAAGTGGAACACAAACTAGGTAATCAGTATGGTGATGAGAAGTGTCATGAAGGGGGAAAAAAAAACCAGAGAAAAGAAGGATATTAAAGAAGTGTGACACAGAAGAAAAAAATATTCTTAGATGCAGATAGTTGAATTTCAGAAGTCATACAGTGAAAGGGACTTGACAAGTTAATTTTACAGAATGAAAAGGCCCAGAGAATCAGAGGTGATAATAAGATGATCATCTTGATTTGTCTCTGAACAAAATTAAAGTTAAAAAAAAAAAAAATTAGGTCTCATATAAAGAGGTGTTA
>JAOXNG010000012.1:56328798-56338923 GCA_028566535.1 Scolopax minor
GGTAGAGATCAATACATTATAAAACTAGACCAGAAATAATTTTCATCAAGTGTTTCTAGATCTCAGACAAATATACATTGATGGTGCTTTTAAAACAGACAGTTAGTAATGATTTCAAGTCTTTAGGATGAAATCCTGACTCAAAGTTCATGGGCCTCTGCCTGGCTTCAGTGGAGAAACTGTTTCAACCAAACCTTGAGCAGTGCTTCCATCAACAGTTTAAGCAATATTATTTTCCTAGAGGGAAATGTGGTCTGTTTCCAGAATAGTTACTTATACCCAGTCATGCATTATTGTTGTTCACTTACTGTAGGTTTTGCAATTAGAAGTGAGTTGCAATTACAGAAAGAAACACGTCTGTCGGTGTTTTAGTTGTTACTGATGATCAGTCTCCATAAGGCTATCTCATAATTCGAGCAAGGTCTTACACTTTAAAATGATGGTTAGGGACCCACGCAGAAGCAGTGAGTGTCTGAAATGCAGTCACCCTGCAGGAGGGATCTGGTCGTCTCACCCTGCTCCGACACTGCAGCAGATGCTCTGCAGCTAGGTGCAATATCCTAAGGGTTTGGGGCTTTCTTCCTTTTGTAGGAAGAGTGAATATCTTTTTTTATTTTCTGAAGGCTTCTTCTGGTATTTTCATCCTCGTGTCTCCCCAGCCATTCCCGTAACAGTGAATCAGAACCATTGTAGCTCCTATTTTTGTCAGTGAGCTATTAAACAGTCATATGACAGGGGAAGGCAGCAGGTCCACGGAATAACTGGTTATTTTCCAGGCAGGATTTGTTTCCAGGTCCTTGATTCTGTGTAAGAGCGAGCAGGAAAGGGTTGTACCAAGGGAAGAGCCCTTAGAAGTAAAAGGTAGCAGTACACTGAGGCAGATGGAGGTAGGGAGAGGAATTAAATGTGAGTCAATACTGCATAAAGGTTTTGGCAAATAAGCTTTTTTAGATATAAAAAATAAATAACCAATCTTGTATTTGTTGTATATCTTATATTGCTGGCTCTGCAGGGAGTTAGACAATAATGTGTGTATTTATTACTTCCTGATCTTACTGATTCTTTTTCCCCTTGCTTTATGGACGGTTTTATTCTGCTTTGGTTTGCTAACGCAGCTGTACTCACTTATTTCTCAGTTACTTCAACTTCCTCAGAAGTTTTCTCACGTACGGTGTTAGATTCCAGTTGACAAATATTCAGAGAAAATAAGCTTTGTTTATGTACAGGCATTTGCCATGTACAAACAACTGAAGCAAATAGCTTAGCTATTTTTACCTTTTAAAGTATGGATTATTGTTGTGGAAATCATCTGAGGCCCAATATGGTGTGCCTTAGATTATGTTCTCAGAACAATTTCAGCCCCAAAACTGAATATAAAATTACAAGTGGAAAAAGGAATTACACAATGCTAACTAAAAGCCCAATAGTAGTGGATTTGTTCTTTTTTTTTTCTTTTTTTTTCTAAACAATAGTTATATTAAACACTGTAGTTTAATTCTCTGTAGCTTATTTCTTAAAGTAAATTCAGCTTCCACAGAACTTTCTTAAAAGAGCCATAGGATATATCCTCATCAGCTTCTAATGGAAGAAAATTACAACAAGCTTGAAAGAATTCTGTAATGTTTTGGAAATCTGTTTTAAATAATAAGCAGAAAAACATAAGATGAAATTGGGTACTAATGTGACTTTTATATTAATAGCACCTTGGTTAGCTTTTTCATGTATTGTATTTTACATGCGCAAGAGGAAGTTTTCCTTTCATTTAAGTTATCTATGGAAAGTACATTTATCTATTTAGTTACATCACCCAGATCTTGCTACAAAGAATTATCTCTTAATACTATCTTTTGTGGAATTCATTATAGATTTTTTAAAAAGTATGGATATGCACTGTCCATAAAGTGATTTAGACCTACTGCAGTAGGTGTAAAATTAAAGAACACATTCTTGTATTATTCATAATTTAAAATAAATTGTATTCTTAATACTGTTTTCCAAATATTATTAATTATTATATATTGTTATATTCTTAACAATGTTTTCCAAAATTTCTGGGTATCATTGACATCCTTACAACAGAGCTGAATACAGTCAATTCATCACATTCAATAGCTGAAGTTCAGTTTGGATCAAAAATTTCAGCTCAAATCTGGTTTTGTCATTTTTAAGTTTTACCAGGCATGGAGATATCCATCATCTTAAAAAAACCCCATGAAATCTTAGTAACTTAAAGTTGTGATTACACTGGCAGCCTGAACTAGCAAAGGGATATGATACAGGTCAGTAGATCCGTTTCTTGCCCATTCTGCTTAGTGATTCACACATCTAGGCATACGGGAGCCTGAAGGAGCAGTTTGGTCTAGGTTACCCTCAAAACCAGTGTAATCTCATAGGCAATGTGATTTTTTTTTCAATTGTTAACCACCTTGGTAGCTGCCGTGTGCCCTCAGTTCACATGGGAAACAGTAGAAATTGAGGGTCTTGCATAGATGGTAGAGGAGAACTCAGAAAGAATGTGATGCTGGCACTTCTGGTCCTGAAGCCCAAGTCTCAGGTCAAATTAAATCCGATGAGAATTTGAATGTGACAACTTCTGGGAAAGGTGCCTCCTCCAGCTTTTTGTTTAACCCAGTTATTTGAAAGTTGCTCTGCAGATTCGCTCAGTGCAGCAGCCAGAGGTCCAACACGTACAAGGTCCTTTCCTCTGAGCATTCCTTGCAGCTCACACCGTGTCAGTGATGCCTGTCTGGTGCTTGTCAGAGCTGCCAGGACTCACTCTCTGCCTCTGGAAATTCTATTTTCAGTTTATTCCATATTAATTTATTGTAAAAGGGAGGTGGTGGGGAAGGCACAGGGATCAGAAAGCTCTTCTCCAGAATCTCACCAGTTGTCACTTGATCCTTTGGGACTTAGCCTGACAACCTAAAAGCTATATTTCACAGGGTTTGCAATTTTTGAACAGCAAAGAGCTGGTTCATGATGTAAAACTTGACTAAGATCTGCAGTTCCATAATCTTTATGACCTGATTATTTTTATTATGGAAGTTAACTTGGAAGTAGTGCTACCTCAAGAAGGAACATAGTATGTATATTTTTCCACATATAAATTAACAGTTTTCAGTAGAATAAGATGTATATCCTTTGACCAGGTGAGTCCTATGGATCTTCCTGTGATCAAGCAGTGAAAATAAAGTTCTTATTCATTTCAGTTTAAATAAGAGATCAAAATATTGTATCTTCCTGTTCAGTGAGTTACAGAATCATTAAACTAATTAAAAATCTTGTAGTGCCAGATTTTGTTCTCCGAATTGGACGTTTTAAAAGGTTGTCACTGCAAAGGGTGGGTGCCTGGTGGATCAAACCCAGTGGGGTTCTGCACCTGTAATCTTGAGAGGCTGGCTGGCTGGTTACAGGGAAACGCCGGTTGTTACTCGCTCTCGTGTGTGACGTGATGAAAAAGCATTAAAAACAGATATTTGGCTATTGTGCTCCTTTCTGGTCAGTGAACTGATAACTTCAAATTCTGTTGCAGTAATAAAGTGACTGTGGGAGGTATCCACAACACCCCATCGCTCCACCAGACTGCTCCAAAATGGGGCATGGGTCTGGGAAAGCGCTTACCTCATCCTCCTGCATCTTGGCATTCGTAACGTGGGCTTTGCTGTTTGTGCTGAGTGTCTTGGTTTGGGGTTTTTTTTGTTTTTTTTTTTAATTAGAAATGACCTTAATCCAATTCTAATGTTGCAAAATCAAACATGAAAAAGTTGTTTTCTCATGGAAAATACCCTGAGTTACGTTTCTTGTCCCATGCCGCCATAATCAGTTTTAAAAATTATTTTCCAAATACTAAGTATGATGGAAAAATCCACATACAATATACATAATGTGGCTAAGTTTCGTATATTTACTGTTTATTTCTTCATACAGCCAGAATATCTTTAGGATTTTACTAGATTTTGTCTTTCCAGAATCAAATAATTAGTGTAAATAAAGAAATTAAACACAGAGGTTCATCATTATTATTTATCATTGCAAGAAGCATATTGCACTTTGAAAAATAATCCTGAGAGAATTCTTTGGTTTTGATAATCATTGTTATATTGGACTGTGTTTTAATTAACCAATTTATCAAAAAGCACTAACATAATCAAATGCTTCTTATTTTGACGTGCAAACTCCTGTGATGTACAAGCACAAGACAGATGGGAAATACATCAATTGAAAACCTGTCCTAGGAATGTGAATATTTAAGAAACCTTTCAGATTTTAATGTGTTTTAACAGAGTATTTACTGTTTAGTATCTTTTTCTGCGTTTCTACTTCATCCATCATCTGAAGCCTGACATAGTGTCACTTTTTTGAGTCATTTTGGCAACAAATCAGGAAAAGCCAGGTCATTACTCAAGCAAAACATATGTAAAAGGTGGGGGAAAATGAAGAGACAAACTGAAGTCTAATAAATTGTGTTTGAAACTTCAACTCTCTCTTAGTTGGGTTGAGAAGCTACCAAAGCAGTTTATCCACCAGTTCATAATCCTTCAGGCTCAATATTCCTGCTGCCTGGGTGGCTGAGGGATTATCCAGATTCTCAGAATTTTTATGAAGCCTGTAGGAAGGAGAAGTCACAGAATTTTTAGGTGCAAAAATCATGAATGTAAAGGCTTTAAGAGAATATATTATCTGATGATAAAAGTCTCTGCCTGTAACTGAGTGTCCTATAAAACAGAATTAACAGGAGTTCTACAAAAAGACAAGTTTTAAAAAATCTTGAGTCTAGTCCTTGCACATTGTGAAATGGTCTTTGAAGTTCAAACTGTGGTTTTAAGTCTTCTCATTTTCTTTTACTTTCAGTTTCTGAGAACGCAACAGTATATCATGATGATCTTTTTCAGTACACTTTGTTTTAGTGGTAGTGAGATGTTCTTGTAATCGCTTTTCTTCAGGAACTATGTCATTCTATAAAGCCTAAGATATATAAAGATGTGATAAAATCACAAGAATTTAGTGGTGCAAATTCTGCTGTCTGTTGTGAAGGCCAGGAGGAATATCCACGACCTGTCTCTACTGCTCAGTTCCCAGAGAAATCTACCTTTTCCACTGCTGGTTCCTTATTTTTCAAATGGCAAAGTAAGTGAGAAGAAACTTATGTCTCAGAAAACTAGGTAATGGCTTTAAACTGCAAGTGGGGAGATTTATATTAGATGTTAGGAAGAAATTAATTGCTCTGAGGGTGGTGAGACACTGGAACAGGTTGCCCAGAGGAGCTGTGGATGCCTCATCCCTGGAGGTGACCGAGTCTGGGCTTTGAGCAATCTGCTCTGGTGGGAGGTGTCCCTGCCCAGGGCAGGGGGTTGGAACCAGGTGAGCTTTAAGGTCCCTTCCAACTCTAACCATTCTATGATTCTGTGAAAATGCAAGGAGAAGGATCGTTCAAGCAAGTAGCTGTGGGCATAGCTGACATACCCAGCCATTTTCAGGGCTCTGTGAGAGTCAATCATTGCAGACCTGCAACATTATGTGAGCGTTGCCCTTTAGAAGGTAAAGCTGAAGGGAAGCCTATTTTCTTCAGCAGCAGGGAGCAGCATGAAAAAATGCGTGTATGTGGAAGAAGGTGAATCAGGAGAATGAGAGAATCTTTTTATAGACAACACTGAGGTTGAGTGCTCTCACAGGCAGGCTTACTTCACACACTGCTTGGTAGTGGCAGCTTTCCTTACCCAGAGCAGCTTTAGATTAGCCATTGCCACTTGTGTGTTGCTGGCAGCGTAGTTATGGGTGTGCTAGAATAAGTATGGGCATGCTAGGTTAAGTGTAGGCAAATTGCCTGACTGCATTGCTTGCCAAGCTTGAGGAATAATTTTTGTAGCCCACACGGAGCTCCACGATGTGTTACAGTGAGAAGCAGTACCCTGGCAGGCTCTCGGAATTATGTCTGGGTGCCCGCTGTGGATGCACATACGTACCTTTGACTGGAGTACTGACATGCCTCCAGTCACCAAAGTAAGGATGCACTTCCCAAAACTGGTAGGTGCTCTTATGTATGTGCCTCCAATGTATTAGAGAATGGCAAATTGTCTGGAATTTTTATGAAGCTGTGAGGAGGGAAGTAGCTTACAATTCTCAGCCACAGTCTCCGAAGATGAAGGATTTGGGATTAAAAAAAAAAAAAAGTTTTACCCAATGATAAGAAATTATTTTAAAGATATGCATGGAGTTATAGATAACACTCCATAAACACGTGGTCTTGCTGTACTTTCCATCGCAGTTTTCTGTGATTTCATAGTTCCTGCAGATGCTGGAATGGCTGCAGCATCCTTGGCTCAGTACATGCTCTGTGGCAGTCACACCTTTGGGAACTTTTGTTATATTCTGTCTTCTGACAATACGTTGTGCAATGATATTAATACATCACTCAGAGTGGGTAAATACACAAAACTCTCAATTTCCAAGCAGTAAGAAACTTGAATAATCTTCTTTAACATTTTATGATTAATGGTTTAATTTTGATAACTCTTTTTTGCCCATCCCTACAAAATCCCTCCATATATCATTCTTTGTATCTAATTCTTTGCTTATTCAGATCTGGCTTTGAATCTAGTTGTAGACTCCACTCTATTCTGACATTCAGTTCTCTCTCTATGTTCTTCTATTCATATTATTTTTCTTGTAATCTTCTTGATTTTACATATATCAGGGAGAGTAACAGCAACCAAAAAAGAGAAGAGGGTCTAAAAAGTATGAGTGCACGTGCTAATTTAACTTGCAACTACATGGATTGTTTCATGAGCGTAATTAAATTTGGAAGAGAATATGAATGTTTTCTGAAAACACTTTGGTAGTGCAGCCATCAGGGAGGTATAATAGTTTTTTAAGCAAAAGGATAATTAATGGCATAATAATAATGGCATATAATGAATAATGGCATAATATCCTTTTTAAGCAAAAGGATAATTAATGGCATAATAATAAGTGTATATAAACTGGCCACAGATCACTTCAGACTATAATTCAGAAAAATAGAGGAGAAAGAGTAGAGCAATAACGTCCTAGTGGGTCCAGATTGTAATAGCAAGAGGGGTCCCATCGAGCTCCAGAAAGGTAAAAAGATGCATTCCTGCAGAGGAACTTCACAACTGCAATATAAATAAAATTATGCTGGCTCTGAGCATCCTTTCTCTTCTGGGCCAACTCATCTTGCAGTATAGTTGTTTGAGTTTATTTTTACAAACCCGAGGTAAATTCTGTCTGGTTTGTCCACTTGCTCAAAGTGTGTTAGTCTCTTGCGTTTATTGACGGATGATCTGCACTTGTGGAGCAATACCAAACCCAAGGAGACAAAGCCTGCTGCAGTTATTTAAGCACCTCTCCCCAGCCACAGCGTGTTGCCAGCTCAGTAAGCAATAGGCCGCTCTCTGCTGCTCACAGACCTTTTCACTAGCCTCAATTTTCTTGCCAGGCTGGGCTGCCTATCTTTTGGGCCAGACTTTCCAACCCTTGCATAAATTCTTTTATCTCCTCTACCCAGTGCGGTTAGCAAACTCCTAAAACGTGAACATCCATTGATCTTTTGTCACATACTGTATGTTTTTGCCTCTGTGGGCATGTGGGTTATTAAATCCATACTTTAACTACTTCATGCGTTTTCTGCTTAGCAAAGGTAGTTCTGTGTCTGGAATCTTCAGTCTGTGCTTACTTCTTTGCTCATTTTGATTTCCTTTTGATTTCTAACAAGGATATTGAAAAGGCTAAACTTGAGAGTTTTTTTCAAGTTTACATTCATTTTGTTGAGTTTTTAACAGTTGAGTTAAAAGAGGAGCAGGATTTCTTTTTAATAACTCAGCACTATAAATTAATCTAGGTTTTAGGTAAGAATTAAAATGGTGGATTTTTTTTCCCAAGTCAACTATATTGGGTTGCATATTTTATATCTGGATTATAGTGATGAGCGGAGATGGGACTGAAATTCTCTTAGATACTACAGGTAGCAGAAGAACAGCTCTGTAGTTTAACCTTTGCTGGTTTGCAAATACCAATAGCAGATATACAGTGTTTCCATAAGTAGTGGTGCCTCCTTAATGGTAATAACATCACATATTTTTTAGTGTCAAATCATCATAATGGCAGGTAGAGGCAGCTTCTCCTTCAGGAGTGTTCTGCTCCTCAGGACAGTGGCAGTGCAGCTGACTGCTACATAACACTGGGAAACCTGAATCAGGATTCACATTTCTTCTAAATTTTCCAGGATTTACAATGTATTAGGAAAATTAAGCAATTTTTTTTTTAAAAAGATGATTAAAAAAAACTATCTTTGTGTATCTCATAACATGATTTCTCTTCAGAAATCCACTGTAATCACCTTTGAATTTGGTCCTCGGTGTTTCTGGACAATATTTTCCGTTACCTCAAAGGTGCTCCACTTGTGTTTAGCTGCTAAATACACGTTAAGGATTGCTTTCTCACTCAACATATCAGTAGTGGTAAGAATCCCAAAGGTAAAGGCACTATTTCTCAGCAACCCATTAAAAACAAATCTGTTAATGCATTTTTAAATGTGTCTTTACAATGTAAATTATTTATATATTCTAACAGAATGTTTAAGCAAAAGGAAAAAAGTCAAATCTAGTGCTGGGTAGAAACAGGTCTTCATATTTTTTGGTTAAACACAAAGTAGCATTTGCTACTGTTACCATTATTTGAAGTTAAAATACAATTTTTGATGGCTTTTCAGGTATGAGTGAAAATTTCTGTTTTCAAACCCATGTATTGTAATTCCAGCATAGAAGCATATCTTCTATAATTCCAGCATATCTTAATGCATAGAAGATGTTACATCAACCCTGGAATATTTAAATCTTGTTCTCTGCTGAAATCTAATTACAGATGTCACTTTTTTAAGCCAAAATTAGAAACCTTCAGGCAAATAGCCAGCAATTTCATCACAGTTTGGAAAAAAAACACATACTACTTTTCACTTGATAAAAATGAATTGTGGCCTTGGCTAAACTCTATAATTTATGTTGAGAATGTTAATAAAGATATATTAACAAGAAAAAAGTCAATTGAAACAAACCAACAACTATATTTTTATATGAACTCCACTGAAAAGAACAAACACCTTTGTATGTTTTGTTAGAAAATAATGAGTTCTGAATGAACTTTGGATGGAACTGTATTGTAGATCTGAGGAAATCCTGTCTCTGGTTATTATTGCTGGGTGGAAACTTCACTGCATCATCTAAATAAATGTTCCTATTCGATTAGCTGTCCCGTCACATCTTTAAGGTATCTCAGGCTGAGAGAGTAGATTTCAAGAAGAGAAACCCAGCTCAGCTGGTGGCAGAGATGAGATCAGAGATTGCATGGACAATCTGCTGTTCTCTCCTTCAGGAGGCTCCTGAGGAATAGGAGGGGGTTTAGATGATGCGTTGGGGGATCTGGTGTAGGGGACAGCAGGGTTGATGGTTGGACTTGGTGATCCCAAGGGTCTTTTCAACCTGAGTGATTTTATGATTCTATGAAATGTTTGCTTCTATAGCTAAAAAAAAGTTAAAGTGAACCTTGCAGGCTTAGTTCACAATGAATATAGAAACAAATCCTCTAGGATCTCTGAGTGAGTTTTGAGAAAGACAACTGTTCTTTGCTAAATCATGGATTCCTACTCTTTAAAGAAAAAAGTGCTTCATGATCATCTTTTTGATCAGGTGACTAGGAGGAATACTAGTCACAGGAAGAATAACATTCACTAGAGAAAAAAAAACCTTTTTAAAAAAATGTACTTGCAAGATAGTAGTAAAAGGATCATTTTTGTCTTATGTATCAGTTTCACAGCAGAAAAAAATTGTGTTTTCTAGACTGCAGACTTTCGTGTGTGTGTTTATTCTTTGACTCCCTGCTGTGTGTTATTCATTCCAGGGTATTCACCAGAGCAGCTTTAACTGCACCTGCTCTTAAATGCCACATACTTATTGGCCAAAATAACAGTCCTTTGGTTAGCACAGTGTAACTTGTGTTTTGCAGAATGACTAAACTTCTTTCCTCTGTGGTACTGGGGATCTAAAGGCAATACCAAGGGGCATGTTATCTATTTTTATTACTTTTGTTTTTAAGCAGACCCCTATTTCCAGT
>JAOXNG010000012.1:56365178-56375580 GCA_028566535.1 Scolopax minor
GGGCAGCCACAGCTTCTCTGGGCAACCTCTTCCAGTGTCTCACCACCCTCACAGCAAAGAATTTCTTTCTAGTATCTCATCTAAATTTCCCCTCTTTCAGTTTAAAACCATTACCCCTTGTCCTGTCACTGCACTCTCTGGCTCTCCTGTAGCCCCCTCAGGCTGCTCTAAGGTCTCCCCAGATCCTTCTCTTCTCCAGGCTGAACACCCCCAGCTCTCTCAGCCCGTGCTCACAGCAGAGGTGCTCCAGCCCTCCGATCATCCTTGTGTCCCTCTGCTGGACCCACTCTAACAGGTCGATGTCCTTCCTGTGCTGAGGACTCCAAAGCTGGACACAGTTGAACGTATGAACAGCTCTGTTACCCTTCAGTGAATCGGTGTTAGTTAATCAGAGACAATATTAAAAAATTTTGGCAGTTAACTAGTATGAACACACACACCCTCAACACACCCACCACCACCGCTAAGAAAATCTGACCTGAAATTGTGAAGTTTTACGTATGAACGGCGAGAATACTCTGAAGGTTTTTAGATATAAAGTCATTTAAAAGAGTTGCAAGCAAAGTACGTAACAGTCAGTAGATGCTAACAAGTTATTCTGGGTGAAAGTAATTCCATGTATGCAAGATTTCCCATGTCATGGATCATACGTTATTCCTTAAGGATATCTTTTTCCATACTAGAAATATTAAATAAAAAGGGAACAGAATGTCTGAAAGGGAAGACTGGCCACAAGCTCTGATTGGTCATTCCTGGTTGGTTTGCACCAAAACATAATGTCCAAGATTTTAAAAATGTCTGTGTTTGTGAAAAGAAGGCTGGCCACAGCAGTCAAAAGAAGAGAATGATAAAGTTTATCCAGTAAGTGAGAGCAGATACTTTTCTTATTTACCCAAGTATTTTGAAGCACGAACGCCAGGAAAGTTTATACTTTGAATCTCGGGTCTGCAGCCCCAGGCACAGTAGCCTGGAAATAGGCCACTACCATTGGTCTTGGGCATGATCAACCTTCCAGAACTATCCAAGGAAGCTAGGAAAACAGGCTAATGTAATCTTAAAACAAGTTAACAGATTCTTTGATTATGTCTTATTTCAAGATTATTTTAAATGTTATCGCAAAACATTATTTTAAGGTGGCTGTATTAGGACAAGAGCTTGTGAGTTTTATTTTTTTGAAAGGCTGAGAATTGTAATGAAAAAGATGTATTAATATACAGGGCAGCAAATATCTAACAGAGATATTAAATAATGTTTTCATAAACCCATACAAATGAGAGATGTAAAAGCTTTATTAATTTGCAGTTAGCTGAATTCCCTATTTATGGCAACACTGTTCCCTGCAGCGTATTTTTCTGAGCTTTGTTAGACTCCATTTTAAATGACCCCTGCAACTGGTCTCTTACAGCTACCCCAGGAGATTTCCAAGGTCATGGGATGGGAAATTTCAGAGCACTGTGTTTATCTGCAACAATGTTAATGGAACTAATAATGTATTCAGTACATTCTTTAAGGTTAATTACTTGATAGTTGATGTACACTTAAGAACTGAAGTAGGCAGCTATTCTTGATTCACTTGAGATTGTTACAAGAGAAGGGCAAAAGATCAAGAGATTCATGGGATCTTGCATTCCTTCAAATTTTTCATAATACTAATTTTTTTCTCATTTAAAAAATATTGTCATTGTAATATATCCACCAGAGCCTCAATATTAACGTAGTACTTTTTTTGCACAGGAAAACGTATGATTCTTCCCACTGAATACAGAAGTAGAAATGGGCTGTGTCAATAGTTAGGGTGGCCCTCAGTAACTGAGGATGGTAGGTTTAAATCTATGAGGTTTCTGATACTATTTTGGCAAGCTACTTTTCTCCCCTGCCCATCATTTTCCCAGCTGTGTTCTAAACCCATGGAAAAGATGGCTGGACCTTGGCTGGAGGATTCCCACTAAGCTGCTTGCTTACTGTTCATAAAGAGATCCTCAACCAGAGAAGTTAGAAGCCCTTCAGACAGAATGCCAGTTTAAGAAGGGCAAAATAAGATTGTCACTAAACAGTTACAAGAATAAATACCTTAATGTTTGTGAAGTACTTTGAAATCCTCAGATTTCAAAAGTGTTGAAAAAAGTACATGCAGAGAAGTCCAGATACTGGCAGAGAAGTCCAGATACTGGACTTTCACTTGATAGTTTCCTGGGTGATCTTGGGTAAAAAATATTGGTTAAAATGAGAGCAAGAAGGCTCCAGTTCATGCAGAAGTCCTAGTCAAATTCTACAATTCCATGAAAAATCTGTAAAGTTCTCTAAAATATACGTATTCAGCATGCAGTGGACTTAAAGTTCAGGTTTGAAACGTGCTGGAGTGAGCTTTAAGGAAAATAAAGCTGGGGCTCTAGAGTCTGTAAGGAAAGGATGATATTTTCATTATGTGACAAAAAATTATGTTGCTTCCCACAATGTAGAACTTATGGCTCTCTTCTCAGATACGAGAGGCCAGAGCTTCAGCTCCTGTTCTGCCTAAGGTTTTTTTTCCATTTAAAGTGGGTTTCCAATCCACAACCTGCAGGCTGGAGGTTGCCTACAGCTGATACAACCTGTCTGCAGTCAGCTCCTTTTTTTTCCTAGTGGCACTTGTATTTATATTTGCTACCTCAGAATATGTATAAATAGCGATTTAGTTCAAAGATGCTTGAACTATGTTTGAGTTCCTTTGTAATTTCAATTATTTCCATTTGATCTTCCCTAGTTCAATACTGCAGCCTGAAGTTTCGTACTGGTTCTAGTTGCCATAACCCTGGTATAAGCTTAGACCTAGTGGCTGTTCACTTACCTGCTTTCAAAAGGACACAACTAATACAGGTTTCAGGTGTTTCAAGCTTGGCGTAGGAATCTATTATTCCTTCACTAACAGCAATGTAATCTGCAAACACAGTCTGCTTGATGAAAAGCCCTATTTATTTTTTTCTCCTTCGGTGCTTTATCTGGTTTTTTCACCTTTGCTGTTCTGGAAATACTTCTTTTTCTGATAGTCACACTAGTATTTTAATACTAGTTTTACATGTTTTTAATGTTATTTAATATTTTAATGCTATTAAAATGCTAGTGTTTACATGTTTTAACACTAATACATTGCTGAAGGAACATTGTAAAGTAACATTCTGATAGGAGTAGTGACATTGCAGCATAAAATAATTTCATTTGAATTTCTGCTTTTGGTAATTAGCAGTTATATTCTCCATTCCCTTGAGATCAGCAGGTAATGGGATATCCAAACCAGGTGGACATATAAAACCAATTTGTCCTAGCATCATCTACCCCCTGCCCTAATTTGGATACTACTTGCTTGCTTTTTCTTTTAAATTATTTTGTGCTATTGGTAATTCTCCCTACTCAGCACTAGTGGAGTGCTGTGTCCAGTTGTGGGCTCCACTGTGCAAGAGAGACATGGACATGCTGAGTCTCAAAGACACATTAAAAGTCTAAAAATTACTGAGTGTCTGAAATAGAATTGCAAAAGAACCTCAGTTACTATTAAATCCCAGGTAATAGTTTGTGGAGGCTC
Organism: Scolopax minor; assembly: GCA_028566535.1. Classification (NCBI taxonomy): domain Eukaryota; kingdom Metazoa; phylum Chordata; class Aves; order Charadriiformes; family Scolopacidae; genus Scolopax; species Scolopax minor. The sequence continues at coordinate 56,368,738 of JAOXNG010000012.1, forward strand.
AAACAAACAAAAACTCACAAACAGTGGTTTGTGGAGGACAGAAGATGGGGCGTCGGGCTGTGCCCTAGGAGGTGTCTGGAGGCTGACAGACTGGGCTTGTGCTGTGCCACTGGTATTTCTAGAGAAGCTCTGGTCGGAGCAGAATGTCCTTTGGGACTGTCTTTGGGACTCTTTCCATTTATATTTTTTCCCTATTTCCTGGCGAAACAAACTTCCACCTGGGTTACCCACAGATGGTTCAGCCACCTAAATAATTGTTTAATGCTTCCTGTTGTTATGAAATGTCAGTTTATAGAGATTATGTATTTCATGATCGTGGAATGTGAGTTCCATGATAACGATGAGAAAAGACAGCCACACAAAGCTCTCACTTTGTTCTCCTTGCTATCTAATAGTCTTTATTCCATGTATACTGAAAATATGCATTTAATTGTACAATGTCAGAATTAGGTTATTGACTTCTTATTTATCATAGTCCAGAAATATAGATCGCAGACTTGCTAATAATAAATTTGCTTTGTTTATAAAAAAATTAATTTATATATTTAAAATCTCATATTTCTTCTCAAATGCATTTGAGTACTAAGGAAGGGAAAATAAAAGAATTAGGAAAGTAAATAGTCTTGTAAGAAAGGCATTAGCTTGACTTTGTTTTGGTTCCTACCCTTCTGTGCATCTGTGAGCAAACTATTTAATCCTGTGCCACAGTTTTCCTTTGTAACGCAGGGATGTGTCATTCTTCTTTTTTTTGGTCTTGCCCATTTGTATTATGAACTTGTTGAGACACCAGTTACCATTTGCTATATAGAGCTGCAACAAGAAGTGGAGGAAAAACACAAAAGGTCTGATTTTGTCTGGGATAAGTGGTCCCTACATTGATACTGAAAATCAAAGGTATTTACAAAGGTATTTAGTCAAAGGTATCATATACAAAAGACTTTGTATATGATGCATTGGACATTCAAGGAAAAAATTCTGCATGCAACCTTCTGAAAGGAGTTTTAATGAAGCCCTCATTCTCCTCCCTTGTTCGGTTTCTGCTTGAAACGGTGTCTTTGAAACTTAACAGCATTTTTCACAAGGATCGGTTTATTTCACTGAGTTTTGTGTACAGGTAAAATAAATAATTCCGCTTTTGTTTTAGTAAGAGCAATTTCATTTATGCAACACCTGATGTTCAAACAGCTGTGTTAGTGCACCAGAATTGTCAAAGAAGCTGGCTTACTTTTGGAAGTAGGTTTATTGGCTGACTGCGAGGTGTCTGCCGTGCCTGCGATACACCGCGTTGTGTTTCACAGGAACCAAGAATAAAGCTTTATGTTTCCTTTTATACAATTATACATCTCAGTGACAGTGCTGGAAATCTTATTTTTTGATCCCGATCTGATTGGAGGAGGGTTTGGGATTTGATTGTTTTTTGAAGAAGGAATGTGTTTTTACATAAATGCTAAAGGCCAACTAAATTCCTCAAACAAATCAAAGGGCTTTACTAGAAAAAAGATAAAACACTGGGTTCAACTGATGCCTCTACAGAACTGTAGGAGGCACGAATGTGAGGTGAGGGAAAAAGCAAACTATGATTCAATGTGAGAGCTTTGCCTTTCCGTTCATCTTAGTTTAATGACAGCTTTTGTACACACGCTCCTTCTCCACTTTGTCTTTTATTTGCCTTGTCTGTTTAATTGAATGAATTACTGAATTCAGAATTCATTACAGAATGAAATGTATTACATTACAGAATGAAATTACTGTCTTGCAACATGCTGTAAGGCTAATACATGCCCACATCTTGCACAATGAGGAGAGGGACCTTCATGATAATTTTGGCTCCTCTGCAACTTAAATAGAGGGTTAGGAGATTCCTAAGTCTCCCCAGCAGCCAGGTCATACCTGTCAACTGTTAATTACTTGGAATAAGGAACACTGATTGTGATATGCATTTAAAATTTACCAAATTATTCTAGCCAGATTAAAACACTATAATTTTCTCTGGAACTAATTTGTATTTATGCCACGTGCTCTGAAACAATTTTTGGTAAAGGAAGGAGGAGACTTTGAAAATGTAAAGAATGTGGCAATTTAAATTCTTGAGGGATCCCATTTCTTTGATCGCGGCAGGGGAGAAAAAGCAAACTGCCAGTAATTTAAATATGATAATTTCTGTCATAACTTGACAGCAGATGCGAACAAAAGAGACAGGAAATAGACAAAGACAGAGGAAACCTGGGAGCACAGAAGGTAGTGTAGGCTGGATACTGTCTGTTGGAGCAAGGAGGCTTTGCTTGGTTTCTATAAACACTGCAGCTAAATGAATGTAAGCAAGTCAGATTTTCTTTGGCAGCAGTAATCTCTGTGACCTGGCTCGTAAGTGAAAACGGGATCAAAGAAGGTTCTTTGATCGGTTCTTTGATTATTTAATCAGTTCTTTGTTAAACAGAACATAGACCTTTCTAGAAACAGGCACTACAAAATTGGGGTGGAGAGGGTGTCTGCAATCCTAATGGGGCAGCTGTGATCCTAAACTTGCTAACCTGAGGGCTCCCAGAGACACCTGTGAGGGGACCTGTGCCCGCCGGTCCCTGCCTTGTGCAGTTCAGTTCCTAAAAGTAATCCAGTGTGCTTTAATCAAGGCAATTTTTAAGCCCTGTTACACGAGCAAAAGGAGCCGGGGGGGGAGCCGACAGGTTCTGACTGTCACACTTGTTAAGTGTCACCATGATTTTGTAGCGAAGTGATGGGGGAGAGCTGTAGTTATTGTTAGAGTTATTGACTTCTTATTTATCATAGTTCAGAAATGTATGTAGTTATAACCAGCACTTGTTTATTAAAGCATTTATCATAAGCAAATTCCTGCTTCTGTCCTTAGGCCCTGGTTTACATTCTGAACTCCTGTGCCTTACAAGCAGCCAATCCTCATTTTAACAATGGCCTGTGAAAAAGGCTTGGTGTATTTTCCTCCCTCTGAAAATGTAGATGTTCACATTTAAACGAGTTAGTATGTGAGCTGGGCCTACAGAGCACATTATGGGCACCTTTCAGAGGGAGAGGAGGGTGGACAAGTTGTAAGAGAACAAATCTAACATTACAATGACAATACAGGAACTACATGAAGAGTGACTGAGCTTGATCCAAACTGTAAGCACGACAGGATGTGAAGCTGAAATGGCTTTCCTGTTGCCATGTCTTAAAAGAACTTGTATGTTTCCTGATTTTCTATAGTAAAAAAATCCTAAGTGCTTAGCAAGTAAGTAACAATAATTACTAGCCTCCTTTAATAAATCAACACTTAATTATCAGTTTGACAGGTCACAGAAGTTTAAAAACAAGTTGGCAAATACGGAAGAAGGTTTATCAAGCTGCCCTTATTTTCTATGTTGTTTATCAACCCTAAGGAAAGTAGCATGGAAAATAACAGATGACTAAATTATTTTACACTTAAAAACTTAAAAATAACATACAGGCAAATTGTTCTGCTAAAAATGTCATTCAAAGTTTTTGACTTCCCCAGTATTCCTGCCATTGTGGATAAGGAACAATCCATAATGAAATTTCATTTCCATTTAACATGCTTTAGAATCTTAGATATTGCTTTATTATGTTTTTCATCAAAGTAAAAGTAAAGCAACCTCAGTTACACCACCAAATTTTCAGCAAAGATTTGTTTAAAAAGCCATTTCAAGATGGCCCCTGTGATATGAAGGCAAGCCATGCACCAAAGAACAGATTTACTACAGTAAATAAGTTTACTTCGTATTTATTTGCTGTGGATTTTTAGGACAATTGTAAAGCTGTTGTTTTATATTTTATTGTTGAAGTTGGTTTGTGTCAGTAATGAACAAATGGAACGGGCAGATAAATTTACATAAAAGTAAACAGGTAGGTTTCTGAATGTATAACATCCTCTGTAAGCATCAGTTTAAGTAACAAAATCATGTTTGATTTTTCAGTAACTCAGAAGATAAATACTTGTAACGTTGTATATTGTAAAGGGATATTTTAGATAATTTTAAAAAACACAGTAAGTCCTCAATAGAATCAGCTTCATATTCAAATTACTTGGCTTTTTATTTACTAATTTTTGTAGCAACTTTCTTGTGGTAATTACATTAAAAGGTAACCTCATTTTAGATCATAATTTAAGTTTTTGAGTTTTTTCCCTCACTTGTCCCTAGAACTTCAAACAACAATTCTGTAGAATGGTATTTTTCAGAAGTGACATCATTTCATGAACAGAGGCGTTTCTTGCTATGTCATTTCAAGCATGACAGCAAAGCAAACAGCTGTAGTAACTTTGCTGTAAGGTGTTATGCTCTACAGAAGGGTTCAAACTTAACATTAAATAGTTTTTTGTTCTTTTGGGGGTTTGTTTTCAGGGGGATGAGGGGTTTGTCAGCAGATCCCAAATAGCTCAATGGAATTATCAATGCTCTGAGCGTGAATAGACTTGCTGAGATGAGTTGGTCCCCACAGTCCCTCGCTGGTCTCCAGGCCACCGCTGTGGGTGCAGTTGTCAACAGCAGCACGTGGTCCTGTCACAACCAAAAAGTGTTTAACTGACAACGTCACAAGGCCTTTAACACTAGTGAACACAATGATTTCTTACCATTCAGCTTATGAGTTGAGTACTTCAATCATTTATCTTCATAAAATGCTAGTGACAACCTCTACTGTGCATCAGAACGTTGTTAACCCAAGTAAAGTATGATGCAAAGATAATATGTTTTCATGATTTATTGACTGTGGGTCCTATTATTACTAATTATGTGTATGACAGACCACCAAATGCATAAAATGCAACAGAAGATCTGCAGTGAAAAATTATTATCGCAGTGTAGTTCAAGTTCCTATCAAAAATAAATTTTACAGTGAAATGAAATTTTCTGACCCTGAAAAATCTATATTTGCATTAATAATTTTTAATAAAAGCTGCAGAAAGGCAAGGAAAAAAAAACAAAGAAAAAGAAAAGATCTACCATGTTTTAACCTGTCTGTTTGCCATTGCGGTCTCAAATTTGATCTAAAAAGCAATGGAGTTATTAAAAGGTCAGTGGAAAGAAAAGAAATTTGGAAAACACATGTCAATTATTGATAACTCCTGAAGTGGCACTTTATTCTTAGGTATTGGATAATGATTGCTGACAAACATTGAGACTAAACTGTAAATTTGCTCACCTTTGCCAGATTTAACAAAATTTCTGTCATTTGCTTTTGTATTTTTTTCCTGATAAATTTTATTTCTTTTCTACTAGAACAAAGAAAAAAATGAAATCAAATATAAAGATATTAATGAAGTTAAAAGCAATAATGAAGTGGCTATTACAACTGTGCTTAAAAATCCTTATAATATTTTAAAATATATTTTATTAATTACATTCCATGTGCAAACTACTAATTAGTAAGGCTTGATCTTATAAAGATACAGATCTTAGGAAGATGTACCCTCTTCTGTGATAATAGTAGTGGATGCGTCTCTTTCTTACTGGTGAATCTCAGGCTCCGTTTTACAAGGATTGTCTGATTTAATTGAGCTACAAATAGAACTTAATGGGACAATAACACCAACTTTTAGAGATTTGCTCCTCTAGGTCCTTGTGGTGCTTGCTTTAAAGAAAAGGTCCGTATTTACTGTTCTAGCTCAGGGTTCTATCACATACCTAAACCTGTAAAATATGATAAGCAGTATTGATAAATATTTACTCCGAGCATTTTTCAAAGGATTTATATTTCTGAAAAGCACATCTTTTGAAATGTACATTTAAGTCCAAAGCAGAAAATTCTCTTCAATGCAATATGCATAGCTATTTCTTCTCTGCTTTATGCATATATATATAGGAAGACTTGTTCAAAGTAGCTCTTATACATAATTTTTTGTAGCATAGGAGGTGGCATTAGTATGTTGCTTTGGGGTTTGACAGTGATTATGTTGAGATAAGCATTAGAAATTAGTGATTAAAGGATAATACTTCAAGTTGGAGTTGTGATGACCACAAAGGGACAAAATGGGCACTTGATATGTAAGAACAAGCAATTTTATATACAAGATAGAGAATGCAGTGTTTATCATTTTCCTAGCTCTGGTTTTGTTGTTTTAAAATGTTTTACTCCCACCATACAATTTCCATCAAGTGAGACTTTAACAGGGTTGTACTGTGAATAATATTTAGAAGGGGTGATAAAAATGCAGTTTTTCTACTCGTACATAGGTGGAGGCAAGCGCTGATGAAAGGTCAAAGTTCCAAAGCAAAGGAGTGGACAGTTTGGTGAAGCAAATTTGCTTCAATCTCAGGAGGTATCAGTTTAAAGCAGGGCAATTCCCTCACTGTCAGGACAGACTCAGTAATGATGGGTGGGTAAAGGAGATATAAATTGAGTTGAGGGTGAATTCTTTTATAATGAAATCTAGCAGCAGTTGTAACTGGAAAAGCTCCTGCCTCTCCATTGCAGTGATTTTAATTATGGCAGACTGGTAGGTGTGAAAGATACTGCAGCTCCTCTAAGCCAGCTCCCTTCAAATTTAAGGTTTTCTCATATACTGGCCTAAATTCTCAGCTGGTGCAGGTGCCTGTGGGTTCAGGACTTCAGCAGAGGGGTTTTAATCAGATCACTGCTGAATTACATCTCCCGTGGCATTAGCCCCATCTGAACTCCTGACAAAGACATATTTGTGTCGGTGCTTAATAACTATTCTTTTTGAGGCAGATGATTTTAAAGCTGTGTTGATAACACCACCATTTCAGACCCCTTACACCTCTGTTAGTAACTAGCAGATACAGGTACGAGGTGCATGTCAGACCTGATAACGCCATGTTAACACATACCATGATGACCCTTCTTGCCTCACCA
>JAOXNG010000012.1:56389034-56427764 GCA_028566535.1 Scolopax minor
AGTGTGCTAACCTTCATGACCAGTTGAATTTCAAAATAAGAAGCCTGCATTTGTAACACTGTGCTTGTGCTTTTTAACTGTCTCAAGCTGTGAATCTGAGGAAGCTTTAGTTCTCACTCGGATCTGAGGAACTCATATTTTTACTATACTCCTACATAAACATTGCTAATATATATCTGTTAATTAGAGATTACTTGCAACTTAAGTCTTTTGGATGCATATTAGAAACTTAATCTTTATATACATGACCTGCATCTTGCGAGGCAATGGTATTTTTGTTCTAATCCCTGTATATGTATGTCTTCCTCCTTATTTTTCTTCATAAGTACTCTAAGTTATGGCTGCTAATAAACAGTATTTCCAAGAGGAGGATATAGAGGTGAGAATAGTGGGGAACTTCAAGCATTTGCAGCACTTGCTAATTGTCATCAAAGAAGATGTTTTCATTAGTTTCATTAGTAATTTCAGATAAGACAGTGTCGAATAGATTATTTTCTACAAATATGCATAATTAGTTAGGAAAGGGACAAATGCTTCTTGGATTCGCAGTGTTCCAGTACATGAAAAGTAGTGTGTTTTGGTTTTTGCAAACCGTTAGAGAGCTAGCAGAAAGCATTATCAATTCTTTGCTGATGATAAATTTTCAATGCAAAAAGGAACCCAGTATATTTCTTTGCTAGTTATCTAAATAAATAGTTACAGGTATTTTGAGTGTTAAACTTTTGTATTATTAACATTCAAACATATATCCCAGATGCAAAATTTAAATTATCAGTTTTTAAATATAGAAATGTCACTATATTGATCCCATCCCGCTGCTATATTTCTGGATCTTACAGAATACAGAGAAAGCTCAGTCCAATGAATTTGTGTTTGGAGAGCTTGCAGAGCATCTGTAGAAGGCTCTGAACATGTATGCTCTTCTGATTTAAATTTTCCTATTCCGCCCTTGAAAGAGATACCCTCTGTATGCAGATGTTTTGTTCTCAAAATTTGCTCTTTCCCTGAGCTAAAAATAAGCGTGGTCTCCTGGTGTCAGTACAGCAAATATGTAATATAACCAATGGTGTTTTCTTTGCTGAAGAAAAGATTCAAAGGTTGCATTTCGGTGCTGCAGTACATTATTTTGTCAAAAATGTATTGGAGAATTTAAAGAGAAAGGTAATTACAATAAAATGGGTACTGCTTCAAAGTAGTAAGGCAGACGATAGACCTTCTCTGTGAAAACACTTACAGCTTTTACTGTGAGAGAACTGCCGTGTATTTGAATGTGAATTTTTGAAACACTGTCTTTTTTTCAGGAAAATGATAGTTTTCATATATTGTTGTCATAACTTTGCACTGGCAATATCCTGTAATATTAGTTTTATAATGAAATAGAAAATCTATCAAAATTGGGACTGGATTCAAGATTGAGCGGGCAAGGAGAACATTACTATGCCAAATGTAATGATGAAAGACTCCAGACAAGTCAGAAATTTAAGCTGACTTTCACACAGATAGGTTTGCAGTGATGCCTGAAAGAGTCTTTAATTTTAAATTGGTTTCAGTATTTTGGTTAGAACATGGTTGTGGCTCAGTCCAGGACCAGCACATGACTTAGAGGGGGAGTGCCGAGGCGCGGTGCTGCATTTAGTCTGGTTAGTCCTTGGTTTGTTCTTTCCTTGGAATAGAAATGCTTGTCATTGACCACCACACCTAGATCTTGACAACACGGACAGCAATAGTGGAATAGAGGAGATGTGGAAATCGGAATCTTGTGTGACTTCTACCCATATCACCTACTTTTCTAGTTTTGAACATTCATAAGTAAACCATAAGAGGATTCCTTACTTCTCTGGCAGAGAATAAGTCGTGTTTGGTACCGTTACAGTCTTACGTATTTATTTATTTATTTTTCTTCCTTTGTGTATCTCCTGTGCTGACTGCCAGCTCTACTAAGATCCCAAGGGACAGACAGCAAGGATATTTTATTCAAGCCTAAGAGTTAGGGAAAGCTGTGCTAAAAATCAGGCATTTCTGTAGTTTGTGTGAGCGTGTGCGGGTGTTTGTGGGAGAGTGGGTGCTAATTGCCTATTACCTTTCTTTGTAATTATTCTTCTCTCCCCACTGGTTTTATTTTCCTTCTCTTTCTTGTCTTGAATTTGGGTTTTTGGAAGGAAGTGAACTTCCTTTCTCTACTAAGCTCTAGAGAATGATGCTTCTTTGTTGTTTCCAATTATCTCCATAAAACAAAAAAAGCAGAACAGAGAAAGCAAATTGCAGAGTGAAAATGAGTCCATTAACCTCTTTTGCACTGTTGCAGATGAGGGGCTCTTTTGAGGCTTAAGCTTGCACCAGACCACCTAATAGCTGCCTAGTACCCAGAGGAAATATTTGATTAGAGACATAATTTTGACTTGTTTCTATTTTACAGCATTTCTTTTAATTGTGTCTACTTGACTTCTCCTTTTCCCCTTTCCTGGCTTAAGGATGGGAGAGTTTTTAGTATGAGTGGGGAATCTTTGTTGAGAACAAAGACATGCAGTGAGCATCTGTCAGTCCACTGTGTGCTGCTTTTTCTGGCAAGCAAAGATGAAAGGACTATGCAGTGTTTCCTGTGGGACACCAGTCAATGGCACACAGAAAGTCCTTCCTCTCTGTGAATGGTACAAAACACACTCTGTGTCCAGTCTTGTTCCTAGAGTAGAATTCTGTTGTTTCTGAGAGGTGGCAGGTTGCTGTAAAATCTACCTATCTCTATAACTGTAAACATGAATAACTTTGGAAATCTAGTATAATGAGTTATAAATGCATAACAGGAGAAAAAAAAAATTCAGGACATGTTCCTGAACTCAACCAAATACGGTGTTAGTGAAAGTGGTTGATAGATCACAAATACAGCTACTCAGTTAGGAGGCCTGCCTGCCTCCTGCGGTCTGGACAGAGAAGGGTTCTTGGTGCTGATTGTAAATACTGGCTCCGTGTATGAAACTTGAATGGATCTCAAATTAAATGTATAATTGCTGTCTGCTGCTTCTACTCCATAAACACACTGCAGGTAGCCCTTGGTGTCTAGGGCAGCTGTCAGTTAAACCCATGCATGCCTGCAGTCCCAGGTTGTTATTACCACCTTCCTCTGAGCACAACACATCCCTCCATAGGGATCATGTTGTGGCAGTCTAGGCCTCTAACAGGAACACTTATTAGTGATGCTTTTGTGAATCATGGAGTAGATTTCAAGGGCTTATGTCTTTCCAAAGAAAGAACTTACTGAATCTCACCGTCAGTGGCTTAGGGCTGAGGTACCTGCACAAATTGGCAAAACTGAACCATGAAGCCGAAACTGAATGTTTTTCATGACTAGTTATCAGCTGTTTTGCTGACTAGTTATCAGCAAAGCACTGAACTGACCTGTCACTGACTTTGCAGTGGGAAGTACCACCTTAGAGATGCACAGATCTCCAGTGTGACTGCTGATGGCAACGGGCTTATTGCCCAGTTTCAGGGAATTAACACAGCCTGGTAATGTCAAAGGATGTCTACTTTCAGTTTAATTTGGGGTGGTTTTGGCCATGCAGTACTGAATATTTAATATTGCAGATTTCTGTAGGAGGGAATTGCTAGTTAACCAGCAAACTGCTAGACCATTTGAGGTATTGAGTCCTGTCAGACACTGTCATTCATCTTGTTCTCTGCATGTCCACAATTCTTTTTTTTTCCTTGTTCTCTCTTTTTTCCTAAGACAGATCAATTTATCTGAGATTGGACAATTAGCATAAATATTAACTGTGGAGCTGATAGAAATCCTGTATTTATGAATGAAGGGAATAAATAGGACACCTTTCAGGGTTGATGATCTCTGTCAAGGTTATATTGTAAATTGGAGAAAAGTGAAACTAGATCTGTTGCCATGGCAATAAAAGATCCTGTTAGCCTCCTCGAGTTCATCATCCATGATACCAACTGTATGCACAACTGGAATGATCCTGAGAAGTGATTTTACAGACTTTCTGTTCTGGACTGAGACCTGCTTATCATTTGATCTTTTCCAACAAATCCAAGTGAGATTAGACACTGTGACTAGTAATGCACAACGTCTGAAAATCCTTCAGTAAACAAACCTTTATTTATCAATAAGAACAACCCAAACAGTGTAGAACAGCAGCGTGTATGATGTTCATGTGTTTGTGTAGAAAGAATCTTGCTTTAATCTATAACAACAAAAATACTCTCTAGATGGCACTAAGGATATTTCCTTGTGAATCTTTTTCCAAGTAGATGAGGCCTTGAAAAGAAACAAACTTTAATGATGCTTGAAAATGCTTCATTTCCTTCTTGCACTGATTTTGTTTTCATCATTCTTACTGACCAGAATTCCCAAAACACTTTCTGTACTTGCCTGTCAATTTTTTAATCCTCTTTTTATTCCAACAGATTAATTTTTTGAAAACTAATTCTTATACTTGATTCTGTAAGTTGGAAACTTTATGTAGACCCTTAGAATAAATTGTTATTTAAATTAATTAAGCCTATTATGGTTTCACTGACATCATAACCAAACTGAACGTAATTTTGAAAAAAGATGTTCAGATCCCACGTTCCCATGGTTTTCATTCATAGGAACAGGTTGCCTAAAGTCTGACCCACTTACTTTTTTTTGAAACCCTTTCATTTATAGTTAGTGTCTTTGCAATTTGTGCTCTCCATAGACTTGATGAGAGCTTTATTGCTTTTCCTTGTTGCATTTTGCCTGATTGCATTTTCAATATTGCTGCTTATTGAAAATTGCCTTTATTTTAGAGGAGGAGAGAAAACATGAGCGGGAGGGAAATTCTGCCACCTTTTATTATTTGAATGTGCTAAAGATCATGGTGCGAGTGCAGTGCGAGAAAGGTCACTGAGGAATTACACAACTGGAATAATAAAGTAACCTTAAATCATTTTGAGAATGGTAGGGCTCTTTTTGTCAGTTATATATACCTATTTCATTTTTAACCAGATTTTATTATATTTATGATCTCAACAAAAGTCAAATAGGACAGGTTTTTATAAATGCAGTAAGTGATCTTTTCAGGAATCCCACAAATATTAGCAGCAAGATTGTAATCGTATCTCAGAATTATAAAAACATCACTGCATCATATCCATGTATCGTTTGGTAAGTGATACTCTCATTTAGCTCAATGACTATGCTTTGCTGCATAAAAATAGTGGTCCATGTTTCTGCTTTTCAAATATGTTATAAATCACTGGGATGAGTCTACAAAATGACACAACCATGTGTGCATATGTGCACAAACATTAAAAATGTGTTCAAATGAACTAGTTTCATTTTTTAAAGAACCCTGCAATGTACTGCTTCAACATTTTGATGCTTAAAGGAAGATGCAGACTCCAATGCTGGTGCAATCTACCTGTAGAAAAAATTCCTGAATATCATACAGGCATGAGAAACATGTAATTTTTTGTTGCTGTCTGTTCCATGCCTGTTTCTATCCAATGTCTTTTTAAAGTTTGGAGTGTGAGGTACAGAACATGTTTCCTTAACCATTTTATATGAAAATGCTCTGAAACTAGTCCCATTTGCAGAGCTCACTCCATTTTCTGCTTTGCTACTTTCAGAAATGCAAGGGCAGGAAGAAGATGATTATTAGCAGTTTCAGAAAGAGCCTTAGAGTTTACTGCTCTACAGATCACAGTGACTGTGCCTCACCTTTCTAATCCTATTGATCTGCAGTTTCATTAACTTGAAAACTTAATTTGGTTGCAAACTAAATGTCCTTGCTTAGCGAAATAATTAGCAATATTTTGCCTGTATCATAAGCCCAAGACTAGTTCAAAAATATATTGCTTGCAATGAAACTAAAAGAGTAATTTAAGAAAATAATTCTGCACAGTGCTTGGATCACTTAAAAATAAAATTATTTAGAAATTAGATTATTATATGTGTAGGGTTTACAATAAAAGTATATATTAAACAGAAATAAAAGTCAGTAGTACAAATGTATAAAACTTTAAAAAAAAAAAACTACATGAGTGTATCACATACTCTTTTTCCACCTCATATTGTCAGGTGCACCACTTCAGAAGCTGAGGTGAATGCTTCCATCTGCATGAACTTTGTAGTGGTGTTTTGGTTTTGTGCTTCATTTAATGCACCCTACTATTCTATAGTCTGTTATGTTACAGTGAAGCACTATTTATAATTTTAAAATTATTACATTTCATTACTGAAATTCAAATTTACTAAATATTCTTATTTAACATAGTGGAATAATTTTGTATATATTAGCTCTGGTGACTAATTGTCATTTCTGTTTTAGATGGTAATGAGTGCATATTTGACTTTTTCAATAATTTGTTTTCTAGTCTAAATTAAAGATTGCAAGCTACAAATGTATTGCCCTTTTATCTTCCTAAAAGTCTACCCTGGGGGAGATAAAGCTGGCAGTTTGGAGAGGGTTCAACACATTCCTGCATGTCAGTATGTGACTCTTAGCAAGCATTTTAGTATTTGCTGTACAGTTTGGCTACCTATAAAATGAGATTAAAAGTACTAATTTGGGAATGACTAATTAAAAAATGGCTGTCGACAACTTTGGATACTTTTGTATTAATTTTCCTTGAATATTCAAGTCCTAGTATTTTATTACAAGAAATAATTATAAAAAGCTCATTTTAAGGCCCAATGAATGCATATTTACTGAAAGTGCCTCATGTTCATTTGTCAGTTTTGAAATTTGAGCTGTTGTAAAAGCAATACTGCGTGAAAAAAGGAAGAGTTTTATGAACGTATGTGCTGTTTGGAATATAATTTGTGTTTGTTGGAAGTCTAAAGGTATTTAAAATTGTCCACGTTTTGGAAGGCTTATATGCTTTCCAGACATCATGAATTGCAAATGCTATGCACATATATATGTGATATAAAAATATCAGGGTGTGATTTCCAGGTTGGGATAAATGGTTTAATTACATAAATGACCCAGTTGGGTAACAGGGACAATACTATGTGTTTTATGGAAAAAACCAAAAGAGAATAAACTTTTAATTGCTAATATAATGTCAGGTTTTAAACTGAAAACAAATTACTTGTTTACTCACTTATGAAATTCAGAAATATTTTCCTATAATAAATAAGTTCAAGAGTTTTATCATCACCTTTTTGAACAATTTGCTGACTTTTTTGCCTAAGGAAAACATTTGTTGCATATGTATCTTCTGATAAATCACTTAGGCTTCTACTCTAAGAAATTGCAATCTGAAAGTTTATTGCAAGACTTCTTTAAAGGGTATTTGTGAGTCAGTTTAGATTTATAAGAGAATGACACGATGCAATTACAATTTTCAGTTATTGTTATTGATAGTAGTGTGATTGCAAATTAATTGTCATCTTATGCACAAGGGGTAAAGATGGTACATCCAGGAGGACACGTTGAAGATGCACTGAAATGAGAAATCTTGAAAGAGCAATATGACTGAATCTTCCTGGTTATTAATAGATTCTTGACAAGCAGTTAGTTTATAGAGATTATAGAAAGAGATTTGTATTAATAAAATATCTAATAATATAAAAATGGCACTGTGTTCACGAACAAAATAATTTTAGATAAACATAAAATAACATGACTTTTTGCTTTACCAATAGACAAGAACAATGTTTTTGTTAAACTGAGGGAAGGCTAATTTTTTAACTCTAGAACAATAAAATAACAGCTATTTTATAATTTCCTGAGAGTTTCTTCTTTGAATAGCAGTCATGTAGAAAGTGAGGAAAAGGTATATACTTTGGTATTTCAGGCTCATTGTTTCACAACCTGTAAAGCCCGGTGTACTTTAAGGAAAATGAAACTTGTATTTCTTTTAGAGGGTTTTGTGTCATGGATTTGCATATTTGTGTATCTCCAAATCACGTTTGCAAATTGATAGGTAACTGGCATGAGAGACTTCAAATATGCTGTACTGTGTATGTCCGATGGCAATGAAATGGATACAACGTTAGAGGTGGCAAAGGGCTGCACCATTCTTTCACAGCAAGGCCTTGTGATGCTCTGATGTGGCCAAATTTCATAGAACCATCACCAAAATATGAGTGCTGTAAACAGATGATGAGGTGATATTTAGGGGAAGAAAGGAAGTATGTCATGCTTAAGATATTATTCTGAGTTATATGAAAACTCACAATCTTAAACTGTTAGCTCTTGCAGTATAACAGAAATGACATTGATTAAGCTGCTTAAAGCATTACTGAGAAGTGCTTAGCTGTGTGACCAGAGACTGTAGAGGTTACAAAACAGGATGAAGGCTGTGGAAATCAATGATTACTTTTTAAGGATATTTTTTTTCACCAGGTCCATTGAGCAGTCTAAGCAAATTCTGTATTTACAAGAACAGTCTGACTGCGGGTCACTGTCCTCTGACTTCATGTTAGACAAGACAATACCTTTTGGGACAGAGCGATTAGAAGAGGGTCCGATGGTATTTATTCTTTGATTCCACACTATGTATTTGCATACATGCACAAAATAACTTGTGGTGTGTGAAGGATGTTGAACTCTAGCAGATGCTAGTACCATTGCTCTGTGCACTTGTGAAATATAGATGGACAAAGGAGAGTGTAGCCAAGTCATTTTTGAGTGTAGATAAAATAATCTAAAGCTCTAAGTAGCCAGTTGTCCATGATTTCCAGTGAAATAGTAACTAACGTCCAGGCTACCTTCAGGGCTTTGCTTTCTGACTTCCCACCACATTGCTGTTTCTACTGGCCTTTCTACAGGAGCTGTAGAACCAAAAGCAAGTTAAGGGGCACTGAAACAGTGGCCCAGAACCAACACATCTTGCAGGTCTGTCACTGAGGCAGTTCCTTTATAGAATCCTTACCTCTCAATGCCATTTAAAACAAAAATGTTTTGCAATTTTTGCGAGTACAGGTGTAATCAATCTTCATCTCTTTTGGTTTGTTTTTCTTTTTTTTTATTTATTTAATTCACTACTATTTGACCTATGTTATAGACAGCTGGTTGCGGTGCCATGCGCATACTCATTTGTCAGTGCAAGGACTCCTTTTTCGAGCAATTCAAACATCTTGTTCCCACTTAAATCTGTCTGGACAGAGTGTGTCTGTATACCTGCATCTTGCCATTTCTTCACCTTCCTCCTCTGGGTTAATCTGATTCTAGAAACACATTCATTTCTTTAGTGATTTAAATGCATTTTTGAGAATGAGCCTTGTATTCTGTCTCTACACGTGATCATGCTTTTCCACTTAGAGTTGGTTGTGAGGCCCTGCGTATCTTAGACAGCATTCTTCATACTCTTCTCCCTCTTACTTTTCTTCCCTCCTCCTGATTCTTGACTCCATCCTCCTCCCCTCTTTCCCAGCACGCTGCCCAGTATCTCTCAATCAAGGTGACGAGATGGATGGCCTCTGTTGCAAGGAGAGAGCAGGAAGCTTAAGCCGAGCGCGCTCTAATTTGTCTTCTGTCTGAATGTAAAGCAGGCTCTATCACCCAGGCTGCCAGGCGAGGCTGAGGGATGGCAGCTCTGATAGCTTTATCATGCGTTCTCATCTCTGAGAAAGCTAAATGAAAACATAAAGTTCCCAGGCATTGTTTGGGTACGTAGGGGTAGCATATTACTGCTGGCACTAAAACTCAGATCCACACCGAACTGCCAGCGTCTTTCTCTTTTGAAAGCGACGAGGACAGCAATTTCAGGGGGTGTGTTGCGTGTCAATGCAAATTAAGTTTAAAATGTGAAACATATTACTGAAAAATTCTTTTCTTTTTGGATGAATGCCCCATGCACACACTGCCTCACGGAATTTTTAAGTTACACGTTAGTGTGAGCGTTGGAAGAACTGATGGTAATGCTGGCCCAGAATTAAAAGTTCACATGTTGTCCATGAGAATCAGAGTTATCCAGGAGAATCAGCCTGTGAGACAGGGGAAAAACAAAAAAAAAGGAGTAGATGAGGAAGTGTAACAAGCCACTGCAAAGACAGTCTTACCACCAAACTTCCTAAATTCTTGGGGTTTTTTTCCCCCATTGTTTCCTTTAACATGTTTGTTTGTTTGTTTGTTTTACTCCATGTCTTCCTGTCTCTGCCTGTGTGTAGGAATACTTTTAAGTCCAGGCTGATTTTTGACTCCTCTTGAGAAAAATGTGCTGTAGCTCCACCTAGGAATAATTCCTAAAAGTTTGAACTGTAGCTGACCACTTTGGCAGAGTTATTTATCACTACAGTGATAAATCTTGTGGGAAACTGTATTAGAAACCACAGGTATTGCTTAGAAACTTAATGGAGTTGTTTCTCCATGTATCTGTTTTATTGTACTTCAAAACTAATGGACCAACACTGATGAATCGTAAAATGGCTAATTGCACTATTTACTGGCTGAATTACACCTACAGTGTGGGCTACTTCCCTGTGTAAATTCTTGAGAGCCCTGACTACCTCAGAAGAGATTTCTGTGCTGTACCATCATGTGCTGCAGAAGTCCTCTAACATTAAGGCAGATAAAACCTGAGCAATTAGAATAAGAAGAGAGATTTTGCATTAGAATAATGCTTTCCATGCAGAAAGCAGTCTTTTGTTGAGGGGTAATCTTAATAAATTGAGATTTCCTATTTCCAACTCCTTTGTTTTCCTTTGTTTAAAATATAACCAGTTTCACTGTTCCACATGTCCCTCCCAGGAGTACACAGTCATCTGACAAAAAGTAATGCAGATGCCAACAAAAAGGTCAAATGATGACACTTCCCAGAGAATGTGACTTTCCCATTCCTAGCTTGGCTACAGTAATCTGTAGCAGATCTGATAGAATTTGGGATCCTGCAGCTTTGGAGTGTTAGACTAGTGGATCATAAAGTGACACTATTTGGTTTTTTTAGTAAAATGAGAGATTCTTGAGAAGAAAGAAGTCTTTAAAAAAAAAAAAAAAAAGACAAGGTACCTGGATGTTTCTCTACTAATGTCCTGCTGCTCTGTTTACCTAAACTCACATTCCTACAGAGGTGCAGCCCTCCCTCCGGGTGAAGGGGACTGCCTCTGTTTGCAGAGATCTGTCCCATTTCATCCTACCACTAGGATGAAACCAGTTTGTTGGCCTGTGTGCATGGGCTTTTCATGTTCTGTGACTGGTTGACTGAGCAGAAGGAAAATCATCAAAGCTAATAATTCTGGTGTTATTCCTGAACAACTCTCAAATGTTTGGTGAGAAGAGTGAGAAAGTGAATAGACTATCATTTAATCTGTCTGAAGAAGTTATATGTAATTAATTAATTTTATTTTTAGAAGGCTGCTAATCAGGTGATCCATTGAGTTGCAAATGCATTAAACTATTGATTTCTTGCCGAATAAGCATGGGGCAAAACTCGTCTGTGGCCCTGAGTAAACCAAATCAGGGGAAGTTCTTCTGGCCTTGAAAAAAGTAGGTGATTAAATAAAAGATGAGAAAAGATGAGAAAGTTTAATCTCACAGTATTAAATAGTGCAGAGAAGATGGATGAGAGCTGAACTTTTTAACAAAATAAAGGAGAAAAGCTCCAGTATAACATCCAACAGATTTAAAATAAGAAAGTCAGCTATTAGATTAGACTGCTCATCTTCTGTTACGCTTTTCCATCTGATGTTTTACTCTCTTTCCTTAATTTTTTTGTGAGCTTAATTCTCTTCCCTTTCATGTGTGTTCTGCTGAGGACATTAGCCCCTTTTTTTATTCTTTTTTTTTTAAAAAAAACTTTTGCAGTTAATTTTCTCGAAGACCAATCATATTGACATCCAAACCAAGAAAAGATCAGACAAGAGGAGTTCACAAACTGTTGCCAGTGTTTTCTCTTATTCAGAATTTGAAGGTGCAGGGCTCTGAAATACTAAGTTAATCATTGCTCTTTACTGAGTTTTTTGGGATATGTGTATGCCAGTGGGGTAGCCTCAGATGATAAAACCTTTTCACAACAGTGATCCTGAAGTGTTTGCTTTTCTCCTGTCTCCTACACGTCTCAGAAGCTGGGGCTATGAAAGAAGATATGCACCATTAGCCACCTAACTTACATCTAAATATGGTAGAGAAGACCCAAGAAACTGAAAACATATTTGATTGATAAAAGGAATCATTCCTAAGTGTCCTACCTGCTTAATTTGTATTTGATTAATTTAAATTTTCCTTTATTTTTACTTGTTTTTATGTTTGTGTTTCTTGACAAAACCATCTTTGTGTTCTGACACCAAACCATTCTAATATGTTAGAATTGCCTTTCTTTCAAAAATTGCCTATCTTTCAAAAAGATACTATACAGCCTTCCAGGGAAGGATCGGAATGCCAGATGTGCCATGCTGTGACTGTGTGTGGAAAAGGTTCTCCCTGTGAGAACCTAACAGTAACATAAACCGAGCTCCGGGCCTTTCTCAGTCTGTTCCAGGGTATTTACTTCATTTGAAATCGTTGAGAATGTATTTTCCCTGAAGGTGCTTGTCATATCTCTCCTGGCTTATCGAAAGTTAGTCATGCAGAAGACATTTTTAGTCCCAGTTATTAATAGGTTTTGTGACGGGGTTAATGTATGTCTGTCCTCTGGTTAGACCTTAAATGGGACCTTGGTCTAATGTTTCCTTAGCTCATGAATATTAGCCTTTCTTTTGATTAGACCCAAGACATATGGAAAATCATCTCAGCTGCTCATCTCTTGTAGGGAAACGTCTAAATGTCAAGCAATGGCCTCAAAAGCCTTTAAAATTGGATAATGTTCTGCAAAGAAACATGTTTATGAGCACAACAGAGGATTTTTTTCCAAAAAATGCCCACAGGCTGCATCACTAAAATGAGCACGGCTTTCACAACCTGCACTAGATGTGGTCAACTACCAGGACCCTGCGAATGTTTTATTGAATCTCAGCTGTGCTTCCACAAAAAAGCCAGGACATTTGGCATCAGTCTGTACCTGTGTTAGCTGCACAATTTGACAGGCATTTTGGTATTCTTGAGCCCTGCTCACCGTTTGCCATGCACTAAAATAAGGAATATATGGAGATACCTCAAAGAACTAGTGGTTCATTTCGCATAACAGACAGTCTCAACAGTAAAACCTACAGTAATGTAGCAAAATGTTTTCATGATAGAAGGAGAATGTTGTTTTGGTGGTCACTGGCCTGCCTTTCATAAATTTCCACTAATTCTGGGAAGGATCAAATGGAAGCCCCACGTCTTGTTCATTTTGTCAGGTGATAGGGAAGAAGAGGTGTTGCTTTCAACGTGCGTGCTTGTGTTTAGGACTGCCCTCTTTTTGTCATTCTGTTTACCATCAGCATCTCTGACTCACCATCCCAAACATGGAACAGACAAAGAGGCTCTGCTGAGCCCTGCTGGTGTGCTGCATGGAGCAAAGTCAGAAGACCTGCTGAGATCATCTCAAAGAGTTTAGCTTTAACTTCTCTGAAGTCCTAGTTTCAGTATAATTAGGTCAACCACCACGAGCCTGGGATATTTGTGATGAGTTCCTCATGCAGGAAGAAAGCCGTCTGGTAAGACTACTGCTTTACTAATTTGTCTATAAGTGAAATTCTTCTTTTTCTAATGGTTTGGGGTTTTTTGGGGTTTTTTTTTTTTTTTTTTTTGTGATACTTTTGGTCTGCTTTAAATTGTATTAAGCAATTGAATGTGTAGGGAAATTAAATTCTTCAAAACTTTGGGAGTGGAGTATAAGGAAGTCAGAAGGATCCCAGGCAGTGTTACTCTGATCTCTTAATTGAAGCAACTTTTTGTTGTTGCTTTCTCCTTGCTTTTCTGGATCCGATGGATCCTAGGCTAGTTCTGTCCTCTCAAATTAGAGCATGCAGAGGTGTATACAAATGTGTTTCAGGAGCCTGCCCTCCCACGTACAACTGCCTACAGATCCTGTTCACATGCTTTTAAAGGTTTCTCTTCAAGAGCTCTCTCTCTTTTCTGTACTTTACAGCTCCATAAGCAGTTTTCAGTGATTATTGGAAGGAAGTTTGTGGGCAGTGGTTTTGTATATATTGAAACTCATTTTGTATCTTCTGTGAAGTAAATAGAAATTCTGCTGATTTATCTTTACATTCCTTTGTGTACGGGTTTAAAGAAAAGTAATGAACAATACCTGTAGCCTGTCTCTGACTACTAAAGATAAGGTCCCAAATGAATGTTCATCTTTGCTGAAGGCAGTAACTTTGTGTCAGGAATAAATCAAGTAGCATCTGGAAAGTGATGTGAGAAATAGTTGATCTGTCTTCGTTTTATTTAAGAGCATAATGTTAAATTAAGAAATTAACTCTAGATACTTGTGCATCCCTGAAGTTTAGCTTCACTACTCTGCATTTTCATGAAGGAAATATATTCATAGAGTCTCACAAGCTATATAGAGTGTTTTCAGTAGTCATGACAACTCTCCACCTTTGTCTGTGAAAGAAAAATCGGCATTTTTCTTCAGTACTTAACAGGACATTGACAAAAGGTCTGGTTTGCTGAGTTTTGGTTACTAAGCAGAGGAACCAAAACTTGGGATACAGTTGGTAAAAGAGGAAATGGTCTGGCCTGCCTCCAATCTGGGGTCTCACAGACATGATATAAATACACTGATTTTTTTTTCTTTAAAAGTATACCACAACTGCTAAAAATGTATTGCCTACAGTTATAAATTTTGCAGTGGAATCAAGGTAATTATTTGTCCTTACTCATTCAGTGTCTGAAGAGAGTCAAACCTAGTGCTTTAAAGAGCAAGTACCATGTGGAGTCAGAGCAGATGGAAAAAAGAAACTAACAACTCTGATTTTGTTGCCTTGTTACTTTGACTGTCTTTTAAAAATCATGCTTTTAATGGCTTAAACTACAGAGCATCCTTGGCATATTAGCCATGTAAAGTATTTGCACAAGACCACAAACCATGTTTAACTAGCTTGGTCTCATTAAAAGCTTTCAACACTCATTCTTTTTCATTTTAAGGCTTGTGAATCTCCTCTTAACACACACAGCTTTCTGATGATGGGATGATTAATATATGTTTTTTCCAGCATTTTGGTGGGGAGGATGAGATGAAACTCAACAGTCTCTTGTGACTCTCTGTGAGACAATAGTTGTCTTTAGAGACATATGAAAACAGAAGCTTAAATCTACAGCCCAGGGCAAGTTCACCTGTTCAATTTTATATACAAGCATATTGCTCCCTAAAAACCTGGACAGCCTTAAAACGTAGTACAAGTGAGGGTGTTAACTGAACTTACATGATTACCTACTTGATGTTAGAGTTGGAACCACATTATTTTTAGGAACTGAAAAGAAGAAGACGATAAGTAGTAGTTGCACTTCCATTTTGTAAAACTGTGAAGAGGAACATCTTTTTGTTAAAGCCTTGACTAGCTTTTTGTGACACCAGATGCAGTGCTGCGTAAAGTTTGGTGAATTGCACACTCTTAGTTTCATTTTAGTCTGTCACCTCTATTGCCATGTGTATAATCTTATCTAACATCACAAGGTGTTAAATGGTGTCGCTCCTACCTGGGAGTGACAGTATATACATCTAGGGATCACAATGCTCAAAACGTTTAGCACAGCATATGCTGCCTGTAGAAATTTTCAATGTGAAAATACCCAATTTAGCTCTGAATAAAGCAGCAGAAGAAAAGCCAACATCTGGCACTCTTTATCTCAACTGATCCCAAGCGGCAGGCTAAACAAACAGGAAAAAACCCTTCTGCTCTCTGTTCTCCTCCCTCTCTCCCTGTTCCCGCCAGCGAGCATAGAGCTTTAACTGTCACATTACAAGACAGTTTCTTATTTATCCAGGGTACCTAACAATATTGGTAGGTTACCAGGATGACCACTAATTCCCACTGTGCTCGTACGTGGGCAGTGAGTAGGATCCCATGAACACTAAAATATTTTCAACTTGGTAAGTTGCGTAGTGAAGCACTCCATACCATGAGATGCTGGAGATGATAAAATGTGATCAAAAAGCTATTGTATTTTTTCCTTTTAGTCCCAGCGAGAGCTATTAAAACAGACAGCACCTCTAAAGCAGGAATTCTCTGATAAGCGACTTTCTGAAGGTCAAGAGAGTGTTATGGAGAAGTATCATTGTACAGCTAGTACTGCCTAGGAGAGGTTCTTAGGATGGATAGACCACTCTGATGTTTCTTGGCTATATAAAAATGTGAATGGACAAAAGCCAAATGCTTCTGTCCTGTGAGCTTACTGGAAATGATGTGAAGGTGGTGTGTTCACATCAAGAATGGTCTGGTAGGTCCTTCTCAGAGGCAGTGTATCAGTCTAAAGCACATTCTGTGCTAGATGTGTTTGGGTGGTTTTCACTCAGTTTGAAACATTAGCAGAGCAAAAACATCTCTTTTCAGAGTGCTTTAAAAGGAAGCTATCAATAAATTAGGTAAGTTGAGTTTGATAAGATTTTAAATGCGCTTTCAGCCCTCTTTTGTAACACTCTGGAGGACAATGGTTTCTTCCTCCTAAGGGACAAGCTTAATCTATGAGCTCTGTCATGGCTCGTTTCTGGTACATTGAAAACGCCATTTTAAAAAGTTTTGTATGACTGAGAAGAAAGTCTGGTAAAGGAAAAATAAACACATGCCTATGGTTTACGCTTTGTGTGAATAGCTAACATTGCCACCACTGTCAGCAGATTTAAAGAGGCCAAGTAGTTCATAACCTGGATAGCACGTGATAGACTTTACTTAAAACATATGAATGAAATAGAAGGTCCTGATGATGCCATCTGTTGCATGGCACTTATCCGATTGAGAAAGTTCCAAATAAACAGGAGATGAGGCCAAATGGCTGAAAGTGCTAAAAATACATTTTTCTTTGAATAAGCATCGTGTCAAACACTGTGAGATTTGTATACTCTTGGAAATGTAGAAGGTGGAGGAAGAATGCAGCATGCTGAGGGAACAGCTGCTGCAAAAAGTCATGCTATATAAAGGCAGGGGCTATAGTTCTGGTGTTCTTCCAGGGCTTTTTTCCCAGGCAGGACCCCATAAAGATAGCAATATGTAAACATTTCCCAGGTATCAGAGTTTTTACTTTCCATTTCATCCCCGTGTGACCCTGTAGAGCCTCAGTTCTTGGGCCCCAGTTGTCCTTGAATGCCTCCCCCGTAGGTGTTGTGTGTGTCTGCACCCTGCTTTGGAGTCTGTCTCCTGCTGTGAAGGCCATGGCCCCAGGAATAGAATGACTAGATGGGATTGGAATGGGGACTCCAGAATTTCTATCGTTTCTGATACTTTTCTAGTATCTTGTGATCTGTCTGCTGGCATACTTGTCCTCAGTGAGTGGCCTTCTTCATCAGGCTTTGGGGATTACAGGTAGCAGAGAGTTAAGTATATTTTTTGGCAACTATGTAGTGACTTTTCTGCCCCACAGTCCCCCAGCGTATCTAGGGGCTAAAGAACGGTCTTTTGATCTTGCCATCTCAGCCTCAGCCCCACACCCCCTATCTTAGGACAAAAGTACCACAGAGGAATCATAGTAAAACTTTAAGAAAACTGTTTCCATGCTACCTGGCGAGGCATGAGCTGCCAGCAGCGTGGAGGTTGGGTTGACAGGCCCGTTTGGTGGCTTCTGTTAGCCCAGCAGCAGGTGAGCAGCCCTGCAAGGCGGCCCGAGGCACTAGCAGTAGCACTTGTGTCAGCACAGAGCTCAGCAGGGCCCGAGCATTTGCTTATTTATAAAAGAGAAAAAGGCAGCTGAGTGTCTTAGTGCTAAAGGCACCCCACTTCCACGTTGCTGTGCTTTTGCTGTTACCGTTACAGGAGGTAACTTATTTATAGCAGTAATTGCACGTGGATTACCTTGGTGTCTCTGAACATGCTCCAGTGACTCCAGATGAACACCGTCTCCTTCAACCTCCTCACTCTGGTTTTGAAGGGATTTCTTGCACAAACAAGCACATTAAAACGTCCTCAGAGGATTTCTTGGGCAGCTCCCTGGATAAGCTTTTATCAGCACTTAACGATTCCCTCATCCTCTCTCCCCAGAGGCCCCTGTCTGTTCTGTGCGGGCACCTGGGAAGGTGGGGGAGGTCTGGAGGGGGCCTCTCCTGCTGCCCCGAGCAGGTACCTGCTTCCATTGCCCCCATCCTCTCCTAGTGCCCCTCCTTCTGCCTGGGGACAGGAGGGCAGGGGACCCTCTGCCTCTCCTGGAGCCTCCCCCTGCTCCTTCCTCCCTAAGGATGGTGGTGTGTGTGGGAGGGAGGGCTCCGCCAGTCCATTTCCCTGTCACATTCCCAAATGGACCTCGGCCTCTCCACTCCTCCCTCCTCGAGCTCAGTCCCGAGCAGATCCTTTGCCTGCCCACAGCACACACAGGGGCCACCTTTGCTGTCCTCCTGCCCAAGTGACAGAGATTCCACAGCTGCGGGCTGAATGGAGGCCATCCTGGAGGTTTTCTTTCTCATCAGCCCAGCCTGCCTGCTCCCACACTCTCGGTAGGCAGAGAGCAGTGGGAGAGCAGGGAGAGCAGCAAGATTCCTTGGCCTGTGAATAGAATTCTTCCAAGGGGGCAGAAGGAATTTGTGTGTGAGAAAGATATTCTAAGTGGGGCTGTACGTTCCTTCAGATCCAAACCCAAGGTCTGGTGACTTCAGTCGGTGTTTAGCGTATGTGGGAAAACAAAGGAGGCAGAAAGACCAGGCTGAAGCAGGATTGTGATCCCCCTCTTCCCAGGTATTCCCCTAAGGAATAAGCTGACAGCAATTTACCATCCTCCTTTGGTAACAGGATATCTTTGTCATATTTTCTGTGTAATACAATAATGCAAACAGTGGCAGCGAGAGCTATTAGGTATTCCTCAACCAAAGAAGTTTGACTTAAAATACAGAAAACTGGGGTATTCTTCAAATCGAGTAAGACTGTATGTAGGACTAACAACAGATTCATTCTTAGTGTGTATTGATGTGATCAGTATCCAGAACTCAGTAAACATAAGTCCAAAATATAGAAATAGAATATATGTAAATATTCTATGGCTATGCAAATAGATGAATGTGGTCAGAAGGAGCTGAAAATAAGGTGATAAGTGGTTGAAGTGTTATTTCTAGTTTTTCAAACTTACGCTTGATGCAGTCAGAACCTCATTCTTAATTTTAAGGCTTGGCTTTCAATTTCTTCTTGCAGAGACAAGGGAGGGGGTTAAGTTTTCCTGACATTCTGTCATCATTGCTGGAGTTTAGACCTAAGAGTTTTATAAAAAAGGAACGTATTGTGAGGCTTTGCTCACAGAAGTCGCACCGCGCTGTAGCTGTTAGCTGCTGAAGCTGGGCTTGGAGCAGCAGTATGGCTCTGCTCCTGGTAATTAACAGCAGCAGAATCCATCGACTGACATCTGCAGGTTTCCAGGAGGAGCAACGGGGATAGCTGACCATTCTTTCTAGAGAAATGAGAAGTAAGGATAAGATGGTATCGATAGGCTTTTATAATGAGAAGCATTTCAGTAGGTAGTTTTCCTCAGAGGAGACCGAAATAATAGCAAGTATGTTTGTATTTACAATGTCCTAATAATTTGTAATAGATTCTAATATTCAGCATTTCTTCCATTGCTAAATGTTGGACTCCAGGTTTCACTTTGCTGATGGACTCATTTCATCAGGGGACTGTGCTAGCTTAGATCAGCTGAATAGGCATCCTCTCAGGCATTCAAAATCCAAAACTTGCATTATAAAGTTCAATTCATGCTTAAAACCAGAGAATAATTTGGTTGGAAGGGGCCTTTGGAGGTGTTGCGGTCCATTCCCCCCTGCTCACAGCAGAGCCAAAGTCAGAGTTCAATCATTTGTGGGATCACTAGTTTATTTATATAGTAGGACGGGTCTCAAGCCCAGTGTAAGCTTTGGTTTCAAACGCAGGAAACGCTGCTACTGCATTTCACACTGCTGAGCTTATTTTGTGGCCTTTTCCTGCACTGATGCTGCAGAGTGAGCACTGGAATGAGAGGGAGATGCAAATGGTGATCCCTGAGGAGTCCAACTGTTTGCACTCTCCTTAGAGTGTTCCAAAACCAACCTGCAGAAAGGCATTGTTGATATTAAACTGCTGGTAACCTGGTCCTGAAATCCTTGGAGTCAGTAAAATCTTGCCTAATAAAGGACTTCAGGCTCCTGTGCAAATCTTTGTTCGTGAGATAATTTAAAAGCTGTACTGAAAACTGCATATTCAGAGTAACATCTCTAGATTTGGCCTTTAATTTACTTGAAAACGAAATAATTCTCATAAAGCAGTGGCTTAGTTTGGTCATAGCAAGAGCAATTCCCTCCTCTGTTTCTAAAGCAGGGAACATTCCCCTGCAGATTTTCAGTTTTCAAAGGCATAGAACTTGTGAAGAAAACATTATAAGTTCAATTAAATAGTGTTCAGAAAAATCTGCCCAGCTCCTGGTCTGTTATTGGATTCAGTAATAATGGCAGGGAAGCATATGTTTATAAATGATAAGGTGGCAGCTCAGCCTGTTGCCTCAGCGCTCAGTTGAAGCGATGGGTCCAGCCTCTTGTTAAGCCCGATACCACTGGTTATTTGTTAGTTTTCTTTCCCTGCCACTGCTTCCTCAGGCCATCAAGGTCAAACTTGCCAGCCGTAATAATTCCTGCAATTTGTCCTCCTTTGAAACTCTTGTCTAAATGCATTGAAGAGAATTTGCCTATGTTTCAAGGTCACGGAAAGCACAGCGAGGCTTAAGTTTAGGAATTTTGAGAGCCATGGTGCTATAACCTGCATCAACTGGTCTGAAAACAATTTCCATACTCAGCCTGACCTGGCAGGTACCTGCATTAGTTAACTGCCCTCCAAAATCAAAGGCATTTGAGTTGAAGAAGTACATTTAAGGTAACTACTAAACCTGCCTGCTTACAGTTACGAATTCGGCACTGTGAGCAATGGACTCAGTTTATCTTTTACCTCTTCTCACTTTATAAAGCTTTCTATAAGCTGTTACAATAATTGAACAGGGAGTGGATATTTGAGATGCCCACACTGGAAAGAGGCCTCTGCCAATGTCCCATGCAGTGTCAGCACAAATACTGTATCTCCACACTGAGCTGGGACTGCAAACCCAAACAGCACTTTGTTCCTACTGAAGCAGCATGAACATCAAAGCCTCTTTGCTTTGCTCACTGGAAGCACACTTGAACACATCCTAGATAAAATACAATATGCATGCCTTGAATAAAATATGCAAATTGGAAAGGATCCCATAGTTAAATAGAAAGTGAAATATGAAAGTTTTCCAATAATGTTATGATAATTGAACTATGTATCCATCCTCACCTGGCTCTGAAATAAATTGTGGTGGATTTGCAGTAAATTCCAAATGTTCCTATGTTATTAGGGAAGTAGATTTGAAGCTATTTCCAGGAAGATTTTTCATTGAAGGCGGTTCATTTAATGACAACAGGAATTAATCACAACTATATGAAAGTGAAATATGGGAAAGTAGTACTAATGTAGTTAGGATTGAAGTGGCAGTTGCTGACAATTTCCGTTTTAAAAGTGACATCACTTTTAAAAAATAAGTCTAATTGTTAAGATTTCTAGACTGATACTCTTGACCATATCAGTTTTGCTAACCCCAAATCTTCAGCTGCTGTTTGGGGCCCTCCTCTAGGCTCAGTTCCAGATGGCCGTAGTGACATTGAGCACTAATGCACGTGCATCCGGCGTGCGTTCATGCACTGAGACTCAACAGTCATCATGGCATTCGCTAGAGCTTATCCTTATTTCTTTCCTCTCTTCATAGGTAATAGAAATCTGGTATCCTTTCTTTTTCCTGTCTCTGGCTCTCTGCTGAAATGCACACAGATCGATTCTAAACCCGTTGTTCACCCCGACATTCTCCATCAAATGTGCATCTCTTTCCTGCAGGTCACAAGACAACATTTCATACAACACAGTAACTGGCTGGCAGAGGCACAAGCACCTCACCCTGAGGGGAGTCCTGCACTGATATCCCTCCCCTTTTTCCCATTGTTTGGGAGTCTTTAGACACCTGGCTTCTCTTGGGTTTGACTGACAGAGAAACTTCTAGAGATACAATCTCTGAAAGTTCAAAATATAAAAGAAAAATAGATTTAAAGCAGTAATTTTAACAATAGCATTATTTGGAGGAAGAATTGTTTTCTTAACACTTTCAGTAGTAATTCTGTAGTTAGCACTTCCCCCCCAAAAAAAAAATAAAAAACAAAAAACAAACAAACAAACAAAAAACAAAACTGTCAGTCAATAATAGAAAATTGTGGTTTTTTTCATTTATCTGTCAAGTTATCATGAGCACCTACAGCCCTAAAAGAAATTAAAGAAATCTGGATCCCTGCTCTGTTTTAAAGATCTGTCATCTCCAGTGCAAGAAAAGAACTGAACCTTTAAATCAGTTCTTGATTTTTTATTTCATCTTACAGATGTATAGTAGACACCTATACAGATGTGTAGGACACTTCTATTGAGTGGAAGTTTGAAAGATTTTGAGAGAGATTAAAAGGAAATTGTAGATGTTTGGGGCTACTTTTTAAAAGATTTAAATTGTTGTGTAACGGAAAAATATTTGTCTACTTAATATAAAACTAATGTAACTCTTTAGTAAACCATGTAATTTTATCAATATTAGTTTATATTTACCTGTGATTTCATTTTTTCCCCTCTCATGCTTGATTCAGACCTTAAGTGAAAAATACGGCTGAAATATGACAGTGCAATTTTGTCAGTTGTCTCTTTTGTCTGCTGAAAGATTGTCTGCTTAAAAAAAGTATTTCAAACACAAAACCGAAACCAATATTGTTTTACAGAATTTCTTTTGAACTTCACATTGAAAACTGGATAAATATTTTTTGATGGTAAAGGATTGAGAGAGTATCTTCTTTTATAATCAAAGAGAATAAATTAATATTGGAAAGATAAGAAACTTTCATATATTCTGATGCATCTCTGGCCTGGGGATACCTGGGACTCGGGAGACTTAGCCAGCAGCTGGGCTAGCAGAATGCATATTTCATGCCAGAAGCTGTCAGATAACACGCAAAAAGAAATGGAAGTTTGGATATGCATCAACCAGAAGGGTTGGGTCGAAACAGAGAGGAAGTGAGGATCCAGGGAGAGCTAGTGACTGCAGTGAAGGGACACGAGTGCCTGAATGAAGCTCATTCACAGAGAGTGCTGAAGGCAGTCCCATATAAGAAATACACAGCTATTAATTGATGACGTATCTCTTTTGTCAGCCCATGTTCTAGAAGTAAAGATGCTGGGAAAAGTGACAACACTTTATAGAGGATAACAGGAAGGACCTGAGAATAAATCTGATTTCTGAAGGGGAGGCAAATCAGCAAAAAATCTGATAAAGTATAGAAATCATTTATGCATGAAATGAAAGAATCTGCGTGGCTCATGTAGGGCTTACAGCTGTACGTAGCAGTCAGTAAGCATATGGATAAACAGCAGTCCAGCTGATAGATCTGAATTTAAAAAATGCTTTAGACTAAGTTTCTTATCTCAAGTTCTTCAAGAAACTGAGCTGACAAGGAATGAAAATGGGAGCTAATGCCATTATATGAGTCGAGGATGTCGCCTCACCTTGTGAATATTGCGTGCATTGTGATATGCTTGGGTCATTGCAGAAAGATCTATTAGAAGTAGGAGAGGCTGATGGAAAGGGTGACAAAGCTGATCAAAACTTCTGTATGAGAAGAGATTAGGAACAGAACAGCTCCTCATCTTGCTTGTGGATGAGTAGGGACGTGACAGGTATTCAATACAAGTGGTGCAAACTGGCTCAAGATGCCCCTTTATTGCAAACTACAGAGAGCACACCAGGGCAGGTAGCACCCAGTGCCTGCTGCGTTTGTATGTCTGTCTGAATAGTGGGAATTCCTAGTAGTGGGGAAAAGGTTTCATTGCTTTGGGGTTTTTGTCATACGCGGAGCCTTTGCAGGTCACCTGGAGTGGCAGCACTCCAAGCATGGTGTTACAGGAGAGTAGGGTACTTGGGAGATGAATTGCTCCTGTGCTTGAGAGCCCATCTTCTGCCAGGGCTATTCATTTCTATGCGGGGAATTTCAATTGCAGCACAATGTCGACCAAACAGCTGGGTTTCTGGACAACTAGGCTCATTTCTAAAGTTCAAATTCTGCCAAATTTAATAAGACAGAATCAAATGCGTTCAGATCAAAGCTGCCTACTTTTAATCTTCCTGCTTCCAATTTTAACGTGAGTCTCAGGACAGAGTAGCTTAGCTGAAAACAAAAATGACATCTATCTCTTTCCATAGGGTAAGTCCCAACCAAATTGTCTGCATTAAATCCTTGCATTTTAAATCTGAGAAGCAACCTTGTTCTAAAATCCTTATTAACTTTAATTCTTACATTACTTACTGTTCACATTACCAAATGCATAAGGGAATAGTCCATATTACCATATAAATTTCTTCACAGTGCAGTGTAAACTACCAGCAGAAGTCAACCTAGTAAGAAATTGTCTAACTTATAGAGGAAAGAAGCAAGTTCTCAGCTGGTGTAAACTGATATTCCTCTACTAAAGCTAATGGACTATGCCAATTAACAGTAGCTGAAGGTGCAGTGTTGGTATGCTTTTCTTCTCCTTTCCTCTTTACAGATCAGTCACTTGCCTTGATACAGTACTCTTTATGCAAGTAGGTAAACATGATTAATCATTATGAATTATTAAAAACAGACCTTGAAAGATAAAATTTCACCAGAATGTCTGAAGCAGGTAAGAGCTGTGAAAACTGGTTCCAAGAAGACAGAGTTCCATAAATTAGGGCTATAGTGGGCAAAAAAGTAATTAGACATCAAAGGAGCTAGGGATGCATTTCCTACCCAGTGTGCATGTGTAAATGCCCTTAATTGCAGATATGCACACACCTTGACAGTAGGAGTTGGCAGCCAGAATGCAGAAAATGCCAGAACACAACTTTGCCTTTCAAATCAGGCAATGGAAATACTAAGTTGAGGACAGAACATCTGAAAGGTCATATCTGTTGCTTTAATCTTAACCATATCTGTGCTCGCCTGCAGATATCCCAGCTATCAGAAGTATGAAGACCTGCCAGCCTAAGGGAGCAGGTATAGATCCCGTATCCATACCGTGCTTTGCAGGGAGAGCAGAAGGGTTTTGCAGGGGCCAGTCACCAGCCATGCCACAGTACTGTCTGCTAACTCCATCCTCTGAAATAAATTGAAATAACTTCAGATACTGCTCAATGTGTCAAGTACAGTTGAATACAACCCAGATAAAGCAGGGCATATTATTTCTTCTGAGAGTAATATTATATTTTTTATCAGAGTAATAATTTAAATTACCTGTTCGTGTTATGTCAGTTTTCCCTCCCCTGGACTTAATGATTAGACAATGTTGTAAATGGCAATTTAAGTACACAGTGTTGAAATTCAGTACTACTGCCAAGGCAGGAGTCTGCGTGCTTTATGGCATTCTCAATATAATTTTACAGTACTAGCAGTGCAGAGCCCGAGGGAATGCACCCAATAAAAGCAGCGATCAGGAAATGTGGCTAACGGGTTTCTTGCGCGCGTTAGCCAGTTGCCAGTCTCCACTCACTCAAGTTAATGGGCAGAGTGTGCCATTTCCTGTAGGAAAGGCAGCAGAGTCCATGCCAGGGCAAAATTCCCAGTGCTAATTAGAAAAACATCTGTAGCTATTTGGAAATAGAAGTAATCAAACTTAATTACGGAAATTTATTTAAAGTAAGGCTTTTTGCATGTTCTTTCAATTTATTTTTTTTTCTATCAAAGAACTACTAG
This sequence comes from Scolopax minor, assembly GCA_028566535.1. NCBI lineage: Eukaryota > Metazoa > Chordata > Aves > Charadriiformes > Scolopacidae > Scolopax > Scolopax minor. Next base: position 56,414,793 of record JAOXNG010000012.1, read on the forward strand.
TAGAATGGCAGAGAAGAAAAGGGAAGTAGCTGTTTTTTATAACCCAGCATCAGGAAAATTTTTAAGCAAATTTGCGTAAGTTTTATAAATTGCCAAGACTTGTAATTTTAACTACAGTGTTAAAACCCAACTTTACAAACTTCCTTATGCTCTGCTACTTGTGCTAAAAAAGTTATCTCTTCACAGATTTTAAATTTGAACCTTTGTGATCTAGATATAGGGATTTTGAATGGGAGGGAAAAAATCTACATTATTAAAAGGCATATTCAGTAGTAAATAGTCTCTGTACTTTCAGGTGCTCTATCCCAGATATGGCTTAGAAACATAAGGCTGAAGTGTCATTGCCTTCTGTTTTCCTCAACTATGCAGTAAATAGTTATTCCAACAGTTTTTAGACCATTTTTTCTACATACACTCATCTACTACCTGCTTTTTATCCTTGCCAATCAGATCAATTTGGTGCAATCTAGTTGACATGACTCATAAAAATGCACACTGCCAAAGCTCTCTCTTTACATGGCTGTAACAATGGATATTTGAAAGGTTTGTGACGATAACTGAACTTCCTGAGTGCAGATTCTCCTTTGTATATGTGTGTAATACATGTATGTAAACCTTGTGTGCAAGATTGCAGTTTTTACACACCCTCTGAGTGCCCTCACTCAGGTAGGTCTGAGCAAGACCATTGCATTGAAGTGCTTTATTACACTCTCCTGACTGGCCTATAAATCACAGAAGCCTTCACTGTCTTCATGGCTTAAGTGGAGACAGATTAATTCTGAATCTAAACCTAACTTTAAAAAAAATAAATTAGCTGGGTTTTTATTATAGGGTAAGTTGGCTCTTCTGAAAGAGTTCAGATGGTTGTAAGGGTTTGCATGATGGCAGAAGACAAAGTCATTCAGACAGTATAATCTGATCGTTCTTAACTAGAGTCCAAATCGAGGAATCTCTGACTTTCTGTTCTTAAAAGTGCTATCAATTTCTACCTTCCTCTGTCCTTTTTGTCTCTGCTAACAATGCTTCCTTGTTCTTAAGTGTCCTTGGATTTCAGTGTTAAACATTAATGACTGGCAAGTCAGGTTTCTTGCCAAGATGTATTTTCCTCAGATAAAGTGTGAAACTTGCCCACTCAAACATGGAGAATTATGATCTAGTGAATGATTGCTGTATAAACAGTTGTTTGGCCCAAGCAATGTCCTGCTTCTTCCCTTTTACTTTTTCTCTCCTTTTTATTCCTGTCACGCATCCATCTAGAGGCAAATTCAGTACAAATATTCCCGTTTTTTTCTCCCAGATCAGAGCTGGACTTTAAGTCGTTCTTTCCCTTTAGGAACCTTGCAACGGGACAAAAAAATATTTCCAAAATATTCCTGCTTACAGGATGCTCCCATGCATTCCTATCCCCCAGTCACAGCTTGGTGAGTGCTGACTTCTGCAGATCACCAACTCAGGAACTAAATAGATCATGTAGAGTTACCGAGAACCAGAACCTGACTGTGACTGGTACTGAGCACAGCCACGTTGGCTTCTGATGATGGGAGTCTCTCTGAAAATGCAGAGTGAAATGCAAATAGGTATTTCTGTGTCTAGCAGTGTTATACGGCTGTTGGGCCAATAAATCTATTTCACACTGATCTCTGACTGCAATAAAAGAAAGCCTTCTGTTTATTTCTGAGGAACACTGGATGTTCCAATGTATGTTTCCAATTTGTCACTTGAATTTTGAATTCTCCTGGTATGTCTTACAAAATATCTAAAGGAAAAAAAGAGGCAAAAAAAAATGTTAGAACTCAGGGTATGTGATCTGACAGAGCTGAGAAATTATATACACAGACATTCACAACCTGTCTGGATAATTTGTTGAGCTATTGTTTGAGTCATTATGCTTGAGGCTCTCTTTCAATCACATGTGCAATGGGCACCTCACTACTTGCTGTCCTCTCAAGGCAGGCAAAATTTGCTGTGCTATTTAAAGCCATATTACCAAGATGATGCTGCCTACAAGACAGAAGGATAAATAATTGAGAGAATAAGCATTTTATATTGAACTTGCGTGGATTTACGTGGCTTTTGTGCTTTCTTGAATAAGGAATTGTGGGCTTAAACTGCAAATGTAAAAATGTTCATTTTTTTTCAGTGATGTCTATCATTTTCTCCACATGAAACCCTATACGAATACAGTGGAGTAGTTTAGATTCTCTAAGCCTCTATATTAGTCTACCAAGAGGTGGCTGACTGTCATATTTTCTTTTCCTTTGTGCTCATTTGATTACATGTATTTGCTGTTTTCATCACTTCAGATACAAAATACAGAAAGCTGGTCTTCAGATTAAATAAACCCAGAAGCTCCAAGCCATAATCAGAGAAAATCATTGTGTTTATCTTTGTCTCTTTTCATAACCAAGCAAATCTTTAAGGGTTATTTTGCTAAGACAAAACTGTGAATCAGCTGGGTGTGCACGGTCAGTGAACAAGTTGGTGATTCTTAATCGCGGTGTAAGCCTCCTGGCTCTCACCTCTTTCCTTTGTTTTAGTTCAATTGCTTCCTGAAATATTTTGGTCCCTCTTCTCTTCCATAGCCCTTCATTTGCTGGCCTATTCCAGACTCACTTTCCTGCATCTCTGTAATAACCTTTATGCTCTTTGTCTATTTCCTTATCATGTTCCACATCACAGCAAAGTCACCCTGGTCTTAAACCATGCAACTCTTCCCTAAATTCCACACTCCACCTTTTAACATAGTTCAGCTAGAGTTGAATCCCGCAGCTTTTTGCAGAGCTTCCAGAAAAGGCCTCTACTTCATAGACCAAAAAAAATCAAATACCATGCACAGTTCATGGATGAGTAAGAGTGTCTGGAGAGCATGTCCTCTGCGAATTTTTTGCCTCTTTTCCTCATTGGCTTAAATTAGATATGACTTTGGGTTTGTGATCGAGAGTGGCACAAGGTGTAGGAGACAAAGAGGTTAGATGTAATTTTCTTGTCATCTTCTGTCCCTTTCTTTTTAAACGTTTTCCCTCAGATGCATTCCGTCCTCCTTTTAACTGCCAATGCATTGTGCTGGTTTGAGCTTCAACTCTAATAAAAAACTGGAAATAGAAAAATGTTTTCAACAGTTGGCACTTCCTTATCGATAGTATCCTGAAGTCTCACTGTCAGCCTGCAAAGAACAGATTATGAACAAAGTGGACACTGAGGCAATTTACATTATAATTAATTTTCCTTTTCTTTCCCAAGAGACACTGGAGAGTGTGTGTGTACATGGCTGGAATCTAGTGCCATCTATACAGTCACAGTGAAAACTCTGGGCTTCTTGTCCATTTTAGCAGATTATTACAACAATCTATACTGTTTAAATTAAACTATCATATTTCAGAATGTCCATGGGATTTTCGCTCTTTATCCTGCCTTTTACCTGGAAGACAGTAGGTAAAAATTACCAGTTCTGTAGTTTGTAACGTTAGGATTTTAAAAATAATTACTATGTCTTTTCTGCATAAGATTCTAATAAGCCTAAGAACAGCTTTTACTGTGAATTTAGTGACTGTTTATAGGGATTCCATTAAGCCCTACTGAACTTAATGTACTTAATTTCATTGCTCAGATAATATAATTTTATGTGAATTTAAGAACAAAAGTGTGATTAAACAAGGAACATCTAAGCTTTGCAAAATAAAGATAAGTCTTTAAACATCCAATTATTTTTTTAGTTTGCCCATTGAAGAGCAGCAATGTTGGTCTTTAAACGTAGTCTATTTAATGGGTATCCATAATTTTGACCTATAGAGACCATCTATATAGTGCTATACTTCTCACTAATGATTAAGATGCTTAAGGTAGCTTAGGAAATCTGAAAAATGAATTTAAGGTCTTCAAATGCTGGAAGTTACTGCTAACAGAAATGTCTGAATAGACATTTCAGATACACTGAATATCTGAATACACTTTAATTCAAATCTCTTGTCAAGTTCTAAATATGTAGAAACATTTATTAGCAACAAAGCTTCAACCAAGTCTTTGCAATCAAGAGATAATTCTGTTTTTTTCTGTAAATCTCTGGGGGACTTGGCACTCCTCTGGTTATAGTTGTGACAGGGTAGTAGGAGCTCAGTGAGAAGACTGGGGACACTGGAGAACACGCTGTGAAACTCGGTTCCAAACTGGTGCCGTTTACCACAGTGCTGAACGAACTAATTTCACTTGGTGGTTACCCTCTCAACATTAAATGCTTTCATTTTGGTACCTTTGTTAACCAGACTGAAAAAAAATAATTGTTGATTAATATATAGATCTCTTAGGTGGAAGTAAATCACATGAATCTGTATGTGAATTGGTCCAGTGAGTTCTATAGCACTATTTTCAATTGAAGTAAATTCAACTTAGTGATATTGTAGCCAGAACTTTGTAGTACATAAAAATACAAAATAAGTTGATGTAGGAGAAGCAAATAAGATTACACAATTAACGCTGACAGTGTAATTTCCACACTGTACATCTCTTAAAGGCAGTAAATAGTGATGGAGTATTTTATGTGGCTTTTATCTTCTTGAATGCAATTATCTCCATCAGTCTCTAGACATTTTTATCTTCATGGGGGATTTTTGGTAGAAGTGAAGTAGCAGTAACTTGGAAAATCTAGTGTACATTTATTTTCTTTGTTACAAAACAGGAAGCCTATGAATACTGTGTGTTACATGGGTAGTGTAACGTACAGATTTGCTGCAATTTGATCATTATTTGGCTTTCTGTATTTTCCACTGTATCCAATAAAATAAGATAGAAATTGCAGTAAAGTGTTAGATCAACCTAAATTAGTCAAGACTGGTAATAATGATCATCCTTACTGCTTCTCTCCATGTCAGAAAAGCGGTGATTGAAGCTTGCTGCTATTGCTCTTGTTTCCAGTCATTTGAAGAAGAATTTTGCCTAAATAGGAAGATCAGGACAGCTTTTGTATTTATTTCAGTCTTGATGATTTTAGATTTTAGAGTTTCAGCCATGCATGCACCACATTTTTTTTTCATGAGGTTTCACTTATCGAGATAATATAACCTTCACTTAGAAACAGCAGAAGACAATTTAATTGTTTTTAATTTGTCAGGTGACATCCAGAATATTTTATTAATTTGTTTAACTGTTCCTCTGCCAAGAAATAAAATTACCTTTGTACTAAGACTAAGCAGTCTGCCTTAGTACTTTGCACCACCAGAGCATAAAACTGTGCTTAAATCCTTCATAATAAGTGAACAATATATATATTTCAAACATTTTTTTTTAACTTGTGTCCTATTTCTTTCTGTCATTTATATTAATGTTATTAGAATCTCAGACTCCTGTTTTATTTTGGTCACTGCCAATTTCTACAGAAAGAATTAAAATGTATTCGAATTTATTTCTTTTATTATAAAGTAGTTGTTTGTCTTTTTATTGTACTGTCCCTGAGAACTGTTCATTTATGTCTTAAGTTGCTGACTGCTCTCAAGCTCCATTGAAGCAGGTAGGAATTAGAAGTGTTTAACAACTGGCAAAGTCAAGTGGTTGCTGCAGAAAAAGCAAACTCTAGCCACTTTCAGAAGTGGACTTTCTTGAGTGGAACTCTTGTTTATATAAGGCACCCTTTCCATCAAATGGAGTTGCTGCTTCTGCTTCAGCATAAAGTAACATACTTTTATAACATCTACATCAGTGCATGTCAAAATAAGGACTCTGGAAAACATTTCTTTCCAAAAAAATTAAATGAAATCATGCTGTTCATCCATTTTTTAAATATCAAGATAGCAAGAGAATCCCATTTTGCTATTATTTTGTGAAAAGAAATATGCATTTCCTGTATCAGTACATTTTTGATGCAAACTTTTCAAAATAATGAATTCATTTTATTTTTGGGGTTTTTTTATGAGCCCACACAAATACTGAGATTGCAGGACCAACAATATGCACAATTGAGCCCCCCACCATGCAAGGGAGGTATAACAGTGAGGCAAATAGAAGATGGAAAACTATCTGGGCATTGAGTTGATAATACCTGATTTATATCTGTTGTGATACAGACAAGTATCAAAGTTAGTATATACATGTATTTTTAAGACTATTATATGTAATTTTTTCCCTCTGTGCCCCTCCTTTTAAGATGCTACCGACAGTAGTGTTTCATCTCTTTTTCCCAGCAGACAAGGCTATTTTATTTCAGCTCTCAAATATCTGGGCAAACATTTATCCAATCTGCAGAAGAACTTGAGAGAGAGCCATAAAGGGGGAGAAGTCATTGTATTTCATGCTGTCATGGACCTGGAAGAGACATCAATCTCATCTTCCCCTTGTCTGAAGACAAAATAATTGATAATTATATTTTTTCCTCCTCTACCACCAAGACATTGTTCATCTCATGAAATTTTAGTGTCTGTGGGTATAGGCTTCCATTTGTAATGTCTGGTATGGCTCTTAGGGAAGCTACGTCTGCAGCAGCAGCTTTCAAACAGCCTGCTGCTGTACCTGGTTTGCAACAGGGTTCTTTCATTGGAGGTTTGCCTCCAAGAATACTGATAGGAAGTTTCTTTTCTGAACGTAGAAACCTTTTTAAATTGGTAGGAATCATTTCTGTATCATTTTGGAGAGATACCGTGTTTGTCATCACCTCAGGGAAGTTAAAAAAAAAATAAATGTACCTGTCCTTTGGCACTGAAAAGCAAAAGGAAAGGAAAGAGATGCCATAGCTGTACCTCGGGGCCCACTGCAGTTTATTTCATGCAGCTGGTGCCATCACCTTGCAACGCAGAAGCCCACGATCTTCCAGTAACTGGAAGCCCCAAATAGATCTGACTCCTTTGAATTCTGTGGCCAGCTGTTGGGCAAAGTGTCACCAAACAGTTCTTCTGAAGCACACTTATTCACGCTCAATCGAGCTCTATCACTAATAAAGTGTGCTTTTTTCTCTGTGTATAGACACATTTGGGTTTTTTAGGTTAGTAATTTACATTTGGTAGGTGTCATGATTTAACCCCAGCTGGTAACTAAGTACCACACAGCTGCTGGCTCGCTCACTCCCCCTGATTGGGGTGGGGGAGAATCACAGCACTGAAAGTGAGAAAACTCATGGGTTGAGATAAAGACAGCTTAATAGCTAAAGCAAAGGCCCTGCATGCAATCCAAGAAAAGCAAGGACTCCCACGCTGCTTCCCATCATCAGGAAGGCGTTCAGCCTTCTCCAGGGAAGCAGGGCCCCAGTGTGTGATGGCTATTTGGGAAAACAAAGTCCTGGAAACAAATTTCCTTGAACTCTGGGGAAAATTCAGATTCAATTCCATGCCTGACCTTGGCAGGATAATCCATCTCTCTGCGGGCTTAAAATGTGAAAAATGAAATGGTAAGATTCAGATTTTCTACAGAAAAATTCTGAAAGATGTAGAAATTACAGGATAAGGGAATCTACTGCACTTCAAGGTGCATTTGTAAACATAGGCGTGAACATTGTTTTAAAGTATCCAAACATTGCATTTTATGTGTATTTTGAAAATGTAGATTTTTTCCTTGTCAGCAAAAAAATCAATACAGTGCTGTCCAAATTGCTCAGCCATTAGCCTTTCTAGTGACCGCAGTACTCTCAACCTTAGTTGTAGAACTTCATTTAATTAAATCTTCATTCACTGTAGGAAGGATGAGGAAGTGAATCATGTCTCAATAATGGAAATCTGGCAGGGGAAGGGATTGTCACGTGTGTTGCAATAACAACCACAAGGTAGTAGGTCATTTCCAGGTCTATGTTTGAGGCAGAAGCTTTGCCTCAGGTGTCTCGAACTGGAATTGTCAAAATGTCCAGGTCCCACCAAAGTCAATGGGCTTTACGCTGTAAACCTAATAGTTCAGAACCAACGTAGATGTTATATTAAAGCTTATCTAGTTGCTTTTCTGTGTGCCAAATTCTTTACATAATAGTATCATTATTGACAGCATTCTGAAAAGTTTCTCTAAGTTATGGCAACAATTTTAAAGCAGAAAAAATTTGGTCTTAGAGAAGGCTGACTTGTGAGAAGCTTCTGGTTCAAAGAACCCCACCTTTCTTCTGTTCCCTGGGGATAGTGAATTGTTTTTGGAAATTCTCTCTTTGCTTAGCTGTCTGTTACAGTAATAGCATGACTGAAATGCCTTAATACCCTGTCATCATAAACAGTTTATGCAAGATGCTGTGTAGGTGCACCAACCCCTCCCTCTTCCAGGTCCTTAGGTGACCAGAAATGGCAAAGGGAGTAGCAAAGACATAGGAGTGAGGAAATTAGAGTCTTCACCCATTGATAGATATAGCAAAATTCAGAATCCCAAACTGACTAATGCTCAGCATACACTGCTCTCCTGGGTGACAGAGGAAAGTTAGGTTGGGAGCAGCTGCCCCTCCAGCCCATGGCTCCCTCCTAGCCCAGTCTGGGGACCCAGGGACCTGGAGCCTCGTTGTATTCAGATATATCCATGTAATGTCCTTGGCTTTGCTGGGTTTACATGAATGCTCCTAAGAGTTTACCTCAGTTTTGGTAACCTTAAATTTAATATTAAAACAAAGGAACCGTGGAAGTAATTTTGACATGGGAGATGCTACACAGGTTTCCTGCACAGCTCTGCCAATGCACTAAAGATCAAAATGACCTGTGCTTGGTGCTATTTTGGGGTTCTGGCAGAGGAGTTGCAGTGACAGTTTGAAAACCAGACAATTAAACTGGAAGAGTGAGCTGTTTAAATATAATTGGAGAAAGCACCTGATAGGAACCTGCAAGTACTGTGCTTGCATCCACCAAAGAACAGAGCAATAACTTGCACTTTCTGGCTCTCTGTTCTGTTGTCTGAAAAGTCTCAGATGAACCAGTTTAATCAGTCACTGGAAAGAACAAGTTTGAAAAAGTCAGAGGCAGGTTTCTGAAAGCCCTGTCTTCTTTTCATCAGATAAGTCAATAGCTTTCATCAGATAAGCCAGTGCACATGTTGGGAAGGGAATATGAATCCTGTCCCCACAACTTGATTTTTCTGCCAATCCAAAATAACAGTTCCCCCAGTCGAGGAGTGGCACGCTCGCGGTTGGGGTACATGAAAAATACAACAGAATGTACTCAGATTCCTCAGAAGTGGGTCAGGACATTAGATTTTAGGGCTAGTTTTAAGCTTGCAGAAGGTTTTCGGCATAATTATTCATTGTCCAGGTAGCCTAGTTCTAGAGGAAGCTGAACTGGAAATTCACTTCATGGAATGCATGGAATATATTTTTCTCAGAAAAATCTGAGAAATGGGAATGTGATTGCTAAAATAGAGCAAGGAGGTGAATTCTTTTCCTATATCTCTTAATCTTTGTATGAAGAGAGAAGTAATGAGAGACAGCTGTAGAGTCCTGGGGGGCAAGAAGGGTATTAATGAAAGAATAATCAGCTGTACTGTATAAATTATTGCAGGTAGTTTCCAATGACTTAATAAAATTACAATATAATCGAATATCAGTATAGTATTTCCTTCCCATCTTTCCTTGTTCTTCCTCATCTAGAAAACATATCTTTTCCTGTGAAAAAAATTTTGGCTTGAGCAATAGTATCTGAAGTTATTAATGCTCCTTATTCTTCTGCTCTGCAGGGTTTCCTGTCCAGACGAATGACTCGGAGCACTGGCTGTTCCAGCATTCGTTTCAGGGCTGCATGCAGTTCATCCACGTGGATGATCAGCTGGTGGATTTGCACGCCGTGGAGCAAGGCCAGCTGGGAAGCTTCGCCAACGTCACCATCGACATGTGTGCCATTATTGACAGGTAAGTTACGGAGGCATCACTGATACATGTCCTGCATGTTCTGAAAACACACAGTGATGTAGAAAAGATGGTTTCCACATTGCCAGTAATCGTGTCAAGGCAGTCTTACCTTTCCAGCAGTGGGAACCGTGCTCAAACGGTGGAGATGATGGTTTAAGTTGTAGATTGCACAGTGTACCGTGGAAGGCATATCTCTGATCTCCTCACTCTCAGTCAAAGGAGGAGGTGAAAAGCTCTTGTAAGTCAGATTCAGTCCATGGGCCAACAATATGGCTGCCTCGAATAGTGGCAACTCTCCAGAAAAGTCACACATTTTGTCTGTTTCTTAAGTGGCTCTTACGGACATCTTTTTGCTACTGGAAGTTTTTCTTTCTACTTTCTGGCTTCAGTCCCTTCTGGCTTCATTGAATTCTTCAGAGAACTAAAATAGTTCCACATATTTGCACAACTGTGCATGTAATAAATGCTTAAAACTTATTGTGCTTTAGTATTATAATAATATTGTGTTTTATAGTGGTGATTTATTTTTTTTAAAAACTGAGGAGAGTAGTTCAGAATTATAGCAGGCTTTGCTTTATACCCTACTTCTTTAACCACTTACTTGTGTTAATTTCTGTTGCTCCTGATTAATAGTTTAATAGTTGGTAAAAAAAAAAAAAAAAAAAAAAGATTAGGGAAGACAGGGAAGGAGCAAGTAGCCCAACTCCTGAGTGCAGGCAGCCCAGCTTCTCATGGAAACTACCTACATATGGAACACACTGCAAGTCTGCTGGGAAGCTGGAAATGGCTTTTTAGAATCTTGCTTTGAAAGAAGCAAAGATTAAGAAGAATAATTCAGGTAACAAGCAACCACTGGAGTTCATGTAGTCCCAAACCCACTCAACACAGGGCCAACTTCAAAGCTACGTCAGGTTTCTCAGGGCCATGTCCAGTCAAGTTTTGAGTAACTCTGTGATGGAGATTCCACAGGCTAAGTCACTCTAGATATCATCAGCAAAGATCTGCATATTTATGGTAAAGAAATGCATGTGCTTTTAATTTGCTACTGTAAGTTAAGAGAATCCCAAAGGCAGAAATGCTGCTGTGAAGAAAGGGAATATGGCATACTGGTTTGGCACGCCTTGTCTTCCTGAAATGCAGACACCAGGTTGCAGTAAACAAGTTGTGGTGGGTTGACCATGTCCAGCAGCCAGACATCTGCTGTACCTTTTGCTTGCTCCTCTCTCTGGGGAGATGAGGAATAAAATAGAAGGAAGGTGAGAAGGCTCGTGTATTAAGATGGCAGTTTAATAAAAATGGAAGTTTAATAAGAAATGCAAAAGCTGCACCTGCAAGCTCCGTTCCTTGAGTTTTTATTGCTGAGCATGATGTTGTATAGTAGGGGACACTCCTGTGGCCAGTCTGGGACAGTGGTCCCAGCTGTATCCCCTCCTCACCTCTTGTCTGCCCCTTTGTGGAGAGAAAGCCTTGATGCTGTGCGAGCCCTGGGGAGCAGCACCGCGGTAGCGGTGTGTTACCAGCCCCGTTGGGGCCAGGAGTGGGAAGCACAGCACCACGTGGGCTGCTGTGAAGAAGACTTAACTGAGCCAGACCTGGGGCAATGTTAGAGTCGGGTCAGTGTTGAGGAGGGTGCTTTGAGGTGCACCAGTGAGTCCTTCTGGCCCGTCGTGCCACTTCCTAGTGCTGCTGCTCATGGGCCTGTTGAGGGTTACAGTTGTAATGGGAAAAAGAAGTGAAGAAGGGCAGAAGTTTGTTCTATCTCCTCAGATACAGCTGAAATCAGAAAGGCCTCCCATGATTAGTATTTGGTAGTTTGAATTGCTTAGCTCTATTTTGAATATTTGTTTTGGGGAATGTAAACTGACTTGGAAGAAAGGATGTGAAGATGCATCTGATTAAGTCTCTGCTTTTTCCCCGGTGGGTAAACCTAAGTTTATGTGATAATGTGTATTGATCCTGCTTATGGCAGTGTCTATTAGAAATTATTCCATCATCATAGTGAAGCTAATCAGAATTAGGCTTTTGCAATGTATTACAATGTAATTAGAATTAACATACAATGTATGTTAATTAGAATCAGAGCTTTACAATGAATTTTTGAAAAATAAGAATTAAAGCTTCCTATATGTCAAACAGCTTACTTTTGAAGTGAACTTCCTGTAGAAGTTGCTATCTATAAGGTATTTCTTCTGATAATATAATATAATATATCCAAATATTTCACATACTTAATATAATGCCATAAGCCATATGTGATTTTATATGAAATACCTTTTACTATATTAAAATATTATAATGCTTGATGTATGTAACATGCATGAGATATTAGGTTTATTTGGTATAGTTTTTATATACAACATTTGTATTTAGACTTTATTTTAATATAAATAGCAGTGGTTTATGTAAGTTTATCTATGTATGTTTTCTTTATGTAAGAAAACATATTCTCACTTCACTTCTCTCTTTGGCCACCTTGGACCCTGATATCATCTTTATTATATTAACTAAAACTGCATGCCATATATTTATGCTTTCTAAGCCCTGGAAGATTGTGTTGCAAGCAGAGTATCCATTGTACAATTGTAGGAAATTAGACTAGTACCCAAAGAGTTTTCTAGGGTGGGTTCTGGTTTTGTTAAGGACTGAGATGTAATCTCCTTTGCTGTTTTCCCAGGATCACATTTATTTCTTTGTAGTTTGTTGTTGTTTTCCCAGGATCACGTTTATTTCTTTGTAGTTTGCACTTTAAAGCAGACCCTGAGTAAGAAGTAATATTGCCAAGCTCTAGATCTGACTGCATTTTCGTGGCTGTCTTATTAACATCTGCAAGTAAGAGTCTACTTCTGTTACAGTATGTCTCCATATATAACATTTTATATGTGGCTTTCTTTTAGAGGACCCAAGAGCCATGTGTGCTATATATTAGCGTAATCTCATTTCCTTTGAAAGGGGCAGGTACCTGTGGCTGTGATACCGGGCTCCTCTGGCTTTTTTAAACTTGTTTGGCTCTGAATTGTAAAGGCTCTGGTCATCATCAGCATGGAAATTGCTTTTGCAGCCACACTTCAGTGAAGCCCCCCACTGGGCAAAATGATGAGCTGTCACATTGAATTATTTTTACTGCAGACTTCAGCCATTTGGTTGGGGGGAAAAACCCGTGGAGTTGTGAAAGGTGGCATTTTTCATCATTAGCC
>JAOXNG010000012.1:56450706-56462496 GCA_028566535.1 Scolopax minor
GCCCAGAACTGGATGCAGGATTCCAGTTGTGGCCTCACCAGTGCAGAGCAGAGGGGGAGAATGACCTCCCTCCACCTCCTAGCCTCCATTTGTGGTAATTCTTAGCATTCTGTTTGCCTGTTTTGGCTGCTTTTCAACATTAAGCTGCTAGTTACATAAAGTTTACCACAGTCTGTGGGAAGACCTGGGTGTTTGGTGTCATGGTTTTTGATCATTCCTCTCTTCCTCCAGGCTCCAGCTCAGGCAAGGGAAGTGTGAGGGATTGTTGGTTAAATGCCATGACAGAGAAGGCCCTGTTAAGAGTGCTGCATTGGCACACCTCAGACAGCAAGGGAGTGGAGTCATTTTAAAAGCTTAATTTGAACATTTCCCCCCCCCAGATACCTTCCTGGAGAGCCCCCCAGGACCCAGGTACGGCAGCAGCAGCACCAGAATGGCCACTGGGCATCCTGTGGCTCATCAGCCTCTTCAGAGTGGTAGATGGAAATAAAACCCATGTCTATGAATTAGGCTACAGCCCTAATTTTATTAGAACAGTGCATTTGGGAATTAATGGGAGATCCTTTGACACCATGTACATTTCAAGATTTTATTGTTAATATTGGGCTGTAGGAAGTTTCCAGAACATGGCAGAAATTAAAATGTATTAGGATATAAGAGTAACAAATTGTGACAGCCTAAGAAGAGGTCAGAACGAGGCACTGACATTTTAAAGCATATGTTCACATATCTTGAATGTTTCTTTGGAGTAATAAAACTGAGGTACTTATCCCTGCTGGCTGCTAATGATCTTGTGGTATTTTTCATGAGGATAGCATAATTAAGCTATGTGTCCTAACTTCAGTAACTCTTATCTGCCATTCTTATTTCCCCATGTGTCTCTGGCTTCTTGTGCTTTTAGTTTCTTTACCTGTAGGTTCCTTTTCAGGTAAAATTAATCACGCATCCTGGGCTTTGCCTTACAGTCAATACCTGACAGCACATATTCCATTGTTTTCATTCAATTAAATCCTGTTGAGAGCCTTGGTGTAAACAGTGTGATCTCATGTTTCACTCTTGGGTAACTCCAGGATGCTCAGACACTGGCCTTTTATGACTGTACGATACATCACTTCTAGTCTAGTAGGAATCCTGGCTCACATGAGGCCCTTGCAAATTATCTTGGATTTAGAGACCCTCATCTCAGGATTTAAAATAAAGGAAATAACCTCTTTTCAAACCTATGAGGAAAATAACTACAAGTCTTAGTATGTTTTAAAAATCATGTCTGAAATTATTGGTGGGAATAACCAGCAAAGGCAGCAAGAAAGGATTCTACACCTTGACAGCAAAAGGAGGACTAGGGAAAACGGAGGCTGAATGGGGCAGGAAAACTGGGGAAAAATAATACAGAAAGGGCTAAAGTAATGAATGCTTTTTTTGCCTCAGTCTTTGCCAGTAAAATTGGCCTTCAGGAATCCTGGATGCCTCAGACCAGAAGCAAATTCTGGAAAAAGGAAGATGTTCCTTCTGTGGAGGAGGACCAGGTTAGAGAGCACTTGTAACAAATTTGATGTAGATGTCTATGGGGCCTCATGACTTGCACTCACAAGTGCAACAGGCCAATAGCACTGCCCGTCCAGTTGAAGGCAAGTGTCTAGTGGTCACTTAATTAATACCCCAGGTATCAATACTGAGACCAATTCCCTTTAGTATTTGCATTAATGACCTGGGTGCTGGGGCAAATAGCACCCTCAGCAAATTTGCAGATGATATAAAATAGGGAGGAGGAGCCAACATATCAGAAGGTTGTGGTGACATCCAGGGAGACATCAGAAGGCTGGAGAAATGGGCTGACAGGAACCTTATGAAATTCAGCAATGGTAAATGAAAAGTCCTGATCCTGGGGTGAATTAACCCCATGCACCAGTACAAGGAGAAGGCTCACCAGCTGGAAAGCAACTTGGCAGAAAAGGTCCTGGTGGTCTTAACGGACACCAAGCTCACCATGAACCAGCAGTGCATCCTTGTGGCAAAGTGGATGAGCAGTATCTTGGGCTGCATTAGGAGTATTGCCAGCAGGGTGAGGGAGGTGATACTTCTCTTTTGTTCAGCGCTGGTGAGGCCACACCTGGAGTACTGTGCCCAGTTCTGGGGCCCCCAGTACAAGAGACACATGGAGGTACTGGAGAGAGTCCAGCAAAGGGCTACTAAGATGATAAAGGGCCTAGAACATCTCTCCTAGGAGGAAAGGCTAAGAGAGCTGGGGCTGTTCAGCCTGGAAAAGAGATGGTTTGTGGCAGGTCGGGAGGGTGGGAAATGTTATTTTAGAGCAAAATTCTCTTTAACTTTGTTTTGTCTTTTTCTAGATCGCATGTTCTCTAGTATTCTTTCTCCTCATGCATGATAAACATACTTTTGCTACATCACAGATTTTCCAATTTAAACCTGATAATGCCTAATATTTTTATTTCATGGTTTTATGACTCTTCCTTCAGAATTCTGGCAATCAGTTTTGTTTTTAACAGTTAACTTCTGGCTTAAGTTGTGGTTTGTAGCCCACTGGGAACCATCTATTCTTCTGTCTGTGCGGATTGTCGTTATCTTGTAAACTACACTCAGTTTTTCACTGAAATTGGTAGCATTTTGTCCTGTTCCACCGTAATTTAGGGACAGCTTATTTGTATAGCACCACTATTTATGATATATATTGCTTAGAAATAATTTATCTTTGTAGCTGAGCAAATTGCAGTATAATTCCACTGCTCTTGCATAGACCTTTCTCCTGTTTGTAGCTGTGATTTCTGAGCTACAATCTCTCCAGTATAAATAATGCATTAGTTCATAATTTAAACGTGACCCATCTTTGCAAAACTGGTGACTGCCTATAAAGATCTTGCGGAGTAGCTTACAAAACTTCAAGCAGGTTTTGGTGGCTGATTTCTCTCTTTTGATCTGTAACGTGTTGTGAAGGTTTGGCTTTTATGCGTTTGACAGCGCTGTGAGGACCCAAAACTGTGAAGAGTCTCGTCGTGTAATGAAAGGAAGTGTCTCACGAGGGAGTCAGTCCAACACGGGCACGGCTGGATTATCGAACGCTGAAATCGGGAGCTCTAGTTACGGGATAGGTTTGCTTTGGTGGAAAAATGGATTGACACAGCTCATTTGCACCTCTGCAGTTCTGGTGGCGCTGATTCTTGCAGTTCATAAAGCATCAAGCATCAAACCCAATTGCTGAAATAACCCGTGTTTTAAACTAACCATGTAAACAGGTAGAACTAAAGCCATTGCAGGGGCAAAGGGAGAGAGCTACACATCTCTTCAGCTGTCTGTTACCAGACAGTGCCCAGTAGGTCACCCTAATTCTCTGCTGTCACTTGACAGGGATTTTGCACACAAGCAAAAGGTAGCCACATCCATGGCATCCTACTGGCACCACTTAGAGTCTCAAATGAGACAGTCAGTCTCTGCCTCCACCAACACTTTCTCGTGCAAAGGAGAAACATTTCCCTCTGTCTCTCCCCCCAACAGCAAAGCGTAAAAGAAGGAAAGTTAAAGAAAGGAGTGAGAAGACCTGTGAAGGAAGAAATAGATTTAATCAGCCTTTCTTTCCTGCAAGGTCCACATTGTGTACATAGTGATCTTTTTACTTATCGTTCATCTTGGATTATTTCAGTAATACATACTATTAGCTACTTTAATCTTACATTAGAGTAATCTTCACAGAATCATAGAATTGTCTAGGTTGGAAGGGACCTTTGAGATCATCTAGACCACCCCCCTGCCCTGGGCAGGGACACCTCCCACCAGACCAGGTTGCTCAAAGCCCCATCCAGCCTGGCTTTGAAATTTCTCTTTATATTGCTTCCCTCTTTACAGGGTGAGTGTTCTGTACTGTTATACAGAGCTATCCTCTTAGAATTCCTCTTCAGGAAAACACCAGATTTCAGTTAATGCTCAGTAGACTTATTAGGTCTGCGATTTAGCTGCAGCCTCTGAATGACTTTTGAGAAACCATTCTATTTAAGTTAGTGCATTGACCATCTTTTTCAGTCTTATCCAAAGACACATGCACAGTGGGAAGGATGGCCCTTGACACTGCAGTACTTCATCGCTTTCCTGTCCTGCTTGGAGTCTGTGGTGTTCCCTCATAGTCTTGCTTTGAGCAGCCCTCCAATTTCTGTTTTTCTAACAGTTTGGTTCCCCTAACAGTGCTCACCCTTGTGATTAAACATTTTATTTTCTCCTCATTTTTTTTCTCTCACAGTTTTGTCTCCTACACACTCTTTTTCTCTGTATCCGATTTTCTTTCTTTTCCTATTAACTTTTCCTAGCATTGATGGACCCAGTGGTGCACAACCAGTTTAGATTCTGACTTCCTATTCCTAGATCAGCTATCAAAGCTGCACATGATCCTTCAACAATTTTCTTGCATATTGCCCACTCGACTGCTCCAACTATTCCCTCAGGAAAATATTTGGAACTATATTTTCAATTTTAAATAGAGAGTTGGAAGATGTTATTATTTGGCTTAGTAGAGTGTCATCCGTATAGTATATTTTAACTTACATTTCAAAACAAAAAATTATTTTAAACTAAAAAAAGACACTCTTCACTTGGAACATGTCAAATGAAACATTTCAAGAATTTAAACATCTTTTCCAACATTTGTTTGAGTTGAGATATTAATCGAAATTGGCCCTTTCCTCTGAACAGTCTGTTTCAAGGAAGTGTCAAAAATTTCACGACAAACTGTCTGGAAAGCAGAAGCAAACTGTTGTGTAGGGATTTTTCTTTCTTTTCCTCTTCTGTTTAAAATAAAACCTCTAAAACTATCTACCAGCCTGTCCTTCCCCTCCTGGAGCAGTAAGTGGTGAGCCAGTTGCATGAGCTGTTTGGGAACCAGAGCTGGCAGGATGCTACTGTTTGTTTCCTTTCTGGCTCATGCTTTGCGTGCTGAATTTCTAGAGTAAATTTTTGTAACTGAAAAATAAACCCTTGAGAAATCAAAGCATATAATGAACTGAAATACTGACAGAACCTGAACTTCGGGGCCCAGACTGCAGTGCTTTAAAAGCAGAAAAATAGAATCAAGAGCCTTTAAACTACACTAAATTATAGTCTATCAAGTTTTCTGTAGGGCAGTGACAAGACTATTTAAATAGAATAATAGATTCCCAGCAATGAGCTATTTGTAATTAAAATTAAGCCTACCAGGATCGTGTCATTACAATTTTTACAGTTAAGTACATGTATTAAACTGGTTTTATCCTCATTGTCACGTTTTCCTTTAAAGCAGTTTTGCTCTTAATATGAATTGTTTTCTTGAAAGTGCTGCCCATTTTCAGAAGCTTGAAATTGTTCTAATTCTTGGCAAAAGCATGTGTGTGTGTTCGTGCAAACTGAATGTAGGTGTGTGATCACACATGCACCTCTGTGTGTGTACTCACACCTATTGATTACTCCTGCAGTAAGCCTTCTGCCTTCAAAAGAGCTCATTGCACAAGTTTTAGGTAATAAACGAATTGTTTATTACTTACTGTTCATATCTGTTTTCAGCAAATTGAAAACGAATTGAATAATAGGTTGTGAGTAGAGCATTGTATTGCTATATTTATCACAGAGCTGTGACTGCACTGCAGCAGAGCTGCTAATTCATTGGCACATCCTTGCTTTTGATGTCTTTAAGGGAGAGTACAACACTCATTATATTGCAATTTATAAAAATGTTTTAGGGCTTCTATAAAATAATACTGATGTGCACTAAGGACACACAAAGGACGGGGATAAGTCAGTCGAACCTGTATGCTTCATATTTTATCCATGGTATTTTAGCTGAGCGTATTGCTGTTTGTGCTAGACAGCAGAATCATCACAATACAGGAGTAAAAGCAGATTGTGTAGATTTTAGCAAGTGATATAAATATGCTCCATGTTGATTTGGAGGAGAATAGTGTAGTGCAAAAAGACAACTCATTTCTGTGTTACTATTTATTGTCGTTGTTGTCCCTGATGACTGCAATGATAAGAAGGAGGAGATTCCACTGTGATAACATCCTGTGTGAATACAAATTAAAATCCTTTTTCTGATCCAAAAATCTTGCAAACTGAAAAAGATGGGAAATGTGAACAGAGAAAGGGGAAAGAGTGACAAGTGAATATGCACATTACATTGCCTCTAATGAATAACAAACACACATCATTAAGGTTTGTGGCTGTGTGGGCCAGCTCAGGGAGAACAGCCTATGTGAAATAAGGAAGCCATGTGTGAATGCTCTCTGCATCTGAATCATTCATGGCTGATCCAAGGCAAAATTCAGTTCATGACTCAGAGAACCTAGTCTGTATGTCCTGCCAGTACTTAGCAAACCAGGAGTCTGGGAGGTTGTACAGCAAGAAGAGCCTGCTGACCTCAGCTGTTCCTCTGTGTGGTGCAGTGGGATAACTAAAAACCTTGGTAGGTTTCTTTTGGCTCTACTGAGAAATCACAAAGGTTTGAGTTTCTCTCAGAGGCAGGAGAAATTAGCATCCTTGACTTATGTGTTCGGCTAGGGATTTAATAATGAAACTGGCATTTATACCAGTTGTCATTAATAAATGTGTGAGAAACATTAGCGTCCATTTCACGTTGGTTTCATTGCATAGACTATGGCTTTGCTTTACTGCCAAGACTTTGTTTTTGTTTTGAAGGGGAAAAACCCTCACTGTTTAGGCAGAAAGTGTTTTCTACTGTGCTTACAGAGCAGACTCTTCCAGTCATATGGTTACTGGAAACATTCATTGGAATTAATGAGTTATAATCTAAAAGTTTCTGTCAAGACAACAAAATTTATCCTGGCTTTACCAAATCAGTGCTTGTAAGATAATTGATCTTGTAGATGAGTCTGTCACAGTGAAGAAAGCAGCCAAATTTCTGACACCAATGATGGTAAAAAGTACAAAAAGATGGTGGTTTAGGTGAATCACAAGTCACTCTTGGCAGGCAAGTAAAAAACTACTTCTTGTTGAGAGTTTTTGACAAGTACCACCGTTTTGTAGTATCTTTCACTAAAATCGTTTTGGCAGCCTGCACTTTACAAGACCAGCATCATTTTCATAGTGCTAAATCACGTCTTACCTCCAGTTCCCTGTACACCACGATGCCATAGTAACAGTTGGGACATTGACTTTCAATATGTCCAACTCAAAACCTACCCCTTAGGAAATACAGCTCCATCTCATCATGTCACAGCCAGACTGGTAAAACAGGATGCTGAGCCAAGACCGTACTTCTGTCAGTAGTTGCTGATAGCACCTTATAGCTCCATGACCATCATGATTCATATGCTATAAATTTGCAAAGCTAGACATAGTTCATAGGTTTTTGCCTATGGTGCATCAGGATTTTTATCACGTGAGATAGTTCTTGTCCCAGATGAAGACACTAGGGACCAAAACACGTAATGCAAAAGGTAAGATCTGTGTGCACCAAGCAGTGGAGGAGTGTGCCCATCCCCAGTTTTGATTGACGCAGCAAAGAGCTTTTAATACAAAATCATCCATCAGCTGGATGATGATCTCTATGACTGGGTAATTCTTTATGTTATGGGAAGAAACATAAAGATTTCTAATTATCATTCGCTTAATCTCCCAAAAGATAAATTCGACCGTAAACTCCTTTAAAACAAAGCTCTATAAAATTCTGTATTTGCCTGGTGATTCAATGCATGATCACTCGTGTTTATTAGAGGAGAATATAGTAGTCACTGTTCTGAATTATATAGGCTTCTCACTGCTCTATGTGCTCTGATAATTATAATCTTTTAAAGAACAAGAGACATTTTCTCCAAGAGTCTAACATGGATTATAGAGGGAAGTTGATGTCATAAAATCTTAGGAGCCGTATTTGATTCAAGCTGTAAAATGCAGAAACAATAAATAATTAAAAAGACACCAAAGAATCAATTTCATGGTTTGTTCTCAAGCCCAGCCAGTATGTTCTTTTTTACCTATTTGAAACAACAAAAGAGAGGTGGTTACATGAATACAAAATTAATCTGGTCAGATTTTGAACAGCACAATACTTGGAAAGGTTTAAAGGTTTCTTCAGAAACCCAGTGACAAAACCCACGAGATTCTTATGGGGATTCTAGTGCTTAACACATCTTCTCAAATCCCCACGAGGGCTGAGCTGTGTCACATTGGCCCAGTTACGTTAGACTCACTGCTGTTTCCTCTGCACGTTTGTCTAAATAATAAACTCAAATACAGCAGCCAAAAAACCCCTGTCACGCAGAGCAGCTCTCTTAACCTTAACCTGGTTACTACCAGGGAAAGCTCTTCACAGGGTGATGAAAAAAGTTAAACAAAAAGCCAATGGTGATAGATCATATTTAATAATTGGTCTTTCATAACATTTATTCTTTCATTTTGACCCATTTAAGAGACTTAAGATAGTATTTAAGATAGATGTAGGTGTTGTTTACACCAGCTGAAGACCTGGTCCCGAGTTTGCTGAGTGAAGAATTGTGCAAAAAAAAAAATTGTCCTTTTACTCCAGCCTGATTAGTTTATTTATGAATGTGTGGGTTTATTCTGTGCCTCTGTAAGATTGTCACACCCTAGTCATTTACAGCTTGAGGACTGGATGTAACCCATGGGCCAATTCCATCTGGTTTATCTTGTTGTTCCTCCCCAGAGGAGATGGAGAACAGCTAAACAAGTGCAGCCCAATACACCATTGCCCTCTGCCACGGCTCCACACAGGGCTGGTCTCCTCTTATTGGGAAACAGTGCCTAGGAACTGAAAGAAGGGATCCCAGGGCTGGGAGATCCCTCCTGAACTTCTGTGGAACATTCACTCTGCCCTGCTTTGGGTTGGACAGAAGTAGGTGTCCAGCCACCAGCCACCCCAGATCCCACGTTACGCATAACAGGTGCAGGAGGTTTTCTGCAACAAAAGCTGGAAAAAAAAGGTTATTCAACTCCTGCATTTGCTAAAGTGGAACCAGCATAATTTCATTTTAAGGAGCTAATTTATGAAGTGCTCTGAAAATTAAAAATACTGGAAAAGAAGGGAATAATAAGTTTCCACATTGTCATATAGGAAATAAAAACTGCAAGAGGATTACTTAACCCAAATGAGTTAACTGCAGTATGTTTCTTTATGCATTAGTCCTTCATTAATCATTCTAATGCAAACAGCTTGGAATAGCACCTCCTTGGTCTGAAGATAACACTGAAAAACTGCTTGCCAGCCTTTTCGAGGAATATGCCCTAGAGGAGTTTTGCTTAACCAAATGTCATTGCATATTTTAATATTGATATGCTCTTTATAAATCACTGTCTTTAAAAGTGCCAAGCATTTTGTTTTGATCTCATGACAGAACAAGTCTGATAATGTCCACCAAAGAAACACGAAGGCCTTGTGTTAGAATAAGTGATAAAGAAAGGCTAAGTCCTGCTTGGTTTGGGAAGGATCGTTCAGCTCTTGCCAGGGTTGTTTAGTTCTGCCATTGTTAATTAAACGCATCTGTGCACAATTAGGTTCGAAGTCAGCAGCAAATGAAACTAGTTTGGGAATTATTGTGAATCTGAATTAATTTTACAGTCCTTCCCATCTGCCCTTCGTGTCGCCTTGCATACGAGATCCACCGCCTGTCGCTGAACATCTCAAAGTCACTTTAAACACTTGTTACATTGAAAGAAATTAGAAGGAATCTTAAAGGTCAGATCAGCCGTTTTTACTTTTATTTAGGGGACTCTGAAAATCAGGGACTCTCTATGGAATGGGTAGTTTTAGTCTGATGCTGGAACAGTAGGACTCTGCTGTAGCAATGTGTCCTTAATTGGCTTATCTTTTTGTTAGTGCTGCTTCCACCAGGCGGAGCAGAATGAGTTCTGTTGCTCATTAAAGAGCAATATCTCTGCAAGCAGATGCATATGTTTAGAATATTTTTGTGATTTTGTTACTAGTTTACGGTAGGTCTTTTAAGTAAGCTACGTATATTTAGTGATTCAGACTACCAGCTGGAAACATTATTTATTGCTTTTACAACTTATTTTCCTTTCCTTGTATGTTGTTTTATATATATATAAATATATATATATAAAATATATATATATAATCCATTGTGGTCTGCTTGAGCAGTCAGGTAACCCTGTGCAGTAAAAAAAAGATTAAATTTTAAACACATTTTAATAGTTTTTGTGTGGATGTAAATGAAGGTAGATACTGAGAGAACAATGTGCTCACCAAGGATAGCAGTATCTGTTTTGAAGGAACTTTCCAAGAAATGGTAATACAGGATTTTAGAGAGAAGCTTGGAGGTGATAAAATGGGCAACTACTGGAAAAATAATGTAAGACCCTTCAGAATAAACTAATGATGGTTGGTTTGAGGCAGAGAAATGAGCAAAAAAGCAAAGCAAAAACGATTTAGGAGAGAAATGAGAGTTGAGGTGTGAGCAGGAGCAAGGTTAGATAGGGATTTGATGATGAGAAGGAAACGATTGAAATTCCTGATAAGAGTAATTCAAAGCAGCTTATTTTCCATTGCAAAATGCCTGTAAGGTTTTGTTCTGCTCTACAGAAATGCTCCTGCTGTCATTATCACTAGAGTTTGAGTTCTTTTCACTTCAGTAGTGGGCAGTACGTGTCAAACATCTCGTGTAGTTTTTTCCTTCCTTTTCACCTCTCAGGTGGAAGAGTAATTGCAGAGGTGATTGTTTCGTTCTGGTGGTGTTTCATGGCTTGGTTGTTTTGAATTTATATAGAGAAGGAGTTAGTTCTCTAAAAAGGCTGAGATAGTCACCAAATCCTGTTGATTTAGAGAGGTGAAATAGCGCAATCCCAACACTAAGAAAATAGTGACCTAATGAGAAATTAAGAGATTGAAAGAAATGCTTTTTGTTACTTATGGGATATGAAAATGCCTGGATTAGAAAGGAGTCTGGAGAGGCCTCTGAGGCCATTCTCCTGCCTTCAGGCAGGACCAAACATACTTAAATCATTCCCAATACATGTTATTTCGAGTTGTTCTTAAAATACCTTTTACTGCTAATGAACCTCAAAGCATTGCTTCTTTGTCCATTCCCCGGGGAGATTTATAACAGTTTTCAACCTTCCTGTTTCCAACAATGTTGTGTACAGTTGAAAATCAGCCATTGCTCATTTCTGCTGAACATGGCATCAGCATTTCTTCACGGGTCTTTCACATCACTCTCCTGCTTATGCTTACATTATGAGTTCCCTTTTCTTTTTCTTCTTTTTTTTTTTTTTCTCCTAATGTTTTTCTTGTTGGCAATAGTATGGTGGGTTGGCTTGTTCTCTCTTGAACAGTCTAGGGGTGGGAAGAAGCTTAGTGGTTTGCTAGATATTCATATACAGCATCTCTGAGGAAATGTTAAATCTTCAGGCAATGTTTAACCTTCAGTTCATGGACAGAGAGCAAGGAAACAAGTATAACATACCGTTTTCCCTCATCCTGCTGGATGATCACAGTTGCAGTCTGTAAATTTTAAAATGTAGATAGTCGATTAAAACAGATTTGTTGTAAATAACTTTAAACAGAATTGACTTTTAAAGAGTCCAGTTTTCCGTGTGGTGGCTTGGAGAAATCTCATACCTACTTTTAATAAGGAGGGCATTGGTTAACATCAACAGGAAAGAAATAGAACGGCACAGGTTTTATTTAAGAATGGAAATTTGGTCTATTTCTTTGGTCTATGTTGTGGAGAACTGGAACACCTCCCCCCCCCAACTATTCTAGACATACAGTTACAATATTAAAAGCCTCTGAGTTGGGTCCTACCACAGCTGAAAGCAAAAAAA
>JAOXNG010000012.1:56544578-56569207 GCA_028566535.1 Scolopax minor
TCATGTATGGGGAGAGGTTCACTTCCCTATTCTTTCCGTACACCGCGTGATCTTCCGAGCGCCGTTCCCTACATTATATAGTGAAGCAGTTAGGCATAACTATTATTATTAGCTAACATGCTATATGAAAAATACTGCTATATGTAAATATAATATATTTGAGACTTCTGTAAATGCTCTAAACTATCAAATTATGGTTTAGAAAGATAAATATTTGGATTTTTTTTTCTAGCTGTATGAATCTTGTGGCAGCATGAGCTAGATTTTATTTTTTCAAAAGTACTGGCAAAATTTGTTCCTAGCATTATTATGAAAGCCAAATGATTTTTTGGTTAGGAATGGCTGTAGACTTCTGTTGCAGCTGAGGAAAACCCAGATTAATCTGACATGGCACTTTTTTTTTTTTTTAAATAAGACAAATGAATATAGAACTCCTCTGGTCTTATGGTACTGAGGAATTTAATTTTTCTTATCTGCTCTAAAACTGCCTAGTGTTCCATTTCTTGCTATTGCCGGAAGAAAAAAAAAAATCAAACTTGACTTTTCCATTCACATTTTTCATATTGCTTACTCTTTTTTTGGCCAAACATAAAATTTACAGACAACCTTAATGAGATGTGTTAATATTTAAGAGAATCTGGCTTGTTTCAACCATACATACTTGAGTTCTGCAATTTGTTGACAAGCAATTTGTCATGGTCTTAAGTGATGTTCAAGGAGAAATATGAGGACTGAAACATATAGGTGGTGTAAGAACTTTGCTGCATACCCTTTTGCAGTGAAAGTATATTTCAGATGCACAGTTTATCTACGTTTTGACCATAAATCCAGCTGCGCACACTCACAGATAGAGATGTGATGGTCCCTTCTGTATCTCTGTGCCTTCACAATGATGTCATGGGGATGCAACCTGGTATAGTGGGAGGTGTCCCTGGCCATGGCAGGGGGGCTGGAACTAGATGATCTTTAAGATCCCTTCCAACCTACATTCTTCTATGACTCTATGCTTCTGCTAATTCTGCATTTTTTCCCATTTTATTTTGCAGAGTCTGTTTGACGCTGCATGAGTGAGGGTTCACAGCATCTTTTTATTTCCTCTTTTTATTCTGTTTTATTAAAACAGCTGTTTTATTTTGCAATTTGTTGTCAGACCTTCACCACCTCTCCCTCTCATCCCCCTCCCCTCAGTGCAGAAAGAAGCCAAATTTAAGGCTAAGTTTTGGGGAAAGGAGATGGGTTTTTTCCTCCCTTGCATCCTCCTCACCAGAGAAAGAAATCCTGTATTAGGATTCAAAGCTATCTGAAGTTGATTCACCCTGAAAAATATTGTTACGCTAGAAAAGGCTTTACCCTGCATATAGTAATCCAAAACAGCTGCTAACAAACATGCATGTGGACAATTACTCTAATTTTCTTCTGTCTTAATCATTTCAGAACTTTGGGGGTTACTTCAGGAGTCTCTGTGCAATACTTTAAAGCTGACTATTTAGCAGATAATTTTTCTGTTCTCAACAAGAAGGCTTGGATTAGTGTCAGCACAGAGCTTTCTACATATGATAGCATTATGCTAATTAAGTTTTACGGCATGGTCATTTAATAGACTTGAAGTCCATGACTAAGTGCTTCATTAGAGTCCTCAAAAGGCTTTACAAAAGTTAGGTAAGCATTAAATCATCTACTTTCATAACAGTTTTCCAAGTAATTTAGACACTGATTTATATCACAACTGTGGTACTGTATCTCAGGAAACAAACAATTTTCTGGCGACCAAATTATGTGGTATTTAGGAAGATTTATGATAATGGCACCATTCCAGTATGTCTTAAATTCAGATGTTTAAAGTTACCAAAGATTTGTAGCTGCCTAATTTAAGTGATCTCATTAAGCCTAGTATAAAAAGAGTCTGCCAAATTAGTCTCTTTTTGGATGCCAAAAGTTAGTGGTTTAGTAATAATAGTTTTAAATATATATGATTATACTTAAAACTATTAAAATAATCTCATGGTCCATTAATTTCAAAGAGCTTTAAATCATTCCAGTCTTGAATCTAATTTCAAACTTGCAAGCGTCAATAAAGTGACTTGAAGTGTTTAATGTAATATATATGGGATTCTAATGTTGCTAACTCCCCCAGGGCTAAGCTGTGAAAAAATGGGGTTTTGCAATTTGTGCTGCTAAGAACAGTGATTTGTCCTAATATCTGAAAACCAGAAAATTTTCAGAGGACTGTCATCATTTTTGTTAATCATTTCTGAAACTTATGATGAGCTTCTAAAACTAATCTCTGTTATTCTGCTACCACATTTCCCTATCAGTATTTATATAAAACACACCTACATTCATCCAATGATCTCAAGAATCCTATTTAATAGAAAATAGCATAAGCTAAAGAACAAGGATCAGCTACACAGACAGCCTTGAAGAGGTTGTCTGTGTACCTTCATGTTGACAGGGTTCACAAAAACCATCCTGTTATTTTTTTATTCAGTTTTATCAAAAACTATCTTGCAGCTATATTATCAATCATATGTTTTCAAATAAAAGACTTCTGTTTGCTTTCAATTTTTAATTAATCTTTAATGTCTGTAATTAGAAGGGGTAAGTATTTGATAACAAGAAACTCTTTAGCCCTAAAACATTGCAAAGTTTAAGACTAATGACCACCTCTACTGTTTTCTTCATGTTTCTGTTTTGAGCTTCTTGTTCAGTGATCATAATGTATTCATTTTGTACATGTATATATTTCCACCTACTTCTCATTGTTTCAAAGTGCCTGTGATCACAGCTGTAAATGAAATAATAGAAAATAATTGTCTATAATCTATTGATTAATACATGTAACTATTTAGTACTATTGACCATCACCAAGGTAGGATATCTTAGCAAGGTCAAGCAAGACCTTGTTGCCACTCTATCATGGCCACCATCCTGGAACACCCACTGCAAACCACAATATGCTATTTGCAGGAAGAAGCAAAGCTATGGTAGCACCTGTGGAAACATTTTCTTTCATCCCATGCAATAAAATCTTTGAGTATATGTTTATTCTTTCTATAGTTACAGACAAGGGCTGCTTACCCATTTATTCCTTGATGAAAGCAACAAAGCAGGAAAAAGAGGAAGAAAGGAGCTTGATATAGATCAGATCTGGACAGGCTGGATCAATAGGCCAAAGCCAATGGGATGAAGTTAAACAAAGTGCCAGGTCCTGTACTTACATCACAACAACCCCAGGCAGCACTACAGGCTTGGGGAAGAGTAGCTGGAGAGATGCCTGGCAGTAAAGGACCTGGGTGTGTTGGTCGACTGTCGGCTTAACAGCAGTGTGCCCAGGTGGCCAACAACATCCTGGCCTGTATCAGGAACAGTGTGGTGAGTAGGACCTGAGAAGTGATTATCCTCCTGTACTCAGCACTGGTGAGACCCCACCTCGAGTACTGTGTCCAGTGCTGGAGAAGGTCCAGAGAAGGGCAATGAAGCAGGTGAGGGGTCTGGAGAACAAGTCATACGAGGAGAGACTGAGGGAGCTGGGGCTGAAGGGAGTTGAAGGGAAACCTTATTGCTTTCTACAACTACCTGAAAGGAGGCTGTAGCTGGGCGGTTTGGTCTCTTCTCCCAAGTCACAGGCAATAGGACAAGAGGAAATGGTCACAAGTTGTGCAAGGGGAGGTTCAGACTGGATATTAGGAAAAGTTTTTGCAATGAAAGGATTATTAAATACTGGAATGGGCTGCCCCAGGAAGTGGTTGAGACATCATCCCTGGAGGTATTTAAAAGATGGGTTGACATAGTACTTAGACACACGGTTTAGTGACGATGTTTTTATCAGTTACACTGATGGTTGGACTAGGTGATCTTAAAGCTCCCTTCCAACCTTGACAATTCTATGATTCTATGATTCTACAAACTTGGCAAGAAGAAAACTTACATTTGTCCTATTTTTCTCAGTTACAGTGGCTAAATAGGCATATTAGGCACTTCCATCCATCCCACCCTTGTTATCTCATCTGGCAGACTATGAACTGATGGAGGAAACAGTTCTATGTCAAACCTCATTTCTGATCTTCCTTTGCAACTACATGGCAGATGATACAGCAACAGTGTATCCATATGCCATTTCTATAGGGCCAGAATCCACATTTCTTCATGTCTTCAGTAGTTCTTTGTAAGATAAAGCTAGTCTCCATTTTCTCTCTCAGTCTGACCCTGCATTGGTGTCACTCTACTGTCACTTTTTGTGAGCTCCAGATTTTTAACCTGAAAAGTTGTAAAAAATGGAAAGACTGGGTTATCACAAAAGCTTCAGACAAACCTTCTGACAGTGTTTCCTTCTTAATATTTCTCATATGCTTCTATATAGAATGTCCAGGCTTATTTTTACTTTTGAAATAGCACTATTTTATATAACTAAATTAATAAAAAGTGATTTTTGCCCTCTAACTCCCAGATTGCTATAAGCCACCTGGAATCCAAACATTTACCTGTAATTGCAAAAATTACAGACTACACAGCATTGTAAAATAAATTGCTTCTGAACCTGTCCCAATATGTAACCTAGACTTGTTTTCATTCTTGAAATGTTTCATGTGGGTGTGAATTACTTCTCACTATTTCACTTGCAGTCTTCAATTTAATATAACAGCAACATCCAGGCACAGTCCCTAATATTCATTTTACTGTGGATTGTAGAAAATCTCCTGCAACTTTATTAGAATGTATAATATTTTAATTTTTCTGATAAACAATTTTGTCTTGTCAGAATGGGGCTAATCTATCTTGTCTCCAGCAGCATGCCAGAGTTGTCTGGGATTTAAAATTTAACTCTTATATTATTGTTTTAATAATTTTTTCCTCTCATTGCAACTTTCAAATGGGATTTGAGTGATGCCAAAGCATTATAAAACTTCTGTAGGAAAGTTATAACTGAAAGAAAGCATTTTGAAATACACCTGATGGAGTGTAGCTTATTGTTTAGTTTTGTATTTCCTAATGAGAAAAACAACTGCACTTCTATACTATAAGCGGGTAAGAGACAGCCTCTGCTGCCTCATCACTTTCTGACAACAGAACCCAGGGGATGCAGAGCTTAAATAGGAGTTGTATTACAACAAGTGTTTTAAGTGCTTATGTATCTTAGTATCAGTGCTTTAGCTCTAATTTTTATTTTGCTTTCAGTCTTGAGAACTCTGTGATGGCTAGGTTTTAAAAAGTATACAGGCTAAGTAGAATAATTGGCCAATTTCTGGTTTTCAGCTAAATGTAGAAGTATGCTTTTATTAGCACACACACACTGGCTACAACATGGCTACTATTACAAAAGAAACTGTTCAGATAATTCACAATTTTCAGGTTTTTGAGGACTTCTTGAGGAATAGGTCTCTGAGTATTAAGTCTACCAGATAAAAATATTACCTTGAAAAAAGAATTATACTCAAAGATTTATTTATTCACACACACACACATCATCACCATCATTTTTAGCTGTCCCTGGTCTTTCAAAGCTGCTTATTGGCTTCAGCACTTGTTTGCTCTGGGCTCCCCTTGTGTCAACTGCCCATTTCTGGCCTCTGTGGAGGGTATCAGCAAGTGAAGGTTCAGCCACTTGTCTGTGATTTTGCCAAACTGTAACAAAAACATTCCCAGGACTCCTCTATTATACAGTTTGGCTTTTAAAGATGCCTCCCAAGGTTTTGCTTAACATCAATGATGTAAAAAACCAAATGATGTAGTGTGTAAATAACCAAAAATTTAAGCACAGCTAACTCTTTAACACAGATTTATTTACTGTGACCACTGTCCTAACCTAGGAGAACTTGCTTTTTCCTACTGGATTCTGCCTCGTTTTAACATTTCTTTACAGTTTATTTTGGAAACACCTCCTTATAACATTATCCAATCTTTTTGTACAAAGCATTTCCAGTTCTCTGAAATATTTGTTCATGTTACAATATAACTTATAAAGTTATTTAGTCAGTCTTGTAGTACTCCGTATGTTTCAGATCATTCATCTACTTAACACATTTCATAAGGTTGCCTTGAAAACATTATGTTCAACTTTACTTTCAGCCTACCCATCTGGTTTTCACTACAATATAACTCCAGTCATTTATTATTAGAAGATGTTACTTAGTAATGGAAACTAACTTTGCCATTTGAAAATGTTATATATTTTTGTTATATACTTAAAAGAACTGAAATTACTTGTTTAATTGGTCCCAATCTTCCAAGACAATTCATTACCATTGGTAATCTACTATGGGTAGATTGCTAACTGCTTATGATGACGTCACAGTGAAATGTTTAATCAAGCTCTGCTTCACACTGCTGAGGCTTCCTACTGATACAGATTTGTTATCTTTATCAACTCTGCAGAATCTGCTGCATCAAACTCCTCCTTCCTTGCCTTGTATGCATCTTTAGCTCTGCAGAGAAGGAACACATCAATAATCAATTTTAAATAGTTCATGGAGCTACAAGTTATTGACCATAGAAATGAAGAATTTGTGGTTTGGAAGACTGTATGCTTTTAAGAAAATCCACTCTGATGAATATACTGGTGAAAAAATGAAAATGTCTTTCTGTAAGTTTGCTTTGAGTAAGCCACTGCCTATATAAAGAACACTGGTTATGAATTATTAATTTAATAAGCCAGAAGGCTTAAGAAGAAAAATCCTGTGCTCCCCCTCTAGGAGAAGGGAAAAAAGGTAGTGTGGGAAGGCTTCATTTACATAAATTACTATTCAGCTTCAGTGCATTTTTTCAATCAGCATTTTGCTGTAGTAAGAGTTTGTATTCTAAGCCTAGGAGTACTGTATGAGTGTGCAGAAAGGGGAAATGATTGAGGAAGACATAGCTTAGGGAAGTGGTTGCTCTGAGCAAACTCTTAGGGAGGAAAATCAAAGTCAATAAGCAGATTGTCTGATGGGTTCCTTGCAGTGGTCCTGTTTTTCTCAGAGATGTCTCTGAGAAGAGACAGAGCAGAGATGCTCCACAAAGCAGAGCAACAATGTTGCAGGACAAGATCAGCAGTGGAAGCTTTGAATACAATCTGGTAGCAGAGATTTATCTGAACCTGAACTGGGAGAAAGAGCAAACCCAGCCCTGAGATAATCTTCCCTAATTGAATTTGTGAAAGGAGATATAAGAAATTAATGGTGACTATCTTACGAATAAGGTGCTATGTTTCAGAAAGCCAAATAACTTGTAATTGGAACCATGTAGCGCCAGTCATATCACTGTCAAATTCTTTGAATTATAGTTATCTTTATTCAAATAAAAATAAGATTATTTTTTTCCACTAAAATGAAATTATTTGCAGTTACTCGTTCCCTAAAAATTACTGAGAGTGGTGAGGTGGTGAGGGAAAGGTAAGGACAATCAAAGGAATCAAACCCTAGATTTCAAAAAATATATTAACTTTCCAACTTGAAAATGGAGCTGCAGTTCCATTTTTATCTCAGACTATGTCTTCCTAGCTCTAGTTCTGAGTGCAATCCAGTATACTGACATTAATATCTGGCAGTAGAGAAGATGCATGTTAACCCACATTTATCCATGTAGCTCTAGACAGGCTACAGTGACAAGATATTACTACAGTTCATTTTGCCAGGTATTAGTTGGGTATTGGTAGAACTATAATTCCTCTTCTTGCCTACAACAAAACTCATAGCTAGAAAACAAGAGTAGCAGCTTTCAAAGAAAAGTAATGGTTTGTAGTGGCACAAGATAATCTGGACTCCTGTCTTTTTCTTGCAGAAAGGAAATCTGATTCTGATTCTGTTCAGGGAGGGTAACTGTAGGGTGACACCAGGTAATGGACACTCGGCCTTCACATCTGGAGGCTGGGTCAGCAGCATTCCCTCTACCAGCAAAGACTATGGCTACAACTGGCTAGTCAATGAAGGTAGGCTTTGTTTAGGCCATAAATATAGTGACTTGAACCAAAATTATTTATCCTAGTTTCTACTTGTTCTCAAGCGAAGTTTCCTGGGCGCTCTCAAAATTGTGCTTGTGCTGATGCTATATTTTGTCAGACACAGAAATGACAGACTTTCATTCTGTGTTTAAATCTCAATCTTTCCTAATGCTCGAATGCAAGGATGATGCAGGTTTCAGGTATGTAAATCTGAGTATTAGCAGAATTCATTAAACTTCCCTACAGGTTCTGCAAATGTTAAAGTAGCATTATTCAATTATGTAAAGCAGCAGGAAAGCTTTTCTTCTTTGCATCTTGATATACATAATAGCATAAAATTCATGCTAATATTAATTGAAAAATTAATACTATTTTATTATTGTCATAAGAAGTAAGAAAACTAAAAACCTGAGTAAGTGGACAGGCAACACTCCAGTTCCCTGTTTCATAAAATTAGTTTCAGTATTTATTTATACTGCAACTAGTCATGGGTCAAAATCAACTGTGGTAGGTAATCTGGGTGTAAAAGTTGAGCTAAAAGTACCTCTATTTTTCATGCCCCACTTGCTCTTAGGATAGATGTCATAACTGCCAATAAAATATATAGGCTGTATCCAAGATATTACCTAGAGGCTTGAGGTTTTGTCCTTTCTGATAAATACATTTCAAATAAACAAGCTTATATCATGCAGACCCTTGCCCAATTTGGATTTAGTTAAATCTGAGAACAGCAAAGGAACATTGCAGATAAAATTTCAGCTCTTGAAGTCTAAGCTAAATAAGCTCTAACTCATTAAAATTAGTTTTAGCTATGTAAATTTGGAGAAGTTGTAAATAATTAATAGACATATCCACAGCTCTTTCCATACTGATTTTAAACACAAGCATGTTCTGTTTAATCCTCAAACTATAAAATGTAAACTAGGGATTAGTGACTCTATTCACTAGGGAGATGAGGGCTTGTCTTGCCATTACCCTGATAAAATTTCACTGACCTGTGTGATGTTCCTGATTTTCATTATTAAAAGCAGATCTGAGGCCAAGGAATGAGGTGAAAGTTACACCTTGGAAGAGAGTGTCAAATGGTGACATCTTGCTTTTCCATTTTTTTTATAACAGAATTCATAAGAGCTATAAAAAAATAATAAATTAGATAAAAGCAGGTTTATTTCATATTGTTGCAATCTTGTGGTTACAACAAAAGATTATTCAGAATGCAGTTCCTGCAAAAGAAAAATCCATTAAATACATCAGTGTTCATATGCATGCTCTTTTTCTCTTTCTTTCCAGTGATTTTTGCTGCATGTGTAATGCTAATTTTGTCCAGTATTTTGCTAATTTCATACTGCAGCAGATGGCAGATACACCTTTAATACTTCTCATAATAACAGTTAAAATACATGCACATGAATATTTTACAGAAAATGCATTCAGATATTGTCAAAACTTTTTTGCTAAATAAGGGAGTATAGAAACTGGCCAAGTAACAGCTGCTTGTGTTACGTAATACAGAAGGGATGATATAATCAGTGGGTATGGTGAAATCTGGGGGATTTTCCTTCTCTTAAGATCCAATGCTGCAGTGCTGTATGCTCTTGGAAAGGTCTTTTCAGTATTGGTCCCTTTACTTTGTTTCCCACTTTCTGATGATCCTTTATGTGTAAAGCAAATTCTCCTGATGGATCACCACACTGCATGCAATAGTAGAGCACTTCATACTAGTGTCTGATCTCTACGAAATAGAAAGTATTACTTTAGTACCATGGTTTGGGTTTTTTCTTTGCTTGTTTTGGGGGTTTTTTGTTTGGTTGGTTGGTTTGGTTTGATTTTATTTGTTTTTTTCCATTGTTGTTGCACTGAAAATGACAAAAGTCCCCCAGGGCACTCATAATTGGTGTAGATGGTTGCTAATTAATATTAATTCCCCTCTGAAGGTCACCCACAGTATAAGTAGGATGTTATAAGACACAGCATGGTTAAGATGTCTTTCTAAAAGATTGAAATCCAGTGTTCCTGAAGACATTAAATGTCTTCATAAATGGACAAAGGAGGACAGTCCAGAGACTAAATTTAGTAATTCCCCTTGTCTGAATCCCTTTTCCATTGTGCTCTGGATTAGCAGGTAATGGGTTCTGCAACAAACATGTTACATGGTATCATGGGTCTTTAATCAGTTTGTGACTCAAATGGAGCTGCCTTTCAGAATTATGTCCTCTTGCTAAAGTAGGTCTGTGACAACAGCACACAGGAGCACACTAAGGGACAAAACTGCAACACATGCATGTTGAATGAGGCACAAGAGGGAGAAGGGAGACTTCCTCCTCTTCATCCCATCCACATAACCCCAGAGAGCCCCCACTGTACACCCAGGTGGCCTTTGTGTCACGTGTGATCTCACTTCAGCACTCTGCAGCCCGTGGAAATATCACACACAGCGGACACTTTGTGCCCTGGGACCTTCCATAGATGTAGTACAACAGGACAGCATGCAGGCACCCTGAAGATCTCTCAGGGCATGAGGAGTTAAAATGAAACTCAGCCAAGCATTTTCCCCTTCTGCCCATGTGATACCTATGCCCCTTGTTAGGTAGGGTTGAGTAGGAGGCAGAAGAAATCCATGGATTTTCCTTTCTTTTGCATGGGATGAGACTATAGAGAAAGAATTTGTCCAGAGTTTGCAAAGGTCTGTAATAATGGACTTCGATATAAATAAACTAAAACATTAAATAAACTAAACATTACTCAGGAATATTGTTTGTATGCACCTGTCTAACTCTGGTTAAGTTCCAACAGTTCCAAACCACACAGGCCCTTTTGATTGAGATGCAAAGCTCACAATACATTTTGGTTCAAGGCTGTTAAGATTTAAATGGTTCACTATTGAGGCTGCATCAACTCCAGGAAGCTATTATTCATTAATGGGTATAAGGAAACTCACCCTCTGTAATTAAATTAACACGTCTCATTGAAGACTGTATCCTTCATCACCACGGATTGTGAGAGAACACTGCATAACAGCAAATGTCAGCTCTTTGTTACTCAGAACTCATTTATAGCTATATATTTATATATAGTTAAAATAGGAATTTTGGCTTTCCAGACATTACCTTAGGAGGAAAGTAAACTAAATAAAAAAATCCTGTTGCTTTATTAATTTGTCAGTAAAGTGTTAAACATTCTTTCACTGCATAGTTTCACTGTATCATTAAATGGCAGCACCTAAGTCAGGGATTCGCTTCTTTTTATTCACTTCTCAATAAAATTAGGAAAAAGAGTCTAAATCTTATTTTATGTACTCACTCTTTATGATGACTAAATTAAAATTCTGACACAAATTTATGTGATTAATTCAGCCCCAAATAATATTAAAAACTAGCAACTGTATTTGGGGTTGGGTCAGAGACTTGAAATGCACAAGTTCACTTCAACCAGCTCCTGAGTTTTAATAAAACTTAGCTGAGCTTCACTGTGCATCTGCATTGTCAAACAATTCAGTTCCTTGGTTCACTACTGTGTGCTGTCCCCTTGACCTTGCACTCAGTATATACACTTCTAACTTCTCTTTTGGTGCTACACAAGCAGACCTATCTAAAATGCAAGTTTAGGAATGTTTAATGGGAGTTAAGAGGCTGAATGACTAACACTTTCTTTTTTTTTAATGGGAAAACAAAAGAAAACAAAAAACAAGATAGTCCAGGGTTCCAGCAGCAACCCCACACATGGCTTCATGCCATTTCACTAGGCATGTAATGCTTCTCCCTACTAGACTACTAAGAAAAAAAAATTTCTCTGCAAGAGAGTGACATAGCCTTCACATTATTTCAGTCATTTCACATTGAAAAGCCACAAAACAAAGTATTTTAGGATACCAGGGCCTTGCAGAAGTCACAGAAAAGCTTGTGCCAGGCATCCTGCAGGAAGATCACCGCTGCAGTTCACTGGGAAGGACTAGCTGGTAGCAACTTGAACACAAGTCACTGCAATACCTGATCTGCAGATAGGAGACTAGTATCTAATCTCAGACATGAGATAGATATGAAAGTTTTTAATATTATTATTAATATTGATTTTATATATTTTATATGTTTATTATTTACATACATTTAATCATTGTTCATAACTTATATAAATTCATTCATTTGTGAGCAAACTTATGGAGAAAGCTCAAATTTTGGTTGATAGCTGCTTTCCATATGTGCCAAGGTAATGGGATGTTGCTCTATAATATTCATTTCTAAATTGAGGACAACTTTCTGGAGTTAAACAATGCACTAAAAAAATCCAAAAGCCTACATGAAGGATGTTTTGAAGGGGAAAACTAATCCTTCAAACACTTTCTTATACAAGGGTACAAACAATATTTGAATGAAGCTTACAGGAAAGTTTAATGGACTGCAGTTTCCAGAGGGAGTTAACACATTGCTAAGGAAGCATATTCTAGTATGGAAAATGGACCTTAGTTTCCTAGGAAAAACAAGGTCACATGCATTTAAAAAAAAAGTTTTGAGCTTCGTATCAGAACTTCTGGAAGCAGACAGAAAATGAAAATAGGTCAAAGGGCAGACAAAGGTGAAAAAACATATCTGTTATGAGGATTGAGCAAGTAATCAGCTCCCATAAGAGGTGGATAAACTTAGAAGTCAATATAAATAAGCAAGAAACTCATCTGGGAACCAAAGATGAGGTAACTTATAAAGTATGTACTTTGAACTGACTTAGGGACCAAAACAGTCTTCCTCTAGACTTAATCTTGAGTCAGTCACTTACTAGAATGTAAGCCAAACGTTACATATCAATTCAAATTAATTGAGAGCAAGTCTTGTTAACGCTCCTGCCAAAGGAATTACAAAGATAGGAGTAAGGCTACAGAAGCCATTGTGAAAATGTAGTACAATACATAAATTAAGTAAGTCAAACCCCACTCTGACCTACTTTCATTTCCGGTATATCTCATCCACTCAATTAATATTCGTTTGCATGCATTTTCCCTACTGTACATGAACATTCTGTTCCATGAGGGACCTGTGCTCATTGATTGCAGTGCTTCTCAAACTGGCCTCAGGATCACCAGGGACACCAAGAGACCTGTTGGGATGAACAGAGTCCTTTCATGTCAGAAAGCCAACAAAGTAAATTCTGAATATAGGTCATCTCAGTGGTTGGCAAGTTTCAAGTCCATGGACTTTCTTATGCCTCATGCTTTTTCAACAAGTTAACATGAGTTCAAGTTTGAGCCCCGATTTACTGAAGGAATTGCAATTCTTGGAATTGCAAGAATAGAGGGAATAATTAGAGCCCAAAGTGTTTTAGCTAAACAGGACTGAGGAGGATCTTGTGAAAGGAGACTTGTGAAAAATGAAGTCTTGAATGACACGATGATGGATACATTAGGGGAAAGTTTGCATATTTTTATAGGAGGAAACTAATGGATTAAGGAAAAAGCTGAACATAGATGTATGACTACTGTTAGATTCAAAAGGAAGAAGAAACCAAGAGTTTATTCATAGGTGTGGTGTGTTTCCAAAAGTTGGGTATTCTTGAATAACACTAATAACAAAAAGAGTATGAGATACCTGACCATAAGTTACCAGAAATTTTTATAAGCTTGTCATTTTTCCTCTTTTTACCTAATGGCAGGCCTACACACAAGGTAGGAACTGACACAGTAGAGTCCAGAAGATGAATGAGACAGTACACTAAAGTAGGGAGGAGAGGCAACAGCTTTTGACACCAGAAGTTTAGTTTAAGCTCTCCTCTCTACTTTACTTCCTATGTGAAATCCAGCAAGCCTTTCTGCCAGGCTTTATAAAATAGTACTTCCCTATTTCTGAGATCCTTTTCATTGTCAGAGCATACAGCATAAACAGATGGTCTGTTGTCTAAACCAATACCATCCTGTTCAGGAAGAATTCAGAACTGATTTTCCAGCCAGAAATTCAGCTCAAAAACATTACCTGCATGTACAGCTCAATCTGGAAGCTCAGGCTCCTGGTACTGCTGAGAGAAGGAAGATGTGGAGGCTATTACAGGCAATGGGGATGGGATAGTCTTTTCCAGAAAAAACTCCAGCCTTCCATAAAACAGTCTTTAGGTTGCACCATATTTTCCCAGGATAATCCCAAACACCAGCTTCACCTGTTCCTCCTGTTTAACATAACATCAGGGACATACTGTAGCTAGTTTTTTCCAGCAATTGGTCCTATTACAACATCTTCGAGAGTCTTCCTCCAGCCAGTCTTTCTCTGGGTGGCATGGATGAAAACTTCTGTAATTAACCACATCAAGCTTCTGCATTTTTCAATATTCATCCATTACTGCTTTCAATATGACACTTTGTAAAGGACATATTAAATGGCAGGAAGCTGATTCCGATTTCAGTGCACAGAATAATGTGTTCCCACTTCCATATACAGAGAAGAAAATTAACAATCGGAAATGAGACAAATTATAGTATGTATTTCTCATGAATCACTGACAAAATATTTTATGACCTCCTGTGAGATAAGAGGTAAGACAAAGGAGATATTAGTAGATTTGTTATAAAGGAGAATAGTTTTGGCAGAATATAATTCTTTTCTGTTTCAAGAGTACATATGGAGAAAAAGTTTCCCTAGAAGAGAGATGGTGCCACTCATGGTAAACTCTTATCCAGTGTAAGATGATCCAGTGTAAGATCCGTAATATGTTAATTTAAGACCTCTGAATATAAACATGCTCTTCAGAATGGTACTTCAGTATCAGACTTATTCTTCGCTTCCCCCATGACTTGTTCGTGTTCATCATTAGATAAAAAGGAAATCAGAGAAAGATGTATCTTCTCTTCTTTCTTCTCCTCTAACTTCTCCTCTCATCTCTTTTCCCTCCCCTCCCTTCCCCTTCTCATATTTATATCAAGAAAAAATTTCACTTGGCATCATGAGAAAACTTCACACATTGCTAAATGTGTATCCCAATTTTTAAAAGTCCCACCACCCATTGCTCGCAGTGCAGTTTTTAACAGTCCATTGTACCGTTCTATCTTCCCAGAGGCTGGTGCATGATAAGGAATGTGGTAGACCCATTCAATACCATGCTCTTTGGCCCAGGTGTCTATGAGGCTGTTTCGGAAATGAGTCCCGTTGTCTGACTCAATTCTCTCTGGGGTACCGTGTCGCCACAGAACTTGTTTTTCAAGGCCCAGGATGGTGTTGCGGGCGGTGGCATGGGGCACAGGATATGTTTCCAGCCATCCAGTGGTTGTTTCCACCATTGTGAGCACATGGCGCTTGCCTTGATGGGTTTGTGGTAATATAATCGATCTGCCAGGCCTCCCCATATTTGTATTTCAGCCATCAGTATGCTCCCTGGTAAAAGAGTCCCCCCAGCTCTCCTGTAGCCCCCTTTAAGTACTGGGAGATTGCTGTAAGGTCTCCCCAGAGCCTTCTCTTCTCCAGGCTGAACAACCCCAGCCTGTCTTCATAGGAGAGGTGCTCCAGCCCTTGAATCATCTGTGTGGCCCTCCTCTGGACCACCTCTAACAGGTCCTTGTTCCTCTACTGTTACTACGAAATTTTAGGTGTATTTTCAGCCAGATGAATTTCAAGTTGATTTTTTGGCTGCTTTTTTTTGTTTGTTTTAATGTAACAGAGAATTTTTTACTAAATTTTCTGTGTTTTCTGGAAATTTATTTTGGTGCCTGTTTGACCTTCATGTCTTTTGAGAAGAGTGTAGAACCCGTGCCAGGTGCTTTATGTATCAAGTAAGATAGCTGCTGTATCTGTGATAAAGATACACTGTCACAGTTATTTTATAAAATAATATATGCAGCACCAGCCTCAGTATGGATGGACAGGGTAGGAGGGAAGAATGAAGGAATGTGTGTTGGCCAACACGCTCAGCACGTGCTCTGATACATACCGATTCTCAAGTACTGTGATGATTATTTCTCACATAGCTACAGTTTCAACTTCTTAGATTTTTCACATTCATCTCGTTTGTTTGTCAAGTCTCATTCTCCCAGCTTGCGTTTTCTGTTTTGGTTGCCAGACCTTCCCCATTTTCCTGTGACCTTCTCAACATTTCGCTGTCAGTGTCTCTGTCTTATCCCTTAGTTTCCTTGCTAGCCGTGTCATTTCAGCCCCTTTTACTTAGCCTTTTAGGTCATGTTCAATCTCTTTTGAAAGCTCCTGGCTCCCTGCCTGGATTCCCTCTTGGTATGTTTCCCTTCTGTTTTACCTCTGCATCCTTGCAGACTCCTGTGTGTCCAGACAGTCCCAATCTCCACTCTCTCCAGTCTCAGACACGTGCTTTTAGAATCTTCATCAGATCTTTCCTCTTTGCGTCCTAATAAGCAGTAGTAGATAGCTTCACTAGTAGTTGATGCTATTAGATGTACTAAATCAATTAGAGGAATGCAGTTATCCAGGTAATATGTA
Source organism: Scolopax minor (assembly GCA_028566535.1). Taxonomy (NCBI): domain Eukaryota; kingdom Metazoa; phylum Chordata; class Aves; order Charadriiformes; family Scolopacidae; genus Scolopax; species Scolopax minor. The sequence continues at coordinate 56,560,908 of JAOXNG010000012.1, forward strand.
CAAATAATACCAGCTGTGCTCACATTCCTTTCTGTGCAACACAGGAGGGTTTTATTTAGCTGTGTTTTGAACACTTTGTCAAATCATTATAGGAGATCACAACCCTGCCAGCCTTCATAAATGATTAAATATACATTTTAGAGATTTTCAAATCAGGAGAATTTAAATACTTTTCCTCATGGATTTTTTTTTTTTTTTTTGCAAGTTAGTTCATTCTTACTGTGTGTTTCAGCAGAGAATATTATCAAGACCTACTCCATACAGCTTCAGAGTCTTGGCTGGTCAGATCTGGATCGCTGATGTCAAACTACAAAGCAGTGGTTCTTGAAAATCGTGAATATCAGGCTCAAATTTGAACAGTGACTTTAGTCTTTAATTGCTACCATTTCCTAATCACACATTTCCTGTATTACTCATATTTCTCTTCTAGCTGTTTCTTTTCTAATTACAACACTCCAGGATTTTATCATTCCATGCTAGTGTTACAATAATTACCTAGCACAATGGGGATCCTTTACTGGAGATTCTGAGCACTACATAATGCAAATAATAAATAATGGTATCAGCAGCCTGGGAGACTTGCGATGTAATCCAGAGAGAAGGTCCTAATGACTTAAGTACTTTTGGAGCTGAACATTTACTAAGTCTGCCTTAAGCTTCAGTAGAATGGATTCCACTGTGACCTAAATTAAAACACAGCTTCTTCGGATAAGTATTGATTATTTGTAAGTAACTAATGCCTTTTGCAGGAGAACATGTCTTTCTCAACCTTCTGTTTATTCAGACAGATAAGTTTGGTTTTCTCTGAAGAACTTAACACCCTTTCTTTCCATACTCTCATCTATATTAAGGAGAAGTTAGCAAAATAGTTGCTCAAAGGGATCCCCTGTATAATTGTAATTGTTATATTCATACTAGGGATGCTTTTACAATTTTAGAGGTGTAAAGTTGCTTGTATTTTCTTCATTGAACAAAAGTGTCAAGACTTATTTGAAATCAAAGGCCGAAAAGTGGTTATCTTGCAGCAGTGCAATAGATTGCTAAACATTAATTATTCATGAAGACCTTGAGCCACTAGAGTAAATGACATTAAAGACAACTGCTGTGAGAAGCAAGCTCGGGAGTGACAAGTTCTATTTATGATGTCATGCCATGAGGATATATGAATAAACCAGCAGTGACAATCCATTTCATTTCTCAAAAGCAGATTACATGAGAGCCTGGTCTTAAGGACAGAGCTTAGTTAAAGAAGAAAAAATAATCCACCATTAAAATAGAAATTACTTTGTGTTCTCTTTGAACAGAGTGAAGGATTAAATCTCGTTAATTGATTTTAGAAGAAAAGGGAAACAAGATGTTGTATGTGATTAACATATGCTGACTTTGCCTCACTGAAGTGTTTACTTACGAGTCCAGCATTGCTGTCACAGACCAAATGAGTCTATTTGTCTTACTTCACTCTCTGAAGGACTGTTGCCAACATCAGGGAGGTACTGTGTGCATTTATATTAGCATATATATGTATATATGCTGTCAAAGGAGTCTGTATTTCAGGATTGAGGAAAACAGATTATAAATGGGATAAGGTATTATTCTCATGTTGAGTTGTCATATCTGATTGTAAAGCGTAATGTAGCCCTGAAATCCTATATAAATACAATGAGTGGTGTTTAATAGGAACCAATTACCCTGTTTTACAGCCGTGTGAGCTTGGTTTCCACCTCCTGTGACACGGGTGCGGTTCCCATTGGATTTCTGCTGCTGGGAACAGGGTTAGGGCTTTTCCTAGGAAACAGGTGCTTTGTATTGACATAAGTGATCCGAATAAAATAGCACTCGGAGTTATCAATGTCTTAAGATTATGATTCAAACAGCAGTAATATCCACCCGGAGTTCTCATTGACTAGGTTGACTTGTTGCATGATGGCTTCCCTGTATGATGGCAGTAAAAATGGGAAGGCCCTGCTTTTCTTTGCACATCTGGTGCCATGGCAGTTGTGTAGCAGGACAGGGGGAATTTTTTGGAGCAGAAGATATGCTGCCGCTTTGAATAATGCCACAAATTTCTCCCCGTAGTCCTTCAAGAAACAGTGTGCTAGGCAGAGACAAAATTAGTCTCAAATTGCAGAATCTTCAATAAAGTTTCGAAAGCGAGAAGAAACCCCTGACAAAAGGAGGTTAGTGCTGAGTGTAACAGTAAGCAGATCTGTGGTCTCATCTTTCCTGTAAATCTCATTAGCCTACCGTGATCTTAACCTCGCTTTATTTGGATATTATGGCTTCATATTTTCTTGTTACCCTCATGCGGTTTTGCCAGTGTTTCTCAAAAATATGTTGAGCCAAGACTATGCGTGGTGGTCCTGTTTGGTAAATACATGGTGGTAGCTGTAAGAAAAGCTGGGCAAACTCAGAAAGAGTAGATATTTCCGTAGTTAGATTTTATATTGCCTTGAAATAAATTTTAAAATAGCATTTGTGCTGTACCTAAACATAGAGAAGTATGTCTAAGAGCATTTTTATTAACCAGTTTCTCTCATACAAGGTAACAAGTCAAATTAATTGTAGTTCTGTCACAGGCTTCACAAGAAGCCATTTAGTTTACTAGATACTTCCTGCCATGTAGAAATTACCTTTTAACTGTGCTATTTAAAATGTAAGGTTTTACATCAGGAACTCTTTTTCGCTTTCTGTCTAGAAAAACCTGCACTCAGCTCTTGTGACACTGATCTTACACTGGACTTGTGATGTTAATAACTCAAACCAACATCAACTGCCTAAGGCTGATGTACTGAGAGAATAAGTCAATGTGGAGAGATTTAGGGCAGGATGTGGAGGATGATGATGCCTTTATTAGAATTTTTATATACAATTTGATACTTGAAATATTTACAAATGGTACATGGTATAGAAATTATGAATTAATTTCAGCAATTCATAGATGTAGTCAGATTCATAGATCTTATTGTCCACAAGTCCTCAAAGAAATATTGATAAAATGGCAGACATATGTGCTCATACAGAAAAGTGCCATAAGATTCAGTACGTACTGACAAACATTCTCCCCAAAACTAGCAGTGTTTGTTAGGCTTGTGTTCAGAATATGTGCACCTTAATCAGGGAGACAGATTCAGTGTTATATGGTATATTATGATATTGTATCATATATTCAGTACAAGACTCAGAGAAAAAATTCACATACAAGACACTTCTTTTTTCATCTGAAATTCAGTGAATTTTTAAGGTAATAAATGTATTTGCAGAAATCAACTCTTGCGCTATTTTATAACCACATAAAGCAATAAATTCATTATGTGTTGCTAATTATAAATAATACATTTTGTGAATAAGCTGAAGGCAGAGAAGTTGTAATGCTATTCATGTTGAAATATACCAGTTAAGAATGTCTTAGATCTAGATCCTCACAGGGGAATATTAGGCAACAAAAAGAGCCCCAAAATGGTAATTTAAAAGCAAAATGGCTTAATGTTAACTATTAGATTACTTTTTTTTATTATTTTAAAGAATTATTTAACTATTTACTCTAATATAAGGAATTCACCATTTTTTAATAGGTGATATTGGGAAGTTCTTAACTTTAGAAAATTAAAATGGTTAGATATTTTTAAATGCAATATTCTTAAAGGAAAATAAAATAATTACATGTACAAATAAACAAAGATGTGAAGTAAAAAAGAGCATAATGGCAGCACAGACCTTGGAAACAACAGAGCAGTAAATCCACTGAAAATACGTAATGGACATACTGCTTGCTACTTATTGAACTGCCCCCATCCAGAAAAGTATAAGGTTTTAATGAAGAAAACAGTCACGGCCAAGCATAGTCTCAGATTCGGGCATTCTAGGGAAACTTCAATGCTTTTCATACTGCTGTTTCACAGATCAGAAAATCATTTTAAGCTGTCTGTTTCAGTAATATTCCTGCAGCAAGATACGTGTGCTAAGAACAGTCCCAAGACATCCTCTTTGCTAGTGATGCAGGTGTATTTGTGCTTGTTTAGGTTTTGCTCTGCACTTTCTTATTTTCTGCATCAACACTAGTATTTCTTTCAGCTGCACGAGCCTAAAATACTCTGTGCATTTTCTTGAGGGAACCAATGCTCAGCACCTTCAGGATTAGCTGCTTCTGTGCAAAGAAGGCATGAAGGGGCAGGCTGGGGGCTGTCACCCTGTAGAGACTCGAGGGCCGCAGAGGATGGAGGGAGACCTGTGTGTCCTGAAGGACGTGTTCATGGCATCACAGATGCCTCATCTTCCCCATTCCTGCTTCCCATGCTGTAGCTGAGGCATCCTGCTCCTTGATGCTTCCATTCTCTGTGCACAAATTGAGGTTCTTCAGTGTCTGTGTTTATAACTTTTAATTTTTTATTTGCATGCTTCCATTTTTTTTAATATTGCTGCGTGACACTCCACTATATTTTTTTCTTTGCCGATGCAGTGCTTCCCTTTCCTCACCTTGTAACCCCACGCAGTGGGTCTAGCATGAAACCTTGGCATCTTGCATCCATTTGCCTGGCATTCTTTTGATTCACAAGGGCTCAAACATGTTTGTGAAATTTGGTGTTTTTCATTCAAAACAGATTACATGTTGGATGGTTGTCTTCTGTGAATTCAGAAGATCTTCTTAAACAACATATATAGACTTTAACTAATTCTTTTTCATTTAAGAGCTGAAGGAATCTCCCAAGGCAGGTATCATCATCATCACTAACTGGAGAAAATACTAAATTTAATAAGTGAACTTTTTTCACTACTCATGACTTTTGTATACCTTCATTTTATCTACTCTCACTTACCTAACTTTGAGGCTGTAGAACCCTAGACTATGTAGGCATTTTCCTCCAGGAAATGCTCTCTAATTTAATCCCCCAGTCACTGTGCAATGCCTCTGCAGCTTTGACACCTTCTTTTGGGATGTTGGGGCAGGGTGAGACTCAGAACAGATCCAGGTATGATGTTACAGGTATTTTGCACTGAGAAAAGAGAATTTTCTGTCTTGTCTGTTTCTTTCACAGCAACTGCTGACTGTTATGTGGGGGGGGACCAAGCTGTCATTTTCATAGGGTTGTTTATTACCTTTTCAAGGGATCTTATGGGAGGTTTTTTGTTACAGGAAAGCATGGGGTAAAATGAGCTGCCTGTACCTCTGGCTGCTGTCTCACTTTGGAGCAAAATATAGTAGTTTCTTTCTAAAACTTTATTGAAGAAGCCTTCTTTCAAACTTCAGCAAGTTTTTTAGCCACTGTAGCATTTTCAAATACTAGGCTTCTTTATGAACTGGCCTCAGTAACATCTTTAGGATGTACATATACACACACATACTCATAGTGCACATACATGTAAGTTTTAGCCATCTTTGTCCTTGCAGTGAAATATTCTGCACATCAGGAGCGTTTCAGTTTTGAACTCTGTTCTGTATTCAGTCTGTTTTCAGAGATAAACTTTAATTTTCATCACATTTTAGTCAGAACTGCACTCCTGTGTCAGGCGACGTGAAGTAAGAATTCTCTTAGTTCTCAGCACAGCCTGTCTGCGCTTGCTTCTTCCTTAAATTTCACCTTTAAAATGACAGCATCTTTAAGAAAGACCATGGTAGTAACGTGGCTGCTTTGGGAAGGTGAGGAAAAGAGGAGGAACTGGGCTCCCACTGGCTGCCTGCATCCAGGCCTGGAAGCAAATGCTCAGTAGCCATCAGCGCTGAAGTGGCCACTCTCACATTTCAGTGGCCACTCTCACATTTCAGTGGCCACTCTCATGTCACTCTACCAGAAATTTGTTTTTGGAAACAAGAGAGTCATGCTTTTTATAACTTCTGATAACACTTCCTAAGGAGCTCAGCTTTTTCATTCTCAGCAAGAAATCCTTATGTTTTGAGGTTTTTATCACTCCTGAATATGAAGTCAGGCTTATAGCCAAAAATGTGTTATCTTCTTTTGACACTTTGAGGCGTGTTACACTGACAGAAACTCACGTACCAGCAGGTGACAGAGACGCTTCAAAATTCAGTGAAATGCAAGTTCAGATTTATCTGTGTTTGTTATAACTTTTCCGAGGACTTTCTGGATCTTTCTTAGGCATAAGCCTGTGTAGTAGTTAAAATAAAACACATTCCTAAACGTGCTGTAACTGAGATTTATTCGTTTTACAAACAAGTCCTATCTGGGAAAGCTCATCATCTTTATGCAGTTCCTTAGTTTTTTTTTTTAATTTGTGTACTAGCCCCAATCTCCTGAAATCTGTTCATAGTGCCATGAAGGTTTCATTGCTTTGAAATGAAAGACATTCATTTGCTTTGAATACTAGGTTTTGTTCTGAGGAGCATAAACTATTCCAGATTGGACAAAGCTAAGCAGATATTTATTTCTTTCCTAGCCCTTCCCATCCCCTTTGAAGTTTTGTGGGCTTTCTTCTTCTTGTTGTTTTTTGGGGTGTGCAGAGCAGAGTGGGCTTCTTACCTCAGGGGCTTGCTACTGAGAGTTTTCTATTTCTCGTTGATTTCTGCTAAGCTTAGCAGGGCAAAAAGAACTTGTGGAGTTTGACTACAGTGCTCAGTGCAGTATGGTGAAGGAAAAAAATCTTTTAGTGAGTCTAGCTCCATAATAGGAACACTACAGTAGCAGAGCACATGCTTTGCTGAAGGTCTAGTGCCATCACCTGTTCACCATCATCCTGTTCCTGCTGGGAAGTTCTGAATTCCTCAGCTGAACTGCAGTGTCCTGTTTTTTTTTATGCCATACTGATGTGAGGAGGTACAACCCACTGTTAATATTGGGGATATATGGCCTTGTAGCTTCACCACTGGGGCCAGACCAGTTCCGTCCCATTGAGGGACCTGGCCAAATAGTACAAGTGGAGCTATCCTGCAGCTATGGCACAAGACCTAGCTTCTGCACAGCAAGGCAAGGAGACATGAATTTATCAGCTTATTTGGCTTATTATGTCATGTTATTTCATGACATTGCATGATGTATACTCACATTTTAGACTTACTCTATGGTATGTGGACTATCCTAAGGATATGCCACGTGCCAATTACTTTGTTAAAACCTAGTGCCATGAGTGATTTTTATTTTTTTTTTTTTTCATTTTAGAATGATCAAATAACTATTTTAGACTGTTCTTTTACTGAATTTCTGTAGTTTATGGTACGGAGAAGCAGCACACAAAAACCAGGTTGCTTACTTTCGTGACCCGAAGTGGCCCAAAGAATGAAGCCAGAGCTCTGAGGGCATGCCTTCACTGATCCACCACACACCTGGGCAGACTGCCTGACACTGATGCCTTCTGACACAAACCAGCCCTCATCTGTGCTCCTAAAATCTCTCTGCCTTTGAATCGGGGAGGCTGCCTGTAAACTGCTTCTTGCTATCGGCACCAGAACTGTTCCAGCTGCCAAAGCGCGTTAGGAATTGTTTGTTCAAGTGCTAGCTGAAATATCTAGACGGTCACATTAGAGGACCAAGCAGTGTTCCTGGGCAGTGCCTGCAGTGAGAAGCACAGGTGAATTTCCACTGTGTCTCAGCAGTGCTCTGATGGGCAGTAGCTAGAGCCTGATGGAAAACTAGATCAAGTTCTGCCACGTGTTGTGTTCATGTGGGAATAGGACAGGAGTATCTGTCCCGTGAAGAATGCTATGGGTGAAGCTCTAGAGTTTCAGTTTTGATAAATATCCTCATCTTCTTGGAAAGTGTTTCTTTCCCAGACACCTAGTACCACGTCTTGGACTAGCTGTTCTCTTAATTTGGAAACACTAAACTGGGGATAAAATCTTGGAATTAATTTTTTTTTATTCCCATGAGTAGAACTCAGTTTTATAAGGATGTGGAGATTTGGACATAAGAGAGTAAAACAACCCATCATCAACACCCCGTCATGGGGGAGTAAAACAACATCAGGGGAGCAGAACAACCCAAAAGCTAAAGGAAAGTTTGAAGTAAAATACAGTGGGCATGATGGAGATTGAACAGTCATGATTTTAAACAAGTTTGAAAGCCTGACTGAGTATAGACATGTTTTCCTTGACCTTCTGCAAGCTCTAAAGAGTCTGGAATGACTGAGATGAACTGCTCTTCCTCCAAGTAATGATGGCAGCAGAGCCACTTTAATTGCGTTTGTACAATCCCATTCCCATCTCCTCTCCAGAAATGAAACAGTGGGTCCATCGGCCAGGGCCGAGTTCACCCTGGGCCTTCTCTGATGTGTGATCCGTACAGTTAGGGCCTTTAGATGATTGTGGCAGGCAGACAGCTCATCTTGAAACGCTGTGTAAAAAAATAGGCTTT
>JAOXNG010000012.1:56607416-56619596 GCA_028566535.1 Scolopax minor
TGCCCGTGTCCCCCTGCATGCTGCTCTGGTAAAGCAGAGCTCCTCATGTTGTCAAGGCCATCAGTCCACCTCAGTTGGCAAACTGGTCTGAGTGGTCAGGCTGGTGGTACAGGGTGTCTGTAGCTCTCTGGGAAAGATGGCTCTGGGCACAGCCATTCTGCGCTCTGCAAAAGCAAGGCTACTTGGGACAATAAATATAAAGCTAAAATAGCATCTTTTTTTCTCTCTCTTTTCATTAGCCTTAAACCATTTGCAGCAGAGCTAGAGCCTCCAGAGCTGCCATTTGAGTACGTCATGGTGCCGATGGCCTGGTAGAAGCATTTTGTTTGTCTGTGCCTGGCTCAGTCCCTGAACTTCTCAGTGTGGTGTTTGTAGCTGACAGGCAGTCATTGCAACATTGTAGGGTGTTCAAGAGCTTTTTATGATATAGTGAATTTACTGAAATTGTTAGAAGTGCCCCTAAAACCCTAATGAGAATGACACATGATACCTTTATTCTTTTGCATTTATAGCAGATATGTTTCTTCTGTCTGTTTTCAAAGAAGAAGAGAGAAATCAGCTGAAAACTGGTAGATTTATATTAAGGCTAGCTGTAACTAATCAACAGGGCATATTCTCTGAAACTTTGTTTTCCTGTCTTGGATGGATGTATTCTATCTCATAGTTTCTCTGACACTTGCTGTCAGGAAGATGATTTATGAGCTATTCCAGCTAACATCAGTCTTGATTTGAATTTTTGAGGAAATATCTTCTTATTTTCATAGTCCAGTCAACAGTCTCCAAATCTCATCGGTCATTATTTGAGTTTACGTTGCCAGGATACAGACGCCAATAGTTCTTCTTTCCAAGAATTTAGCTGTTCTTCTAAGTGTGAGGAGAACAGGAGAAGGTTCATGAAGATGAGCACAAAATAAAATCTGAAGGAATAGTTTACTGAGCCTTCTTTATGAATTATGCACCCTTTCTTAATCAGAATCATGACCACGGTGCATTTTCTAAAACCATTTTTGTTTTCCATAAGTCTGGGGGAAAAACTCATTTTACCTGTCATAGTGAATGGATGGTGACAGTACACTGATTTCTGTGCCTAGAAAGATTAATGATGCTTTAAGAGCAGATCTTTTAAGTTCATCATTCAAGGGAGAATTCCATCACGTTCCTAATGAATACTTTGGGATCCAAGGACCTGGGAGTAGATGTCGTCACACGGGTTAGATTCTATACATTAAATATCCAAGCGTTTATTCTGAAGGGATGGAAATATAAATCCAGCAAGGACAGGAGGACAGTAAGCACACGCGTGGAGGGAGAGCGCAGGGCAGCTACTGCTGCAGTGTAGCAGTATCTGTTCTAAGGGTTGCAAGCTGTATCTGTACTGAGCAACTGATTCAAGCTTTTTCCTGTTGTTTTACTCACTTCTAAATACTTTTAAGAATTATTCTTTCTCTCTCCCTCTTCCCCCCTACTCCTCCCCTCCTATTGATGCCTCCAACAGAGTCCTTACAAAATAAATTCTCTTTATTAGTTGCAAATTTATGTTCTTTTGTAGTTTTTCCAAGCTGTGCATTTTTAAAATATGTATTTCTTTAAAAAAAAAGAAAAAAAAAATTGTGTACCTATGATGTCCTGTGCTGGTGTGGATCTGGTCAGATGAGGAACTCAGCATCTTTTTACATATATATTCTAAACAACGGATAATTCTTTTCAAAAGTCAAATAGCATTTTTTGTGTCCTTTCTTCTATGAAGATAGATATGTATCTTTTTATACCTATAGCCAGTCAAGGGACAAAGAGGAATACGAATGTATCACCAAAAAAAAACATCAAGCAGCTGTGAGAGTTTCTTTTTCCTCCTTGGAGTATTGTTTAGGTTTTTTTATTATATTGGTATGATACAAGCCAACAAAGTTCCATATCATTTTATTGAACTCAAAAATGCCCTCTTTATGAGGCTTGTTTTACTTCCATTACTTTCATTTACTTCTATTTTCCTCATTTTCATGAGGAAAAATGACCATTTTAAAAGCTCAAGTCCTACAGTAGATAATCTCATTGTAGGCAAACACTCTTGCTGTCTATGCAGGCAGGCTTTAACATGGAGCAACACGGTTGCAGGATGTGACAAAGAAAGTAGTGAGGAAGGATATGTGATTCTTATAATTATGTGGAAAGAAAACTTCTTGATACAACTCATCATGTTCAGTCAGTCCTGAGTATCTCTTACTAGGACACTAGGAATAATATCAAATAGATAAGCAAATTGAAATGCTTCAAAACTCAGTTTCTATTCTAGCTCTACTGTAAGAAGATATTATCAGAATCCTATATGATACACTTTTTTATTCTACTATCTCTCTCTTATTTTTATTTAAATGCAACAATTTTCTACTGTCATTTGTTTGCCATCAATTTTAACTAAGCTTGGAAAGTACACATAACTGCAGCTGTAACATAAATACAGCCAATATATGTTTGTGTGCTAGGTTTAGAATTTAAAATTTTAGTACTGAATGCTTCTTGAAAAACCAAACTGGAGCATTTTTACTGTTACTGAAATACTTTAGCAGTGATATTGTTGTATATAGATACGGATTGTTATAGTTCTGAGGAATTAGAATTGAGTTGTTGGACCAAAAACACCGAGCTCTGAGGTAAAGAAAATCTGAAGTTATTAACACGAATTGAAGAACTGTAAATATTGACCCAACAATGAGCTTTATACATTGGGTTTATCAAGCTATTCTATCCAGGTTTCGTATTTAATTAGTAAAAAAAACTCAGTGGAAAGAAGGAAAACAATATGCAATTCCTGAGATGTAGTGTCAGAAATTTGGAGGGCTTACAAATGAATTTTTTAAATTAATAGCATAGCTGGGGAAAAAACAGTCTTAGCCTTCCGATGATGTGGTTTAGACTGGTAAATTACATTACTGAATAAGCTAAAAAGGCAGACTGTACAGTATTAAAAAACAAAACAGGATTTTAAAGGAGCTAATGAGAAACTGTATGTGGGTAGCTCATTTCTCTCAGAAGAGAACATGACAAATTCCTAGCAGGAGAATGCCAGCTCTTTAAATATTCAGCAGCACCTCCTAGCTGCCCATGAGACACCGCTCATTCACTAGAGAGATTCGTTCTGTTTTATCATCCTGGAGAAGCTACGCCACGGAAAGCAGAAACGCGACTGCAATAGCCCAATGCATTGTAAGATTTATTTTATTTTTTTGCTGTTCTTGTCCTTACATCATTATAAATGCTCTGTGATTCCTTTAAGCCATATGTTACCCTGAAAATGGTAGCATATGCAAGTTTCAAAATTAACAGTATGCGGCTTTGTGACAATTAACCATCTGCTTATGGTGCTGTTAGGAACTGAGAGCGTCCCTGGAAGTCAGGGAAATATTAGAAGAGCGTACCTGCCAAGCCTCAGCCAGGAGTTACCTTGCACTGTAATTTGTAGTCCTGAGAGAGCATTGCCAGGCAGAACTGCAGCAAAGTTGCAAACTGAGCTCCCCATAAACATTTATCTTCATATATTATTAGTGGTGGATTGAACAGGTCCAGGAGCAGATGTCAACCAAAAGAAGTAAAGACATTATCACAAGGGGACAGAGCTGATAAAGAGCAAGAATTTCCCACTTCTGGGGGAAAACCTAACTTGGTTGTGGCTTCTTCTGGATGTGGACACGTGACAAAGGATAACTGCACAGCATCCCCTTTAACTACAGCCCCTTATCCATCCCTGCAGTGTATTTAGGCAGTACCTCTAAAAAACCTGGGGAGTTGAGGCTTTTTTATGTTTGTTAGTTGCATCGAGTAGGACGTGGTGCCACTTCCTTTGCTTTTACTCAAAAACCTGTCACCTGGGACCTCTTACAATATTCGTAATTTCTGAGCAGATAGAAAACCTGTGCCATTAACAAGAAATAAATTAGGTGCCCACAAAGCAGTTCCTTACTAACAGCTCCCTATAGAGTGAGACAGTAATTTTACCTTCCTGGATCAGTGTAAAGCAAGGTATCACCGTGTCGTTTAGTGCAACAGATAGAGATATTTCATACCATGAAAAACATAGAAGTTTCCCAAAACAATTCACCGTTTTCATTGCTAGAGGATATTAGAAGTTAGGCTTAGGAAGTCAGCCATATCTGCAGAAAATTCTCTTCCACCTCATTTCCTCTCTGTTTCATTTCTGCACCCTAATCCTAGGAACACTGCCTATTCCAGGATTAAATCCTTCTCTTCACATGATTCTTAATAAAATTTTGGGTGACTGTAGCCACTGTGCCTGTCTAGCAGATCTAGTGATTTATTCCTTTGCCAACTTGTCACCAACTGGGCATATAAAAGATCTTTGTTTGAGACAAACAGTTAGTCAAGCTCTAATCGTTCATATATCTCAAATGTATATTCTGATAGTATAGGATTGGAAACTTTGTAGATGTGTGAAATTGTTAGCTCTGAGGAACAAAGAAAATCTTTTCTTATAAATAATGTATGTTTAATTTGACAAGGTTCTTTCATACTGAGAAAATCTCTGCCATTCTCTAATCTTGTTGCTCTGATGGGTTCCATCAAATGTCCAGAAGAGCAGCTAGATGGCTCTGAAAATAAGCAAAGCTTTTAATAATTCTTCCTACAAAAATGACCTCATGGAAATTTAATGTGTGTACAGTATATTGGAAGATAAATTCTACATCAGCATGTAGGTTTCAAAAGGGACAAGGCTATTTAATAGCCATCAGACATAGTGCAAGATGAAAAGTTACAGTTTGATCACAGAGTTTTCCTTGAAAAGTAAGATAGAAATGGATAAAGGTTAGATGGGGAAGAGAGGCAGAGGTGAATGGAAAGAGAAAGGTTAAATCCAAAGAGAACATGTTAGAACAAAACAAGTCTTTAAAAATAAGATGGTAAAAGGGCCCACCAGGTGCAGACAGGAAGGGAAAAACAAGGCGGGGGGGAAAGCAAAGAAATATTTCATCAGTAGATCACAGAGCAGGAAGCCAGCTGCTAATATAGAAGTAGAAGTGATAATTTTATCCAGCAAGGAAATGGTAACAGCTATAATTAAAATTGAAAATTGAAAAATAAAGAAGAATGGGATAGAGGTTTGACATTCGATCCAGTGGGAGGTAGAAAACTGCAATGGATAATGACTTTGGTTTCAGATGCATGTCTGTGGTCTCCTTGTTGGAGGGCAGACATAGGAAAGTTAGCTAGCTACAGACAAAGGACTACAGCTAAAGAAGCCTATCTTAATTAGCAATGTGTTTCGTACGTGGGAATAAGAAGCCTCATCTTTTCTCCCCATGTAAAATAGCACTTTGCAGTTAGGAGACGGTGAAGGGTATGAAATGGGCAGTGCCTGTGCACCCCAGCCCAGCTTCCAATGCAGAGTAAGGGAGCTAGTGCCTTGGTGACAGCAGTGAATTATTACTCCATGGAAGCGAGATGCTGCACTCAAAACACTCATTACATCCATGTGGGGAGCAAAAGGGAACCCATCTCAGACATGGAGGCAAAGGTCTGTTGTTAATACAATTAATGTTTTCACAGTCTAACAAATTAACTAATGCAAAAAAGCTTCACTGATAAAAGAATTTCATTTTTGTTAAAATATTTTCAGATTGTATTCTGTTCTGTGTGTTAGATTCTGCTGCGTCTCAGCTTAGTGCCATGCTGTTCAACTCGCCCTATTTTCCTTTAGAAAAGATACGTCTGGTGAAATAATTTTGTGGTCTGATTTTGAAAAAAAGTGACAAATGAATGAGTCAATAATAGATGAATAGTAATTAACAGACAATACTGTGATTAGTGGAATTAATAGGATTGTGTCATATATTATTAGTCTTCTATAGGTCTGCCTCCTCACCACATTTCCTGTGATAAATCTAATAATCTAAAGGCAAGCATGACACTATTAATATGCTGCTAAGCATCTACTGATAGGTAAAGTGCTTGAAATCCAGTAGCAGACATAATGGCCCACTACCTTTTTCACCAATACAGGCATAAGTTTGTATCCCTCTTCTGCTTGTGTTTCACACAACTTGCAGTGCCTTAGCTATCGTGGAGACTTGGGCCCTCTTCAAGATTGTCTGCTGATGGCTTGCAAAGTTTTAGTGTTGATAAAGAGAAATCAACCGAATCATGCAGAGAAAATGAGATTCTGGAAGTCGTGGCTATTTCCATATAAAGCTGCTTTAAAAATCATCTAGATTTCTGAAACGCTTCTTCTTTTTAGATCACAGGATTAGATAGTGGCCTTTCTAAGACTTCTAATAGCAAATTATGTAGAGAAATATGGAGTCTCACTAGAGAGAAGAGTGAGACTGAGTGCAGTGAAAGAAAACAGAACTGAAAAGAACAGTATGATATGTATTAAACAATTTGAAGCCAAAAGATAGAGAGAAGGAGGAATCGTAACCACTAGATTAAAAGATTTGAAGGTGTTTTCTACTATTGGAATAAGACTAGCCCCTAAAAAAAGAAAAAATGAGTTCATCAGTGGTTCAACTGTGCTTATAGAGTGGAAGCACTGCAATAATATTTTGCATCTGACAGTAATTTCAGTAGTAGTCACAATCATATTTTGAAGCCAAACTTGATAAATGTGAAGCAATGAGCTAATGGCATGTGTCGTATGTAGTGATTTTATTATTCATTCTCCAAGGTTTATTGCTCTTTCAGGAGCACTTCCTTCGTGGCAGACTTTTGTCATAAAATTATTTGAGAAGAGTCTGCAGTCAGTTACATTTGGATCTCCTGAAAGATTATTTCATACTAATGCTGGAGTAAGTGTTGAGCAGAATCTGGGTCATTTTACCCACATCTCAGCATCCTTCTGAGTTGAACATCAGTACAATAAAATCTTTGCAGTTACTGAAACATAAAGTACCAGAAAACAATTCAGTTATGTGCAATACATGTTGATATATTCAAATAGCCATTGATCACAGCATTGCAAGAGTTCCATTTTTGATTGGACATGCTAGACTAATCACTAAAAATGCCAGATGGAGTTACTGAACTGAAAAGGGGGGAAAAACGTAATAGACTCTGTATATATTTTAAAAAGCAAAACAATAAAAAGTTAGCAAAGGCTTACAAAACAAGAGAAGTTCATCCACTCAGTTTTAAATAATTTATAGTTATAAATGAAGCAAATAATTTCTTCTTCTAAATACCAGAGAAAGAAGAATATCTTCATGCCAGCAGAAAGCCTGTAGACATTCCCAATAATACAATTTTGTATGTTGTGAGAACACCATGCATTAACTTCCTCCTCAAAAATAATTTGCATATTCAATGAGCAATACTTTGAGTTTTCTATTTTGATTGTCTTTCACTCAAAAAGAACTCCAAAGCCTTTGTAGCTGTTGAGTGTTCAGGCGTCCTGCACAGTGACCGGTTCTGTGCCCACCTTAGGAATGGGGAACTGGAGATGCAAAGAAATAAATGCATTGCACAAGTTTCTAAGGGCTTACCTCTCATTTTGGACCCGCCTTGTGTCTACTTTTTCAGCTTTCTCTGACAGAACAGGAACTCATAATGAACAATTAAGGTATTATGATGGTGAAATTCAGCCCTCTGCCCTGAGTGTGGCTTATCCAGAAGAGGATTTGAGTAAGACTAAGACTTGTAATTGTCCTTAGTAGAAATAAACATGAATTTCATCCATAGTGGCTTAGGGACAAAGAATAGGCCAAAATATATCTATGAGAACAACATTACCACCTATTCAAGGACCTAAACGCAAACTCACCCTTAAAATAGGGTGTAAAGGCTGGAGTAGTATGCCTGCTCCCAGTGCCCACAGGGAGTGTAGGAAAACACATTCTCCAAAGCATTCAGCACTGACCACAGACCAGGTGATATACTGGTATCAGCCATTAATAGGTAATTAAGAATTGTGAACAGTGGAGTTAGTTGGATGGTTGTTTTTAACAATTTCAGTGGTCAAGTTTTGGGACTAGAACCTATGATCCATTTCTGCTATTTCTTAGTTATTCTTTCATCTCCAGCCTTTCGTATTTCAAATTGTCATGTAAGCCCTTGGTTTTTACTCTCTCTTTGATATTATCTTGGGGTTTGGTTTGTTTCAATCTTTATAACACTGTGTTAATTTTCATAACGTTGCATTGTGGGCCAGGTAATGTGGATTTTATTCTTTTACACAGTTCCTGTGTAATCTCTCTATAGCAAGGTCACTGATTGTTTGGAGAGGTTTTTTTATCCTGAGGGCAGAACTAGCTGCATGCTCCTGTCATTCTGACCATCATAATTTATTTTTAATATGCATTTTAAAATCTAAAATTGTAGTAGATTTTGTTCTGTTAAGACTTAAAAGGTTCACTGGCCTTATAAATGATTCATTCAAAAATATTGAGAAGAAAGACTTCAGGAAAGAGAGACTACCCCTGGTAGCCTTCCAGGGAAAGGAGGATGCTCTCAGATGAATGATGCACATACATAAGTACAGCCCCTGAGATTGTTCTTATGATTGTCATTGGCTCAGATATTCATATGAAATCAGGTATTTTTAATAAAATAGACCACAGATAATGAAGTGAAATAAAATCAGAAATGTGCTAAAAATATAAGTATCTACGTATGTAGCTAAATATTTGTATACATTATAGATACATGTATTTTTAGATATATATGCATGCCTACCTACATATATCTACATCCTGGTTGAGCTAGCAGCAATCCATTTTGGATTCTTGTTTTGTCTGCCTTGTGTCAGAACATGGTAATTGTCCATACATAAATTTTAGAAGACATGGGGAGTTTCTTTTGTTATTAAATTAATTCATTTTTGTTTGGATTCCTTCCTCATCTTTTAAAGTTTCCTAAAGAAATAGGCAGAGAGCTGTGCCAATTTGGGACCCTCTCATTTTTGTGCACCGCCTTTCTCCTCTTTACTTTTCATCTCTTTCTGACAAAAAAAACCAAACCCTTACTAAACAGGGGAGGAGAAAAAAAAAAGAGGTGAAAGTGAGATAAGGCAGACAAAAGGTAGTAGGAAAAAAGAAGATATTTAGACATTAGATGCAGAATTCAAAAGGAAAATAAAAGAAACACTTTTTGACAAAGGTTTGAAGGAATGCTCAGTCTTATCAGAGAACTTCCTAGCCGTCAGCTTATTTAGTTATTGGTGATAACTATAATAACAGCAGCTTTTGTGAATTCTAAAGTGTAATGACTAAAGCACAGAGCAGCTAGGGCAGTAATTGTCCAGCAACTATTAATTGGACAGGTATCCATATGTTAATTATCTTTCAAGATACTATCTTTTTAATAGTTATATATTCAAATGGATGTTTTCATGTTTCACTCATGTCCCTTAATTACAAATTTCATTTCCTACTTTTTTTTGTAAATAACAGTGCTTTAACTGTTATTTTTTGCTAATTTACTGGACTTTAGGTGTACAGAAAGACATATATATATATATATATATATGCATGCACATTTATGCTGCATTGTAGCACAGAGAAGAAAATATTGTCTCCTCCTCCAAAGAGCTTGATCTTTTGCTATCACCTATCTTGAATGCTTCAGTGGTGCAGAGATTTGTTCAGTCTGGTGGAACTCATCAGATGTCAGAAACACCCCATAATTCATTGTGTAGATATTTGTGTCATCTCCCTTGAAGCACGGAGGGAACTAGTGCCTCATCTGAAACGTCTCGAAATTCCATTTGCAGAAAACCCATTGTGAATGGCTGGCTGTAGGGATGGCGGAGAAAAATAATTCTGAGCCCTGATATGAAAGATGTAAGTTGCCTCTGTGTGTGTTCTGCCACTGCCCTTTCCCCCAAAAGAAAAATCTTTACTTTTCCTGTGATCTTTTCTCCCCGCAATGGCAAGTATTGGTTCCATTTCTCACTAATTAAAGTGACAGCATTCATTTTGGGACCACCTCTGCACCAAAAGTAAATTCTATATTGAAAGATTAAGGCAAAGAGCAAATCTCTTTACTGCTTGTTACAGGTCTCTAAGAAAATACTGAATCACAAGAATCTGAGGATTTCTTTCCAAACTATTAGCTCACAAAAATAAAATTTAAAGATGTAATATTATAGTATATAATTACAGCCTGACATCTCACAAGATAGAGGTAATATACTACAGCATCTTCTTAGAACAGTGTAGGCTTGATACTGTTCTAAGTGTCCTCTCGCTCTTTTTATTGTGTTGTAAGTCAAAAGTTTCTATAAACACCTGGCATGCTTCTGGAACTATAGACATAACCTTTAAGTATACTTTGTGCATTAGATCATTCGTCAAACCTGCTGGTTTGCCATAGTTGATGCTGCTGTCTGTTTCTGATCAAGGACTAGAGTTTTGGAAACTTGGCAAAGAGTATGTCTGTGGCTGTTTCACAGTCATTGGTATCAGGTCTGTGCAGTACTGAATGAGCCAGAAATGTACATTAGATCTAGTTCAGGCATGTGAACATCACAGAATATGTCTTGAATTTTTTGTAGAAGACTACAATGAAATTAACAGTTTCATGCACTTATGCTGTTGTCACCTGTAGGACACCTGCAGATGTCCCTTAGCTGGTGCAAAGTTAGCCTTGCATGGACAAACGACCCTGGGTGTAGCAGAAAGGCTGCCGATACAAAGCTAATCTCTCATTTTCTTTGGAACAAATCTGCCCAGTGGGTTTGTAGCAAATCAGTACCTTTTCCATCATGCATTTGCACTATTTCTGATCTGGAACTAGAAGTTTTAAAGCTAGTCTTACTGTATGATAGATCAGAGCAGTTTATATATATAATATATATATAATCCATTGATTATCTATAAAATGCCAAATAAAGTTCTTCTTGATTAGTTTCCTTTCCAGCTCATTCATAATCATTGTCTCTTCATGCCTTATCACAAGGGTAGCTCACAGATAAGAGTGTATTCTGCTTCATACTCAGCTCCAAATATCTCAAGGAGAGTGTGTGATTCACAGCTGGAGAAGCACTGAGCTACACTGCCGGAGTAATGGCTTATTTCTTGGCAATAACTGAAAAATTCTGCATTATGATGCAAAACTACTTTTTACTGCTTCACTCCATGCCCATCTCCCAGTCTGTTTCTCTTTCTGAAATAAATATGTCCAATCTGAAGCCAGGATTCCCTGTTAGTAGTTTGTTCAGGTCATCCATCAATAAAGCAGAGGCACGGCTGCCAGTTCTGTTAGGGCAGATAGTACAACAGCCCTATTTTTCCTGAGATTGGCAGATTTTAAGGTATGAAAACGAGACAGCAGCTAGGGGCATGGTCATTGCTGATAAGACACAGGTGAGCACAGTAAGTCATAGATTAAATATATATTCAATACAGAACACGCAATCAGTTTTATAAATAAATTACTCCTTAACAGGCTCACAGCTTGCAGATGCTTTTGGACATCACCCAGTTAGTCCACACTATACCGTTGTGTTTAGTGTTTTTTTTCTGGCCATCAATACAGTTTTTTCCCCAGTTTCTCTCTAAAGGTTGATCACTGTCTGCAAACTGGTAGTGGATTGCGCACAATCATCCAAAATATTAAAACATCTTTCAAAGCCCATCCTGGTTTGTGGTGGAATGGGACATGTTGTAGCCTTACTACGATGTAAATAGCAACTCTGTGGATACCCACAAGTGCATCTAGTTTGGACATCATGTTATGTGACCCACGCACAGAAATATCAATCTTGGTACTATTTAGCACAAATTGAGCATATTTCTAAAAATATTTATTTTAATATCAAGGTGAAATAGATTATAAGTTTAAGTGAATGCTAGGTGACTTTATTTGTATAGCATGAATATTTGGAAAAAAACCCCTCAGTTACTGTATTAAAAATAATTTTAGTGACCTTTTCTCAGACTTTTAGTGCAGATGGAAAGTTAAAAGCTAGACACCAAAAGCTGTTACCAGAACTCATAGTAATGGAAAAACTTCAAAACCTTGATAATAACATTAGTCAACTAAGATTTTTGTGTGAGTCATTGCTTTATAGGAAAAACATAATGCAAAAAGGTACTCACAACTTTGAGAGTTACATGTATGTTCTTATATAATCAGATTTATAGGATTAATTCTACCAAACAGAACATGACAGTAATCACCAGTTAAGTAAAATTTTGCCTGTGAAAACCTAGGATACTTAAACCACCAAAGAAT
>JAOXNG010000012.1:56619696-56640082 GCA_028566535.1 Scolopax minor
AGCAGCTGTAAGCTGTGGACTGGAGAGTGCAGATATCTGTGCGCTGGTGTTGGAAGAGAATAGAGTGTAGAAGAGGTTCTGGTGGCTAGTGAGGTGCTGTGCTCCATGGATATTTCTGGAGGAACACATGAGAGAAACCCCATTATTAGCTCCTATGAAGATACCTCCATCTCATAGCAGATGGCAGCATCACATGCTGAAGCATTTTTTAAAGTGCTTTATGTGCCAGGAAGCAGTCACGTCAGGTTAACAGTTCAGAAGCACAGTGGATTTCAGAAATTCTTTTACTGCTGTTCCAACACTTCCCAAAAGGCACTTGCAAGACCTGCTGCTCCTCCATGACTATTTTGCTATTTCCCTGCCCCCAGTAGCTGGAGGATGCATTTTTATGTGTTATCTCCCCCAACATGGATTCCTACAAACACATAACTTTTCAGAAATACTCTGAAGGGCGAGTTCCTCCACAGCACAGTTCATCTGCCTTGCCTGGTTTTGTACATCTTTAAAGCAAATACAAAGTCCATCAAGTTATGGCTGCAGAATCCACAGGAATGTGACCTCCACAGGCTGGCTTCAGTCTGCATTTGCAATGCGAGCTCCGTAACACAAAACATAGTCCAGACAAATATCGAGCTGATGTTATCAGGTGATGTTATCTCACTGCTGTTCCCCAGTTAAGCACACAGTGTTCAATACTACAAGTGTTAAATGTTCACATCACAAGCCCCTCTAGCATCCTTAGTTTCAGGAGGCATGGAGGATGCTCCACAGCTTAGTGGAAAGGTCAGTTACTTCACTGCATGCCCTGATCCCTTGAGGTTGATGATTTTTAAATTTATATTTATGTTCCAACTTAGCCACACCCTCCTTTGACTACAGGTTGCAGGTGAACATTTAAGTAGTCACATTCCTCAGTAGTCTCTGTAGCTTTTAAAGGCTTGGATGAGTACGAAATAGAATTCCCTCTGTCCCAGCAGAGGCATTAGAAAATTATGTCAGATAAAACATTTTTTAAAGGGTACTGCCAGGGATATCCGAGCAATTGCCAAAGCTAAGGAGGAGAGCTCAGAGTCAAATGGTGAAACGCCAGAGAGCAGCCCAAACTGAGCTATCCCCTGTGGGGACTGGGACCCTGCAACTGTGGCATTAAGCCAGATAATGAGAAACGTTAGAAGTCAAATGGATGAAGCTGGGGTGAGCTTATTCTCAAAGGTGAGCAATGTAAGACTAGGAGGCAATGGGCACGAATTACAGTCAAGGAAATCCCAGATGATCATAAAATCTCTTGAGATACTCGGGTCTGTGCGTGCCCTGATCTAAGTTTGAAGTTAGCACTGCTTTGAGCAGCTGTTTGGACTAAATGAACAAGTGTGTCCCATCCACTCTAAACTCTTCTGTTTGTTTGGGACTAATAGAGGAAGCAAATTTTGAGCTGGAATTGATGGGTAGGCCCATCTCCTCCTTAGCAGGCTGAGGAGATGGCCTTGTGCAGCTGCAGGGTTCATCAGTGCCGAGTGGTGTTGGAGCATGTGTGTTCACTGGCCAGTGATTAAGTTATGATAGTGAAGGACGAGAAGAAAAGGAGCTTCTGAGGCAGAACTCCAGTAACGTGGCACGGCATGAAAAGAGCAGCCATAAGATCCGCCTCCAAAAGCAATCAAGTATCTGGGGCTCTTTGCAGAGAAACGACGGGGTATGCATCTTATAAATTACAAAGCAGGTGCAAGTGGAAAATCAATCACGTAGTACATCACTAAAAGTCCCAAGTAGTTTTCAAGGGTAGTCAGTATCGATTGTTTTGTTTGCAAAGTAGATTATAAAGCCAAAAGGGATTTTTACTATCATTTAATTTGACCTCCCATTTAAAACATGAATAGAGTTTTCTGTTTATATAGAGCATATGTTTTAAAGAGATCTCATTTTTCACTACACAAGCTTTTAGTGATAGAGAATCTAACACAACTCTCAGCAAATTGTGCCAAAGGTTAATGAACTTCACTGAACTTTATATCGAGCTTAAAACTGCTTGGCTTCATCTTCCACCGGCAGGTTGATTTTATGCTTTGCCTGCTTCTGCGAGAAATGTAATAACAACTTTTGAAATGTCTGCTCTCCCTCTGGGTATTTAGGGAGTGGAACCAAGGTTGTTTTTTACTGGTTTACTCCAGGGTTCCCAAAGTCTCACACCAAAGGTGGCGTCCAGAGCTGGTGGGGCCTGGTGGTTGCGGGAGAGGCCTCCTGTAGTAACCGGGGTTTGGCAGGACGGCCCGTTTGTAAGGTGCTTTTGAGTCAGGTTGAGAAGGGGTTCATACAATAAACTAAAGGTTCAGGCCCTTCAAAATGCTCTTTCTAGAACAGCTTTTTCAGTTCATTATTTTGAATCTCCCTCCATTTTTCAGCTTGCTTTGTGGCAAAAAGGGACAGACATGTCCTTTCCCTGGCGGTCACATAGCAGCCCAAATGCCTTCAAAAATATGTTACACAATGTCTGTTTCAGGTTTGTCGCTGTCTTTTTTTGTCTGGTTTGGATTTGTTCATGTAGGTTTTTTAACAAAGAATGGATTATCTGTGAATACTCTGTGTAGGGTTTATGCTCTCTCAGCCCCACAGAGACCCTTGTGTTAAAACCCTGTTAAGAATTGTTGCTTTTGTGATCAGGCTACTGCCATCACCTTAATATCATGGTTTGAATTCTTTGTTTCCAAGTATTTGGCCTTTTGTTTGTCCACATATTTAGCTTAATCCTGAGATTATGAAGTGATCTAGCTTGGTCTGTCTATATTGGTCATTTCTCCTCTGTGATAGTTGACATTTTTTCTTACTTCATGTTGTTTACAGCTTCATCCATGATGGCTTTCTGTTTGCAATTCTATTTTGAGATTCATCTATTGATTTTTTTTATCCATTTAGTGAACACGCATATCAGTTTGCATTGTATGAATCTCTTAATCAATCACTTAATCTTTTATTACTTTTTCTCAGCTAAAATAGAAAATGCTTTAAAATACATTGGTAAACATACGGATACTCGTTCAGAAGATCACAGTAGCTCTAATGAGAACTGACTGTCTTGGAAGGTAGATTAAGAAAACATGTATTTGACATAGAGGACAATATAAAAATACCAATTACAGGAGTATGGCCAGGTGATGGACTTTGTGTATAAAAGACATTCATTATTTAATTGGAGAAAAAGTATTTGCACTTAGTTCAAAACACTTCTCCCGAGGCAGCCACAATGTCACTCAGGTGGGAACACGCTGAAAAGCAGCATCCTGAAAGGACCTCCCAGAGAATTGGGGGAAGCCTCCAGTGAGGCTTCCTGGCAGAGTTGTTTTGGTGGGGGGGGAACTCTGCTGAAGTTCCCTCCAGCTTTTTCTGGAGAAGCTTCAGAGTTAGCTGAGGTTTCTCAAAGAGCTGTCTTAGCAAGCAGCTGCTGCTGCAGACAGGGAGATAAACTCCTGGTCCTGACAAAAGAAAACTGCATGCCAGAGCAAAAGGAATCCAAAGAACTGACCAAGGGGAAAACGGTTGGTGTTATTATCTTCACCAATATGTCATTCTCTCTCTAGAGTGTGGGATTTAAATTCTATCACACAAAGCAGGGTAAATCATTCTTCACATCAGTGCAGTAATGTAGGATTTTAAAATAAAGTTTTGCAGCAGCCAGTGAAATTGGAGTTCTGTTTCTGCTGTTAATACTGCAAGTAGTACTCCATACCCTTCATCCGTGTAACTCCTCTGCCCTGCAAGTGTATAATGACAGTTAAAAAAATGCCATTTCAACTCATAGAAAAAGAGATTATCATAATATCTTATTAGGTCCTCAATAAAGTGCGTCACTAACCAATTGCTATTTTCCCATAGAGAAATCTAAAACCCACAGTGAGAACTGATGTGCTTGAATGGACTGATGAAACAAGCTTCAGTGAGGAAAAAGAGTGCCCTGAGCTCAGACTGTAGGAGGTGGGAGCTTGACAATGTAAAACACATCACCTAACCTTTCCAGTTGTCCGTCCCAATCAATATGTGTGTCTGTTTCCCAGAAATCAATAGAGACATAGTTCTTACAGTAGCCACAAGACCCAACCTGACCTAGGAGAGAAATCATCTAAATAGCAAAACACAAGCCTATCGTCAAGTCTTACAAATGATCAGCTAAAAAGAGCTCTGTCTATTTTTGTTTCATATACAAAGATGGCTTTCTCCAGATTAAGCTGCAGATAACACATCACGCACCTGAAGTCAATTACCCCGCTTTCCTGCTTGTCCCCTTTCACACTGAAATTTGTATTTGTTTAGATTTCTCTCTAGCAACAACATCATTACTGACATCTCATACACCTTCTAAACTCTGTGTGTGCTAAGCACACCCTTTAAAAGCTTGTTCATCCATTTGTCTGATGTTTAAGCAGAGGGTGTAATAGTCTGTAACAATTTACAGGTGAATTTCAAACAGCAAAAGCCTTGAGAAATGAAGAGGTTTGGACTGTAGAAACTTGAAAAGGGTGAAAATACATTCTGGTGGGAGGGCTTGTTTGGCAGTGTTATTCTTTCACACAACAGATGGCTTGGTTTTAGACCTCCAGCTTTAATCTTTATTGGTCCCAAAATGATGGGGTTTGGGTAGTGCAGCTTCCTTTATTTCAATTTGAATATGCTCAGTAGTCAGCCTGCTGTAAGCCTCCGTGCTGAGGCTCAGCTGGGCATTTTTTCCTCATTTGAGATCCATTGTGGTTGTCTGGAACACAGCACGTTGTAAGTCATAGTAATACATGTTTTGTGTCATCTTTATTGCCAAAGGATCGGATACCTTCCAGATTTGGGATGGTGGGCGGTCAGGGAGCAGTGTGGCTGCCATGCTAACAGCCTAATGCCTGTTTTCATATGTTACTGCTACTTGTGGCTTCAAAAATGTGCATGTGCACTCTGTAACTTTTAAGAAAAAAAAGAGAGACACGTTTTCAGAGACAGTGTGCTCTGCCATAGGAACATCAGTGTTATTATCAAGAATTCATGGCTCTCAATACAACAGTGGAGGCACAATGGAAAGGAAGAAGTAAAGCTGAGTGTTTTGAGGTTCCTCAAGGGTCAGTGGGGAAAGAAAATGGAGAGCAGCAGCAGCAGCTGCAGCAGCACTCTCATCAACAAAAGAAACCCCTTGTGCTCCCCGAAACCAATTTCCAATTGAGCCACGGTCCATGTTCCATATGATGTGTCAGATATTAAGTTCTCATGGGTGGGAAGAAGCCTGAAGTCCTTCTGGCTCTTGTAATGGCTTTTTTCTTTCAACTTAAACTACTGCTGAGTTGTGCCTGGGGGCAAGGAGCAACATTTGAAAAGAGAAATCCTTGCCAGAGGTATGGGACCTCTGAGTAAAGACCACTTGCAGAAAAAGCTTTCATCATTTCTGCTCACCCGGATTGTAGCTTAATTTACCTCGGGATCTTAAGAGCTTTAGTTCATTTTTAGGAAAATAATGGCATCAGCTCTTAAGGAGCTGTCATACTTAGTTCCATGTAGGCTGTTATTACTGCAAATCAGGTAAAATGGACCTGCAAGATACTCTGTGTGAAAGTGTTAGATATTTTCTTCTCAATATAGGTCAAAGGTACTCCTATGTGGGTGTGCAAAGAAAGATCTCAAGTATTATTTGGATATTTAATTTATTTAAGGAATGTTTTGGTTGTCTTTGTTATATTAGATTCAGATTGGATGTCAGGAAAAACGTTTACATGGAAAGGGTTCTTAAGCCTTGGAATGGGCTGCATGTAAGATGTGGGTGTGTTTGGGGGTTTTGGGGGTGTTTGGGGTGATGGTTGGACTAGACGATCTTCAAGGTCCTATCCAACCTAGACAATTCTATGATTCTATATATTAACAACAAGGGAATTAATCTAAAAATGTGATCACAGCAAGCGATTCTGTGATACCAGTTTCACTGACTGAACTTTTTACTGTACTTATTTTTGTATTTGCCATGTTTCCACATAGTGTATTGAATGCCAGCTTTAACAACCCTTTCTTTGCACTCAGTCTGCTGTAATAATTTGAGTTTGATTTTACAGCCCCCTGATAATCAAAATTAATCAAACTAATAAAAGAGTAATCATTTTTGTACTAATAACTACCATTTCAGAAGTACTCCCAATGGATCTCTGCTGTAAGGTGAGGTTTTCACTGCAGAAAACTTCCAAATGCATCCCCTTACTGCTGAAATATCATCAGCAAGTTTCTGGGCTTTTTAATGTCTTGTTAAAGAAGTTAAATAATCCAGGGTCTTTAGCTGCATTAACCCACAAAGGGTCGCTGGTAACGGGTAGGCACACGTGTGTATACTGTTTATTTCTCCATCGAGCTTGGGTAGAGGTAATCACAGAATGACATTCCCCCCTTTAGCAAAATCACGGAATCTTTTGATCTATTGTTAGTATATTCTTTGCAAGATTATGACATGGAAATGTGGTTTTTGTCATGACCTGGCTGGACAAACTTTAGGCTGAGTTGGAAGCTCCTATCAAGCTTTACCAGCTTTGCAGTTGCTGGCACCTGGGCTTCCTGGGGCAGTGAGAGCTGTAAAAAGCCAGTTCATGCTGCAATTACACTTTCTAACTGTGATTTAGATGTCAGGTATGTCCTCCTGCCAGAATAAACACCATAAGCCCATTGTTTGAACACACACATTTAAATTAAATGAACTCTTTTTATAGAATACTTATGTATGTAAATGTTCTTTTTATCCCTTGAATGATATGTTATTGTTTAAAAGTACTTCCTTTTCTTTTTCCCCTTAGCATGACCTTAATTAAAGACACTGTTCTTTGGCCTTAAATGATCCAGTGAATTTATAATACACAATTAATTCCAACCCCAGCAAGTCTGGCACACCGTGTTGTTAAGGATAGTAGGAACTGTGGTGATTTTATAATGAATTCACTTCAAAACCCAGCAAATAGTAGCATACCAGGACATCTGACAGCTGCTTTCCCCAGCTAAATCTCACCACTGAGACTTGATTCCAAGAAAAATAACAAGTGAGGCTTGGTTAGCAGTGCTGCAGCTTGGAATATGAGTCTTGACAAGGGGAAAAATCATTTGTACTGTACTAGCTTTTCATGAGCTGAGGCGAAGAGTAAATCTCTCCGATGGCAAAATAAAGCTGTCAGACAGTTTTTCCATAAGATGCCATTGGACACCAATATGACAGTTCTCCCTCCTGATCTTTTTTATAGGTTGCTAATTCTGAAAGAAAAGTCATTTTTGCCTATGTTTTTGTCGATCCAGGCAATGAAATTTTAAGAAGCAGTTGTGATACTAGAACAAAAATACAGACTGCTGCTGAATACCCAGGAGTACTTCTGTTGCCTTACTGAAAAGATGCTTTAACCAAATGTCTAGTAACTAGGATAAGATTCTGTGTTTGCTGCTTTATATTTTGAAATTGATCTATATCAAATCTATATCAACATATATGAAATATGTTATCTGGAAAATAAGCAGGCAAATATATGGGCACATGAGAACACTTTTGTGCACTGAGGAACCACTGCAGTGGCCGCCAGTGTGAGGCATGAGCACCACAAAGCAGGCAGTGATTTTGTTTCTCAAGCACTTGAATATGTTCCCTTCTTCTCTGTCTTTGCTGGACATCAGTGAGAGCATTTAGGCTCCTCTCAGTGAGGTGAGCCTTGATCTACTGAAACACAGTGGAAGCCTAAGAAGTACGGTGAGGACTGATGGCAAGAGTCTTCCCTTCCAGGATACATGAGGCTCCTGGCTGGGCATCTAATTCTAGATTCTAGTTCCTGATACTGAAGGTCATGGAAGTTCTAGTTTGGGTTATGGAGATGGTTATCTTTGCCTCCACTGCAAAATGCACTGTTGTAAGGCCATGGAGGAAAAGTGCAGCAATTAATTCCTAAGTGTTCTTAAGAAAACAGTGAAGAGAGTGTGTTTTATTAACTTTACTGAGATAAGTGGCAAAATTAATTGTAAATGTCCTTTTGAATATTCCAAGGTAAAATCATCAGTATTGGGAATGTTTTTCACAAGTATTTTCCAATATTTATCTTCATTTTCTATTAAAATCTTAACATTTTTCATTTATAGACTACTTCTGAAGTATGACATAATTCTGAATATCTTAGAAACAGATTTTTTTTTTTTCCTTTATAAGTTGTGTTGCATTAAAATGCCTTAGCCATAAATTTAGACATCAAATCATATGAATTTTTATTTTAACAAGCAGGCTGAGGAATTATATGTTTCAGGGTTCTGTTTCTGAGCAGACTTTAAATCTTAAATTTTCACACAGTTTACACAGCTTTTGCAAATAAATAGTACTGTCAGATAGACCAACTGCTTCAGTGAGCTTATAAAGAAAACGAATGCTCCAGGCTAGTCATAGTGAAAGAAAAAAAAAAAAGAAAAAAAAAAAAAGGGGGAATTTATTGGATACTATGTGAAAAAAAGAACTAAAACAGGCATAAGTACTAACAAAATGAAAGTTATCATCATAATTAACAAACTAAAAGTTTCGGGTCATAATCCCATTAAACTCACAGGGTGTTACAAATTCGGTAGTCCTTGTTTTCTGAAGTGGCCAAGGGTTCTTTTTCATTGCTTTCCTTTTGCTGCTTTGATTTCGGATCTTTGCTTTCTGCACCAAGTTTCCCAGGTGCTCAAATGCCCATTTGTGTTGCCGTGAGGATGTGAGTAACCAAACTCTTAGTCATTAGTAGAATGATGAGTGCTCAGGTAATCTCTGTTTATAAATACTGAGCGCTCCTTGTACCCACAGTTGGCTGCAAAGAAAAATTATTTATCAATTAACAAAATGACAACAACAACATAAGAATTTACTTCACTTAAAAATGACATAATAAATTCATGTGTGTATATTGCACACTGCAACAGAAGTATTACTGAAAAAAATGGAAAACCGAAAAAAATATTAATTAAAAGAAAAGCAATCTCAATACTCTCATGTATAGATATTCCATATGGATTTTCATTTTATCCTAGAGAGTTTACTTAAGAAGTGGCTTTCTACACAGGTACTGTCGCTGAAATCTGGAAAGGTGACCAGCTCAGCCAAACTCTTCTCTCGACTCTCTTCTCTCAGTTTCAAATAATTTGGCCTTTTAGTGACAGAAGAATGAAGAGACTGGAGAAAAATTTGCTACAGGGAGGAGATGGTGCATGAAGGAGAAGCACTTAGCTTCTCCAGGGAGTTTAGAGTCATAGAATCGTAGAATCATCCAGATTGGAAGGGACCTACCTTTAAGATCATCTAGTCCAACCATCAACCTAACTCTGAAAAAGACAAAACAAAACAAAGCAAAAAAAAAAAAAAAACCCCACAAAAAAACAGTTAGTCCAAGAGCAATAGAAACAAAATTAGAACAGTATATGAAAATATCAAATTACAGACCCAATGCCAAGAAATTTGATTATATCAAAGTTCAGATCACCTTTGTTCAAGTACTGAATAAAAACAAATATACAGTCTTAAAAAATGGTTAAGATGCTTTTGGAGTTTGATAACGTGTCTTTATGCTTTGCTTTGGACCAGCTGGAGAGAGCATGATGAATATGTTTGTTTTCCAGAGAAGACAGATTAATTTCTAATTAAAAGCTGTTATTAAAAAAAAAAAAAAAAAAAGAAAAAAGAGAAAATGAATGCATCTTTCTGTGCATTATTTGTGGTCAAATATTGAATAATCCATCTGATAGCTTACTATATGAATTTGAAATTAATTTAAAATAATTATGGAACCTGCTCACGTATTTTCATTATATAAACTGAGAACAATTAAAAACCTAAACAAAGAGCATACAAGATTAAAAAAATATTTAATTAATTTCAATCACTATAAATTGCATGAATACAGAAAAGAAAACGTGCTTTGTTTATCTGGCAAGGTCCTTTGAATTTCTCAATAATAATGAATGCATTTGTTTGCCAGAAATGTGGGATGGCTGTCCAGTTGTGTGCTGTTAACATCTGCATATTAAACAACTGAACCCAAGTAATGCGTCGTGACACAGTAATTAGAGTTCTACCTCTTGGATGTATGATAACCTTGCATTTTTATTCCTTGCAGAAGGGAATCCATATACCTGGTGGGTTGGAAAAGCCAACGAGAAGCACTACTATTGGGGCGGATCAGGACCCGGCATTCAGAAGTGTGCCTGCGGCATCGAGCGCAACTGCACCGACCCCAAGTACTACTGCAACTGTGATGCTGACTATAAGCAATGGTGAGTCTCCATCATATTGGGTTGTATTACAATACAGTAGTTACATTCTTTCTCTGCAACTTTATTTTTCCCTCAGAATTTCTTCTCTTTGGAGAACTATCTCTACATTTGCCTGTGGAATGTAAGAGAGATGAGTTGAAATCACTCATCTAGTGACTCCAATGCTCATGATCCATCTTTCATGAGAAAAACATGTTAAGAACTAGGCTTAAAGAGTATTATAGAATGAGGCTCTGTATTTCAGAGGATACTACTGTCCTTTCCATGAGATAATTAAATATTCATTGGCCTGTTGGTTGAGAATACAAACATACAGCCTGTTTGGGGTGAGACAGTGAGAACTGGCTCAAGCCTCTTCTCTAATAAATTGATTTACCCCCAGTGGAACAATTTTAGCAGAGGGACTGAGGAAGTCCTGCCACAGAGTGTTTTTCAGCCTGGTAACAGGGGCAGTCTGCTGTGAGGTAATTGATGGGGGTTTAAATCCCTTCAGGCAGAAAAGAATTAAACCTGCATCACTGATATTCCCTATAAACACTCCAACAATGAACCTACTGCGTAAAGCTTATAATCATTTTGTGTGAGACCCTCTCTGTGCTCTTGGAATGCTTTGTTTGTAAAGCTTCAACCATTTGTGCCTCTTATCACGACAGGCAGCATTATATTTTATATGGTATGCATTGTTCAGTGACCAGTTGAACCATACTTTAATGAACACTTTTCCCATTACTAGCAACCTGTTGGTAATTGAATCAATATTAGCTCATTTTGTGTTAATTGAGAAATTCATACAACTATTAATGAATATAGAGGTACAGAACTCTAATGGTATGTCACGGATTTAAAAAAAAATATAGGGAGTATCACAGAACTTGAGAATCACAGAATAGTTGAAGTTGTAAGGGACCTCGGAGTTCATCTTGTTCAAACTCCTCAAGCAGGGCCACCTAGAGACAGTTGCCCAGGACCATGTCTGGACAGCTTTTGAATATTTCCAAGGATGGAGGCTCTGCAGCTTTCCTGGGCAACCTATGGTAGTGCTTGGTCACCCTTGTAGTAATGAAATGTTTCCTGGTTCTCAGAGAGAACTTCCTGCATTTCAGTTTGTGCCCACTGCCTCTGGTCCTGGGCACCCCAGACAAGAGCCTGGCTATGTTCTCTTAGCACCCTCCCTTCAGGTTTTTATACACATTAATGAGATCACCCTGAACCTTCTCTTCTCCCAGGCTGAACAGTCCTAGCTCTTTCGGCTTCTCTTCTTAGGAGACATGTTGCAGTCCCTCCATCATCTTAGTGGCTTTTCATTGGACTGTCTCCAGTGATTCCATCTCTGTCCTGTACTGGGGAGCCCAGAACTGGACACAGTACTCCAGGTGTGGAGTAGAGAGGAAGGATCACTTTCCTTGACCTGCTGGCAATATTTTGGCTAATGTAGCCCGGGATACCATTAGCCTTCTTGGCCTCAAGGGTACATCACTGGCTCATGTTCAGCTTGGCACTCCCCGGGACACTCAGGGCCTTTCCTGCCAACTCACTTCCCAGCTGGTTGGCACTCAGCGTGTGCCAGGGCCTGGGGTTGTTATTCCCCAGGTGCAAGATTCACACTTTTCCCTGTTAAACTCCATGATAGTTCTGTGAGCCCATTTTTCCAGTTTGTCAAGGTCCCTCTGGATGGCACACGACCCTCTGGTGTATCATCAGACTCCTCCCCATTTAGTGTCAGAATTAAGTACGAAAAATACAAAATAAAGTAAATAAAGGAAATCTTCCAGGTCCTGCTAAACTGTTAGATAAGGGTGTGTGAAATCAATCATTGCCACACCATTGTGGTGCTAAGCTGTGACCTGTTAGGATAGCCTGCTGGCAGCCGTGGCGCGGAGCGTGCTACAGAACATCACCCAGGGAGAAGCCACCACGGGAGACAGAGGAACTGGACACGGGGCAAACCTTCAGAGCTAGTGTTAGAGAGAGAGCAAAGAAAATGAAGTCAGAGGGCTCTTGACTCGAACACAGGCAGTCGAGCAGTGGGGCAGGAGGGTGGTAGGATTGGTTCTGTGACAAAATGATAATCATAAAAGGAAGATATTATAATAATAATGACGATAATGGTGAATTAGGAGCACTTTTGGCTTTCATTGCTTGAGGCACTGGATGTGTGTCCATGAATAATAGTCTGTGCACCGTATGTTGGCTGCTCTTTTATGCTGAGGGAAATGCATGAGGGAAATAGCATAGACTTTTGATATCTTCTTGTGGCTTCTCTAAGAGCCCCATATAAAATGGGGTCAACATATTGAAGCATGAGAGCAAATTAGGACAGTGTTTTACTAAGTGAATATTGTATGCCTCCTGTGCTGAATAATGCTGGGGCCCTCTGGAGAAAATAATAATCACTGACTAGTCAAATACTGTATTGTGGTGCCGGGTACAGGAGCAAATTCAAGAGCAAATTAAAGCTCTTTAAACAGCCTGAAATATGTGGTTTTCCTAAATTTTGGATTTGATTTTTTTTTTTTTTTTTTTAACCAAGTATGCGAGTAATTTTTTTGTAATTACAGAAGTTAATTATGGAGTCAGTTACAATGTAATTTTTCCCAGGGACTAGCTTACCCCATAGGCTTGATATACCTTAAATCTGGATGTTTCTTCTTTTGAAACTTTTTAAAAGATGACTGAGCAACTTTATACCAGATTAAAAAAAGAAAAAGTTAGTTTTGTTTGCTAGCAAGATCATTTATTGAAGACTCTGTGGTTGATGTTCAGAGTCTCAGTCTTAGGAGAATAAACTCTACTGAGGTTGCTGTTATTAGCAGAAAGAAATTCTCTGGATTGCTGTTAAACAAAATCTTCAAATGAGTAATTTTAGTAAAATATGAGGCTTTTACAAAAAAGTCAAATATCATGTTTTTTTAATAAAAATGTTATTGTTATTACTATTCATACAGTTCCTTAGAAAATGGCTGTCATTGTAGAGATAGACAAACTGTACCAGTTAAGTAGCAAATGTAAAGATTGATAGACATGAAGTATAGTATATACTAATTCCCATCAAAATCACTGGTGTTTCGGTTTCAGACTCCCTTAGGCACTTTTGAAAAATCCATCTGTCCTTCAGGCATCTGCGCTCTCAGTAACAGAGCTGCTGATGCAGAGAACTGGCTGGTTACGTGACACTGGCTTCTCCTGTCCTTTAGAAGCTGCTAAGAGTGTCTTTGGATTATTATTTTTTACCGTTACTTTCTCATCTAGGCAGCAACGGGAGTTTCCACAGAGGTGATGTGTGATTAGAAGTGACTAAGCTATACATCCTCTGTGAAAAAAAACCCAACAAACCCCAAAACCAAACTAAGAACTTAGTTTGATTCTACTTGATTGCATTTTTTGATTAAATTTACTTACTATTTATAGAATTATGAAGAGAAATCATAAAGAAGTAAAAGGGATCAAATGTAGATATACCTAAAAGAACTTGAAGGGCTACAGAAGTTGCAGTGAGGAACATGCATGATTATAAACATCATATATATGTATATGGAAAATTTCCCGTTTAACTTGACAGATTGACTGCATAGAAAAGTCAAGTATTTATATTATGTAGCCATAGGTTTAAGCAGTATGTGGCAAAACAGATATTTTGGCTAAAATAGAGGCCTGTATTTAACAGTTAAACGTACTGGATTGTATTACATGAAAACAGAAAGGAAAAAAAAAAATAGAAAATTATCTAGTAAGATTTGGCATGTCCTGCTGTTTTGCCTGGCATCCAATAAAGACAATGAACCTCAATTTCTTAGAAATGGAGGAAATTTTGTAGAATTAGGCCTCACCATTTTAAAAGCTGCAATTCAACATTTTTGCAGAGCTTAGAGGCCACCCTTGAAATGACAGGCCAGAAAACACATTTAATAATTTTGTGTTGTAACTGCGTGCAGTGATTACATCTGTTCAATAAAAGTTGAAATACCAAAACTTATTTTTTACTTATGCTTAAGGAATAAAATAGTTCTGGGGAGAAAGGGAGGCAGCTTACCTGACAACTTGCATTACTTCATAGGGTTGTTTTTCTTTCGCTGGTACAAACCCAGGCAGCGTTTCCTAGGTTTTTGGGGTTACTTTTCAGAGTCCCCCTGTACGTTGACATTGTCACCTAGCGTTAAGATAATTCCAGTCAATCAAAATTTAGCGCTGTGGCAGTATGTAATGGCACAGAATAAAAATCTGCATGAAGAGGAAGACTGGAGACAGAAATTCAAGCATTCAAACCTTAGAAAATGTTAGATTTAATACAGCTGGTGGTACTTTTTTTTTTTTTTTCTGAATGATTGATAGATTTGAGCTGAAACTTTCAGCAACAGAAAAGCTGATAGCCAGAAGCCAGGAAGTTCGTTCCTAGTAGTTATAGTTTGGCCATTAAATCTACTCTGGCAGGGAAGAGGGTCAAGTGACTGGGTGTTAATGGGCTGCTGCCTGTTCTGCAGTTCTCAGCTGTGCTCCTCAGCTGTATGTGGTATGTAATACTGAAACAGAGTTTGCAAGCCAAAAAACGTGGAATCTTCTCGCTAAATGAATTCTGTCCTCTTTTTGTATAGCCTATTCTATGTTTTCTTTTGTAGAAACTAGATGTACCTTGTCTGTCCATTATGCATTCCTCTTTTCTGCTTCTCCCACCAGAGAAGCCTAAATGCTTTTTTTACTGATAACGACAGATTAAGAGTTCCACTTAAGATGGAAGTGATAAAGTGGAGAGATGAACTCCATCCAGCACTTGGCCATGCTACAGATATGCTAAATAGCACCTTTCTAATTGTCATTTATTTGTGCCAGGGGTCTGGTAGAGAAGGCTGTCTACAAATATGAAAGGGCTGTTTTTTCCTTCACTGTTTGTACACTCATAAATACAAACATTAGACTAATGTGAGGAATTTAAAAGTTAATTTGAGGGCAGATGTATCTCTTGCAAAAAAAAAAAAATATTTAGGCTACTGATTTTAGTACTTTACCTTTGAAGGACAGCACCTGCTGCCCTGGAGTTGTCCCTGATGTTTGTGATGTATTGCTAATGCATAGCCCACAGCTGGCAGCTCTAGTCCAAACCTGGGATCTCCCAGTTGGCTCTTTCTCCTTTAGAGGTGTTCCATGCAAGTACTGACAGGAGCTGTATGGACGTACATTACGGAACCTGACATTAGGAGTTAAGGAATCCAATGAATCGTTAAACTTGCAAACAATACTTCCTATTTTCTCTCTTTTCCCTTCTGTATTATTCACCTTTGGGACTGGATTGTGGCCTTGTTTATAAAAAACTGATACCACTTGACCTTTAGCTGTCAACCCACGCACTGGTATTAAAGAAAGTGTTTCCTTTAATCCTTGTGGCTCACGGCAGTGACCAAACAGCTGAGGAACTGTGTCTTAGCTTTCTCCAAAATTGAAGACACAAGAAAAATGGGCATTGATGTGACATGACATAACTGTTTGGCAGTATGCTTTATCTTGGAGTTACTATGATTTTTCATCTGGCAGGCAATATAAAGCTAGGACAGCTGAGGATGAGGAAAGGGAAATCTCTACCTCTTCATGCATCACCATCGGAGTGCATGAGTTTCCACACTTCCCAGTGTGCAGCAAGTGTCCTCACTGCATATGGAAAAATGGTTGAGCTTTAGCAACCAGCTGAGGATGAAGACGTTCATCCTCTTGCCAACCCCACTTGTGGTGTTGCTGTCCAGGTTTTCCTGTGTTCAGCTGACCTCAGTTCCAGCCAGGCACAGCTAGCTGATCTCATCCAGATCATTTTGAGTTATGGAGTGATTGAATAAAAAAAATAAATATCAGAATTAGGTATCTGTAATTATTACTTTTTGGCATATTCTTGCTATTGTTAGAAACATCCCATCATTTTTGGAGTATTCTAACAAACTTATAAAGCTTATGAATTAGAGGTGAAAATGCAGATCTGATTTTTTTTTTATTGTACCATACAGATGATTTAAAATATAACTCCCAGCATATTTGTTTCTATCTGTTATTAAACTTTGTGATTAATGCGTGAATGACAAATCAAGTGACCAAGAACAGAAACGCCTGCTATGTCTTGTCTAGAATCATACAGAAATTTTAGTCTGAGTGAAAAGCTTATGGTTTTAACTTTAAAGTAGATGACCTTACTGTTGCAGCTTGTCAGGTAAGGGCAGAGTACTCTGCGCACAGTGCACTGCAGAACTTTCAGCTGTCGGTTATTTTCTCCTCCTGCTTTTATTTGTGTGCTCACTTAAAGAGTAATGACTCTGCCCTCAGCGCGGTGCTATGAAGATGAAATCACCCCCGTGCTGACCAGCCCAGTGTATTTCACTCAGTGCCTGACACTGCTTAGCTCTTAAGAGAGTGTTTTTCTTTTCTTCTTGAAGTGTAGCACTCCCTTGACGTGTTTTTCTGAATCTATGCAATTCTTTGTAGAAGACATCTGAAATCTGTGACAACCTGTGTTAATTGGGTAGATGAAGACTGCGGTGCAAGCAGTTATTACTATTAGCAGTCACATTTTAGCTGAAGCAATCACAAGGGAGTCCACCAAGCTGAAAGTATTAAGCCTCTGGTGTAAACAAAAGATGTATCAGTTTCAATTGTTCTGTGGTGTACCAGGATATATGTGCACAAGGGGGGAGGTAATCATACGCGGGGGAGTGGGAAGGAGGGGTTGTCCCCAGGTCCCAGACTTGATGGGGATATTTTCTTCAGAGCCACTGATCAAAATATCCTGTCAGTTCATCACCCAGGTATTAGCAAAGCTGCAGCTTTTAGAAGACACATCATTCAAGGTTGCCTGCACCACCTGGGATAAACACTCAAAGCAATCCAGTAACCTCTCAAAAAGTCTGCAAGTTGAGCAATAAAGGCAGTGGCTCTAATACCAAGAGAAAAGTTGTTGATACATTTTTGCCTAGCAGAGGATGTAACAAAACAATAGAGAAAAAAACCCAAACCTCTCAGTAAAATGGAAAAAAAAATGGCACCTGGAAACAGTTCCTTCTGTGTCTGGCAGCTGGTTTTCTTTCTTAGATAAATGCCATAGTTTGCTGCTGGGTTAGGACATGGCTCACTTTCTGCACATAAACAGTCTGAACATGGTGCAGTTTTTTTTTAAATTCAGGATGTTTGTCCCCAGCTCTATGGCAGGTTTGCTCCTGCCTTCTGCAGAACATAATGCAATATATATTCAAAGGAACCCAAATGTAGGCCAGACGTGACTTTGTTCCTGCTTTCATTGTCATGGTAGTAGTTCAGCTTCCCTTGCTAAATAAGTGCATGGTTTTTCAATGTCCATGCTTCTCTT
Organism: Scolopax minor; assembly: GCA_028566535.1. Taxonomy (NCBI): domain Eukaryota; kingdom Metazoa; phylum Chordata; class Aves; order Charadriiformes; family Scolopacidae; genus Scolopax; species Scolopax minor. Next base: position 56,637,293 of record JAOXNG010000012.1, read on the forward strand.
GTGTTTACTACTTACAATATTTATGCTGAATCAGTCTTTTAACTGATTTTTATATGGAGCACTTATTTGTAGGTGTTAAGCATAACAATGTGTGAATGACATAGTTCCAGTTTGCAGGGGGAAAGGGATATACTGCTGATTACATCTCTACTTGTATCTTTGGTTTAGTTGTATAATGAAGAAAATCAAGCCCTCCAACTCAGCCTTTGTGCAGAAATGTGTAGATAGCATCTTCACAAAGACTATTATGGCCTGAGTTTTATAAAACAGCTGTTTTTGTGGAGATTTGTCATCTGACCTTCATATAAAAGGAATTTATTGTATTCTTGGAAGAATGGTCCAAGGCTTTTCATTCTAGGTGTGCAGAATGACAGAAAGTCAGAGATGGCTGAGAACACAAAACTCTCTTTCTAATGCCCTCTCATAAGAGTAGAATTGCCAAAAGAAAAAAAGTTGAGCAACTGAGCTGTTGTACTCAGAATCCAGTAATGAGGGAAGGAAGGAAGCCTCAAAATCTGTGAAAAGGGAGTTAAAAATATTCAGACATAATTGCTGAATTAATATGAGGCATCTTTGTAAACTCCCCTATGAAAAAAATTCAAAAAAGCTGTACTTTCAACTCTATTTTATAATGGAAAACAAGAAAAGGAAATGAGAAAAATGAAGATCCAGTATGATTTAATTAGGGGATAGGTGAAAAGTGGAAGAATTGAAGAGGGAAAAATGTGGGGCTTGTGAGAAAGCGGAAGAGCAGGAGCAAGACATTGAGGATTATCATGTGTGACAACACATCATAAAATAAATCTTTGTTATAAAAGTAATTTATTAAGAATAGTGTTTATTAGCACAGTCTCAGGAGTGATATAAGTCGCTTTCAGGTTTCACCCACTATTATCGCTATTTCAGAAGCATGCAAACAATATTGTACAGAAACTTGTTCTTTGCTTGTATTTTTGAATATTTGCCATATTTGAATATTTCTGCTTGTTTTCTATAAAAGTATATTAAAGTTATTTTTATTACTTAACATAAAACAAACTCTGTTAGTGGCTTCAGTCAAAGAAGTATCAATAGCATATTCTGGTTTTTGTGGTTTTCTACTCCTGAAATCACAAAGATCCCAATATCAGCTCCAAATGTTTTGATAGTTAGAGGAGTTTAAGTGAAGAGCTTGCTTCACAAAAAGATTGCAACTTGATAAAAACATTTTTTAGATACTTTGCTAGCTCTTGCTAGCTGTGATCAGCAATATTTGTGCAACTGGCTTTTATTTGGAAATACGGAACATAAATCATAGATATTAAAAAGAAAATATGAGTTACTGGCTAATAATGCTCCCATTAGCAATATTTCAGTTTTTCTGCTATGGTCAATCAAAACTGCAGTGTGAGGGTCGTGTCCCTGGAGGACTCAGAAGTCTCCTTTGTCTAGTTACATGTGCAGAAGTTACAGATTTTTTTCTCAATAACTTATCCACTGAGACAGCGCCTACACTTTTATCATGGCAGGAGGAAGATCTTATTGCCAAATGGAGAGAGCTTTGTTTCACCAGGTAGAAATACAACAGTGCAGAACCTCTCTGAAAACTCCTAAAGTACTTTAAATCAAGTATATATTTGAAATTTCTTAATGAACCTTACTAAACACCGTACTGGAAGTGTTTACATTAAAAAAAAGCTGTATTTTGAAACAATCTCTAATAATATAGACTATATGGATTGATTTGGAAGAAAACCTTTATTCAAAGGACAGCGTATTCAAAACATTAGGAAATTGGTTTGATTACTCATAACTGACAAGAGAAATGCAGTATTAGTACAGAGCTATGACTGGGAACTTTATGGAGAGGCAGGCTCCAAGGCTGAAGATTTTGAGGGAGATTTTATTAGCACTGCTGCATGCTGTTACTTCCTTAGAAAAGGGATTGCCACTAAAACTGCGAAGAATGAAAACTGACACTTCATCATAATTTTGTCTTTCTTGGGGAAGTGCATCAATTTTTTTTAATCTATGATGTCTATACATCTCCATCAATCTGGACACTTTCTATAACCGTAGTTGCTAGGGCAGATATTCTTGTCATCTTTACCAATGAATATCCTCAATTTTTTCTTGCCAAAAAGATCTCAAATATCTGCTTGGACAGTAAGGCCTGTCAGCTTCACAAACCGCACATTATTTTTTTGGTAGGCTCTTAGATGAGGACCAGCACTTATTTTACTCTTACTAGGTATTTGTAAGGATATTAGAATGAATAATGATTAGAAACATTTTCTACTGTCATGCAAGATTTCCTGGAAAACAAGGTGGCTGATCATGGCCCAAGGATTCTCAACACAAAAAGCTGCAAATATTGCATAATAGAACTGCCAGAATGCATACTGACTTTTATTTTAATTGCAGCTCCCTAGAAAGGACCTAATCTCAAGCAAGTTTCATGGAGATACTAAATCATCTAATTTTTTGTTTTGTTAAATCTTTCCTTCTTCAGTCAACGAAATGAACACAAAAGAGAAATGGGGGAATGGAGTCAATTGCAAATCTTGTCACAGCATAAGCTGAATGAGGAAAACTGGAGGCCACCCCTGTAAACAAAATGGGAAAGTATTTTGAAATTGCATTAAATGGATGTTTTCCATTTCAGTGGAGCTGGTGAGGGGTCTGGAGCGCAAGTCTTGTGAGGAGAGGCTGAGGGAGCTGGGGGTGTTCAGTCTGAGGGGAGACCTTCTGGCTCTCTCCAACTCCCTGAAAGGAGGGTGTAGCCAGGGGGGGGTCGGTCTCTTCTCCCAA
>JAOXNG010000012.1:56651638-56666133 GCA_028566535.1 Scolopax minor
CAAGTGTCTTTGCTGGGAAATGTCTTAGTGACATCATAATGGCCAAGTGTCTTCGCTGCGGCATCCTTTATACAGTTTTCACTTGCACTTTTTGTTCCAGGTTGCTCTTACCTATAAGTTCTATAATTCCTGAATGAATATCGAGATCCTGAGTGGCAAGAAGGGAATCCTTCTTTTGACTATAATACTTTATTATAGTGTCAAAAAGAATCTTCTTGTATGTGTTGAGACTGCTTGGTTTGTTAGTGCTTTGAGGTAGCTGCTGACTAACCATCACTATGAACTGGTCTGGGAAACACTCCAAGCATTCAATTGCAGCATAGAGCCATTTGTCAAGCCTGCAGAAGGAAAAGTTAGTTTTAGTGCTTACTTCAAAGGATTAAATAAGAACATGCAGAGTATTTTAAAGAAAATTAGATAGAAATAACCATGCAAGTATAGTCACGTTTTTGAACCACAGCATTAAACTCGTTACTTATTGAGCAGCTTATGGAATTTATTTCACTGTATTAGTTCAAGGACCTGCTCAACATAAGCAACTTCCATAGTTCTCCTGTGCTACTGACAATACATCTGAGGTACGTGCAGATCAAAACAAGCTGTAATCATGTCAGACTGTCACTGACCCCGGGACACTTGTCTGATTCAGCTGGTATTTAAAACCAAAAACCACTCCACTATTACTGAAACACAAACAATGACAACCCACCAGGGCTAACCAGAGTGAAAAAGCAAGGGGCTGAACCTTCAGAGAAAAGACACAAGACAATTAGTTCGAAAACAGAATAAAATGAAAATAGTTGAAAACCCAGAAGACTGCGGAAGCAGCTTATTATGCAACCTGCTATAAAGGCATGAGTTTTCTTAAGTGTTTGTTGTTTGTATGACTTAACTAAGGGAGAGAAAACATAAGGCGAATCTAAAATCCAAGTAGACCATTCACTGTTCAAAGAGGCTGGAAAGTCAGAGGAAAAAGACACTAACAACCATTATGTCCAGAAGAAATCTAAAAATAATAGACCTGTGGGAGGCAGAGGAAGAATTACTTTTATCTGACTCTCTAGGTAGAAAATAATTTGAACTGAAGCAGTAACTCATGTGAAAATATAAATATTATTTAAGATCTACAGAATCTTATTTTTATCATGGAAAGCAGAAACAAAGATATTGAACTTGCTGCTGGACAGCTAGATAAACATGAACTTTTGTTAGAACTGCTGCAGCCAACAAGGACTGTATAACTTGGATGCATAAATGGGGTAATACATTAAAGCAGAAATACCTCCCTTTAGTTATGATCCCACGAGCAGAGCAATCACTGCAAGCAGAATTTGATTTACAGTTTGTAAGTACCTACATAGAGAGCAGGTACTCGAATATTTCAAGGATAACATGACACTAGTTGAAAACTGAAGACAGAAAATTTGAGATATAAAAGAAGCTTACCCCTTTTCTTCATGCTGGGGGCACTTAATCCTACAACTACTTGTAATATTGGTCGCTATTATTCATACATACTTTTCCATTTCTCATGCATGCTATAAGCCAGACCTAAACAATGAACTGTCTACAAAGATGCTACTCCAGTTCCACCTGCCCCCCTTGCCTTAAGTAATTGTAAAGTAATGAAGCAAACGTGTAATTTTATTAACACTCATCTGATATATTAGTAAACGTTAGAGGCACTTGACACAGAATAATACAGAATAATGACGATATTTGAGATATTTTAAGAGACCAATCACCCAAGAATCAAGTACAACAGAAGTATAAAGCTCAAGACAAATGGTGTTCATTAAGCCATTCTGGGAGGAAAAACCTGTGGAGTCAAGATACTACCCAGCAATAAACCTAGTTTGGAATCAGGAGTTTGATTAGCTTATATAAAACTCTATTACTATTTTCTCCCTAAATCAAGAATAGATAAAAACTGTAAGAAAGAGTCTCTTTAGGTACATCTATCACCAACAGAGAGAAATTGTATTGATTTGTCAGAAATAAGCATTACTAAGACATATACACATGAGGAGCCTTGCCTTGACATACTCATCGAGAGCACATGTTAAGATAGAGATCAGCTCAAGTGTAATCAACAGGAACACTTCAAAAATAAGAACTTTTAAGGAAAAAAAGCACTGACAATGTGCACTCACTTTCACTTTTATGTTCTCATGATATAAGCATTCTTCAGCATTACAGCTTGGCTTCTACTGTTTCGTTGCTAACAATAGATGCCTTAGTGACTTTCTATCTTCACAGCACCAGCATCAAGCACTGTGACAAACAAAAAAACTCACAATAATTTTTTTCAAGTTCTTATATCTCTTGAAGAGAGCTAAAAGTGAAGTGTCTCATCTAAACACTCCCTAATTTCCTCAACATTTGATTTAAAGTTTTAATGTATACTTAAAATCCTCAAGTGTCCAAACCTAAGCATAAACTTTTTGTGAATTCCCTTACCACTTCTGAAAAGAAGTTAAACTAAAGTATATTAATGCCACTCCTGTCTACAAGTGTAAAGATGTCTGTTTTTTTTCACTTAACACAAATCTTTGATCAAGAGTAAAAGCATTTACTTACAAATCCGTTTTATAGATGTGTAACTTACTCAGGCAAGTTTAAGCTACATGTAACCTCTCTGTCCAGGAATGTATTTGAGATAATCAAGTCTTCTTCTTTACCAAAACAGTCTGGTTTTGTCTTCACGGAAGACACCAAGATATCTTCTAGAAGTGGAACATCTATTAACTGCAGCAGCCGAAGCAGAGTTTGCTGTTTCCAGACATCATCTATTACTGATACCACAAACAAACAAAAAACACCCTCAGAAATAACATCTTTTACATAAAACACTAACTGCCTTTTGGTTTTACTCACTCAAGAACGTTTTAAACGTTCAAAGAAAACAAGGTAACAGCATAGCATGAAGTGTTGGGGAAGAAGGGATCAAAGTTGGAATGCCAAGAAAGGAGGCATTAAAGAAAACATCTCTCTCCCCTGTCATATTAGAATTAGTTATAACCTACTCTAATCAGTAATACGTACAAGAAAAGACAAGTGAAGAGGAAAGGAATCTTATAATACAGATGTACTTACTCTTAAAAACTATTTCCTTCTGAAATGGTATTTGCATAAATAGAATAACAACATCCTGCAAAAATTTAATCCAGTTGTTTCCTTCAGTTTACTTACTATGAGCGCTTACCCATTCAGCATTCATTTAGCTGTTTTGTCATTAGTGGCAAGTTAAATTCAAGACTCTAAGGGGCAGTGTTTAACAGAAATGAGGTACTCACTCCAATTAAATGTGGTGAAGAACAATCAAGTTTTAAAAAGAAAAATTCAATCCTGACCTCTTTTTGAAAGTAGATGAGCTGGTTCATTAACCACAATCTTTGGAGGTAAAGATGCGTGAACGTTTATTGATTGAAGAAGCTCCTCTACCCTCTTTTTATTGGCTGCTTCTAATGCTAAAGGGTTAGAAAGTGTTGTTTCACACTTTGTTCTGCTTAGGAGGAAAAACACAGAATTATACGTATAACAAATATGATCAGGACACGTTTATCTTCCTGTCACTTCCTAAATTGCTGTTAAATCAGGACTTTAGGGCTTCACTGTATCTGGTGTCTATCCTGCCGTTAGAAAACCAATCATTCACATCTGCTTTGTGGAAAGGGCAAGGATATTGATTCCAAATACTGTTTATTAGTTCCATGTCTTTTACCAGCTTCCAGCAAGTAGCTCGTTCACACTAATTCTCAGATTTCAGCACAACTGATTGCAAAACAAAATGATTCCTGGGCTTATCCTATTGTGCCAACCTTTATTCTAAATAATAAAAAGCAGATCAAAGCATTAACAATAAATATTAGGTAGCATCTGCTATTTAAGCTTGACATCTCCAAAACTAGCACGTAGTTTTCAAAAGTCTCTAATAGCTGGGTTAGACAAACATAACTTCATCTACAGCTTAATCCACCTTAACTTAAAAAAAAAAAAAATTAGGATAGTTCAGAATAACTCACTTGGAACGTCTTTTTATCTTCCGTTTGCAGATTTGCTCCGGAGACAAGCTCTCATTGTCTCTATTCTTTCTTGGAAGAAGAGGAGTAAGATCGCTATTTACAAATTTATAGAGACTAGTGTTTGTGTCTTCAAACTCTGTTTCTTTCTCATTCTTGAATAAGTAAAGCTTTGCTCCAACTGGCTCAAACACCTTGTGATCCATCAACGCTTGGCACACACGGACTCCCTTCTGCCGAGAAATATCATTACAGCTTAGGTACATGCTTTGCATGAGGTGGGCCAGTACCACATCAACAGCATTTGAGCCAGTAAAACAGTTTTTATAGGTTTTCAGATGTTGTCTACGTCTTTTGGTCTCCACCTGACTGTGAAGAGCATGAATAATACTGTTCCACAGCTGAGTTGCTTGAAAAGGACCATCACAATCCCGTTGTCAAGGAGATCGTAAGTTGCCTGATTTTCTTCCACTTACTCCTGGGTAGAAAGCAAAGTAAATTGGAAACTGGTAACTTTGTAGACATTCCATGCAAATTTGGAGAAGTGAATGTCCACTCAGAGGATTTTTCTGTGAAAGAGTGGTGTGATTTGAGAAATTTTGTTTATGAAACTGCAGATAAAATGGCTCGTGTTTGCATTTAAAATATTGCTATTTGCTTTTATGGTAAACATGGTAACTTTGATTATTTAAGTTTATGTAGATTTAAGCAGTAATACGGATTGCACAGGAACATCTCGACGTCTGTGTTTCTGTTGAGTGCTCTTGTCAGTGTCGTTACCGTTGTTATCACTGTGAACTACGTTTATGGGTATAAATAGTAGCACAATGGCAAAACTTATCACTGTAAACTCTGTTTACAGGTTTTTGAAGTTTGATAAGATTGTTAGCAAGTGTTAACCAGATTGAGGTAGACATTTCCATGTCGAATGTTGGCAGTTTGTTGTAGTAGTCTCTGATTTGGAGGCTGGGTGCTGGTAGGAGGTGTACCTCCTCCAGTTCCAGCAGCAGGTGACAGACTAAATCAGTGTAATGGATAAATTTACACTTCACATGCAAAAAAAAAAGTTGGAATGCAGTGAGGAAGGTTGTATTCTTCCCTCAGTCTGTTTTCAGAAAGTGAAGACTTCAAAACTGAAATTCTATGCACTTGGCTCACACCTTCTACTTGCCCTCTGTATTTGAAGGCCATTCTGTTACAAGAGGTGCAGTAAGGAAAAGTCGCCTGGTTTAATTTGCAATAAGTAATATTTGCATAGTCTCTAAGGAATACAAGCTGCATCCCCGGGTGCTGGTGAAGAGTTCCAGAGGGCAGCCTGTGAGGCTGCACTGACGCAGCAATGCCGAGCGGGTGGGCATATTATGTGCAGGCTGAACAACCTGGTTCTAACCAGCATCTAAAATGGGATGACAGGGATGAGTATGGTTTGTCCTTCCTCCTCTGCCCCTTTAACAGCTACAAGCTTTCCCTCTCCATGTTTCTAAGTACTTTACCAGGAAGGTCAGTATCACTAGTGCTCTAGTGGAGGTGTCCCTGCCCGGGGCAGGGGGGTTGGAACTTGATGATCTTTAAGGTCCTTTCCATGATTATCCCTACCTTAAGCTAAAGTAATGAATCCCAACTGAGAGGACATTGTGTACTCAGTGTCATCCAGCAGGACAAAGGCAAAGGAGAGTTTTCTGGGTCCCAGTCTGGTGCCTCAAACCCTCGGGCCATTGCTCAGTAGTACAACTGAAGCTGCTTAGCATCTTTTGCTGTTCATGGTCTTTCTGGGTTGTACAAATGATCCCTCTGGCTTTTGCTAATGAATCTGATGCCTAACGAGCAGAAACAAATATCATGGGATGTTTGCAAATTTTCACGTCACATATTTGGTGCTTATTATTTATGGTGACTAATCACAGGTCAGTTTGTATGTGTGTGTTTTTCAGCTATGTCTGACCAACATTTTCATAATTGGCACTTAAAACTGATGAGTTAGAAATAAGGTATAGCATCTTCCTTGCACTGTATTCCTCATACCCTGCATCATAGTGCTGCTGGAAATACCACTCTCTAACGCGTGAGCCATTTGTAAATATTAGTATAAATGAACCCTCGTTGGAACAGAGAGTAGCCTTCGTTAGAGTGTGACTGAGTGACACAGCCATTGGGGAAACTGAACGGGTGTATTCCTAACGTCCTGATTAATTGAATTTTCTGTTTGAACTTTACTGACAGGATTTGTAGTTTTTAAAAAAATCTTTGCCTATGAATAAATTTGAATTTACTTCCATGGCCATATATTACTGTCAAAAAGCTAGTGTACGTTTTCTCACAGGAGATAATATAAACCCCAGTCCTTTGCTGTTAGTAAAAGCTCCCATTTTATTTTCCCAGTGCATTTACTAAGTGTTCTCCTTCATATTCTTTCTGACTGTACACAATGGCTGCTGAGCCCCAGACCAGTATTCTCTCACCATGGCTTATGGAAAACAGAGTTTCTGTCCTGGGGAGAATTCCAGAGTTTCAAAATTTGATTTGTTCCAAAGGGAAGAAAGAGCCATTTTTGGTGTGTTGCACGCATCAAAGCCATCATTATTAATACTAAATGTGCTGGGTTTCATCACAACACAACAAGTTCAGTTGAGTGTGTTTTTTAGGTAGTTATCAATGTATAATTTTTGAAGGTGGTAAATGAAATTCAGTTAGAGGTATGAAGACATGCAAAGAAATACAGATTTTTTTTGTCTGGTTGGAAAGTGGAAAAGGTAAGAGAGCCTAGCCAGTCAAGTAAAAATGTTCTTATTTAGAAGGATTTCTCATTGTGGCTGTAGATCCTGCCAGTACTATGACAACTTATCTCATATTTCCCTGAGGGTTGTCCATGGCATGTTGTGTATCAACCCATAGTCCAGTGATATTTTGCAGCACGTGGAAGGCCATATTCTCACATCAGAATTAGGGTATAATTTCCCATGCACTTCATAGCTACTTCTGTGCAACACCAAGAGACCCTAACGTGTCTCCTAGGCCCAGGCAGAGCTGTGCCCAAGAGCTGTAAGAGCACAGCAGAGCTGGGCCTTGGCAGTCCATAAGAAGAGACAGCTTAAAGCTTGCTGTTTGAGGGCAATGAGGGTTAAAAAAGCAACGTTAGGTGTTGTCTCATGCAGTTCCCTTCCTCCCATACTAATCAAATTCTTAAAGAAACAATTAATCAGTTCGGCCCACGGCAGTTAACCATTCCTACACTATTGACTGACCAAAGAAAATCTGAAAATCATTCATCTCAGTGCCATTTATTCGACACAAACCAAGGAACGTTAGGGATGTAGTACACTTATTGCAGAATATTAATTGTTCTTGTTTTGCAAAAATCACTAGATTCTTCTTTGAGAAATGCAGATTTTATTTTGGCCCTACAAATGAAAATTTCATTTTTTTGTTCCCCTGAAAAGGCTACTTTCAGTGAGCTTGGATGGTGGCTATTGTTGGAAATAAAATCCAAAAACTTGTCCATGTGTAATTATCCACCTTGTTTCTAGAAGTATTTTTCATATTCAATCGCACCTCATAAAACGTTCTCTGCATCCTGAAAAGCAGTCAGCAAAAATGGCCTTTATTACCCCTCTAAAGAGCTGCTTAAGCTGCTACATTCTACTAGAATGATTAAGAGTCATCTGGCATTGTGGCAAAAATCCCATAAATCTTGCCTGGGGCTTGTCTTGTACCTTGGTTAAAATGTTCAGCATGACTCTTTTCTATTGGCTATTTTAGTGTTCAGGAATTCTTGATAAATTTTTCGTGATTTTTCTAAGTGGTGACCTACCAAGAGAACAGACTTTTCTACCCAATTTTATTCAGAGCTGGTGCATAAGAGAATATGGATTCAGTGAGGTTTTTGGCATTATATTGCATCCAAAGATCAAGCAAGGACTTTGAGCAAATGTCAGGTCTACCCAGGCTTAAAGCAAAGCTGTCCTTCCTGGACACTGCTCGTCAGCGTTGTACTTGGAGAATGGCAACGGCAGTTCATCAGCAGATGCTCAGGTTTGTCTAAGATGAACTGAAATTAAAAATGGAAACAGGGAAAGTGTGTACCTGTCTAGCTTTGATATTCAACAGTCTTGAGACTGTAATGGCGGATAAGGAAACTATTCTTGTTTTTCTCAAGTGAATGTGTTTTATGCGGGATCTAGAAAAAAAGGACCAATGTAGAACCAGTCATTAATCAGCTTTCCTCTTCAAGTATCTTTGAGACAGAGATTAAAATTCCTTTGCAGACCTATTGCAGTTGTACATATGCTAATGCAAGAGCACCTGGACTGGGCCCTGTTGCCTTTGGCCTTGTCCACCCAGTAATAGAAAGACCTTGTTCATCTTTTTATGTCCATCTCCCACTGCAACGGGAAACCCCCCTTTAGAAAAGGACAAAAATATGTTGGGGAGTAGGTAGGTGGGGTGGTCTCAGCTCAGTCTCAGCTGGTAGGTCAAGGCTGCAAAAATGGATCTGGTAATTTCTTCTGAAACCTAACCGAAGAGCTTAGCTTACTATCTTGGGGTTATTGCTACAGAGATTTCATCAGTAATCATATGGAATCAAAATTACTTTTGTGACTTTTGGAACCTTTTCAAGACTCTCTTTTCATTCCCCTTAGAAAAGTACTGGTGTTCTCTGAGATACTGCCACTATCTTGGACAAGATGCTGGTAGCACAGTGAATTGTCTTACAGGTTACTGAAAGTGAAAACTCTGTATACAATGAAAATTAACATCAGTGATACAAGGAAAAAAAATCAAGCCTGAGTGCTTGCAGCTGGCCTCTTCAATGTGTAATTAGACATGGAAAATACAAAAATGTGGGTTTTGAAACTTCTGAAGGAATGTTTTCACTGGAAGGTTGTGTGATGGGATTACATATCTGAAATTTAGGGAATTCCCATTTAAGGTGTTAATTACTTTTCTTCTACTCAGGTTAGAAAATTAATCAAAATCTCTAGATTTTTATACATTTCCCTATTGTTTGTCTGTATTGATAGATATATCTATATACATTTAATTTTTATTAATTTCTAATGACTTTCCAAAAAATTGTGGTAAAATCAGTAGCATAAAAGCAGGGCAAAACTTGATCTAAGAGTTTAACTTTTTTCCTCAGTAACTGTAGCTGCTTTTAGTACACATTATAATTTGTCTGCTGAATTTCTGCAGCTATTACCCCAGCACGTCCTTATCTCTTGCACTGGATTTTACATAGTGAAATTCAGGTGGAATACAGATTATTTTATTATTTGTGCAGAAATGTCTTCAACAGCCAACAGTGCTGGGATTGCCTCCTGCAGAGCCTTTTTATTTCTCTTCCTTTCCTCACCTCCCAGGAAATCTCAAACCGTGGCCGGTTGTCTCATACAAGTGCAGACCATTTCTGTCCATGTGAATAGAACTTTGTCTGTTCTGAAAACAGGAGCTGAAAAATCTCCATTGTTCACATGAATTTAGGGCATTTCTTACTCTTTGCTGAAATATGCAAAGAGATTTAAAGGTGGAAAGAGTATGTCCTCTCGTGGCTTATTTTATACATGTTCTCATATCCTTCCTCAGCACAAAATCGCTCCAAGTGCTGGCTTTTTGGCTAGTACCTTTGTCATCCTTTTTCATTTGCCACCAATTCTCAGAAGCACTATAATTACACTCAAAAATGATTATCTGATGCCATAAATCATAACTTACTGTTATGTAGGTTTTCAACAAGGTAAGCTCTACCTTAGAAGATCCGTGGTGACGCATAACGAAATGAGAAGACCTAATGTCTCTGGAATTGCAGATCAGTTTGGAATTGTCTTGAGGTTTTGGGAGTGGGGGGGTGGTAGGCAGTGTGAGCAGCATTTGCACATCTGCAGCTGAAATTATATGAATTCAAAAAAAAGATTTTCTTTCTTCCTGATAATACTTAATCTGAGATGATCATTGTAGACACTTTGCTCCTACTCCTTTGTATTTATGAAACAGGAGACATTTTGTCCTAGAAAATTGAGAGGAAATAGACTGTAGAGCACTGTAAAGCTCATTGAGAGGTCTTACTGGATACCACCCTGAATGTAAGGTTTCTTTTATATAATCTCAAAAATCTAATGAGGAGTTGGTAAGATTAATGATTTCTGTGCCCGTGCACTCATTATAAGCTGTAAACATTTCTGCCATTTTCTGAGGTTTATAAAATGGCCATAAAATTCTCTTTCAGTTCAAACTTTGCATACAAGTGTATTTATGGAATGAATAGTTGTAAAGTGACCCAGCTTTAACATAAGTCATATTGCCTCATAGGTCATATGTGAATGTTCTCTGATGTACCCCACTCACTGCCAGGTTTTGCTGTTTGCTTTCTGAAAGGAAGCCCTACTCGTGAGCGGTATTCATCTCACAGAGCAGGAAGAAATACAGATCACATAAAATTTAACCATCATCCTTGAAAGACATATCTTTTTATGTATGACTGAAGCAGTAGGATGCCTGAAAATAATGCAAGAGAATAAAGGAAAATCAGAGTTAAAGTTGTAAGTTTGGCAGATTGTGAAAACCAGTGCCCCATACAAATTATGCCACACAACTCCATAATCCAAGGTAAAAAAGAAAAAAAAAAAACACCTTTATATGGAACTTGTTAGAGCATATAGAAGAGAGATCCTTTTCACAGCAAACAGTGACTCTTGATGTAGTTTGGCCCCTTGTTTTTAATCCTTTTCAAGCTTTGCCAAGATTTGGTAGAGTCTGTTTGGTTCAGAAGAGCAAGAGTTAATGCCACTTTTGCCTGTACCTGGTGGTGTATGAAAGTGTTATAGATTACACTGTCATTTAGTGTTTATTTTCATTATGAATACAATTTACATGGCTGGGGACTTTTGCTTAAGGACAAGAAATCAGTATGCTCTGAGTATCTCTTTTAAGGGGAAATACATTTAATCCTTGTCATCTCTGCCATATATTTCCTGTCAGTTACTTTTTCTGTGCATTCTTTACTGTCTGTCAAAATGAAGGTCACACCTGGTTTAGACATATATTGAATTTAGATATGAGGAATAACACAGTTGTACAGTTTACATCTCCACACTTCCCAGGTTCATCATGAAATGTAAACCAGATGGTGGCAGAGAAGTTCTAACTCATTTAAGATAGGAATGGACCTGCCTGCTATGAATTAATTCTCACATGCGTTCAGTTCTACCTAAATACATATGTTGGTATAAACTACAGAAGGCAGTTCTTTCAAATTTCAAAGAACTAATAAACTTTACTTTCTTTATGTATTTGCTGAAGTAATGAAAACATATGTCAATCAATGCCTGTGATCAATTCTCCAACCAATTGTAAAAGAAAAAAATGGTGAAACTCCATAGGGGAGTTATGAGCTTTATGTTTCAGAGATATAGAATTCAAATGAAATTAAGAGCTAATTTTATTCAAATTCCCCTCATCATTATGATTATATTACAAGTTAATTTTATCTTCTTTAATGCAAAAAAGAAGTATCTGAAACATCTCACGTAAAGTATTGTCTCTAAATTCCTAGGGAATTTAAGCAAAGAGTCGTTAGTCTGATAGATGACGTACATAGCTATTCATATTAAACTCAAATCCTGCTAAAGTTATGCTTTAATTATAATTTCAAACATTTTACCATCTATGTGATTGTAATGCATATTAGTATCTTACCACTTACTTGTGTCAAAGTAAGAAAAGCAGTTGTGCAGGGTACAAAATTTAAGAATGAAAAGATGAAACAATTCCCATGGTGTATAGAGAAGTGAGAAGATGTCAGAAAAGCAAGAAGGAACTAGGGAACCTGAGACTAAACTGGAGAATGAGAAGTTGCTGGAATCCTGTCAGTTACATGCACAAATTTACAGTCACCTTTAAATTTCACCCCATAAACCTGAATAATCTCAGAAATTACGTATAAAATGGAGGAAAATATATTAATTTCTTAGGTGGAACCCTTTCTCACTTTAATACTTTTGGCCTGCATATTCCTGCAGCACTGACTGACATTTAAAGATCAGAAAGTGCAGAAAAAGGCAAAGAATGATTGAAAGTGAGGTAGAGTAAGGTCAGTCTCATTCATCGCTATGTGTAACTTATGCAAATTCAGTCTCATTTAGACGTAGCTAAGTGAGTGGCAGCAGTATGGAGGTTATCTAGTTGTAAAGGAGCCCATCTAACCTCACAGCTCCCAACACCTGGCACACAACACAAAGGAACTCGGTAGCACTAAGAAATGCCCAACCACCACGATGGAGAAACTAATAAAGAAGAAGTTGGGGACCCTCGATGCTCGTTAAACTTGCACCATTGATCCCTGTACTAGGGAACCAAGTTAACTCTAATTATGTTTTAGGTTTTATAATAGCTGAACTTTTTCCATCCAATGGTTGAACAAAAAGGAAAGTTAAGTATGTATTCCACAACCAGAGCTGCACTTCACAATAGTTTCTTGTCCTGCAGGCTCCTCTCCCAGTCCTTAAATTGTAGGGCTGAATTCTGACAGCTTCTGTTCAAAACTCTCCGATAATCAAGTCCTGTTCCGTGTATATACACAGGTATTTGGTGTGTCTTCCATGTCCCACTCAGCGCTTATCAGGATTTTCTGAACATAGCCCAATCCTCCTCTCAAAGAAGCAGATCATCCTGCATTTTTGTGTAGACCCAGAGTGGTCCCCAAAAGAACAGATTTGGTACCTATTAAAACAGGATTGCAAAACTATGTATTTTGAGCAAGTAATTAGAAGTCTGAACTATGGAAAGGGAATATGGCAATAGCTTGAGAGAAGTAGAATAGATACAGTGTGAAGAATTAACCTCTTATTTCTTTTCTTTGATCTATTTTTTTAAGATTTTCTTTCTGACCTTTGTCTTCTGTGGAAAAATTTATAAACAGGGGGGGAAAGGGCTAGAAAACTGTAAAAGAAATATGAAGAATTGCCTGCTTACTCCCTTTTCTATTGATATGCCATGGAGAATTTGCACTATTATATTTCTGGGTTTGAATATGTTGGGTTACGAATTAATGTTGCAACCTGTGAAAAGCCATCAATTCAATATATAGAAAGCAGGTTTCAGAGAAAAGGTTGCAACAATTTCCCGTCAGTCTCCCTCTTTTCTGTGCTAAAAACTTTATCTTTTATAAAGTGCCTACTTGGTTCTTTAGGGGGAAAAAAAAATCTGAAAATGCTAATAATTTTAGTCAAGGTGTTAACTTTGAATCAGCTCAGATAGAATCAAAAGATGAGTGGAAAATTCTTTACTTCATAAAATTGTAATTTTTTTTCCTTATTAAAGCAGTTCAAGTCAGTTCTATCCCATTACTGTTAGGAGCTTACAGTAATCTGTACTTTGAAAGTCTTAGCTAAGCTTGCAAAATCATGAAACTTTTAGCTTTACAATATTAAGCAGCAAATTCTAACATTTTTATATGCCTGTATTTCAGCTCTCATTTGTGATGAATCATCTGCCCATCTGATTTGGTCTAAGTCAGAGGAGCAATATTTTTCATGAGAACAGTTTGTGCCTGTTGCCCCTTGTCCTGTTGCTGGGCACCACTGGGAAGTCCAATCTATGACCTTTTGATCTTGTAGCTATACTAATCTTTTGCTTGAATACATCTTTTTTCCTAATCAGTTCTTCCAAAATGTATTAATGAAGTGTCATCTTGTCTCCTCTCAATGTTTTATCAAAACTAACCTAGCAAACTCTTCTAATTCTTTTTTTTGTGTGTGTTCCTTTCACTAATCATCCTGACAGACTTTCACAAGTACCAGATCCATTCTTGTGTAGAAATTTGTCCACAGATTGCCAAACAAAACTTTTTCCTCTGCAAGCTCAATATGTAAAAAGTAAAATTATTCATAAATAGCATTCAGATGTTTCCAGAGTCCACCTGTAAAAATTATTCTACTGGGCTCCAGGGATTCTGCATTGCACTGACGGTATCAAATGTGCATGGGAGGAGGGATGGTCAGACTAGACCTTTCCCTTGCAATCTTCAGAGAAACAGTGGTTTATGCTCTCCACCTTGTTCCTCGTCCCCTCTCTCCTAGTTGTACTCACTCTCTAGAAGAGACCTAAGCAAGTAAACATCATCACTTATCACAGAAAGCAAGCCTGGGGCCCTCCACGGCTCTTCCTTTTTGTTTACACACGAAGAGCCAGTAGTTCATAGTGACTGAGCTATGATCGAGGAGCTTCCTGAAATTAAATTCATTAGTAAAACAAGAAACATTCCAGACGTGCACAGCACAGCTTGAAGTACTCAGCTGAGGAACTAATTAAAGACAGATAGCCGAGTGGGAAATAAACAAACACACATTGTGGGTAGAAAGAGCTAGGACAGATACACATACTCCCTCTTACATTTGACGGGAAATTAAATTATCACATATACTGAAATACATTGAACAATAAGAGCTGTGCTGCAGCTTTTAGGCACGGGTCACCTTTAGG
>JAOXNG010000012.1:56745828-56759158 GCA_028566535.1 Scolopax minor
TGTCCCTGCCCAGGGCAGGGGGTTGGAACTGGATGATCTTTAAGGTCCCTTCCAACCCAAACCATTCTATGATTCTAAAATTCTAAGACAGGCAGTAGATGTACTCTATTCATGTCCTGATATGACAACCGCATATCTCTTCATTTCCATCAAAGATAAAGAATTATAGGACTCCAGGCCTAAAAGTTCAATAAGTACATTCTGCTTCATCTTTAACATAAGACTGGGCATATTGTTCATACTAATAGAGGAAGAACAATTAGCCTTAGAGAGTATTAACATGTTGAATCTGCAATGTAATATGGATTTGTATGTCAAATCTCCTTATAAGATTCCAGTGAAGTGAGACTGAGGTCTCGAAGGTATTTGCAATGCTAATACTCAGCAGAGCCACGTATCAGGTAATATTGCATGACAGGGAGGGGTATAGGTACAGTGTTAACCAAAGGAAGAAGAGTTATTAAATAAGATATAAAGACATATAGCCAATGGGTCATTTACAAATACATATGTGATGTAAGTAGTCCAGGAATTTAAAAAAGGATTTTCTTAAAAGATGAGCTGTTCTCCTGGGAAGACATCTCTGATCTCTTTTACTCATCTGGTTTCTACTAAGTCATAGGAATTGTGACTTTGATAATAAGATGTCAGGATTTGCCTGTTAAAAGGTGTGATATTAATAAGAAACAGTATTAAATGTGTGTCTTGTCACTTTTGCTGTTGAGGGAATAAAATACATCCTTAATAATCATTCTGTGTCTATTTGGAAGGATGAACCTTGTTAAGGAACAGGTGTTTGAATATCTGGTCTTCACCCTACAGTTTATAATCCACCACTGCTAAACAAACGGAGTCAGTAAGGTTAAAAATTCACCGTTTTCTGACATTTGTTGGTCTATATGCAACATGACAGAAGGTGCCAGACCAGGACTTACCAGACAATTCAGTCCACAACAAACTCCGGGTATTCAGAATTTGCAATCTTTAGAGCTGGCTGGGAATTTTCCAGCAGACCATGTCTTCAGTGAAAAAGTCAGTTGTCCAACACTGAAGCACATCGGAGGAACGTGCAGGCATTGATGAAATTCTAATGGAAAACTGCCATGTTTTCTGTTCTGTCAAGCTGGAGGGGGGCACAGACTCCCCTGTAACAAAACCAGCTCAGCAGCTGTATTTTCCAGGGCTTTCATGTTTTTATCTCCTTGGCAAACCATGCTGATCACTGGAAGGCTGGGACACCTGGCTCCAAACACCAGTTTCTGGGTCCAGACTCCCCAGTCTTTCCAGCGTGGGATGTTATTTCCAGGTGTCTTTGACTTCCCTGGAGCTGGATCTACCAGAGCTTTTAGGGTAAGAAGGATCCCAGAAACCCTGGTTTCACCTCCCAAAAGCCTGCTCCCATCACAAAAGCCTGAGCTCCAGGAAAGTTGGGGAGCCTCAAGAAAAACTTTTAAAAAGTGAAGAATTAAATGCCTGGCTTAATATTTTTAAATCAACCTAACAAAAGGTTTTGCTCTCTTTAGAAACCAGCAGTTTTCTTTCCACTTTAATATATATATCTTTAAAGCTATTTCAGAAAAGAAATTCCCATCTCCAGTCAGCAATAGCAGCTGTGAAGGTGTCAGTCTCGATGGACTTTCCCAGGTGGTTTTCACCAGCACTAGTTTCCAGAAATCAATTCAAACCCCATTGAAATCAGTTGGCATTCCATTTAACACAATTTTGATCTTTACTTAAAGAGGAAATTAAGTTTTACAATTACTAGGAAAAGCTGGCCCCTTCCATCCCACTATTTACTTCTCTCTTGTCTTTCCACACAAAGAGCTGGAGACATCCAGGAGGGGTTAATTATGTGTTTTATGTATTCCCTTATCCCTTTCCTATGTTAGTGGGAAATTGTATTTAAATGGCATTTTCTTCAGCGCTGTTATCACAAATGTGCTGTAAAGCAATTTGGCATGCCCTGTTTCCAGAGGCATTCTGAGAAACAATTTATGACTCCATAGTAGTGACTGGTGTCGTGGCTCAGTTCATGCTTTGCTAAACTAACGTCTGCAGCTAAAAAAGAAAAGAACCCATGCCCACAGACATCCCCAGCTGGGTGCATTCGCAGATCTGGAGATTCATGAACCAGTGAATGCTCCCAATTTGCCCAGCAGATGAATTTGAATGAGAGTGCAGAAGTCCACCCCATAAACTGGGTAATGGGCACCAGTTATTGTGGTTCATGCAGCAAATGCCTCCAGTTTGCTGCCACATGAAAATAGCTCAAACCTTTCATTGCATCTGGGCTGAAGAATAGAGTTGTCTGAACTCCAGCCATTGGTGACGTGAAAGTTTTTGTCCATATGTGGCTGCTTTGCAGCTTCTTACTGCTGACTCTAACAGCCAGTTTCGCTGGTCTTTTCAAATCACTGCCATTTGTGTGAGCTATTTAATGAGAGCACCAGCAAGCTCTCCTCCAGTGCCAGCCTCCACTCTCCATCTGCCCATGTCCCCCACTCATGGTCAACGGTGAGATACAAAGATACTGAGGCAAACACATATAATGGCGCTCAAAATGTCAGGTCCCATTTCTTTTCAGAAGAGTCATCTTTTCCTCTTGTGGGATGTAAAAACCAGACAATTATGCCCTCTATGTATCCTTCTCCAAGGCATAAAGGAACAGCCTGGGCAGTTTCTGAATGTACTTCATAACCTTCTGATCCTTTCTCTCATTTTAGCAGCATAAAATATTTGTATTTTCTGTCCCAAACCACTGTGTAGGAAGACAAAATAGAGGTAAGAGCCATAATTTTCAAGAACATGGACTCTTTAGAGCCTGTTCAGTACAGGGGTGCATCAGAATCTCACAGAATTTGATGCCTGGAAGAAGGCATCAAAATTTCCTTTACATTTTCTTTCTGCTTGCAGGGGTGCAGAAGACAGCTGAGAATGATGGGTCACACTGGCCTGGCCTCACATCTGGGGCTTGGCAACGTGTCTTAGACAAGCTACAGACAAGCAGAAATGTGGCTGGTCTCTACTTTTAATTAGAAGGGAAAAAACATGGTCCATGTGATTGCTTCTGAAAATGGTCTTCAGTGATGCAGAATTTCAGCTCCCTCTGATTTATGGGGCAACCCTGGCTCACTGATGTCTACCCATTAAAAATTGGCTGGACTCGGGCAGTTGTGGTAGAGAAGAAATAGAAAACAAGACACAGAAGAGAGAAATAAATCCAGGCAGATCCACCTTAGTCTTGCTCTTAGCTTTATTCCCTCCTATCTGTAATATGTTTCACCAGGCAGGCTTGGTAATAGACCACTGAGCCAGAGTCATGTTTCAGAGTGCATCCCTGCTACTAAAAGAGGGAAGAAAAGATATATATATTGGTGAATGGAAAGCAAAGGCAGCAACACAGAAGAAGAGAGCTTGGCTTAGTATGCGAAACAAAAATGGATGAGAAAAAGTTTTCTGTCCCCAAATAAAAAGCAAGAGACTTTTGAATCAGTAATTTTCTCCTTCTCACTGTCTACACTGTGTTTTAGAAAAGCTTAATTTACTGACTGCTCACATGGTTTCTCACACCGGCACGCTGGTGGTTGGACTGAGGGTGCCTGAGTGCACCCAGAAAGCAAACCAGGAGTAAAGGTGGTTCTTGAGGGAGCGCTTGGAGTGTGGACAGGCTAAGCTGTGGACACCCCTTTCCTCTGGTCAGTATGCTCCTCTTGCCTTGGCAGGAGGGCAAGATCTTCCCAGCTCCTTCTTAAAACCATTAGGTGTCACCATGGAAGATGTGCTTTCCAGGCATCCTCTGATAAGTTATTTATAAGGACAGGACGGACGTTAGAATCATAGAGTTGCCTGGATTGGAAGGGACCTTTCAGATCATCTAGTCCTACCATCAACCCAACACTGACTAAAAACTTGCAACACATCTTATAAAGCTAGAAATGAAATCACAGAATATTTCAGTATTGCCAAATTTGCATTTCTTGTCAGGAAACCATTTCTAATCAAGAAGGGGGGATCTGTTCATGTGAAACAAGTCCTCATCTCTTGCAGTGTTTCCTGGCAAAGCAGCTCCCCTGCTCCTGCTGCCGAATGCAGTTGCTCTGCCATCAGTGATTGAAACACGTGCTGAAAAACTCCCCCTCCCCAACTCCTCAGATGTCATCACCCATAAACAGTGCTGCAGCTCTGCCTGTAGGTGATGTCTGAGGTGAAATCCTGCTTTTCTGCATCCAGGGACGGAAAAGCTGGTTAATGCAACCCAGCTGTCACTATTTCTCCCACCACAAAGGTAGACAGGAACCAGAGCTTTCATTGTAAAACTAAATAAATAAATATTAAAAAATAGGTTTCTAGGCCAGATGATAGGCTATAAATAGTATTTTTCAGCTTGACAAGCATGATGACATCCAACAGCAAGGCTACATATTTTTTACCAGAGCCTCTCAGGAATTTTTCCAAGGTCTGCTCAGCATCCTCGCCTCTCTGGAGAACCGGAACAGCCCACAACTTGTCCCAAAGAAATGAGGTGAGTGATAGGAAATGTGGGAAATATCTGAGAAACCTGGGAAAACTGTAGGCTGGGGATTTTGAAACCAGTCTTCTCCTTTCTGGAAGCCCTTCTTATCATGGGTGCATCATGGCCTGCACGTTAATGGTCCATTAATCCTTCAGAAATGACTCAATTATTTGCCATTAGACTTTGAGCTGAGTTTTCCAAAGAACTCTGCACATTAACTGCATATGTGTTCATATGGATATTCAGCTGTGGATATTAACCATTACAATTTAGCTTCAAGATCTTGATATTTTAAACCTGTATTAATGAAAAGGAAAAAACCCCGAACACACCTACATTTATCTCCTGCTGCACTCGAACCCCATTACACCATTCTGACAGCGCTAATTAGTCAGAAACCCAGTTTAAGTGGTGTATTATAAGGTTACAAGTAGAAATTTCTGTCCTAGGCTGAATGCTTAGTAAATGTGTTTTGTGGTACCCAAAGTCTTGCCCTTCGTCTAGTATCTACAGTCATTATAAATTGGTACAACTTTCTGAAGTATTTTCAGCCTTCAGTGAGAAAACTCTCAAAGGAGAATGTGTTCCCTTTCCAAGCAGAATGCTTCTTTTGTGACAGCAGGTACATTTTCACCATTATCCATAATTTACAGCAAACTTAACATTTTCACAAAAACTTAGCAAGAATATAAATGCTCACAGGGCACAAATACAGATGCATCCTTATTCAAAATGTTACTACTTACAGTTCTCATCTCCCTGCCTCGTCTTATTTCCAAACTTGCTACTTCTTTTTCTTCCTTGTTTGCTTCTTTGGGATATTTCAACATACCACACCTGCTTGAACCCAGAAATAAACAAAAAATTATCAATAATTTTGGAGGTAAAAAAAAGAGGGAAAAAAATCCAAAACCACAGGGGAAGTTCAGAGTTTGAACTTCTGATGGCATCATTAATTTGAGGGAATTTGATACTCAGGGAGTACAGTCTTCTTTCAAAGGCTTTTCAGAGCATGCTGAGTCCTTGTTGAAACCTTGGGAAACCAAAAGCACAAGCGCTACTGCAAAGAAGCCAGTACAGGCTGCTTTATTCCTCCTGTGTCCTTCTTCCATGCCTTCTCTGCCTGGATTTTCCACTAAGACTTCTCCTTTTCCCAACCACTACTATCACAACCAACCCCTCAAAATTTCTCCTTAAGGAAAAAGGCAATCTGAGTTAGGAGAAGTAGTTTGTGTCAGAAAGGTTTGCTGCCTCATCCCCTACCCATGAGTGCAGGAAGCTGTTTCTCCACACTTTTGTTTCCTATTATCTTGTCTCTTGCCTGCCACCATCCCTACTCCTACTCGCCTTCTGTTTGCCACTATCCTCCATCATAGCCATCCATCCTCTAACCCAGTCATACCCTGAGGTGACCACCCATTGAGAGGTGGGAAGTTGAATCACATCTGGCAGCAACTGAAGTTGCTGCCAGTCCCTAAAAGACACTCAGCCTTCTCCAGGGTTCCACTTAGAAAAAACAGCAGAGACTGGTTTTTCTACGGGAAAACACTCCAGGCAGACCTGCACAAACAGTTCCAGGCCTCTATAAAGAGATCAGTCTGCACATTCTGCATTGAGATGGAAAACATCATCTGGTTTCTACAAAGGAATGCCAATCCTGAGCTGAACCACTGAAATCCAACTTTAAGAAAACTTTCACTTAAAAAAAAAAAAAAAAGAAAGAAAGAAATGTGTAAACCAAGCACTTTTAGTTGCAGATAAAAAAAGAAATTGTGAATATAAAAAAAGTAATTAATAAGCAGTTTAAAAGCATGAAAAATGCATCATGGCCAGAAGTTGCCAAGTAGCTGTAGTAGTTTTCATATTTTTTAACCTCCAGACTCCTCATTTCTGGACACATGGGCTGGCAGAACAGGTTATGGGCGTAGCAAGGACTGAACACATGATTTCCCTGCTTGGTGGGAAACACGTGTAGATTATGTGTCAGTGTTAATTTGTTGTAATTTAGCCTTTATTTATTGCATATCAGTGGTTCATTCCTTAGAAAACATTGTGCTTTGTATAACTTAAAATAACTTTTCTGCAGCAAGGATAATGATCTCAGCAATAAAGTGCTGCCTGATGTGCTCAAATTTGTACCAATTGTCCACATTGTTCAAGGAATAGCTCTGATTTGTTTATTTTGCAACCTGGAGTGTTTACAAACACTTTGAGGTGCTAGTCATTGTCGCTCTTCTGGATGTAAACTGGAAGCAGTTTTCAGCCCAGTGGCTTTATAATCTCACACACTGGCTCTTCTACTGCAGAGACCAGCCCTGAGAGCAATTTAAGTGTAAAATGATAACTCTATGTGAAAACAGAGAGGGGAAAATAGTTGGTGAATAAAGATCAAAATACCTGAGGATGCTTTTCACATTTCTCTCACTAGGGAATTTGCAGATTCGGTACAGCCTAGGAGGCACCAAAGAGCCATACAACATTGATGTTGACCACAGGAACATGGCAAATGGACAGCCCCATACAGTTAACATCACACGGAATGGACGGGACATAGTACTACAGGTAAGTTGTAGGTTGTCTGGTTCCATTCCTTGCAGCTTGTAGCATTTTCTATCTTGATGGTCTTCGTCTCTCTGAAGCAATTTAAGAGCAATTTAGGATGGTGTAGATGGTTTTCTGCTTGCAGCTCACACTCCCAGGAGTTAACAGTTCCCTCCCTCTGCTGCATTGAGTCTGAGCTCTGAAATCCACATTCTAGTGTGATGGCAGTTGGGCTAATACACGTGTCACTGTAGATGCCCACGGGCACCAGAGACATCTGGGCTGATAGACAGGCTGGGGCGTAGGATAAACCTGCACCATTCTGGAGCAGCAGCTGGAAGCCAGGAGGGTTACCCTACATCTTAAATAGCACTAGAGCCTGGTGCACAGACAAGTAAATATCGTGCCATAGGTCCTGAGTCTGCAAATGAGAACGTCTTTATAATTTAAATTTACCCTGCAGTCCAGTGAAATGGGAAGAGCTGTTCAGGAAAGATGAGCAGATGCTGAAATGTTTGTGGGACAGGGGCCTGAGACAGAGAGTACTATTGAAGGTACATAGCTACGGCTTATTTAGTTTTTGGTACAGCACAGGCAGGAACTTCATCTCTCCATATCTCAGTTTACAACTCTTTGAGATAGTATAATACCATTTAAATAACTGAGGCGAGCACTGCAAGAAGCAATCAATGTTTCCAGGCAGCTTTCCATCTGAGGTGCTTACAGCACTCCCCTTTCATTCCCAGCTTGTCACATCTGCAAACATGGAGATTGCAGCAGGGTCTGAGAAGAGTTTTGCTGGCAGGAGAATCAGGTGGATGGGACAGATTAATCTGGATTTGATAGTTCACAAGAAGCAAACCAAAACCAATAAGAAATGTAATATGAAAAGGGGAAGTCTCGTTGGGAACCAAGCCAAAAGGTAAAGGATAGTAGCTGTCACAGTATTACATACTGAAAGATTAAAATAGATCCCTGACAGTGATTGTTTCAAGGAATCAAAAGGAAATTTTTTCAAAATCATTTGGCTGAGGCTCTCAGAACTCAGAATCACTGGATGCATTAAAGTACAATTGCCAAAAATTATTTGCAAAATGCCAGATAGTTTAAAAAATATGTAGGTGATACATCCAAACATTTTTGAGACTTTTGGAGGTTGGGAGGGGTATATGTTGAGCTTTCTTGCATGCAGTTGCATTTGGATTTATTTCTCTTGCTGCTAAATAGAAGCTAAAGACGGCCTAAAGTTAGTTTCCCCTCTGCTGTTAAATGCTTCTATTTTGGAGAGGTAAGGCATGCTTCTTATGGAGTCATAGCTGGCTGATTTAGGCAGCTGTAAAACTAAATAACTTTCTAATGGGATCAGATGAGGCACCTTGCCCAGCTGGAAAATACACACAGAGTTAAGTATCCCAGCATTGTATCATCTCATACATTTGGGGTCCAACACTATTTTTTTCCCTGGTGTTTTATGGCACCAGTACCTGTCTAGGGCTTTGAAAAGCCAGAAACATTTTGGTTGGTGCTGATCTGCTAGGGTAAAAATTTCTTAATCTATTTCAGTGTGCTTAAAACACAGCTGGTTTATGTAATCAGAAAGCAGATACATTTGATGCTTATTAAGTGAGACAATCTGTCTGATGCACATGTAAGAATAGGGAAAGGAGAGACCCCTACAAAGCAAATCCAGAAATCTTACCCCTTCTGTATCCTGAAACAGAAGATTTCCATCAAATTTTGTTTATTCTCCATAAGGAAGTTGATTTTGTTACTTACCTTATTATGTTCTGTAAATGAGAGAACTGATATGAACAGAAATGGAGATTGTTAACTTAAGTAGAGTGTTCACTTGAAAATTAGTTCTGCTTTGAAAAATGAACTCTTCGTGGTGTCTGAAAATACAGAGGATATAAATACATTTTTTTTCTCAGTATCCAGAGGACAAATCATAAAGTATGAGTTTTCTCTTGTAGATCTGAGCAATGAACATTTGAGTAGACTTTTATTTCCTGCTAAATCCTTATCCAACCTGATGAGCAGCTGGTTTCCTTGCTTTTAAGGAAGACAGCTTGCTTGCCAGGTGCTGTTGCTCACACTTCCACATCTCTACATGGCATAAAAGTGTCACAAGAAGGATTTATTTCTCATCAAAGCTTCAATTCAAGAGCACTAAGTTAGTATTTTTGAGATTTTAACAGCAAGTTTGTACTGAGAATACCTGTCTTTCTAACTTACTGTAATACCCCTGTAGTGCCAGAGAGATTTAAAAAATCTGCAGCCAGGCAATAAATTGCTACCATATGAACTATGTGAACGGGAGTTATATCATGGTTCTCAGGAATTTCACTTTTATATAAATACAGTAGAAGACTCATTATTGAACTCTACAAGACCTCACCCAGTGCTGACAGACAGGAGACCACTGATTACTTACATAAAATCAGTTAGTCTCCAATCATTCAGAATTTTAGGTGAGCTTTGATATAACCATAGCCACAATATTCTGTATGCATAAGGTAACAAAAAAGCATAAGAACAAATATTTAGTGTGAATTGTTTTCATTAGAGTTACATCCCTACTCCTAAAATACCGAGACAGTAAAGACTAAAGGTAGTAGCAAAGACTCTGTCAAAAGGTCTTTGTATTTTATTTTTCTACATTCACTGACTACAGACAAATCAATAATTATTTCTACATTAAATTACAAGCTCCCACTTGTGATGCCAGTGGTTTCTCAAGGATAAGAATAAGGATATACAGTTAATTTAGGTGCCAGGAAAGCCAAATGACATACATTCAGGGACAAAGATCTGCTTATTTTCTGTTGTTTCCATGAGATGGGCAAAATTAACATTTGCTAATAAGAATTCCTCTCTCTCACCTCTAGTAAAATACCAGATACTAGTAACTATGGCATATCTCCAAAGCTGCATTAGTTCACCTGTGGCAAGAAAAAGCCCAGACTGACAGATGGGGAATGCATTATCCCAGTAAATGACATTTCAAGAGCTGAGCTTTAGGTCATGGAGGGCAAGTTTTACTTTGTTTGACTTCATTAAAAGGTTTCATGCTTCAGCAGGGTATTTTCCATATCATAAAAGCCAGATCACTCTTTACCAAGTGTTCATGGGTGATTAATGTTATTCACACATCAGTAAAATCTTCTTTTAAGAAAGCCAAGGACAAAAAATCCCTAGCAGAGGTTCTGATCCAAAGCCCATGAAGTCAATCAAAGGCCTTCCATTGACTCCAACAGGCTTTAAGTTGTACCTTAAAGAACTACAACAGTGCATCTGTGCAAGACTCGCACCTCCTGTTCTCTGCTTGTCCCCAAAGTAAAATAAGGGTGGAATCTGGATCAGAGATGTTACTGTTCTGTTGCATAAATCTATGTTTGCATAAATCTATATCTGTATGTTACGAAGAAAAAAAAGAAAAAACCCATATGATGTGCTTTAATTTTCAATTGAGTAAAGCTGATAGTTAACAGGCTTGGTCTGGGCCTCTCAGCTTCCATAATAAGATATTCTAATAAATTCTCAACTGATCTCCAGTTCTTCATACCTGCCTCAAAGCCATTTCTAGAATGGGTTATGAGTCACAGCTTCTAATGCCTTCTTTGTTCCCGAAAAGGATTAGACCCAAGCAACTCTGTCAAGAAGTCCAGTGTCCCAAACCCATGCATAGTGTCAGCAGCCAGTGCAGATCTGCTCAGAAGCTGGCAATTCCCTCTTTCAGGCTTGAACAATATGGGGAACTGTGCTAGAGAGGCTCTAGACAACAATACCATGTATTCATTATGTTAATACCTGACTCCATTCAAAGTGAACGTAATTATGAAGCTTTATGGAAATCTGAACTCATCATAAGTTTGAGAATAATACAGAAAATGTATTTGTACAGATCTCCGTTTTCCAGCCTCACCAGAGGTAAGCAGTACAAATACCCATCTTCTGTGAAAAATAATTAAATATTTGACACTTACCCAAATGAAATCAAGAAGAAACCAAATTTTTGCAAGTCTGTTCTGTTATTTCCATTTTGAACTCTGCACTACTTGAAAAGAGATAACATTTGCAAACTCCTCGATGCTTAAAAGGTGTAAATCAGACAAAGTTAATTCAAAGCTAATCTGAAGTACAAAATAAAAAGGTAAGCATAATAACAATAAAATAAAATGGGTAAAGCTAAGCAGTCTGCATATAACCCCAAACTTAAATGCAATGAATATATCAAATATTTTTATAATTATAGATTAAATTTTGTTCTCATTCAAGGGAGTGGGAACTTCCTTATAGACTTCAGTGAGGCTATAATTTCACCTCCTATCATTATTGTTGCTGTAGAATCATACCTAACTATCATGTTTCATATATTTGGAAGCCTCAACAGAATATGATCACTCTATTTGAGCTCTTGCTTAACAGAGGCTATAAAATTTCACCAAATTATTTTCTGCAGCTAACCCAAAAAGTAATGACAGCAGTATAACACATTTTCTAGAAAGACATTTTCTCTGGCTTTAAAGACTTCAAATGATAGAAAATTTACCATATCCATTGACCGTGTCCTCCAATGGCTAAGTGCTTTTCCTGTAAAGAATTTGCACCTAGTTCACACTTGGTATTCTGCAGACATCATCGTTTAACTTTGTAATCTTTTTGTCTATGCCTCATAGATGAAAAATTGGCGCCAGGTGTCATTCCCCTTTACACTTTCTTAGAGATGCTGATTAAAACATCTTTTCATCTTGTCTGTAAAAAGCTAAATGAATTGAGCTATTTTAGTTTACTATCAGAAGTCTATAATTTTTTGAGCCATAAAACAATTTATAACTCTTCTCTGAAAACTCTCCCATTGAGTCACATTGTGAAAACCTTTGCCCTAGGATTAGACATAATAATGGCATCCATGGCATAAAACAAAGGCAGACATGCCATCTTTATCTTTTTCCTTCATTTTCTGGGCAAACACGCTGCCATAGCATTCTTTGAACATACTGTAAATTGTCTAGACTCCTGATTAATTTGAAGATGGGTTTAACTAGCATTTCACTCACTGGTAGGGAAAGGGGAAGTACTTTTCATGATTTGAAAACAGCCAGACAGTATTTACAAATTCCATAGCAGCTGGCATGAATAAAACATGTTTTAAATATCCAAGACTTTAACCATAGTTCACATCAAGGCAACTGAAACCCTCTGCTTTTTTTCTGATGATCAGGTATATCTGTTATATAAAAGCATATGTAACGAATTTCCAAGCAGGTTTTACCTTAAAGGAAAAAAAAAAAAAAGTGTTCTATTAATAGTAAAGGCCTTCCTCTTGAAAGGAATTATTCAAAATCCCTGGAGATATGTTATTTCCACTATGTATTCCATTCTACAATGACAATGCTCAAACTGCTAGTGCAACAGAAAGGCAAACTCAGACCATTTTCTAGAGCAGAACCCTACATTACATCTATGTATTTACTATATTAGCACTCAGTTTACCCATGGCTACTAAGCTCTTTCCCTCAATCACAAGAAAATGGCTTTTGCTCAGATTTGGAAACAGATGCATTGTCACAAATAGGTGACAAAGTAGCATAAAAAGCTACCAATATGAGAAATTTTGAAAATAAGACGAAGCTTATATTGATATAGTATCTCATTCCTAGAACCCTAAACTCCAAAAGAAATACAGACCCTAATCTTCAAATACAGACCCTGTGCACTTCAAATTCCCTCCAAGTATAATGATGTTATGAACATTGCTGGAGACTAGATGTTCAATTCTCAAAAGAGTTTGTGAACAACAGCGAGAAACAGCAGAACAGAATTTAAATCCTATGCATCAGAATCAGAAATGAATGAATAATTCACTAATTAATAATTTTATTACCTGTTCTTTTGTGCTCAGAGGATGTCCATGAGGTCCTAGTAGTTTTGCTGGTTTTATCCTTCACTGAAGTTACTCAACTTCTTTATTTTACCGTGAGACTTAATATCTCCCAGGTAAAGGCAGCAGTTATGGATAAGCAGGAAGCTCATAAATGAGCCGCTTCTGCTTCCCCTTCATGCATGACAGAGTTGGTCAGTGGCATCTGCCAAGAGGAGTCTGCACATCCTCCCTGCACCACAGGTAGATGAAAGTCAGACATTTCCTTTTTCCTAAGCAAGAACTCCTTTCACTCATGAGTAAACGAGGGGATGGAATAGAACCTGGGGTCAGATCTTTCTCGTACTGATAGCGATGCAGTGGGGAACACGTAATCCATAGAGCCCCACCTG
>JAOXNG010000012.1:56768168-56782001 GCA_028566535.1 Scolopax minor
ATTTGAAATCATATCTATTGCTGTGAAGTTACTGTATGTTTTATATAATGCCTTTATCCATGCAGTCAGCCCTCTTATCCCAGTGCATCCTCTTGTGGCATAACTATCCTTCATCAATCTGGCAAAACTGCCACTCTCTGACAGTGAGACCCACCATCAAGGTCCTTTGGAAGCCTGTAAAGCCTCCAGCAACACTCATCTATACATTTTCCATCCCTTTTATGGACCTCACCGTTATTTCCCAGTGCAGCAGCTTCCCAGCCAGCTCCCCAGCTGAACTCAAAAAGCAATTCAGCTGCATCTGAAAATGCCCTGGCCTCATTATTTTTTGCACCATCCTATTCTCCACTGCTTAATTTTTCCACTATTGGCATCTTACATGAATTTCCAGGGTTACTCATTTCAGGAATCAATTATTCCCCTGACATTTATGGCTTTTAAGGAGGGATTTTTCCCCTTTTCAGAGATAAGTGGGTATTGATATTATTTCCTCTAAGTGCTTTGTACAGGTATGTGGTTGCTTGAACTGTATTGAAGTGTTCAGTCCAGAAAACTGCAAACTTTTCTTTGCTTAGGGGTAGAAGGCAGTAACCAGTGAGCCCTGTGCACTCCACATTTTTGAAGTGGAAAAGCAACTGACCACACAGCTAATGTGACTTTTTGAAGATACGCTTTTCCATTTGTTTAATTTTTAAAATGTAACATACTGAACGTCTGTGAAATAGGAAACAAAAGACCTTTAAGCAAGAGAGGCATGGACTATTGTCTAGTACTCTCCAAGTCAGTGCCTCTCTTATTTTCTTTGCAAAATAGGATATTTTATTAAGCAAAAGAGTAAATCAGTACTAAAGAAACAACAACAAAAAACCCTATGTGCGCTCTCCGGGTGACTCTGGTTTGGGGAGGAGCACAGCTAGCACAGTGACAGTTTGAAGGGCAAAGGAGATGCAGAACCCGGTATCTTTAAATCTTCTAATTGTCCCATGGTACTGGCTGGGCATATTTCGGTGGACCAGAGGGATTAGCACCGACAGAAGATCTGGATGCATATATCAAGTCACAGTTTGTACCCACTTGCAATTACACACTCTATGAGCAATATGCAGCCTCCTCTGTCAGTTCTCTTGTTCCCATACTATCCAATTTTTATTTGTCATCAAAAATGAACACAAGGCCCTATTTCTAAGGATAGATAGATGGGTTTTTAAAGAGCACTCTGGAGCAATCTTACTAAGAAACTGATCTTTGCCTGTCTTATTTCCATTTTTATTAGGGTTATTTGCATAGGAGCAGCCATTTCTGCTACAGCTGTGCTTGTTGTGGCAGCTCATCTGCTGCCGGTCAGAAATGATCCCTTGTACAACACCTTGCACTATGCAACACCACTCTCTGCTCCAGGGGTTACAACAATATGGCCAATTAATGAAACGGCCACAAAATGGCTCTGCGCCTTGTAACTGTTCAAAATATTTCCTGTAAGGCAGGGGGGTCACTTCACAGACAAAAAGAAACAACTGAGCTGCAGTTGTAATCAGGGAGCATTTCTTCTTCAAGTTGAGGTGCTTTCTGCTTTCTTGAAATAATTTCCAGAAAATGCAGTTGTTCACTGGCTTGAAGAACACTGATATAAAATATTTTTAGCCATCTGGGAAGCTGGAGGTAAAGGCATTCAGTATATAATACTTACCCAGTGAAACGGGTTATGATTTGAAGTGTAAATAATGCTGAAAGAATCCTGGTTTATGTTAGTGTGTAGTAATAAAAATAATAGCACTGGACAAATACAGGATTTTGTGAAACTGATAGAAGGGAATTGTTAATGTTTTAAGGAAGTTCTTTAATCTGTATTTTAAACATACTTAGGCTTTGATGGCCAACACAGATGAGGTAAAAGGGAAAAGCTGGCTGTCTGGATGACCAGCTATGAAGAGAAAAAAAAATCAAAAAGTAGAAAATGTGTCAGGAAGTGTAATATGTCACAGTTTGGATCTGAAACTGCATTTTCATTCAAGGAGGCAACTTGAGACTCTTTACTGAGATAGAAAAGAGCAGAAGTTTGATTTGCCCTCTAAGGGTAGTGGTTTTGGATGCAATGTTCAAGTTTGTCACATCCTTTCTGGAGACCTACACCAATTTCTGTTATGAGAACTTGCTATACAAGGAACTGATGTCGTAGTATGTGCTCTATTAATGAAATGGAGTATTTCTTTAGGTTTTAATATGCGTTTATAAAGACTTAGCTACATGTAATTAAGCAGGATTTTGTAAAAGTATCATTCTGTTGAACAGAATTAATTTGAGAGTTCCTTAATAGGCTGTTTGATTGAGCACAGAAAGACCGAGATCAGACAAGAGTTGCTCTAGAGAAAGTGGTAGGGACATAAAGGACACGTGCTCATTGTCTGTTTCCCATCTCCACCAGCCGCTCCAAATCAAATGACGTAATTTCAAAAATACTTATATATCCACTTGGAAACAATCAATATAATGTAAGTCATCTACCACACAGATCATCAGTTTCAGACTTTTCTGACCTGACAGCTGTCCCCCAGCTAAACCTACCACAATGTAGGTTGTGTTGATGTCCCTGACTTGCCCCTGTGCCCGAAAGAATAAACCCTGAAAGGAGAGCAGGAGCTTGCCCCTGGCGACGCGCCGTGCCAGTGCCTTCCCTCCCTGGGGCTCAGGCCTGCATTAGCTCTGGGCAGCTTGTGCTTTCTCGGAGGAGCCTGGACCTGTCCGTGCAGACAAATTTTAAGCTGTGCAGCTTTGTAGGGTGATATTTATCTCAGTTCAGAAGCTCAGCACAAAATCTCTGCATTATGAAACCCTGTTTTAATCCATATCCTTAAGTAGACCTTATATAGAATGCAAAGTCTATATTGCGCTGCTGGTTTTGGCACAAGAAAAATTTTTGCATATGTATAATGAAGGCATAGTAAAATAAATAAATATGTTCCTCAAACAATATTAAGTAATGAATAAATACAAAGAGAAAATAGTATTTTTGGAGGTACTTCAAAACTGTAAATTCATTATTATTAATGGTAAATAATTTGCTCAATTCAATTATCAAAAATAAAAAAAGGGAAGGAAATAAATTATGGGACGATAGTTTAACATTTTCCTGTTAAGACTGCATTTCCCTTAAAGGAAAGGCTCTCATTGTTTGAGGTACAGAACCAGAAACTGACCGATGTCTTATCTTTAAGTGTTTCTGCCCAGCAAATTTTAAAGCTATAGATATCCACTTTTTTCACAAACCCTTTCCGATAGGTACAGTGATGTATTGTCTGCCTCCATATTCCAGGGAACAGTTAAAACACTGTTAGTTGCCATGGAGAAGGAGCTCGTTCAGTAGAATGTTCATTCCTTTTCCATGGCTTCGGTTATGTCTGTGCCATAAGTAACAAGAGGCATTGCAGCTGAATCAATGACCTTGCTCAAAACTTCCCATGGCAGTTTAGCTGTGACCACCCACCCCATTGGTTATTTGCATGGTATAAAGGTGTGCTTCAGAGGAAGACACTGGGAATCAGTCACCCCCAAACCCATCATTGCTCCTTGCTGCATCTCAGGCACCAATAGTGAGCTAAAAGCATACACTTTATATAGATTTTTACACCACCTATGTTTTCTATGTGCCATTTCATATATGGGGAAACATATTTCAGATATGTTTCAGACTGACACAGTTTGAAGCTGAAACACAGCAATTAGTCACCAAATGGAGGAATGGAGGATCTCACCCCTTGCGGAAGGAAGGAGTTGCTTACTAGCCAGTAAAACACAGGAGGTCGAGATCAGAAATTAATTTACAGAATTACATAAATTACAGAAATAAAATTTCTGTAAGGAAAAATGGAAACTGTCCTGACCATCACAAGTCTTCAAAGGGGACATCTACTGTAACAGCTAAAATTTTTCACAAAGACCCAGGAATGATCTAAATTAATCTGAGCAGGCATGTATGGTGAAAGCTGCTCCTGATTCTGTGGTGGAAACTCTCTTTGCTGGTGTGTGGAAGCCTAGAAATGGTTCTGTCATATCCTCTGAGGGGAAGGTGGAGCTTAAAATATGGTATCTTATTTGAACAATATGTTTTACAAAATTTTATCAGTGTCAAGAATGCAGTAT
Source organism: Scolopax minor (assembly GCA_028566535.1). Lineage (NCBI taxonomy): Eukaryota > Metazoa > Chordata > Aves > Charadriiformes > Scolopacidae > Scolopax > Scolopax minor. The sequence continues at coordinate 56,772,306 of JAOXNG010000012.1, forward strand.
TGTGAAGTAGCAGGGATGGTATAGTACAGTACAGTATACGGGTAGCGCTGTTTTTAAGCAGCTTCCTCAATTAGACTGAGGGGTTTTCTACAGCACAGTCTGTATCAGTAGTGGCTCCTTGCAATTTGGCTGTTTATTCTGATATTAAATCTGACATACTGCAGTGTTATGCCATTGACCGTGACAGTTACTGATCCTTAGATTTAGATACCATAATAAAACTCTATTTAATCTGCAATAGAGTGGCCAGTTCATAAACACCTCATTTAAATACAAGAGGAATAAACTCATATCTTTACAACTTTCTTTTTAGTGACGCCTGTTTCCTCTCCATTAAATGTACACCGCTTTCCAGAAATCTCTCCTTTATGACTACACAAACTTACATATCTATCTTGGTGTTTTCAGCCAGTGAAATATCAGGGTGATACTCTGCTTGCAGATGAAGCAGTTGAGTAAGGTTACAGTCAACCTCCCACCAAAAGATAAGATTTTTATTTTATTCAGCCTGATAGCAAGACATCATATACTGTCACTGGTTGTGTCAATCCTTCCCATTTTCTGTTTTCTTCAGAGAATGTTCAGAATTTTAGCAGTCCTCCCAGCTGTTTTTGAGAGATTGTCAGCTGGCTCATTGTTACATGAAAATGCTTGTTGATCAACAAAATTATCTCTTGATCCTTCTTCCCAGTTGCAGCATCCAAATTATGTAAAGGTTTCACCATAATAAGCTCTTAAAAAATGCCCGGGGACAGGAACGTATTTGTCATTGAATGTCAGAAAAAATTAATTGTTTAAAATGCTCGAGCTAGAATGACCCCCCTGCCACCAAACCCTTTTATTTTGGAATAACTTGAAAAATATTTCCTGAGTTTTAGTTGATGATATACTCAGAAATACTCATATTCAGGGAAAACCGCTATTGCAATTACTAGTGTAATTCATCAGGCTGTTGTATCACCAAATTTGAGGTGATTTCATTTTAGCACCTTGAAAATATGTACTTTCTTTGCTCACTGAATACTCTTTTAATATAAAATTAGCATAATTGTCAGCATCCATTGGCTAATGGCAACCTCTGCAACCTCTACATTCTCATAGGATTCCTTGAAGACAGGCAATAACGTCTTGCATCAAGATGGTCTACTACTTATGCATAAATTAGACCAGGAATTAAAGACTCTTTTTCTGTTTTTCATAGGTGACATCTTGGGTTTCCCTCCAATTTAAACATAGAAAAAAAGATACCAAACTATTTTATTTTCCCTGACGCAAACCCAAATGCTATTTTTTTAACCACTTAGTAAGATCACTGTAACAGTTGAGCACTTTCCTTTTCTATTCCCCAATGAAAAAAATTTTTAAAAAGGAGAAAAATGTTCAAAAGCTTCATAAGCCATAACAAACCTTGGAGCAGCAGGGCAGGATAAAGAGCTGGCCATGTTCTCAGAAAACTGTAATAACATTTTTTTAATGTGAAGTTTATTGACCAATTTTCTTTTTATCCTTTTCCCCATTACATCCTTGAAGAAGCTTCTTGGAAGATCATAAATGGCTACTAGAAAATGTCAAGTGCAAACTAATTTAAAACTTGCCAAACTATGTCTTTGTTGTGACGTGGGCCTTGTTAAGGGTTAAAGGGTTAAATTAACCCTTACTAAAACACAAACCCCAAATGCAGCATGAAACTTCTGTAGCTAATAGTTAATATGGAGGTACTATACAGGTGCTGTTATGTAAATATACTTCAGTGTCTATACTAATTCTTACATACTACGTCTTACAAAAATAGAATAGATGCTTTCTCTTTTTTCTCTTAAGAGATACAATTTTTCTATTAGAATAACTTTGTTCTGAGCCAAAAGCATTTTTTCTACTAGTTCACAGCAATGTTTCTTTCATCCTTCTCAATTCAGTGCAGCTTAGAGGCCCATCTGTGATTCCTCTTAAGTGAAATCTAAAGATCAGATAGTAGATTGGGATACTATATTTTGCTGAAAGTTTCTCCACTATCTGTAATCTTCCTTACTAATGTTAATAGATATTTCCTGCCCTCATATGGACAAACAGGACAGTAATAGAACTTAATGTAGTGAGATCTCTGATCTATCAGGCTAAGAAATACTTTGTATTACCCTGAGTCACACAAATGGCTTTATTTTCAGTGACTTCTGCATAGACACGTTACTCACCATACATCCTAAAGAACTATACAATTTTATAGAACTTTTGGACAATACATTTTTCTAGAACTTCTAGGAAGTTTATAATGTCCAAAATATCTTTGTTGCAGCACTCAAGAAGATGCTCTTTGCTACTTTCAAATACCTCTGCAACCACTGGGAGACCCTTAAGCTAGGAGCTCATTCCTGGTGTGTTAGGAAAAGGGACAAGTGTGCATTGGTACTTGCCTCTTGTTTCAAATAATAAATTCTTACATATCTGGCTTGTAATTAAAGAATTGCAAAGCACTTTTAAGCTTTGGAGTTTTTCTGGACAGTTCTGGAAACGGATACAATGAAAGAATACATGAAGGGGCACCGTTGAATCTGGGTTTGGATAATCTACAGATGATTCAACATAATGTAAAAATTGAAAAGACGAACACCAGCCTGCCTGCCTTCCAGCTCCCCCACAGATCCCAGTGAGGCTTAGGACTCCCCTCACTACTGAAATTTTACTGCGTATCAACGATGTTGCAATTACTTTAGCTTTCTCCAAAGTTAAAGCGATTTGGGGAGCTTTCATACACACACTTGCTCTATGCTTCTTGCCTAGCCCACACCCTCTGGCTCCCTCTACCACCCTCCCTGCTTCCCTCTGGCCACAGCTCACATATAAATTGGCAGCAGGCAGCATTTATCTCAAGTATGCTCAGGTCAGGCTGCATCCTCTTCCTGCTGCTGGATTCAGAGCACCTTCTCTCTGCTGCTCTGGATCCAGCTCCTTCCCCCCTCCCCTCAGCCCTGCTCCCGCGCCCCGCAGGCTCACATGGGCTGAGTCTGGGCACCCAAAGCTGTGATGTGGTCTGTAAAGGGTGTTAAGAGCACTGCAGGTCAGCCTTCTCCAGGCTGACAGAATGCACAGCTTGGGAAAATGCACTTTCCACGGAAGGTACCAGTCTTTCTTGTCTCCTTGAGTTGTCCTTACTGCCTGACCACGAGGCAAAGACATGAGCAAATCTATCTTTACCTTAGAAGAATGCTCCTGCCAAGTTACTGTGAGTTGGCGTCTGCTCACTAACAAACCCAGATCTCCTGTCAAAATGCACAGCGTGTGACCATTTGGCTTCAGCCTGTGGTGTTTCCACAGATCTCAGACTGAGGGCATCAGGATTTGTGCTGGCACACTGCCATCCCCTCGGGCCTCCAGAGACAGGAGCGCAGGATTGCTGACGCGGTGAGGGAGGCACTGCTTGTTAAGGCAAACATGCACATTTGCCATGGATTTTCTATGACAAAAGGACAGGGTCCTCCTACAACTTAAACTCCTTCAATCTCTTTCTAGCCTTCACCTTTATTATCTAGACTGCCGCCTGAATCAAACTTCTGTTAGTAATTAATTGGAGGCAGGGAGGAAAGAAAGAAAAAAATACTCATTTAAAATTTTTCAAGTTTTCAGATGAACTCATCCACTAAAATCCCAAATAAGCACATTTTTGTGCCACTATTTAGCTCCTCTTGCAGAGTTGGGTGCTGACTCAAATACAGACTTTTATAACTATCCACAAAAAGAGTTTCTGCATACGTGTACCCACCAGCTCGTCTACTCCTGAAAGAGACAAACTCCTATGCAGGTCACCTACCACTCCTCCTTTTTTCCAGCTCTTCTGACTTCCGCTCAGCAGCCCGCAGTAACTCTAAGCAGGCTGCTTGTCATTCAGAAATCTTGGACAACTCACCGCCCTGCCTGTGAAATTAAACTCTGCTTTGCACAGACCGTGAACTGGAACATGTTGTGGCTGCCTTAGCAGATGCACAGATCGATGTTATACCCAGCAAACTCAGCATATCCAGGATATTTCAGCCTCATTGTACATCTGTTGATGCGTCAGACTGTGCTCTCTCTGCATTTCACTGCTGTCAGGCATGTGAGGACCATAATACTCACTATTATATTGGAACTATCAGAAATACTTAAAGTATTTATTTTTCCCTGTTGTTGGGAGAGGGGATATGGGGGAAAAGAGAAGTGCAGAATTTGAGGGCAAAAGAATCTTTAATAGTTTTTCTTTCCTCAACTTAAATCACACTGCGCATTTTATGGAGAGCTTTATTGTTTAATTCCTCAGGTCTCGGTGTTCTTTCTTTGAATATTCTCTGGTGTCCTTCTCTTATTTATACTGCAGATGATTCAGCACCTTAGAACAGCAAAGATTTGGCTTCTCTGCTCTAATAGTTTAACATATGTGTACTTTGTGACTAAAACTTACTTAACACATTAATCTTAAACTCTGCTGCAGGTTGATTTTTATGTCATTATTTTAATATTTTATATACAAGTATATATAAGCTAAACAAAAAATTCCGAGGATACCAAGCAGATTGTAGAAGGAAACCGATTTCCTCCTGGAATGTCTGCATGCTTCAGCACACTAAAGAGTGCAGCTTCTTTATCAATTCAAATAACATTTCTCATCTTCTAGTGAAATCTTATCTGAATATTCTCCCATTCTGGAGATTTTACAGTTCGTGCATTTCTGTATATATTAATTAAATATCTAATTTTCTAGTTGAGTCTCTGATTTGGATCTAATATTTTGCCAGCTTATTCAGTATTACCCTTTTGATTGGAAAGAATTAATTCATTCCTTGAAGAAGAGAATCATGTCTTCGATATCCATTTTTTTAAAAGAAAATCTTATTTTAATTATCCTTTTTTTTTTCTCTTTGGTATCTCACTATAATTAATCCTTTATCCCTTTTTACCCTGGTGCATTGTTTTAGAAATTGAAAGGGCATTCATCCAAGAAAAAATAAAATCTCAAATCAGCAAGAAAGAAATCTCTTTGTGACATGGAGCTGCGGCATTTCTGCTCTTGTCAAGAGACTTCAGGCACTCCAAATGAAGTGTAGTATCCAATTATTATTAGATTATGCTCATTCTTCATACTGTGGTTTTCCAACAAGAGGCGTTTCTGTTCCGTGAATTTTATCTGGGCAAGTCAGGCACTGGTTGGAAAAATGTTTGTACTGGAGAAATGTTTGTACAGGGTTGTTATTCTTGCTATTGGACAAGAGGTTAGTTTTTTTCCTTGTTGCTACATGACATTATTTGATGAGATATCCAAGTGAAAGCTTGTATTTGCACAAAACCATGTGCTGCTGTAGGACAGCTGGCCACAGGCCTGGTTTGGAGTCCTGGCGAACGCTGCTCCTGCGTTACGCTCGGAGACATCGTATCACTGCTATTTCACAGCACTTCCTAGGCTGGGCAGAACTTGACATTAAAAGCAGAGATTGTTTCCCAGTGTTATGCCCCTTACCAGTGCATCCATTGTGGTTCACTTCTCTATTTCCCCAAACAGCCCAATCCAAGCCTCCCTGGCTTTACACGGTTTTGGGGCAGGCAAAACAGCAGTCTTTTCATCAGACTGTTTGGGTACTTTTTAACGCTTGTTGAAATACCCACACGATCAGCCAGCCTCTGCCCTGGTAAACTTGTTACCGAGGCAGCATATGCTCAATGGGATGGAGACAGACAGTGCTCAAGACTGTCCTGGCAGGATTTGAAGGCAGTTGTGCAGTGCATGTGTCTTGTCAGCTGGAATGATGTAGTGGAAAGTAAACCGGTCTGCTGGTTTGGGATTTGAGATCCAGAGTTTCAGAAACAGATTAAAATAGCATCTTGCCTTCTGTCTTTGCACGACTGCAGAACCTCCAGCAGTAACAAGACAATGGCAGCAGCAGGTTTCTGACCGACCCAAAATAACCCACCGCCCCTTTGGTCTGCACCGTGGAGATGGCTCGGTCAGCCTGCTGCAGTTCCAGCTGTGTTCTACACTGCCAGTGTCTCGGGGATAAATTTTACCTAAATAGGATATTAAATGCTTATTTTTAATTAGTTCCTCGATGTTGTAAGGCTCAATTACTTTTTAAACTTCTAATGAGAAGAAATGTTTCATTTCTGCTCTTTTCAGCGTACTGCATAGGGAGAGATCCCTGGGATTCAGGTTTTCTGACTCAAGGCAGCAAAGGCATAAAGCAAACTTGTGTCTTACTGCCAAATGTCTGTCTCTTTATGAGCTAGACATGTACATTACCGATACTCTTCTGCTGGCTCCTTTATCTTCTTTTCATAGAGAGAACCTGCTTTACATCGTGCTCTGGGGAATTGTCAGGCTTGAAAGAGCTCTTGGTACTGAAAGAAACCACATACTGAAGGGAATGGTGACACGGGCTGATGGACTTTGCAATAAGGACAAGGATTTCTCAATCTATTTGACAAAATTCTTTTATTTAATTCTTCAAAGGTGTATAACAATATTTCTTATTTCAAAGCTGTTCTTCACGTTGAAATAATGTTTAGTAATTTCACTGCAATGCAGAATGCTGTCACGACGATCACAGGCTAAACACACCTGAACATGCTGCAAACAGCAGCCCTTGCTCCAAACAGGATTGCTCTTGTCCTTGCATTTTGTTTCCCTTCAAATTTGGCCCCTAAATATCAGGCTGATACTCTGCTAAAATCGAGTTGACTTTTTATCAAAATCCTAAAAGTTTCAATGTTATTGTTTCCTTTTTTCTTCCCTTCTAATACCTGGCCCTAGCTCAGGGTATGTTGGCTCACAATGGAGCCAAACTGTTTTACAATTCGACCGGAAACTTTATGGTCATTTTCAAAGTTCAGCTTGTGGGAATTAATGGAAATCCTTGACCATACCAATGTTACAGAATAGCTTGGGCATGGAAGGACTGTGCTTGTTTTGTTCCTGGCTGTCAAGTTGTGATGCGAGTGATTTTGACAAACTGGAAACAAATTGCATCTTGCTTTGGAGACTCACGAGTATTATGTCAACAGCAGCGTGCTGTGTTTCAACAATCACAGCACTGCTGTGAAGCTCACCTGGATTCTTTTATAATCCATTTAAAATCCATGTAGGCAGTAAGTAAACGATGCTGGGTGAGAAGAGCAGATAGAGAATATTGTGGTCTTAAAACATTAAAAACCAAAACAATTCAATAAGAAACGTCAGAGTTCAGAAGCAAACCTAGCTAATGGCTGATAGACTTTGGTGATGGTGACTTTCTGAAGGAAGAAAGAATACAGAAGTACCTTCAGGTCACAGATCTGGAAAATTTCAAATATTAAAATCTTTTTAAAACAGAGCAGTAAAGGTGTTGTGTAAGTTGCTTGAGCAGTGTTGACCTTTGCAAATAGGCTTCGCTCCTTGGATAGATAATTAGGCATGTCTTCCATCAGGAGGGATGGACTCCTCACGACTCAGCAGTCTGCCACTGTGCTCAAAATGCCAGGAAGCAAGAGGTTTACCTCTGATGCACTGCTACAGCACAGAGAAAAACAATAGCCAAAAAAAAAATGTAGCGTTAGAGGGATATACTGATTTATTTTACCTCATGAAAGTTACTGAAAGAATATTAGTGTAGAGATCCAAATAAGCATGTACAGTTTAGATTCTATTTGGTGCTTTTTTCTGATTAAAGAGACTGTCGTGTCCTCACGATACAAGCACAAAGTCACAGAAGTGTGCAGCCTTGCTCTTTGAGATACCAGCTATTCTTACACAGCCACTTCCATCCATGGTTTTCTCCCTCTCGCTGCTGCTCATTATTTGCCTCAGCTTTGGCCAGTCTGGCTTTTTAAAACACGTACATCACATAATGAACATAATCAGGTTATGATTGTTGGTCCCTAGGCAACCACCATCTTCCAGTCCAGTGATTAAGTCATCTTTATCCATTATAATGAAGTCCAAACTAATTACCTTATGTTGTAGTCAGTAAAATTTTTAGGGAAGAAAAAAAAATTTTTTTCAATAATCTAATGATGCTTTACTAGTGGCTGCCCGGGCACCCAGCACAAGCATCCCAAACTGAAGTCTCTAGGAAAGGAGGATGAGTGGATTGTTTGCACACACAGCAGACACACCGGTCAGCCTCTTTTCAGGCCTTCATTAGCACGAGTTAGAACATCATGCTAGTTTGAGTTATTCACCAACAGAAATCCACCAGTGATGTGCTCCCTCCTTACTGTCTATCTCAAGCTGTCCTCAGCACCCTGTAGCCAGAAATTAACAAATCGTCTCTCCAGAATGTAATTATAAGTGAGAATTTTCCATTCCCTTTCTTTATATCTCAGATTCTGAGCTTATGAATACAGGCAATTAAAATTGGATTCTGGCAGGGACTTTTTCTACAAGATTATTATTTTATACTTCCAAGAGGTGGAATAAATACCCTGCAGAGAGCTTTGCTCCTCTGCAGCTAAACTGCTCCCAGGACTTGGGCCAAGCCATTGAAGTGTAGCCCAGGTATGGGTGACTTGCAGCTTGCTGGGCTGAGACCTTTCAGCTCTCTCGGGCTCCGGGTGCCTCCACGGCCTGAGCGTGGCTGAGCGCTGCATCCACAACGTGCTCCCCGGCTCTGCCAGAAGTCTTACCACCACCCACCCGCCAGTTAGGAGACCCTCATTGACTAATGATTTTTTCATTATAAAAATAAGCAGGTTCATGCATGGCTTGCAGGGACCAAGGAAGCTCTCAACAGGTTTTCTATGTCAAATGCTCAGACGGACCAGGACATCGTGTGCCCGTGCAGAACAGTGTCGTTGCATCAAAGCTGACTTGGTCCAGACCAACCAAAGGTAAAAGATAGACCTCGGTCAAATTATGATGGCAGCTGGTTTACAGGTCTCAAATTGCTGCCTCCTCAGAAACGCATAGATTGTACGTGCTGTCAGTGTCAGTTTTGCTCAGTAAAGTCCCCCGATTCATCCCTTAGGTTATTTTTTTAATATCAGAAAGTGAGCTTTTAAATGCCAAACTAATTTTGCGGGTGGTGCTGGGGAAGTGGAAGATATTCCAAGTGGTCTCGCTGGGCTGTACACCAACTGCGTCCACCAAATGGCTTAAAAAGAAAGTCTTCCCATGGAGCTGTCTGAAACAAAGCAAACCGGCAGCCACATCCAACTATTACCTAATATTTTGTTCCTGAAGTTCACGCAGGCTGCATTTGAAGTATTAGAGGAGAAACAAATTCTAGCAGGTCCAGCTGTAGGACAGCAGGACAGGAAGTCAGCTCATTTGAGATGGGTTACAGCTCCTGGTAGTAGCACCTACCTTCTGTCCTTGTTGCCTGTAACAAGCATGTTTGGAGGACTGTTCTGGAGATTGACACATGTAAAGTCACCCATGGAGTTGCCCATCTTCTTCAGACACTGACTTGTTTCCAAATTGTAAAGAAGAATCTGGCAGAAAGAGAACAAACACTGGCTAAATGTAGCACGGGCACAACAGCCACATTTTGGTATGGCATAAAGCAGAGCAGAATTATCACCATCAGAGTCTGCAGGTCTGCAGGACTTTTCTCAATATTCTAATCCATAACCAAGATGGATATGGATTCTCTATGCCTACTGAGAAGGCCAATGCCATAGCCTCAACAAGCAGGAAATAGAGTTTGACAATGGAATTTATTGAGAAGAAGGGATGCAAGGATCTTGCCAACCAGTATG
>JAOXNG010000012.1:56797691-56808382 GCA_028566535.1 Scolopax minor
AAGGAGAACTGGTGGAATCCAACTGCGGAGCTTCTCCACTCACCATCCCACCAATGTCAGCAGCTACTGACCCGTGGCACTTAGACTCAGGTAAGCTGGGGTACATGCCTTGTTAGCTTGGCCAGGAGCTCAGAGAAGAATGATGCCCACCCTCCTCTGTAAGAAAAAACAAACAGAGTGGACGTGATTGATAGATGACTGACTGTAGGACTATAATCATGGTAGAAAATTAAAAGCTGGAATGACAGAGATTTGCCATCACTTCTAAATGCAGTTGCATGATTTTTTTTTGCCTTTTTTTAATATTCTGCTTTATTTTTCTTTTCCGTAAGTCTTACACTGTTTGAATGTTGAGTTTTGACTTAGCTGCTGTGATAGCATTTTCTCTGTGGTATTGGGTATGGAGTCAGCAAAAGGTACAAATAAATAAGGTACAGTAGCATTTCTTATGCTGTATTCATAATAAGTGAATATATTATAGTCAGCTTCACACAAAAAATGTAGATCTAATTTTAGACATACATATATTTATATGAGATGCTGATCTGTTTTCTGAGATGTTTTGCTTTCCTTAGGCCATTCTTAATGGGAAATCCCATTATTCAGGATGGCATTCATCTCATGCTGAAAATGCCAGAAAGCCAAAACAATTTGCTGATCCCAGCAACCCCATCCTGCTTTGTCACTGACAGTCTTTGAGAGTATACATTGTGCCTAACTTTAGAGGTGTTCTTTTTCTCTCTTGCTTCCTGAGTGTCAGGTAAATACTTTTTTAAAAAAGTCTCTTCCCTTCAGACTTACAGGGTGAAGTGTACATTGGCCCCTCTCTTGTATTCTGTCCTCCTCCTGATTTCACTTGCAGTGCTGTAATTTAGAACCTGTCATGGCAAAGCTGATGGGTTTACAGTAGTATAAAATTAAAATGCTGGAGGAAAAACTACATCCATAATGATTTTGATACCGATTGGTCTTTGCCTGATGTGTTTTGGGATGAATCCATCTGCCAGTTTTTATATGAGGTACAAGGTATTTATGTCTTTGTTAGAAGTGTATGCCAAGGTCATACCTTTGGGTTTGAAATTTTTTATTTTCTTGCAATGTCAAAGAACTCCTTGCAGCATTTCCTTTCAGCTGTTCTTCAGAAGCGAAATAGCACAGTTGTTTGTAGGGAGAGGTAGATATTCCAGGGCTGAGGGTCCCAAACACTGATAGAAGCAGTATCATGCTATAAAACCTGTCATTCCCTCCTTGCTGCCCTGGCTTTGTACGGTTTCGGTATGTCTCTTATGTTTATAACATGCCATCTCCTATTTGAATTTTTTCATCACAAATAAGTAGTCCCTTTCTTCTCTGAAATTATTAGGCCAGTTTGTACCTGAAGGTTATGTTCTGTGCTCCTTTATCTATAAAAGCACATTTCCTGAAAGGTACCTCACTGGCTTATGTCTTTAAAACATGTGTCATAAACTTCTTGAGGGTGCACTGCTGCTGTAAATCTTGTGCAGGGTTTCGGTTGTTACTTTTGGTTAGGGTTTTTTTTCTACGCTTAATTTGACTGCAAGCTAGTAAAAGACTATGTCAGATTTACTCAAAATGTATGAACTATTTCTAATAGCTTCTGGTGTTAAAAGAAGGAGGTCCCATTTGTCCTTGCCACGTATTACTGTGCTTGACCTTGTGTTGGCTCAGTTTCGTCTTGAAAAATTTTGATGAGTTTATTCAACTCTGTTGACTTGACAGATTACAAATTTATACATTTTCTTCTGGACTAATTGTAGTATTCGGTCATGGAACCAGCATGAAGGATATCAGGTAACATACAGAATGCAATTAGGCTGGGTCAAGCCATCTGTTAACTTCTGCCCAGTAAAAACAATCTCATTGCCATCGCCAAGACACAACTTGACTGTTTCAGGTCACAGGAATCAGAGCAAAGGGACTCACCTTCATTTTTGGTGATGATAAGCTTTAGTAAGACTGGCAGCTAGGAACCCCTCCTCTTGTCTCCAGCGCTCCACAGCAGTAGAGGAAAAAGTTCATATGGCTTTAAAGACTCCTAGTGAGGGACTGCTGTACACTGAAGGGGGCAACAATGTCAGGTGAGGTACAGTAGAAAGAAGTTTTACAGCAAGAGACTGATGTTTCATCAGGCCAGGAGTGAAAGGACATTCAGGTGTGGGTGAACAAATCCTGACTTTCACTCTGGGTGACGTTTCCATGATACAAAGAGGAGGTATCAGCAACTCGTTTATCAGGATCAGGTAAGAACAACTCAGTCTTTGTAAAAGTATCTCTGATGGTCTGACACAGCTAGCTCTGTCTCAGTCTCAGGAAAAACATGTTCTGTAGACTGTGTAACTTCACACACAGATGATCTTGATGACTCTGGATGACTGGTAAATAAGAATGTTTGGGTTTAGTGTTACTTTACATTAGCAAATTGGCAGTTTGCACTACGGATAGAGTTATGGGACTCTCAACGTGAATTTCACTAAACCTGCTGAAGGGCTGAAGACAAAAAGTTCCTTTGAAATTCACAGAAACACTTGTAGTGGTGCTAAAGCACTACCTCCACAAAGAAATGGTTGCAAAGAACATGACTTTGAAAGCAGCAGGTACTATGTGCAAGGTTTCTCATTTCAAACCTGTTTTTATCTATAGTTTTTATTGTTAGGTCCCCTATTTAATTTTAAATATATCTTAACAAAATATGAGAGCTGAGGACGACAGGTTTGTAGAAAAAAATCAAAAATAAGGAAAAATATTGTGGAAAGTATGGTATGGTTTAAATCTCATTCAGTGACATCCTCTGCACTCATCCTGGTTCATATTTTAAGTGTAGATTTGTAGCTCTGTTTCTCAAATACTGTAGAATTGAATGTTGAGGACTGGAAAATATTGTAGGAGGGGATCAAAGGTAAGTGTCTAAATAGGACAGATACACCAGACAGCAAATGTAATGATCCTTTCACCTCTAAACTGCAGTGCTAGATCAGTGGATAATTACTAGATGTTAAGCAGGTTCTGCCTGACAGGTGACCTACATGAAATGTTTGCCTTAAACTCTTTTATGTAGTTACTGCATGGACACCTCCTGCTAGCTGCAAGACATTTTGGATGCCCTAACAGAGAGGAACATCATAAAGACACACATCAGTCACTTGCAGTTGACCCTTAGAGACAAGTTCAGGAATTTATCAATAAGAAGCCTTGCTGATTTGTTCCCTAGACAAACAGCTTCTTGATTAATTCTCTTGCATTTTCTCTTAGCCTTTGAATTCGCATATGTTACACATTTACAATATTAGTTAATTTTCAATATTTCTTTGTCATTGTAAAAATGCCACTTCCCTCCTCACGTCTGGCTGGCATTTTGCCATGCTACTGGGACATTATTTTTAAACCATTATCTTGTTCAGCTTGTGAGTATTCTTACAATGCATTGTCTTTTCCTGTTGCTATGGCAATCCTTTCTTGGTGGTGATGAAGCACAGGAATTACACAAGTCGTTCTTTTCTAGAAAGTTACTTTCTGGAGATTTAAAAAAATCAATAAACAAACCCATGCAGATCATCAATATGTTCCCTTCCCATGCTTTCCTCCCATCTGTATTAGCTCATGTCAGACAATACAATTTGACCTCGTTACATCAAAAGGAATGTGGTAAGGAGGCAAAAAAGAACCTGCTTAATGACCATTTTAAAATGATATGTCCTACCTTTGCGTGTTGTCTAAGCCCAATGGTTTACCTGGCTGGCGTACATTTCAAAACAAAAGTTATAATTACATGCCTTTGACTATATTAGCATGCATTTTAATATCTATTACTGTAGCATATCTAAAAAAAAAAAGCTAATCAATCACCAAGAGCTTTTTTAATTTCTCAGTTCAAATCAGCTGAGGTGTGTCACTGGTAATTGACGCCTTGCTTATTGTACAGAAGTAAATAAAAGCCCAAACAGCTGATTATTTTTGTAGTAAATAAACTCCCACACCTAAAATGCCTTGTCCTTAAAAGCAGAAGATGCATATTGTTGGGGTGAGTTTGTTCAGTTTGAGGGTGTTTTTAACTCAGATAAAGGTTCTGCAGTTTACTAATGAAGTTTCACCTCCAGACTTTTCTTATGTGTGTAAAAAGGATAATGTACGTACCTCTCTGGTTTAGGGAAAATGTGCTCCAGCTTGCCAAACTATCTGATCTTGAATCTAGTAAAAGCAAGAGATACCAGGAGAGCCAAGGTACATCCAGCAGTTGTTTTAGCCATGTTTTAGCACCTCTGAGCTGCCATGGCACATTGCAACTGCAAGATGCATTTATTCTGAATATGAACAGAATGGCATCTAGAGTATTTAACGAGGGATTTAGTTAAACCCATATTAGTTTCAACATATTAAGAATTAAATGGGCCAGGATTAAAAGCCTGCTATATGCCTGCAATATTCTTCCAAGAGGTGTGACTTTTTTCTGACTGTACATGTTTAAACCCTAAAAGCTCTCTATTTTTGTAGAATGTGAAAGACCTTGCCTTTTAAGAATCAACAACTTACTTTGAAACCTATATTGAGCACGTTTGGCAAAAACATTGTATGAAGACAGGCACCACTGTCATCAAGATTAAAATGGCTGCCTGCAGCCCTTTTTGTTACAAATTTATCCTTTCACAAGCGATGGCAGGAGAGGAGAGTTGGAGGGCTGAGTACTGGCCATGTAGTCCATGCTCACCTAATTGGCCGACTGATTATCTTTGTCAAGCAAAAGATAGCAGTTGATTTCTAGACTGAGAGAAAGTGTCCCTGGTGTATTACTGGTGACAGTGCTGAAAGTCACCTTCTGGATTCAGATGCCAGCTCACAGGGTAGAGCAGCAGCATCTGAGGCTGAGCTGTGTCAGACGTGCACTGGCACAGATGTGCTACTGAGACTGGAAACAGCTCTTGCCATTGTCAAGGGCATGTTATAAACGACACGGTGAGAAGGAAGGATCAGAGGCAGTACTTGCTGGAGGGCAGAGATGCAGCCCTCAAAATGGCCTTAGGTTACAAACACATGAACCAAAGGGTCTTCTGGCCACAGACATTGAATGAGTCTTGAGGCATCAGTGAATCCAGTAACAGGGGCCTTAACGTGAGTGGTGGTGTGTGAGGGTCTCTCCTCTAAGGGGTCTGCAGGGAGGCAGGGTCACTTCTCCAGCTTCCTGCAAGGGGAAAGCGAGTCTGGGCAGGAGGGATGCAAAAGGTTCCTGATGCACCGCCTTTGTTCATGATGCAGCCTCACACATCTAAATTGATCTCCTAGGTGCTAGCAAAATGAGAAATGGATGTGAAGGCAGCTGCTAGAACAATGCGACACTCCTCCTTTTTCAAGCATACCAAACAGGATCAGCTACCTGTACTGAGTCAGGGAATGATGCCGGATTCTCTCCTTGAAGTTACCCATCACTCGAGGTGCTTGTTTTTTTTTTAATTAAGATAGCTTATAAACATTGGGAGGCTCTTTGTTTGACAGTAAGATACTTTAATATTTATACTTCTTATAGAAGAGCCAGAAGATGCGCTTCCAACATGCCCTGTGGTCCAATAGATTCTTTCCCTGCCATATTTTGGTGTATTTCTGTGATCAAGTTTCCTCTGCAGAGAGTGACCACTGTTCGTTCATCCCTGATTCTCCCAATGTAAATATTGTCTCAGAAGTCCATGGCCTTGACCTGAGTTGTTTTCAAACAGGAAGGTGGCATTTCTTTCAGATGGGGGTTAAGTCTAGCAGAAACTCACAGCTCAGATTCTAAGCGCCAAGCGTTTCTTGCAGCCAGGAAGGTAAGTGGTAATCACTGAGATGCAAGTTTCTATTTTTTTCTCCCAATTGAGCTGCTAACTAAGAAGAGCATCTGTCTGAAATTTAGCACAATCAGTGCTTCATCCTTAAAGGGCTTAATTATGGTGTTTGAATTACTGTAAATCTCTCTATTGATTTGGAATAAAAATGCCTCCTTCAGTCTCATCTAGTTCCTCCACACAATTATGCATAGCTTTCTCTTATCTTTAAGAATATATAATTTCAGTGTGAAGTTTCTGACACTCTGTCTCGTGTGTCAGACAGCTGACAGACTGCCAAGCTTGTAAATTCTTCTGGCATTCATTGAGAGACTGGCATCGTAGCTATTTCACGAGTGATGATTTGAATGTTAATGCTGCTACCTAACATCAAGACAAGAAGGTAGTACTGTTAAAAAGAGAGTGTTTTCCATCCACTCTCCATTTTTCCATGATTACTAATTTTAACTAGGAACAGAGGAGTGGCATAAATGAGGAAAAAAAGGAGTAGATAAGGAAGTGTTTAAATGCCTGATCACTTCATGTAACTGCCTTCTTTTTCCTTTCCTTAAGCAGAAAAGCACTTCATGTGCAAGAGGTTATTCAAGATTACAGTCAGGTCACTATAGCTATTAAAGTTTATATTAGATTTAAATTCTCCAGTCTCACCCACTCCCATCCCTAATCCAAGACTTTTTCTTTCATAAGGGGAATGTCAAAAATGCAAAACCCAATCTTGTTGTTCATATCCTAGCTGTGAGAAGCCCTTTCTTCCAATGACCTCAAGAAATAGAATCTGTCTTTTTTTTTTTTCTTTTTTGTAGCTGACATAAGTTTAAAGGCTTGTTTGATATTCTTTTTTGTTGGGTTGGATTTTTTATTTTTAGCTTTTGGTTTCTTTCAAGTATTCCCTGTGGGTCCATTATCAGCGATTAGCTATACACAGCTAGGCTTTGATCAGCACTTAACTCTACTGTTCCTTTGAGAGCACTGAAGCGTTTCATATTCTGCATTAATTATAAAAGGAAGTATTTGTTTCTTTTCCTTAACAGGTGAAATGTAAGCACGGCTCATAAAATTTTCATGAAAGTGATAGCTTAGGCCAGCATGACTAATACAGGAGCAATTCTTGTCTGGAGTCATAATCAGGCAGACCTTACAACCAGGAATTAAAAGACAGATGAGTTCAGGTTTTTGATGGATGGGCATGCCCTAATGTGCTGCAAATCAACTGGAAATTTGGCAGAGCAAATGTTCAGAATACTATTTCTGAAACAAAAGTTGCTGAAGTTCAAACTGCAGATAAACGGAGCCCAAAAGTGATCCTAAATGTCTGCTCTCCTCTTAAAAGTAAGGAATAGGAATTTGTAGCATACAAGTACCAGTTACTAAATTTAAAAAGTGGTTTGCTCTTGCCTTCCCACTACTTTGTACAATTACTTGCTTCTGTGCAAAAGAAAGTATAAAAGTTACTGATGGGAAATGGCCGTACAAAGGGGGAAGCAGGGAAGCATCATCTAACCCCCACCGACCGACAGTGTGGGAATGTGTTCCCTGTTTTTTGTATTTCATCCAGGATTGGTCTGGGGGAGTGTAAGCTGAAAGGATGTGTCTCCTAGTTAGGCACAAGTTTTTCTGTCCCTTTGCTAGGAAGATTACTTTTTAAGACCGAAAGAAAGAATATTGTACTGCCTTCCTGGAGCAAGCCATTCATAAAACTCCGTTTCCTCCTGTGCTTAAGAGTATGGACAGCAAAGTTCATGTGCAGAAGGAAATTAAAGGTCTAACAACAGAGCTGATTCAGAAACAACTATCTTTACTGATTGAGTTGTCAACTCTGGTGTCTAGTGGTGAGAATTTGCAGTCCATTGACCGAAGAGCAGTCAGTGAATTTTCCCCCAACACAGCCATTGTTCATTGTTGTCATTTTCTTTGTTCACTCCAAAATGCATGCTTTTACACCAGAAACATCCAACTACTCTTTCTTCTATAGTCCCCACTTTCCCACAGTGTCCCAGGCATTGGCATACAGAAGGGCTTTTCAGAGGACAATGTTTCCATTAAGCCATCATTTCAGATGTTTTATTAGTTTATACTCATATCACATTGGAAGAAAAAGAGACGATTGGAGAGCCTTCACACCAAAAATGTGAAAACACAGGTTTTGTGTCCTTCATCATCTCTGCACATGTCTCTCTCACCATCAACTGTCAGTAAAACTACTTGAGATACAGTGAAAATTCTTGGGGGAAAAAACATAGTCCTTCAAAATGTTTTTGATCTACAGAACAATAAGACTTAGTTTAAATAACTGGTCCAAATATCACTGATGCATTGGAGAACTTTTTGTCATTTGTGACGACAAGATGAAGGATGCAGCTTCACATCATGCTTCATGTTCTTGATTATCCCACGGTGTACTTTGGACATCATAAGCCGCGGTCTTCCATATCTGCTGGATGTTGTGATGTAGCAGCTTGGGCAGACTCCTGCTGCCATCAACAGCCTTCCTCTTCCTTCATGCTTTACTAGTGCCAAGGTCCTTAAACAACATTTCAAATACACTATTCAGCTGTAAGGGAAGGGGGAACTGTGAGCATTACTGATTTTAAGATTCCTTTTGTTTGGAGAGCAACTCCAAACCATGTGGCAAGTGGTAGGACTTGTTAACTGCCTGTGGTGCTGCTCCTGTTGTGAGGGACGGGACCTCCTTTTGGGTTGGAATGGCAGAGAGCAATTTCCTTACAATTTGGCAAATTATTGCTTTTCTACGTAGTATTATTTGATTTTACGATTTCCATTGAGATGCAGGGAGAACATGTTTAAAGTTAGGGCTTATTCTCCCACTGCCAGCCCTTCCCTTTCAGCACTGCAAGGATAGTATTATGGACCTCGTGCCAAAGTGTCTCTGAAGGATACATTCATGGTCCTGCACAGTAAGGTTCTTCTTTGGAGTAAAATCCACTGATAGGGAATCAGGTATTTATTTACCTTTTACATTTTTTAACCTGGTTTGTTTCACAGAGGTGCAGAAATGCTGTTTTCAGAAGCCAAAGCGCCAACAAATGTCAAAGGCACAGGCGCTGCTGGCAAAACCTGCTGGCCAGGCCCCTTCCACTGAACCCTGAGAAACACTCTCTTGTTTGTCCCAGAGGCGACCAGCCAAAAACTAGCTGCTCAACACGCAGCTGGTTTGACTCTACCTCAGAGTAGGCCCACAGAAGCCCCAAACCTCTTTTCAGGCCACGCGGCGAGCTCAAGCCATTCATTCTTTTGTGCAGCTGCTTCGTGATACAAAGGGAACTTTATTAAGGATTTTACTCCCTGCTAACAGAAAGCCAGTTGAATTCCCTTAGCTGGTTGGATTCACTTTGAGTGTAGTGAATACATCACTGGCCTGTAAAGGCAACTGATTATTTTAATAAAATATCACCTAGTACATCAAGCAAGGAAAGTACAGCTGGGTTTTAAATACTGACCTAAGAGGTAATTAATATCTTTGATTTAAGTACTTCTAACAACATTTCCTCTATTTCAAAATCAATGTCATAGTCCAGTGGCAAAGCAGGGAATGATTCCAGGTTAGTCCCTGCAGTGTCTCGGGTAACTGCTCTAGGGCTCTGACCAGCAGAAGAGGCAGCCCCTCGCTAGGCCGTGCAGCAGCAGAAGGGCTTCCTGTCAAAGACCTGGCAGGGGTACCCAGTGGCAGCCACTAAATGCTGGAAACTCTCAGACCTTTAATGGATAGCGGTGGCAAAGGCAAATATCTCCATAATAATATGTGCAACCACAGACCTTTGAAAGAAGGAATTTTGTTTGGTTTTGTGCTAAAGAAACTTACTGAATTTATGTTAGTAGGGTATCAAAATGACCTCCTTTATTAATAGCAATGCTTACCAAGGGTAACCTCCTTTATTTTATTTTTATTTTTGTTAAGAGAAGGAAGCGAGATCTGAGGAATTAGATAATAGTGAAATATTTTTTTCTTTTCTTCTTCTTCAGATAAATATCTAGGGATCACAGATTTCTTTAAATGATATCTGAGGGTGTTAGATGTATTTCTGAACTACAGTGTCAAGTTTCATTGCTATTTCAACATGAATTTTTAATTCCTTATTTTCAGCCAGTGCTGATTTCCCGTACAATGGCCAAGCTATAGGAGATGGAGTCAACAGAAACTCTGCCATTATTGGAGGTAGGAAAAATGTACACTTTTTTAAGATACTTTGTGGTATGACAGTTAAGGTTGAATTGCAGTTGGTAACATTTTCAGGGTATTTGCTAAGAGCTGACTATGTGGGAAAGCTACTCCTGAACAAAGTTAAACAGAAATTTGTGTAAGTCCATTCAGGCACAATGTACTACTGAAACGGTTTGTTTTCACTTAGTTTGTCCCCTCAGATTCAGTTTTAACCAAATCAAAATACTGATATCCATAATCTACATATTAAGCATCCATGTGGAGAGCTATTTTGCAGTAGTTGCTTATGTTAACAGAGCAGTTGGTTTATATGAAGTGGCAAGGACACTTCCTGTTACAGAAGAATCTGTCAAACACTATTTGCTCTCGACAAAAATCCCTCGTGATCCTGCCTTGTTTTTTAGGGCCCAAGTTCTGCTATAACTTCTGTGCCAGAGAGTCCCACTGGGTGGATAGGTGATGTTAAGTAATACCAGGACTGGAACTTTGAATTAGCATTCAGTTGAATACATTCTGGCCAGCTGCCTCCAGAAGTAAGGCAATTTTCTCTGCCCTGTCCCATAGTACAGAAGTGCTGCAGCATAACTCTCTTGGGAGGTACTTGCCATTCATGAAATTCTGAAGCCATACAAAAAAAAATAGTTTTAAAAAAGTAAGGATCAGCCTAATAGCGTTCAGTC
>JAOXNG010000012.1:56884182-56894185 GCA_028566535.1 Scolopax minor
AATCTTTGAGCTTTGGGTACGTTGATTGATTGGGGTTTTTTCTGTTTTGGGTATTTTTTCCTTCTGAGTTTTTGCTGTCTGTCAGGATGTCATGGTGCTTAAAAAGCTGGCTGTGCAAATACAACATCCTACACTCAGAAATACACCTGAGAGTCTACTGTGCCAAGCAGCACTGTCTCCAGTGGAGTGTATTTTTATTTCGTCATCTTACAGACTTCAGACTTGGATGGGCAGAAAGTTTCTGTTGGTTTCAGGATTTTGGTGAATGGATTATTCTGCTTGGAAAAGCATGAGAAATGTAAGAGGAAGAGAGAACTGAAATGGTTGGAGAGGGAGCAGCTCAGGTCTTCTGCAACACTGCTCATTTAGACATATAATTGGCTTTCTTAATTTTATCCCATAATTGTAATTTCAGACTTATTTTTTATTGATTAATAAAACAATAAAATCAAAATAAATTAAGGGTTGAATCTTGGCAACATGAAACTCTCTGCTAACCCTTTTGTCTATAAACAATACGACATTTTTCTAGCAGTGTCCTGGTTTGAGGTAGAGCAAAAACTGATTTTCTCTTCAGTAATTTTACTTCTTAGTGAGGTCTGTCCTAACTGGCTGCACTGTCAATGTGTCCAATTACTCTGTTGTGGTAGGACTGGCCACTAAATGAATGAAAAAAAAAAAAAAGTCAAACATTGCACAAAGCAAAATTAGGATAGAATATAGATTCTGGTAAACTTTATTTAAAATGAGGTTTAACTTTTATTTTTGATGGAGTTCATTTTAACCAGGTATTGACCTCAGATATTATTGAAATAGCTTAATACTAGTAATCATTAAAGCAGTAATCTGTAATGACTGCATGGAGAATGGTAAACTTGTTGGTTTTAGCACAGATTAAAAGGTCTTAACATGTGTTTAGTGTTTGTAGTTTTCTTCTATGGTTTTCAGTGTGTTGTTTTTTAGCAATTAATTGTTTAGCTTTTATTAATGATGAAGGAAATTCAGCTTCATTTGTAGATGTCAACTCACATTTTGAAATCAGATATGCTCTGTGATTGACACATTCCCCTAGTGGTCATCACTCTGAATTTCTTTGTATTTGAGCCTTAAAGAATTTGCCAGAGAAATTAAAGCTGTGTTTTTCTCTAGGAATTAGATCATCTTTGAGAGTGAAGCCTGTGATTTGTACATATTAGTTTTGACTCCAGCCACTTGCAAAACTCTTCTTGACCATGATTCTTGTTTCTTTGCCTGTCTTTTGTGTTCCTTTTCTTTTCCCATATGTTGTTCTTCATTTTTATAACAGCATCTCTGGCTCTCTCCCTTGGGAACCATCTTACCTCTTCTTCCTATATCCTTCACTCCACCGTATCGCTATTGATCATTGCCCTGTTAGCCCTCCATCACACTTGGATAGGATTGACTCTCCCTACCTTAATTTATCTGTACTGTGTCTAAACAGTCAGCTGGGAAAATGCTTCTCAGTTTTCCTGCAGTCAGTGGAGAGCAATAGTCATACCAGCTTGACTCATCTGACCTATTTTAGATTTTACTGCAGAATGAGTTTGTGTTCTAAACTCCATTAACTACATGAACAAGTCAATCAGAGGACTACTGCTTTTGGGGCTTTTGGCTGGTTTGTTGGTTTGGGTTTTTTGTTGGAGTCCTTGTAACCAGTAGATGCCTTTCTGAATGTTCTTGAAGTCTGCTTGAATATCTTGTTTGGGAGGTTCTCAATAATCTCAGCTCTTTATCTCAAGCATGGCATTAGGTTGATGGTCCATATAGTTTGTCTTCGGGGATGATCCTGATACAGCCCTGCCTGTCTTCTGCCAGTAGTTGCCATCACCCAGCACTCTGTCAATAGCAATGTTACAGGAGCACCTCCACGCCCAGTCCTTTTAGCTTTTACTTACAAACTTGTTGTCTTTGAGTTTGTTTAATACATTCTTGAACCTGCTGATGTTACCTGCTTCCAACAAGCTTCTGTGGGCAGCAAGTTCCAGAAGTCCACTAACTTGTGTGTAAGGATGTTCTTTATCTGTTTTAAACTTGTTTCCTATCACTTTCATCAAGTGCCCCATAGTTATTAAAAGTGGCTTTTAGTGATTGTTCATCTTTTTGGTCATCCTGGTTTTGTTAGCCTTGGCTATACACCCTTTCAAAATTCTCATCTCCAAATTGAAGACTTCTAGTCTTTTTAGCCTGTTGTAAAGCAGCTGTCCTGTCTGTGTTTTGGTTGCTCTTCACTGTTCCTACTCTGACTCCAGTCCATCTTTATTGAGATGCAGAGATCAGTAACTGCCTAAAAGTCTCAGCCTGTGAGTGTCATAAACTTGATTATTGGCATTTTGCTGCCACTGGGTGTTGAGTGAATAATGTTAATTAGATGTACTAAGTTGTACCTATTGAAGATACATGTGTTACTTTCTTCCTATGGAGATGTGTTTCAAGGGTTTCTTCTATAGCAACTGCCATTTTATGGCATTTTATTGGCCATTTTATTGTCCAGCTCTCTCAGGTCTGATTCAAATTAGGCTTAAGTCGTTGAAAATGTCCTTCCTGGAAATGTTTGCAGTGATGAAGTGGCTTTGTCTTCTTTTGTACTATATAATATACTACACTCTGCACCCTGGTTGCTGTAAATGAGAGCTTGTGCTCCGAGTCGGTCGTGGACATGGAACATAAACTAGTCTGCATACTATTTTATGTTTAAGATATTTCTAATACTTTGTATACTTTCCCCATGAAAATTGGCTTAGGCCAGTGAGTAGCTCCATTTTGGAGGAAGTAGAAAGCAGAAGGTCAATGGGTTGCAAAAAACCATCTATTTTTATTGCAGGATCCAAAAATGTATGTACAGACAGTGTTGGATGTCCATAAGAAATACAATGCTTTAGTCATGTCTGCATTCAACAATGATGCTGGCTTTGTGGCTGCACTAGACAAAGTAAGTATTTGGAGTGACATATGGGGAACTTTTCTATTCAGTGTTTCATCTCCCACAATTTCACTGTCTTTTGTGATTTATAGGCTTGTGGTCGATTTATAAATAATAATGCAGTGACAAAAATGGCTCAATCATCCAGTAAATCCCCAGAGCTACTGGCACGATACTGTGACTCTTTACTAAAGAAAAGGTACGTCTTCAAAGACAAATTAATATTTCAGGTTGGCTTTTGTTTTAAAAGGTTTTAGCATATGAAGTTTTATATTGTGTCTTCAGAAACAGAACTTAGTGTTTCAAGAAAAATTAATTATACCAAATTCTGAATAAAAAAGATCAGTAGGACCATTCCTAGAGATCATATACAGTGTACTTTTCTTTTTTAAAGAAGAGAGGGGAGATAATAAAATATCCAAGACCTTTCTTTCCTTATCGAAATTAAGCTTTATTTTTTTAATAAAACAGAAGAAAATTTTTAGGTGTTCTTCCCCCACACGCCCAAATTTGAGTTTGTTACATGTAACACACATTCCCTTTTTCCATTAAAACTCTTGCTTTCCTCTATACCTTCTTCTGTTTGGGCAGAAATAAAAGAGGGCAAAACCTGCTTTCTAACTCCTCATGGTTCATAATTTAATGAAGGTGTTTGGCTCCGCATGATTCAGCAGCTCATATGTTGAGTTGGTATCACTTCAGTTCATACTGGATTGGTGTCAGTTTTGTCACTGGCAACTTTTCTAACTGTTTTGGGGAAGGAAAAAAAATTACCACTAAAGAACCGACAACCAGAATAACTTGCTCAGTTTTCCCTTCCTTGAGCAAAGGATTTCTTTTCCCCTTTATAAATCCTAGCCTTCTGCAGAGTAATCTGGGGGATGCTGGTGGACAAGCATGATATGGAGGAAAACCATGTGGTGCCACCTGAGCTCTCTGAGCTGTTCTCTCTTCACTGTACTGTCTAAGATAGGAAAGAAAGGTAGCATTGAGCAGCAGAAAAAAAGATACTTCATCCTGAGAAGTATCAGGCTATCAGGAAGTATTGAGCAATCCATGGTCTTAAGACTTATCGTTTAAAAGTCTTCAGAATTGCTTATGTGTGTAATAGTGAAGCAAAGCTTTCATTTCATTACAAGTGTTCCTCTCTAAAAAGGTCTTTCATCCCAAAAGTATTCAATCTGTGTTCCTTATCTATGAAATTTCCTTATATGCCTATATGTTGTTTTATTTAGCAGGTTTGGGACTCATTAAAAATGAACTTTTTTAATTGCAGCTCAAAGAATCCAGAAGAAGCGGAATTGGAAGATACACTCAATCAAGTGGTAAGATGTCTATAAATACAATTATTTTCATGTAAGCTTTGCAAAGTTAGTAATATTCAATTGTCACAAGTCAGATGAGAGAAAATCTTTTATTTCGTACATTTGATTTCATTATTTAAGTAATAATCTTAATCTCTTTGTGGCTTGTTGGTTGTGGGTTTTTATTAATAAATAAAAGCCCTTTATGGCAGAATTAAAGTAGCTAAGTGGAATTTATGCTCTTACTTCATTTTTACATACACATACAATATATATATTTCTATGATATATATTTATATAGTTACACATACACATTAAGTATTTATTCATATATAAGTCTGTACTTATGTAAGATACAGTTTAATAATATAGTATCCACATTTAAGATAGTCACACACCACGACACTTTCCTGCCATGCCAAAACCCTGAGCAAGACCTCCCTGCCCTTAAAAATTTAAGTGTAAATGAAGGAGCTACTGCTTTTTCAAGTAGATATTTCAAGACAAATGCTTAATTTTTTTAATTTTTCTTACAAATTATCTTGGCTTTTCCAGATGGTTGTCTTCAAGTACATTGAGGATAAAGATGTGTTTCAAAAATTCTATGCTAAAATGCTGGCAAAAAGACTTGTACATCAGAACAGTGCTAGTGATGATGCTGAGGCAAGCATGATCTCCAAACTAAAAGTGAGTATTCTGTGACTGCCCCGTGATCTTCCCTATTGCAAATCTTCAGGCTGCCCTGGAAAGTACGTCCTCTCATGTCATTGTTTTATGTACAATAGAAAAATATACAACCTGGATTATCTTTTTTTTTTAATAAGCTCCTGAGGAGCACATAGTACTTGTCTGTCAGATGGGATTCAGATGGAGTTAAGCTTAATTATTCTTATCCAAATGAATGACATGGATATAATTATCCAAGGGAATGACTGCTGAGAAGTTGCTTAATGTTGTTAACCCTTGTTCATTCAAGATCAAGCAAAATATGATCTAATATCTTTTAGTAGTCTGCTTCATTGTGTCTTTTGCTTTATTTTCAAACAAAAATTTCTTCAGTTTTTGGTAGCAGCTAAAGAGCATGTCTAGCTGGCATCAGGGCTTTGAGTAAGTGAAATACTGATCTTTGTGCATCTTTTAAGAAAATAGTCTCCGATGCTTTGTTCTTTTCATTTTGCAATGTCAAAAATGTGTCTTGCTGACATATCTGTGCTTTTAAAATACAGCAAGCTTGTGGTTTTGAGTATACTTCCAAGCTGCAACGGATGTTCCAAGATATTGGTGTAAGCAAGGACTTGAACGAGCAATTTAAAAAGCACCTGACCAATTCAGAACCATTAGATTGTAAGTAATACATTTATCTGAGTCCCTGTTGAGTAGCTTAGCTTCCTCTTATTTCTACAGTGCTAACTGTATGAGGGAAACATTTGATTCAGACATCAAACCCCAGAATATAGAGTTAGTATTATTTTGATCAAGACAACTAGGATTTTTAAATTGGGCTTTTAGGTCTGCACTTTATATCTTCTGCTATGGGCAGCCTCCTCCTGATTTTTGCAGCTCGTGTTTAAGTATGTAATTAAGTCAAAAAATGAAGTTGAATTCTTGATTTTGAGCACAACATGGCTTAAGGTCATACTTGTGTAAAAGTATTAAAGGAAAAAGGATGTTGTGGTTTTGGTTGTTAGAGAGGCCTATCACTTTTTTGTATAAAGAATTTTTTTCATTGAAGAACACCAAAACAAATTTTCTAAAGAATTTATAATTATTTGTTGGATTGCATTTAGAGTTGTGTATTCTCAGACATAGTTTTTTACTTAGTACTTGTGTTATTCTTACTGACTTGCCCAAAATGCCTTACAAGAATAAATGTGAAATGTTTATGCTTGCAGTGGAGGTCTACTGTGGAGTGATGAGCTTTAGTGACACATAAAAATGAACACTTACAACTTTTACATTTGCATCTTTAAAGAGAAATCTGTTGTGGAAGCAGGGTAACAGCTTACACAAATAAGAGAAAACTGAGTGACTGTCACACCAAATCTAAAGCTCTCCAACCGCAGTGACATCTTTCATGAATTCCTTTGGGGTTTGGTCAGAATTTAAAAAAAAAATATTGCTTAATGCTTTTTGACGGTGTCAGTTTGAGCAAGGCAGAATCACTTCTCGTTTGTGTAAGAGGGGTTGGGAGCGAGGGGGATAATGCAGCAGCCTCTTCTCTTCCCCTCTCTTGCAGTGGATTTCAGCATCCAGGTGCTGAGCTCGGGATCGTGGCCCTTCCAGCAGTCCTGCACCTTTGCTCTGCCCTCGGAGGTGAGGCTCCTCCCCTGAGACATCCCTTTTACGTGGCTGGTGTCTCCTCCCGGTTTGTTGTGGTCAGAGAGGACTGGAAGTGCCTCTGTGGGGTTTGGCTGGAGGGTATCTGGGATGAGATAAGTGATTGAGGTCGTGGGAGGGAACTGTGTGACGTATGTTTCACATACCCTGGTTAATGAATCTGTCCTCATATTGCTCAGCAGAAATTGAGGCCAATCTTTGGCAATAGTGTGTTTTTTCTCTGTATACTTTTATTTAGGAAACTTTTTCTTGCCATCGCTTGAGCTCTGTCCAGTTAGAATCTTTAGATACTATAATCACTAGTTTTCTGTTGGGTGCTCAGCCAGAACAGACGAGACCTGAGCACTCCCTTGAGAAGCAAGTTCAGCTGCTGATACCTGGAGCATCGAGACAGTTAAAAGAAACTGCCTTTCTAGCCTTGCTTAATGTATCAGAGCAGGAAGAATGGAACTTACATGTTTGTTTAGGTTTTTATTGTTTTTAAAGGGGAAACAAAGGGCAATTTTCATACAGTCCAAAGTATTTGAATACTTGAGATTTCTGTTTGTCTTAGTCAGACACACGGCAGTTGAGAGTATTCAGATTTTATTCTCCATTGCTGGTTCAGGAGCATGTTCTAGTAATGGTAAATAAAGGTAAATAATATTCTGTCTTTATTGTTGTTTCTATACAGTTAGAACGGAGCTATCAGAGATTTACTGCATTTTATGCCAGTCGTCACAGTGGAAGGAAATTGACATGGTTGTATCAGCTGTCCAAAGGGGAATTGGTCACCAACTGTTTCAAGAACAGGTACACGTTACAGGTAAGGAAGCATCGTGCCAGCAGAAACACGGGGTGCTGAGGGATCCAGCTGGTGGTTTAAAGGCAGGGGGTCACGCTCCGCTGCTCTTGCCTTATGTGGGTGAGCTGCTCAGCCTCTCTACTCCTCATTTGGAGATAATTGCTCTTCCTCATTTTATAGGACCATTGCTCAGATAAATGTGTTTAAAATGGTGAAGAGTGTAGATGCTGAAGTAGAGGAGTTCATGTGAATACCTGTGCCCACACACAAACTGATTTTAATAGATAAAACTGTATTTTATTTGTATGTCAAAATATTCACTAATGTATCACAGTCAAGTATTTTAAGTCATTCTGTTCCTTAATTGGGGGGATTGGGTGTACATTTATCTGTATACATGCAGATATATATTTAGCTACTATTTGCTGTTTAATGATGCATTCATTAGCTTTATTCGGGTGAATAACGCTGCTGCCTCGGAGCAGAGCAAAGCAGAGGTGCAAAGCTTGATGGCTCCAGGTCTGCAGCTTGCTGAAGTGAACATAAATGTTAGCCTTTCCCAAATGGTTGTTGGTGTTGTGATTAATAGAACCTTTATTATGTGTTTCATTTAGTTACTGTAATGATACTTAAGATCTATGTTTAAAAGAAATTTGATTTAGAAAAGAGAGTACTTTACTTCTGGTTTAAACTGGTGTTGAACTGCATAATGGGAGACAACTGCAACCTCTCTGCATAAGATCTCATGCTGCTTACACTGCTTAGGTCTGCTTTCTCTCAAAAAGCAGTCGGAGAGGAGTTCACAACAGTGAGAAAAACTGAGATAATCTCAGACTTTGAACTTGTGTAAACGTGTGTTTACCCTGTGGTGATGGATGTGAATAAGCCACTGATGGCTGCCTTGTTCATAAACCTGGTTTGGTTATTTGCTGGGGTGGGGAGGGTTTTGAGGGGGATTTCAGTAGTCTGGGTAAGTTTTTAATAAAGATTAAATGGGTAAGAGTCAGGGCATGACAGAGGACAGTAATTTAGAATTACATTAGTAAGTAGAAAGGTAAGGCTTTGACACAACAGTAAAAGATTTGATGAAGTGTCTGCAGTTATTCAAATGATCATAAAGTTTACGTTTAGATAATGCTTGAAGGTAGAGTTCTGGTTGTATAAGTAACATCAGATGTCTCTACTTTGTAATGATTAGCAATAATTGGCCATTCTCTGAGTCCAGACACTCCAGTGTATGTGTTTAACTGATGAATTTCAGACTGTTCAAAATTAGAAAGGATGTTTGTTGGTTCTCATGTTCTGATTTTCCCCTTTCCCCCATTCTCTTTTTTCTGATCTCTTAGGCATCCACATTCCAGATGGCAATTTTACTGCAGTACAACACAGAAGATGCCTACACCGTGCAGCAGCTGACAGACAGTACCCAAATAAAAATGGTAGTGACTTTGCACATTTTACCATGCTCTTGTGAACAAGACTTTTGGTTGTCAGGGCTCTTCCAGCTGTTTTATGAGATTGGGATTAGACATGCTTGAAATCAGAGTCTGTTTCTGCCCTGAAGGAGACAGATGTGCTCTCCTCTTGGTCAGCTCATTTGCCTGGTAAGGCCTAGTCCTCCGATTCATCCAGGTGTGTGTGAACTCCTGGACTCGTGAATCGTCCAGCTTCCTGCTGAGCTGTGCCAGGAGGTTTATTAAATATTAAAACATATTTCGTATTTTTAATATTAAATGTTAAAAGGTTTTGTGGGACCAGAATTAAGCTCTTTATACACGAACTGTGTGAGGCCCAGCAGCTCCCACTGTGGTGAAACGGGAGCTTTCAGACCTGCAGAGAGCAGGGCCTGGGGCAGCCGTGTGGGCGACCAACCGCTGGCAGAGCCAGAGCAGCTCCCTGCTGTAAGCAAGAAAAGAAAGGAGAGGGGGCTTGTTTTCTGAGGCTTGAGCTTGCCACGGTGTCTATAGTTGTGTGGGATCAGAAAAAATATTTCTTACACTTAAAAATCTGCTTGCAAAATAGCTCCTAGAACAGCAACTGGAAAGATCTGTTGTTTGGAGGCATTTGACCAACCCCAAGGGGAATATGTCCCAACACCCAAAAAGGGGCTTATTACGTTTTGTTTCTGTGAACTACATCTTTACTGTGTTTTTTTTCCCCACTTACTTTGCAATGTTTTGCAAAATACGTCAAATATGTGTATTCATGTTGAAGGATTTCAGAGAAAGGTGCTGTCTGTCTGTGCTGATATAGTATTTTCTGTAATTTTGTAGGATATCTTGGCACAAGTTCTACAGATACTGTTGAAATCAAAATTACTTGTAAGTACTCGTGCTTTTTTATGACCTGGTTAGCATTTGGAAAAATATATTAATGAATATTTGTTTATTTATTGCAGGTTTTGGAAGATGAAAATGCGAATGTGGATGAGGTGGAGTTAAAACCAGATACCTTAATAAAACTGTACCTTGGTTATAAAAAGTAAGGCAAAACTTCAGCAGCACACAGCACTGGTATATAATGGGTAGCATCCTCCTCTGTTTTCAAAGTTTTGGTAAAACCTAAAGCTGCAGGGTTCAAGTGCCAATTCAAAGATAGACCCAACATGTACCAGCTTCAGAGGAGGGGGTGGACAGT
>JAOXNG010000012.1:56917990-56931083 GCA_028566535.1 Scolopax minor
TGGTATGTCTTCAGGGAATGGTAACCCAAGTATCCATTTCCCACATTCAGTGTTTAGTCTGGAGGCTACATAGTGAACACGTAAATCAAGCTTCAAGAGATATCTTTGCAACAATCAAGTATCAAATATATTTTTATCAGTGACAACGCATGTGCTGCATAAGCTGTCATGAAGAACATTATCATAATTGGGAATTTCATACTTCATCTAGACACAAAGTCTCATTCTCAACATCTCAAATGCCTCCACAGTGGAAATGCTACTCTTCCTTCTTTCTACTACAGCCCTGAAAACCTAAGAGATGACTTAGGTTTGGGCCTTTTTATCTACCAGGTATGGTTTAAAGTGAAGCCTTGGACATACACCATTTTGGTAAGAATATTAACTTGTTCAAGCGTCTTATCAAAAGTCACCAGCAACTAGAACTTAGGCAATTGTTTGGCATAAACACTTTGTCTCCCATCCAAAGGTGAGGGACACAGGGAAAGGGGGCACAATGCTTTCAGCTTAAACGACACTGCTAGTGCGAGAACGGAGGTCCTTCAGCTGATCAGTCACATGACTTTGTCACTGTCTGAATCTAAAGAACATGTCAAAACAAACACTATGAACCTGTCCTTTTCTTTTAGTGCTGTGAAGAAATCTCACAGAGTTGATGCCTCAAAACTGAGGACTGGTAATACCAGGCTCCCCAGAGTAGTAGGCACCAAAATGTAGTCTGGACCCTTTCAGTTCTACTTCTAACAATCTGCAAAAATGACTATGAAAGGCAAATCTATATAAATAATGTAAGTAATCAAATACATGTCTATTTCAGAGGAGCTTATACCTTTCACTGGAAATCTTCTACAAGTTTATAAAATTATTGAGGAAAGTGGCCTAAAACCACTGCTGCAGAAGTACCTAAAATATTCTGGGATGCTGCTGGAAAAAGTTTATACTCACTATGTCTGGACAACACTTTCTTGTTGACTTAAAAACCAAACTTCTTTTGAAGAAGTAAAACTAGACTGGCACTCGGTCTCCCTGCTAAACTATCGAGTGCCAGATGAAAGGACTTGCCCAGAGGCAGCACACAGCTTCCCTTCCCTGCCTACAGACTAAGGCTGCACATAGCACTTCTTCTAATGAGTCATCCAGACAACTAAGATACCAAACCTACAGCTTCACAGAACACGACACGTTGAAGCTGGCTGGACAAGGCAGCAGTTATACCTCCAGAAACTAAAGGTTCTTAAACATTATTCAGAAGTAAGAGCTCCTTTCATAGCATTTTCAAGCAAGACCTTCCAACAGAACACAGGGAGAACATGAAATTAACAGACCTACTTCCAAAAGCCACAAATTCTCAAGAAACTAGGAACAGGAAAACCTTTTTCCCAACCCCACCTCCCGCCATCTGAGAACAACTCCAGTTCCTCCTTGAACTGAAAGGCAACTAAGAGATACTAAAAAGCAGCAGCACCATGTAAAGCCTTCAGTGGGAAGTACAAACACAGGCAGATTGCTTGTGTGCTGGATAAGGAGCTGCCTACAAAAGCACAAAGATTTCCAAATGAACAAGCATGCACTCTCACAGCGAAACATGCAAATGAACAGTTAAGTCAAAAGAGAAGATTAATTTGAAAGAGGCTGTCATAGTGTTCAACCACAACTCGAAGCCACTTCGTATTTGACTGTTAGTTTCCTCTTTACATTTGATTCCTTTCTCAGAGAGAGGACTGTCTCAAGTAGCACTTCAGAATCTCTCACACTTTACACTTTGCAAATGGAAACATCATTGTTCAATCCTTCCCCTAAAAGAATGTGACAACACGAAAGCAATTCAGTGGAAAGCATATCACCATTTCTAAAACTCAACTGTCTGAAGCAATTCTTCTCCATATCATCAGGTACAACTAAAGTGTCTAGAAAGTAACCTGAGAGAATCAAGGATAAAAACCCGCTCATGGATATTCATTCTCCCTGCTGGAAGATGAACCAAGTCTGATGAATAACCAGGCATTTGTATGGAGGAATGTATTTCTTTCTCCATGCACAAACTGAGAAATAGTAACATAGAAACAGTATAGAAGACAATGTCTTTTTCTTAAAGACTATATAAAGAGAAGTAACGTTATGGGGTGATCCAAGACAGGAATTCTATACAAACTCCTAAATGCAAAAAGGAAAACAAACTACCCCAAACAGATGGATACAGTTTTCCGAGGTATAGTTTTCACTGTAAAATTATGTCAACATAGACAAGTTGTTTTCACGAACTTTAGTGATATTATTGCTTTTATTTTTTCTCCTCGTTCCTTCCTTCTGTATTGCATCTTATAGTACTTTGTTTCTTGAATTAAAAGAAATGCAAGATATACAAACACCCTACAATTGTACTTACGATGTAAGAAGCAATCATATTTAAAACAGCGTCTACAGAAGAGTGTGTGAAAAGAGTGCAGGCTTTGCTCCCTCTGAACTGATTTAGCATTTGGTCCATCTATGTTTGGTGTGCATTCAGGAGGAAGAGCTCCAGGAAGCTGTTGCTCAGTGAGTTCTTTGTATCTTAAAAGAAAGAAATAGAAGTTATTTATTCAGGATAATTAAAAAAGTAATTTTTGATTCCAGTACCACTCTGCATTTTCAGTGACAAGTTAAATTAAGAAGTATGTGCCATCAAGAAGGGTCAATAAGTCCTTAACACAATAAGCTGTTAATTCCATACTCATTAATATAAATATAAAATTGGCTAGGAAAGAATACATTGTTTTCTGGACCATCATCTCTTCACATATAATTCTCACTAACTCCAAAAAGGAGACTTTCTTTAAACAGAAATTTTTATTGTACCACCTCAAAAAAATAACAGATTATTAAACACTGAGTATACTCATTTTTCAATAGTTTGAAAAGAAGGCTAATAAAGACCTCTATTGTTTGACTCAGTGGGAACAGCAAATTCCCTTCAAGTATCACTTGCAGAAGTTGCACAGCTGCCACCAAACCTAGCTGTAAGGGGAATCATTCCTAATCAACAAATATTTAACAAAGTCAAGAAATCTTTGTTTCATAAAGCAAGACAGCAATATATCCTAAGAAATTCTTACTTCTCTTTCAATTCTTCTGCTGTACCCTTGTCTGGAAACATTGAGGAAATTGCTTCAAATATCTTGTCAGAAGGAAATCTCCGAGGGGGGTGGCTTTCTTTCTCTGTCAAAGAAGCAAAAGATTTGAGAAACAAAAAAAATTGTATTTCTGCTCCTTTGCTGCTTCAAGGTGGTGTTCAGAGAAAAGGGTACTTCACCAAAGATCCCAATAAAAAAAAAGCAAAGGTTTTTATTTCTAAATTATAGAAAGCTCAAACTGCACTAAGTGATCTTTCCTGCCACGATAAGTCCACTAGTCAAATTGGAGAAACCATTACTTCACCAGCAGATGGAGATGGCAATTCAGAACTCTGCTTACTTTAGAATATTTCACTGAGGAGTACCAAAGCATTTATTAGACAGGTACCTGGCTGACTTTTTGGTGCATATCTCCGTAAACAGAAAAACAAAAAATGGCAAAACCACCTTTTGTAGTATTCTCTGTACAACTAATTGGCAAGAGAAATGATGAAAAAATGATGCTACTTCAGATCTGAAATCTATCAAGTAGAAGGGTTTGAATAAATTTATTGAGCGATCAAAGAAAAGGGGTGTTTTGTTTTAATTTTTAAAGCCTACAGACATACCCATCCTGTTACCTTCCCGATCTTTTTGCTTGTCATCTCTTTCATCAGGATTGTCATCTCCATCATCATCATCTTCATCATCACTATATTGTCCAAGTGCATTGACCAGCTCAACAAATATTTCATCATTGATAAATCCACATTCTGAAATTCAGTAAAAAGGGGAGTGAACAGAAAAGAACAGGGCGTATATGAAGTATTTTTAGTTCTCCCTACACTTTAATTAAATTATAGGAATTGCTGCAATTTATGAAAAGCAATTTTGTATTTTTCCCTCTTAGTTTCAATGTATGAACTGAGAAGAGTTAAAAATACTCAGTATTTATTTCTTAGACTGACAACTGTGAAGGGGAGAATGAAGCTTGTTGAAATTTTTCTTTTACTGACTCTCTGTGCTTCTTACCAGTAGACATAAATAAATCTCTGTTCCTTGGAAGATAAAAAAATACTTAGTAGACTATTTAAGAGTCAATTCTTAAATACTTACTAGACTATTTTATGCCAAAATCCCAAATCCAACATGGTTGGGATAAGCCAGCCTAGAAATGCATGCAAACAATTTATAAAGCTATCTTTGGACAGCTAGGAAATCTCCAGAGAGATTTTTGATTGGCAGTTCCACAGCATCCACTTCCTCACTACAGACCCCACTGGCAAAGTGACAAAAACCCAATATGGTTATATACAAAAAATTCAAGAGAAAATTGCATATATCTGCTTATTAGCTCATATTCTGCTATGAAATTCAGAGGGCAGCACACAGAGAGGCATTCTTCAGAGAGGAAAACCGTGGTGAGTGTTGACAGAGACTGCTGTTACATTTCAAAAAATAACGGTAGCGCTTATCACCCTCCTTTTGAACCTGGACTGAGGTTGGATGTCAAACTATAACTTGAAGGAAACTAATAGGTTCATTCTTGTGTAGACAATGAAGGCAGGAAGGTACTTCATCTGGATCTTTTAAGCAGAACTCTTCATATACTAACCTCTGTGTGTATGAATTTCTTTCCCAGAAGTGCAATTACGAGGTAGTTACAATCCCGACTCCTGCGTGGGGATGTCTCCGGACTACGGATTGCCACCACAGTTCCACTTAGAGTCACACAAGAATACTAGCAACTGGGCCACTGAAAAAACCCTCTTTCTACTGTTATTGGGAGACTAAAAAAACCCACCATCGTTACTGTTATTATAGGTCCTATAAATTGAAAACAATTTATAATTTTGAAGGACCCATAATAACAGTAATTGCCATCATAAACCCGGGACTCAAGACTGTGAAAGAAGATTAAAGCTAGACTCATTTAATAACAGATTAAATCAATAATAGAAGTCATTTACTAGCAATGTCACTGTTTTAACATAACCAATTCTCTGAGAAGGATGTCAGCAATCACTAAATCTGTAAATATACCCAAAAGACAAAACCCCATGAAATATTTCATGTTCCTCATGAAATATAAAGGCACTAGCTATCCTGAAGCCACTAACAAGACCGGCTTAGGACAGAGTAGCATTTATTATTGAATCTCAGGCTTAACCTTCATAAGTGGCACATAACGTACTCAAAAATGTAATTCCTTTCGCAATCACACCAGCACTAACAGGAATACAATCAATTTTAATAAACAATTCCCAATTTGAGGGGGGGTATGTGTGCTGCGTGAAGGTTTCTGTGAAGGAAGAAGCAGAGTAGTCAGAGAAACCTCTACAACTGTAAAGTTCAGACCAGCACAAGCCAGTTCTGAGTGAGCACATAGAGCAAGTGAAAGGTTGCACTTCACTGAGACTTCAGCAAACTGACAGGCGGCGTCGCACGCAGCCCAGCTCCCATACAGAATGCAAGGTAAACTACACCTAAGAATACATATATATAGTTTGCCAACAGAAGGCTACAGCTTTGCTCTATAAACTGATTTAGAGATAGAAGGTTTTTTTAATAGCTAATATTTTCCTTGAAGGAAAAAACCCAAAACCCACAAGTTTTTTTACTCTATCTAATCACATTGACAAGTGCTGTTGTTATCAGAGCTCTGCGTTCTTCTCCTAATGATTTCTGCTAGGCAGGGACATTACACTGTTATATGCCCAAGCACAGAATTGTCCAAGTTGCACCTAGGCATTATGATGAATCACTGCATGGTCTAGGGGAAAAAAAAGTTAATGTGTTTAAACTCTCCATACTACTGCTTTAAAACTTTGCAGCCTTTTGAATATGCAATATATTTAAATAAGGAAGTCTGTTATACCTAATGTTTATACAACTTAGGGATTCTAGAGATACTGTTTTAACAATCTAGAGATACTGTTTTAACAATTTAAAAATCAAGGCCTTAACGAGTATCACTGACAACAATTATTTATGTAGGAAGAAGTGATTAGTATACCTGAGTGTCTGGGCTCACCTCTGTCTCCATGCACTTTCCCATCATAGTTCTTGATCAGTTCTTCAATAAAGGTACCGTCCTGGTCAAGCACTTCATCTCCCATGTATGGAATGTTATGTAAAACAGTTTCATCCTCCACCTAGTATCAACAGTTACAATCCATGTTAAATTGTGTTTTGAATTGACCATTTCTGCATTCTCTTTTCACAATCCACAAGTGCCTAGCTACCAGTTCACTGACTGACTTGGCTGCTTCAGCCATTAGACAAAACTAACCCCTCATCTTTGCTGGACAATTTTTTGCACTGACACTAGCTCCTAATATCAAGGGTAGCAGGGTGCTCCCACAAAGCTACCTCGCTTCGGGAAGCTTGCATTTGGTACGTTCATTCTCCCCTCCTTGGGTCTCTTCCACAGTAACGTGCAATGGAAACCACCCCTTCATTGCTTTGCCAGAGATAAGAAAATATGATACAAAAAGACTCAAAAGTAAAGTTGTCTAAGCAGTAAGCACAGAAACATGCCTCACAATTTAATCTGGATTGGGGTTTTTTTGTCTGTATATAGACTAAATGCATTAATACTCCCAGTAGAATTTATGGAGCTTGATACTCAGCTTGTAGCTTCCAATACTACAGAAGAACCTTCTATTGTTAAGAAAATAAATGTAAACTTTCCTGCTGATCATGATTTTGCAGCAATGCAAATACGCAAACATTTATGAATTAAAAGCAAGTAGAAAAATGTGTGGAAGAGCTCGGATAAAACTGGTTATTTAAATCACTTTGCTACAATTACTATCATAATAACAAATCAGCAAAGGTGCTTATATACAAAATGATGTGACAAAGACTTGCAATAAGCTAAGCTTTTCAATTTGAATACCTACATCAGACATCTCACATTATGGCTCCTGCATGCAGTGATGCTAATCAGAAGAAAAGACTATATTCAATTGTTAGGTAAGAATGACCGTTATTTGGGAAAACTATTTAAGGATGAAGTTTTCTTTATTCCATAAGAATTACTATTCTGCTACAGGCACATTGGTCAATTGTCTTACATAAAGACATTCATACACCTCACTTCTCATTACAATAATTATATGCTTTCAAATGAATCTATAGTTGTTACATGCCACAGGAGACAATTGGTCACCTAAATGAAATAAACTTAGGGTCTCTTTACAGCAAGGTTTTAGACGTACTTTGATTCACTGAGGACAGAGGTTTAGTATGCAATCGAAATTACATTTTTTAATTTATTTAATTTGGGGGAGCCTAAATATTATTGCCTTATTACCAATACCATAAAGATAAGGAGGGTAACTGACAACAGATTTTTGCTGGTTTATTTCTAAAATTAATCCCTCATTTTTCTCCATACATTTCTTCTCCCAGCCCTTTTTTAAACTTACCATAAAATTCTGTTGAAGGGGAGACCAAGAATACATTATAGGCACAGAAGCAACAGCATTGAGAGTCTTCAGTGGGATGACTTGTTTTGGAAAATCTATGTCACTGGTAACAGAGCACTGAAATGAGAGGTTGACGTTATACTTACATATACATACTTACATAGCAACACCAGTAACAAAAAGAAAAAAAAATAATCACAGAAGAACACTCTGCAGTGTACAAAATTCAAAGCATTTGTCAAAATTAGCCACATAAGCCTTTGAAAAATGCATCAGATTTTTAGGGCATAATAGTATGAATATGTTTAGCAGGAAAATAAAAAAAGACACAAGAATTGTTTCTATGTCAATACCTTTGCTAATAGATCATGCTGGTTTTTTCCACTTAGTATTAAGTGTCTGTGATAGTATTTTACTCAGACTTTGTAATTTATGTTTGGTATCTCAAATTATGTTTGGTATCTCAAAACAGATTTAGTAGCTGTTGCTGCTACGCTGATGTTAGAACTTTTGCTCAAGTGGTCAGAGGCAAATGAATTTCCCTGACTCCAGATCAATACACCGCAGAAATCACATATTATTTATGTTTAAAAAAAATAAAATAAAATTTTACTTTAATGCCAGCAACTCATCTTATGGAAATAAATCCTCCATGTCTTGTTAATTCCTGCTCTGTTTTCCCATCATTGTCTGTTTATCTTTATCCTATCCCCAAGCCTTTGATTATGTTCACTGCTTACAGCGGAAAGATGAAAATTAATTCTTAATATTCAACTCTGGACATGTCAGTGAGTTTTTTAGCCACAGACTTTCTTTTTTGAGATTCAGAGGTTTGTGTAGCCTCTGAAAGATAAACATGCCATAGAAATTCAACTTCTAGGTTATTCTTGCATCTATTCAACAATTAACAGACAGATCAACTTTTCTCAAATACTCGGACAGCAGTATGAATAACTCTGGAAAAAAGTTACAAACAAAAGCAGACAAGAACATACAAAGCTAGGGGAAGTACAACAAAGAGGATTTGGAGGGAGGTAAAACAAAGTTTAGAACAGCTATCATAGCTACCTGAAAGGAAAAAAGGAAGTGGAGACAAAAGATCTTTCTCCTTTCCAGAAGGGAAAGATGAACAGAGCTTCACATTTCTAAAGAAATACATAAAGTAATGTAACAAACAGTATACAGAGACAGTACCCCGGTAGAATGACACAAGCCAGATTTATTTATTTTTCTTTTTAATCTGCAGCAAATGAAATTAGATTTCTGCCGTGTATATCCATACTCAAAACACTGTTCTATGCTAGCGCTTTATTCCCGTTTCTGGTTAATATTTCATTTTCTAGCTAGCAGTCATCTAGAATATTTGTCATGTATTTTTAAAGAAAAATACAAAAGTAAAAAAATAATTACTTTTATCTTTGGAAACAGAAGTGTCAGGCTGACAAATGAGCTATTCCAAAAAGAAAGAAAGTGTTTGGTACTAAGTCTCAGTTCTATTGCCCCATTGCTTTGGTATGGAACTCGGTGAGTGTTCACGAGGCTAGCACAGGGCGTGCTGTGGTCTCTGGTTGATGTTGACTGGACTAGCTCTTGGACAAAACCTGCATCACCAGCGATGCCCTGCAGTCTTCACAAAACACATGAAGGCTCTCACCTTTCCATCACACCATTAAACTTTTAGCCACTGTCCCCTGCAACTCTGAACAAATTCAGCATATTCAGAAAATATATTTTAAAGTAATCTTTTAAAACCCCCGTCATTTCTTTGTCTGACTTCTCTCACTATAAATTATGGCAATCTTAAATCAAGCATTAAAGTTCTGATTCATGAGACAGAGACTAGATTTGAATGCAGTAATTAGTATGCTCTATCAATTCAGGCAGGAAATCAATGCAGGCAGGAAATTAACATAAAAGCATAGTGAATCAAGCTGAAAAAAATACAAAAAAAAAAAAAAGGAATGATCTTTTACCTAAAAAAAAGTGAAAATTGGATGTATATTTGTGTCAATTGTTATCAGAAGTTCCGATCCTACAGTGCCTTATAAAAGGTATAGAGTGTACACAAGTAATTGCATGTTCAATCAAATTAAAAAGAAAACACTCAGGCAGAGATCCTTGCCTGTTTGAACATGCATGGACACAACTGCACCTCTGTGACACACATGACCCGAGTTCCCCACTAAAAATTTAGGGAAAGGAAAATACGACACGACCCGAGTTCCCCACTAAAATTTTAGTGAAAGGAAAATATGACAAATTTTCTTGAAGAGAAAGTGGGGGAAGTTGGGAGGTTTTTGACCTATTCACAGTAAAGTCTTTACATTTTCGTCCTACTGAGAAGAGTTAGCTTTTCAGATTATTACACATGAAACCTCTTCAAATTGGCATAGTTTGGAGAAGTGCCTAAAAAGCAACTGAGAAAGAAGAGAAATTAATGTGGGCTGAATACAGAAAGTTGGAGTAGGCTTAAACCAACATGAAAACTAATTTAGGTGCTCAAATTGCATCACAATCATAGAAGTGTTTCTCACAAATTAGTCTGTTTGTGCAACACTGACTGAAGGGTGCATCAACTTAACTAACTCCTTTTTTTAGGACCTCCGTGGTTAAATGACTTTAATCAATATAATCAATATAAAGAAAACTGTGTTAAGCAGGTATGTTCACAGCTTTTATGTACTTTAATTCAGTAAGAATGAAAGTAACTACTCATTTATACCACTGGATGGATATAAAAATCACTCCAATAGGAGCAAGATTAAACTCCTAATATTGGTGAGACAAAACAGTTTGATTAAAGGATGACAAGGCATTTGATTAAAGGATCCAAGCATTATCAGAAATAAAGACATTTCCTTTTTCTGTGTTTTCAAAACTAGGTAGCCTGCTACATATCTATTGCTTTCCAAAAATCATGTGATTGAAGTAAATAATAAATAAATTATTTAAGAGACTCAGAGACTTAGCTGACAAGTCATGTCATGCTGGAAATAAAATAAAGAACAGCCAACTTTCCAATAATAAATCAAAACCGTGCTAACAACCTTATAAGTGGAATTACCACAACACATGTTAACCAACCTCCCTGGTCCCGCGCAATGAGCTCACAGAAGTCATGATGTGAACAGGCTGTATCCTACGTTGTTTCCATTCTTGATTTAAGATTTCAGTTCTTTCCAGTATCTTCTGACGATTAGAATTAAACATACTCTAAAAATTAATTACAAATGTAAACATTACAAATAAATTAAAGACTCTAAATTTACCTACCAGCATCTTAAGGCATTACAACATTTACTAAAATCATTAACAAAACCAGGCAGGGTACAAAAGAAAGGAAAAAAAAAAAAAGAGCCAAAACCTCAACCTTCCAGATTTTGCTTAAACATCAGCGAGGCTCAATATAGTCATTATCCCTTT
Organism: Scolopax minor; assembly: GCA_028566535.1. Taxonomy (NCBI): domain Eukaryota; kingdom Metazoa; phylum Chordata; class Aves; order Charadriiformes; family Scolopacidae; genus Scolopax; species Scolopax minor. The sequence continues at coordinate 56,928,936 of JAOXNG010000012.1, forward strand.
CTTTGACTCAAACCATGTTCTTGTGACTATAGACTCAGAGGTTTAGTATGGAATTAAATTCTAAATGGAATCAGAAAGAGCATGTGGCTAAAGAAGTTGTTATACTTGCTCTCCACAGTCTCTTCTGATACTTAGAATGTCTGATTCAGTCACATAGAAATGTATCATATCTATTTATAAGATCACAGAGTTAAGACAAGCTTTCAGTACATTAAAAAGGTATTTAATGAAACTGTTCTTGCAGGTGTTAACTACAGGATAATTCATATTCCAGAATAAAATCGATTTTTTTATAATTTTTTAAGCAAGAGAATCAAAAGATGACATACCTTTACTTCATCTGCACGTCGGAACCTCTTGAGCTGCCTCAGTCTCATATATTCTGATTTCACACGTTTTCGCCAACAAATTGGTCCCTTCTCAGATTTTTTTCCGGTTTGACCCATGATTATCCTACGAGAGACAGGGTCATGTTAATATTACCAAATCTGATGGACGCTGCTGCTTACAGAGGAACTTAGAGTGAAATTAGATAGGATAGAGCCATTCCTTTAATACCTTTCGTATCTATATTCCTTTAGTTCCTCTCAATCAGACACTTACAATACCATTCCAATCCAACCAGAGAAAACCAAACCAAACCCAACATACTGAAGTGACAGACACAGGAAAATAGTAATTTTAATTACAAATCAGCGGGACCATTCACATTTGCTTTAAGCACTTCTAATGCCTCTATACAGAAAGGCACCTAATGGATTTAAAGGGGTAAAGTGGAATAAATCAAGACTCCTACTGCAAAGATCCAAACTGGAATCCTTGCAAGCAGTCTTGCAAATTAACTTCTGGACAGCTCTGTTCATGGCAGACAAACCTTTCCCTCCTCGCGCAAGATGTCCTTTTGTAAGATACCAACTCCTAGAATAGCTTCTGGAGTTAATTTCAAGTGCAGAGAGGTACCCCAAATACAGTCCTCCTCCCCACCCACTCAAGTGTCAAAAAGTTCTAGAAATTCAGACATAAAGAGTTTTGAAACAGCCAGAATAAGAGACCTTGCTCTTTTCTCAAGCATTCTACAAAACCCCACTGCCCAGCTGACTGCAACCAGGAACTGATTCCACTTTTACAGATCACCCTCCTAGCACCACGTTACAGGACTGTTGGCAATGAAGTTGTATTTTTATGTTGTAAACCAAACGTGTTGGTAGAATATGCCAATCTGTTTAATGTTTTTCAAAATCAAGTGTAGGACAAGGCCTCAAGGGTAAGACTCCAAGTAGTGTCCAAATGATAGCCAGGGACGTGCTGGAACTTGTAGGCCATAAACCCTGGACACAGCCCGTAGGTTGCCGAGCCGCACGGAGATGGGATGTGGAGGTGAGGGGCAGAGAGTGCCCAGCGACGCCCTATGGGGAGGTGCCAAATTGTTGCTGTGAGGGTTTGACTGTTGCTTGTAAAGACTCGCTTACAGTATCTTTTGCTCGTCACTACCCCATCCGTCTGAAGCATACATTGTTTATCGCTAACCAATCAGGGGTTGCCGTTAAACGATGTTTAGCTAAGACAACCAATCTGTTTGGAGCATGCAGTGAACGGAAAATCTATAAAGGAGTGATTGAACACAATAAATTCACATTTTGCCTGCATCAAGCTGCGTCCCGTCTCTCAATTGCGGCAAATTGGTGACCCCGACGTGAGGGTTCAAGAAGCACCTACGTGCGTGGCATGCTGGGCAACCCACAGAGGTTGGATGAGCTGCTGAAAGGAAGCAGGAGCTGGCTGGCCTGAAATCCCTCCGGAGTAGGGAGGTGAGCTGTGGGAATCGTGGGGAATCAGGCGTCCTCCCCAGAGAGAGACGGATGTGAACTTCGGAAAGCTCTTCTTCAAAAGCAGGGGAAAAACTTTCCTGGGCATGACCTTGAGGCGATGCTTAAACGGTTGCAGGTGAAGATACCCACTGTAACTGCACCTAGTATTTTCATGTGGGAACTCTGGGATGATGTGGGGGTGAAATTATGGGATGTGGCAACCATGGGAAATGTAGAGGCCCAGCGTATGCTCCCCTGGTGGAGGAGCATTTTTGAGACTTTGAAAGCCCAAGAGGAAGATGAAAATGCCGGGGCAGAGAAGGAAAAGGACACCCCCATG
>JAOXNG010000012.1:56957270-56968262 GCA_028566535.1 Scolopax minor
CCCCCCCCCCCCAACGGCGGCCGGCGGAGGCGCTTAAAGGTAAACGGAGCCGCGGGACAGCCCCGGGAGCGGAACCCCGGTACCCTGCCTCCCCGCCGGACGGGGCCGGCAGCCCGCCTACCTCCCGGGAGCTGCTGCGATGGGAGCCCCCTTCCCGTCCCTCCCTCCCTCCGCCCGCCTCTGGCTGCGCCACATCCAGAGCGTGGCGGCCGGTTCCGGGCCTGCCAACAGCCTTCCCAGGCCCCATCGGGTGCCCTCGCCGCCACCCGGGCCCCAGCACCCGCGGGTGTCGGCTGCCTGGGGCACTTTCCGGAGCCGCACGGTGCACCCGCGTGTCGGGTCGCTTGGCCTTTGCTTGCCTTAACTTTGATGCTTTTTTTTTTTTTTTTCCTCTTTTCTGTGCATCAGGCCGTCCTGCTTCGCTGCCCCTGCCGTGGGGGTGAGGATAGATCGCAGCTGTCTGCCGCGCATCAGGCTCGCGTTGTGCTGCTCCTTACCTGCCGTGTCCAGCTCCTGAGACTGCTGTCATTTCCCCTCGTTTCTAACCTGCGAGACGTGCTCATCAATCTTGTTGCCAAAGTTGTGTTTAAACCTTCAGGATTCATGCGCCTTTAGCCAGCTGTCACCTTGCTCTTGGGTCACTCCAGCCTTTCTTCATCTTCAGCAGTGAAAAATAAAATTGCGAATATAAGTTTCCTAAGGCAGTGCTTGGCCTTTCTGTGAGACCACATCCCTTTCCTATTGCATCCTGCATCTAGTGCCCTTCCAAGGTGCTGGAATGTGAGCCGCATCCCCACTCCCACAGTCTATTCCCACCTTCCCTTTGTACCAAATACCAGGTCCCCTCTACCTTGTGAATGCCTTGGTACATCTCAAGAGTTGAAGCTCCAAAAGCGAGCAGTGAACACTGTAATGAGGTCCTGAGTAATAAAAGTATCTTGGGGAATAAACCAGCAGTACAACCTCATTGACAAATGACGCAGTTGGCTTCCATGTCAAATGAGGCTCAGTGTTCTACTTGAAGGTGGTGCACTCACGTGCTTTTAGAGTCTGTCTTTCTATGTGTAAGTACTTGAAATTTCCAAACTTCATCACGTATTAAACCTGCAATGAGATCTCAAGAGCAGGCATTCCTACACTGTTCTCAATTTAGCTCATGCCCTTGAAAAGTAGTTTCTACCAATAGCTTATTTTTAAATCTCTGGTGTTTTGTGAGTTAAGAGCGAAAAATGTGCAGCAGAAATTATTTCCTTTTACTGTGACATGTCATACTGTGGTAGCTTGCCATACCCTTTCTAGCGGAGTAGCTGACAATTGGTAAGATTATCTTAAAATTATCACATTCGCAAAATATTAGTCATCTGGAAATTCATTTGTTTGAATCTGTTCTGCCCCAAGATGGCTGCCACTACCAAAATGGCTACCGGTCCCTTCACAGCTTAGAATTTGTAATTTACTTTGATTGTTAGAGTTGTACTTCACGGGATCTGGTTTTAGTCAGCGATTATAAATAGTCATTGCTAAATAAGCAGAAAGGAACTTAATCTAAGTGGAACAGTCAGCCACCACACGGCGGAAGGGTCTGTGCTGTAGAACCTAGGCTGTGAAGTAGGCCTCAGCACAGATCACTTTGTTTTCCTGTCTTGCACGGCAGGTTATTCTGAAACTAGAAAATTAAACACAGTTTGAACGGATTTACTCTTTCTCCTTTGCGTTTTAGCAAAACCACCTGTCCACCAAGGCTGCGTTGTAGCCTCTAAAAGCGATGGACTCCTCGGCGAGGAGCTCCATTAGGCACCATTTTTCTGTCCAGTCGGTCGCTGCCTCAGCCAACCAAGCAGGAGAGCGCCAGCAGCTGCTCTTCGCTGCAGGCGGCTGTTTAGTCCCGCGGCCGGCTCTGGGCAGACCTGTTTTAACGCCGCCCAGGAGTAAACTGCCCAAACGGTTTGGTTCCTGCTGTATCTTCCTGATTAAAGAACACCTATTTGAACAGAGATCTGCTTTATGCAGAGACTGCAGACCAGATCTTCAGGTAAAATAGTACAAAACATTTTTGAAATAATTATGAAATGTGGTATTTTGAGCGAGTCATTCTGAAAGGAGTGAATTCTGATGGCAGCATGTAACAATGCTTTTGAGAAAAGCAGTTGATGTTGAAGAAACACCTGTAATACATGACAGTGAAAATAAAATCAGATTCCAGAAAAAAGTATCAGATTTAGTTTGGACCCTTCTGGAACCGTTGAAAGCTTTTGCCTTTTTTTATAGCTAATACATTGTAGAGGAGCTTTTTCCATGTTCCTAACGTGAATGAAACATATGTGTTCATAATGTGCATATGACTAAAGTAGTAGAATAAGGACCATCGGTGCTAGGCCACTAGCATCAGTTAGACATAAAAGTAATTGTTAAACCGCATCACAGGATATTCCTAATTATGATTGCTTACATTGGGGTATGGGGTATAGTCATATGATGCTTTTCTCCCTTTAAAAAAGTGACACTTGGCTAAAAAAAAAAAAAAGTGCAGCGCTACGAAGCAAAATTAATAGTGGAGCAGTTTCTTTTAAAGATCTTGAAGTCGCAAATAAGGTGTTATTCCCCAAGTGTAGATTATTCTTTATGCATTATTATCCTAAGGCATTTCCTTGCAGTCAGAATCAGGCGGCGTTGCTTCCACCTGGCTGGGGGAACCAAGCAAAGACCAGTATCAGCCCTGTCTGAGCCTTGCTGCCTCAGCCTGAAATAGCCCCAAATGCCAGCCAGCTTGCCCCTTGTCTGCCCAGCTTCGTTAAGGAGAAGCGCAGCGGGGCCGTTAGCAGCCCCGGGCAGGCACGCCGGTGGCTGCAGCTGTAATTCTCACAGATGAGCTCGCGACTTGCTGATCACGGAGTCGCTTGTCTTTGTGCTCCGAGGTCTCGCTGCTGTAACAAAGCTGTGTGCAGCTTTTGGGGGGGTCTCCTCTCTGGCGGGGTCTGTTGGACTTCACGGATTAGTCACATCGCTCGGAGAGGTTCAGCCGGGTGGCTTTTGGGCTGGGTGGTGGGGAGAGAAGGAGGATGCACACCCTCTCCTTGTTATTCCTACCCCTGCAAGTGAAGCCTGTAGCACTGCAGTTAATAGTGAGTTCAGCAGGCAGTTTAGGAGCACAGTCTTTGTTTCTTTGTTTCGGGTTGGAGGTTTTTTTAATGGTTTATTCCAAATTTCATCCCTTGGCCTTGGGTTGCAGAAAGCTTCTGTCAAGTTCAGGACCACATCAAGTTGCCACCTGGTTCCTCTTCCTTGTTTACACATTTGTGAAGAGCCTGTAGTGAGCTGAGATACTGCTCCCGTCCAACAGAAGGCAAAGCCTTCCAGTACTCCTGGCTTTGTGTTTTCCAGTCTTAGTCCTTGATGAAAACATACACAAATAAATGCAGGTTTAAAAAAAACTATTATGCTCATCCATTCACTGCTATGACATTGTTTCAATGAGTTTGCTTCCTAGCTGTAAGGATTTCTAGTTATTTGGCAGTCTTTTGCCAAATATGTGGCTCTTTTTTGTATACATATCTCTGAACATCAAACTGGTGAAACCAAAAATCACTCCGCTGCCGATCTGAGAAAGTTATTGCTGGGAAAATAATGTTCTGTTTCTAAAATCAGAGGATGGTAAAAGTTTTTTGTGCTTTATGACAGAAAGGATCTCCGTTGCAGTGACTTATGACCTGTACGTTAAAGGCTGTCGGGCCGTGATGCAGGACTTGGTAATGAGGTGGGCAGGCAGCATTACATTTTGGATGTCAGCTGAATGTGCTGCTCAGATACACAATGGAAAGAGAATTTGTATCAAATTTGTATCATAGTATAAAAAAGGTTGCTGTTTTAACAATTGTTAAAAAGGTTAGATTGCACTTTCATCTCTGAAGCTTTCATGCCGAGTATGAAACACAGAATTAAGAGAAAGTCTGTTTTAAGGATACTGAACTTTATCCAAGAAAATTTTTAAATACGTGAGTGTTGTCTACACAAACTGATGCTGAGAAATGCTTTATGAAGGATAGATTACTGACGACTACCTAAGTGTTTAAACCTTGTCTGTAATTTACATGCGAAAGGCCTCGTTTTGCTCTCAATAATGCTTATTTAAATAAATAGTACCGAGGGCAGAATCACATGTTTTGCTTTCGAAACCAGCAAGGTAAAAAGGAGAGAAAGAGAAGGCTAGGCAAGGCCCATGCAGCACTATATTTCTAATTAAGACTTTAAAATACTTACAATGTACATCAAGAGATTGCTTCATGAAGTTTAGTATCTGTCTGACTGAGAGTGTAATTCTGATTTTCTCAATCCATGTCGGTCTTAAGTGAATTTTAATTGGCACTATTCGCTGGGAAAGTGAGATTCTAAGGCTCAAAGTACGAAGGACTGAGTCGACCAAGTGAGTGAAACAGTGACTAACTAATTAAGTGAATGAGTGAGCACGGCATTGTTTGCTTTTGTGATCATTTCCATGCATGAGTGAATGGCAGGGCTATTACATGCGTGTGAATGAGTGGGGTCAGGGTTGCTGAACAGTCCATACATTTGTGTGGTCTTTCCATTGTTCGATTAGACTAATGAACCAAGTGTTTGGAATATTAATGCACGGAGACTAGAGCTAAACTTGTTATGTAGTTTGGAGACAAATTAAACAAAAAACAACTCATCATGTGGCTGATAAGTTGCTGCAGTCTGTTTTCAGCTACTCTGAGAGGCCGTGGGCTGGGCGACCCCCAGGCTGGGGCAGGATGCTCTCAGCCCTCGGTGTCCGGAGCGGAAAGGTGCACTGGTCCTTCCTCTAGGTTTACTGCTACCAAATCTGTTTGTAGTTGGTTGCAAATCTAATTGGGTAATATAAACTGAAGCGTTCTCTGACAATGAAATTGTTTTCTGTCCTATTACACTTTCATAAAGGAACAGATTTGGCTATCCTTATGTCAATTATTTTGCTTCCAAAGGCTATCAATAAGTTTGGCACCCTAAAAGCTTATTCCTTCAAAGAGCAAAACCAGAAGCAGAATAAAACCTTGTTCTTTTTTGTCATATATAAATCATATGCTATTGTCACATTTCATCCCTGGAGGGGTTCAAGGCCAGGCTGGATGGGGCTTGGAGCAACCTGGTCTGGTGGGAGGTGTCCCTGCCCAGGGCAGGGGGTTAGAACTCAATGATCTTTAAGGTCCCTCCCAACTCTAACCATTCTATGATTCTATGATTAATTTCATAGCTGCATGCAATTAAAAGAAGAGCAGTCAGCACTATGCTGCTCAATTTCAATCAAATCATAGGTGTGATATGTATACAAAAAGAAATTATCCAGAATCTTGTAAAACTTAGGATGTTCCTCCTTTCTATTTATTTTTCTGAAGGCTCACTGGCCTTCATTACTGTGCCCTTTCTCTCAAATAAATAAATATGTAACTTCCAGTAGCAGGAAAGATTGAAGAAAATGTATCAAGCATCAGTAGTTACCAGCATTTCAACAACTCTGATGTCTTGATCTGAGTTTGGGAAAGCTTTTAATTATTGTAAATTATTCTAAATATGAAAATTGAGGTTATGGAAAATGTTTATATTATATAATTAGTCCTACACTTTTTCAGGCTATTTCATGCATGTCAGCTGATTGTTCCAGTAGAAGATATTTTCTGATTCTAAGTGAAAATCTGCCCTCTCGTCTGCATTGCCCTCTCTCAGAGTGTTTCAGTAAATTGAGCAGCTGGCAGTATTTTTTCATACATCTTATGATCTGACAACATTTTGCCATTCTTTAAAAAACAGGAATCCTTTTCTTTTTATATCCTCCAGGTTTGGGATGGCAGTCCTCCAGAGAAGGACATGATTTGGCAAGCAAACTGTGATTTAGCAAAATGCTGATGTTACACATATGCTGCCATCTTTCCAAGTGTATTTGATCTTGGTTTTGATGCCTTGAACTATGCAACTCGCTTTAAAGAGAGTAACAATTTGGGTATTTTTGTGGGGCTTACCTAGCCAAAAGAGCTATCTGACTTTATCAGCAAAATTAGTCACTGATGTATGGGCAAGCCCAATGCCAAAGGTAAAGAGTTGTGACTTCTGCTCTGATGGAAGTCACATAGGTATGTTCTAGTTATCCATGCAGCAATAAAACCAGGGTGGAACTCCATTCAGGTCTTGTCCCAAAAATCATCAAACCTAGAGATAAACAAAGCCAAAAGTTATTGAAAAAGTTTTAAATTGAAAAAAATTTGTTTTATAGAAAACTGAGAAGTCTCTGTCTTCTAACCTGGTAAACAGTGGAAACCTTCTAATTGATCTCTTAAATCAAAACACATGTGTTCCTATCTAAGGCTACAGTTAGCAGATGTTTTATAAAGAGCTGAAAATTGACCGATGTTCTTTTGAGACTCTGAGAGTCTCCAACTACCAGTTCCAAACAGTGCTACTGAACAGAGAAGGCTGAACAACACAGTGAGATGGACTGTGTCTCAAAGAAGATGATTTGGGGGTTATTTCAGTCTAGTTCTTTAGTTTAGTATTAATTGCTGATAACTTGAGGTGTGAGGAGTAGGCGGTACAGGATAAGGGCATAAGTGATCTACTCTTCCTTTGATTTGCTTTGTGATTTTTGGCAACTGCACTTCCATGTGCTTAATTCTCCCATTTTCAAAATGAGGATAGGATTAAGGAATGCTTATAAAGTGGTTTTGATGCCTAAAGTAAAAGAGGCTTTGGCATCTCGGGATGTCATGAATAGAGTGGAAGCTTCTCATAGTAAGCTGTCACTGATACTCTTTGTGTCATTTTAAAATTATTTTCCAAGTATGTTCTGTACTGGAAGATGTGAATGCAGTAACGGAAGATAAGTAGGAGTTAAATCATGTCATATTTGTTTTGGGTGGCCAGATATGTGGAGAGAGAAACCTTGCCCACAGGTGGATCAGCATTTCAGATACGGACGGGCAACATGCCATGTTGGTTACACCACACAGCAAGCAAATCCTTCTCCGCATGTAGCTCTTGCAGCTCTTCAAAAGGTCACGGCCTGGCTGTGGCTCGACGCCTACCACGGACTGTGGAGCTTGGCTGCAGAGCATCGGCCACGTGCAGCCACCAGAGTGTACTCTGTTTCTTAAACTAGACTAATAGACACAACTAAATCAAAATCTGAGTAATTAATTTAATGTTTGATCTTTGGCCTTACAGCAATGCCTGCACAAAAGCAGAACCTCATGGGTACTTTCGTGTGCACAGGGTCGTTAGGGATAATGGGCTGCACTCTGGAAGGGTGGTGCTTTCCCACCACTTGGTGTATCCCATTCCAGGTTCTCCATGTGCTTCCCCGGAGCGTGGAAGGCAACCACATCAGCTCTGCACATCGCACCTCTCCCGCAAAGAGGCTCTTGCAGGTTGAGAAGTTGCCTTGGTGTGGAGGGAGAGAGGATCAGTAACAAAGAACTGCTGCCATTGGGCAGCTGCTCATTGACACCTTGTAAGTACCCAAATTCCAGGCTCCAGGGACCGGAAAACCGCTACAAAAGCTGCATCTTTAAGACCAGGTTGTACAATGCTGCAGGAACGTCCAGCAAGAACAACTTCAGATTCAGCCTTGGGGTACATTTGACACATTGTCAGAGCTGTAGCTCGATGATCTATAGTATGTACAGTGTTTTCCTGCAGAATTGTGTGAAGGCGGGTAAAAAGAAACTTTATTAATCCAGAGATTCAAGATGAATCCAAAGGACACTGGGAACCATTTCTCCCTGTGTGCCTTACCCAGCGAACAGAGAATACCACATCAAAAGCTCCAAATCAGCCTCAGCGGGCTGCATAAAGAGAAGGCCTTGTGTTTTTATTCACTCCCCCTCTTTTTAAAATTACACCAAACTTAGGAAATTAAATGCAAAAATAAATACATGAAACTCTACATTCATACCCTCATACAGTTACCCTCTTAAAATGTAGAAGTCAGGAAATGCAAAAGTTAATGTTCCTGTGCCAGCCCTGCCACACTGGGTGGGGACAGTCTTTCTTGGCCTCTTTTCCTTGTTGCATTTATTCAGGTTTATGGCCCCTTTCTCAAATTGCAGAAGCTTCATATTTTTTGAGAATGAGATATTAACAGCTGGAACAAACCAACTACACTGCCCACACTTGTTTAAAAAATATAATTAGACCCTTGCTTAATAAAAAAGTATATGTACTGTAGAGAAAAATTGCAGCAACATTTGCTGTGCAGCTGCTTTGAAACAAATATAGAATGCCAAATTTTGTTGAAAGATGAAAGCGGTATTTACCTTTTTGATTTGCTTTTTAAGTTACGGTATCAAGTTTTTTGTCTTCACCTCTTTTTATTGAAAGAGCCAGCCAGCACCTCCTCACATGTGCAGACTTTGGGCTCCACGTACCGAGACCTACTCTACATCTCTGCTGGTTCCCAACTGATCAGGAGAGGAGAGGAAAGATGTGTATTTGTAGGGGATCAGGGAATAATATCAACACTTGGCTTTTAATGTTTTAAAATTTAAAAAGAGAGTTGTGTGGTTTGGGTTTTTTTAGCAGAAGTTGTCATCTTGTGTACCTGTATGTATCAACGGAGGTACACACAAAGTACAAATGATGATGTCTTAAAGTTATAGGTCCCTCCTCAGCAGAGTCTGTTAAGTGCAGGCTGAAGTGCTGTGCTGAGTGGGTGTCACGTTTGTTACAACCTCCGAGTTCCCTATGGATTGCAGCTGTCTGAAACAGCTCAGTCGCTGAAGTGACACCTTTAAGAGGGATGTGTGGCACATATGCCTTAACCTGCAGGTAGGATTTTGTTTTACCAAAATGTAATTTTAAATCTTTTCAGGTATTTCATTAGAAAGTACCACGATTTTTCAAAACAATACAGCAAATTGTAAGGCAAAGACTATTTCTATGGTTTTTTCCCTCCAGTTATGTGGATAGGAAAGGACATTTATATTAAGCCCTTGTGTGTGTGTTGTGAACCTCAGCCTACTGAATGGCCCCAAACTTTGGCAAAATCAGTGTCACCTAACTAGACCCAAAGCAAGAATTTGATGGAAAGGGAAACACACAGGGGAAAGTTTACAGCTGTGAAATGTATTGTCATAGGTGAAAACCAGAAGAAAGCATGGTCATACGTGCCCATGGCTTCTCAAGGTTTGCTGCTTATATCAGGATATACAGCCTGGCGGGGCTGAATTATCTGATCCAGAGTCAATCTGCTGTGGACGTCCCTGCTGGAGAAGTCTGTATCTCCAAGTAAGTTACTGAAAATTTTCTTTACCCATAGATATGTACTAGGACATAAAGTCATGCACAACGTTATGAAAATGGCTAGAAACAGACAAAGCATGAATAAGTGGAACTCAAGATACTGTAGACAGAGTATTACTTAATACTGCTCTAGAATAAAAGATGTACTTAGGCTTTTGTACAGATGCAACACTGGTGATGATGTATTGTTTAACTGATGACTGAAACAGGTCAATTATATGTCAAGTTATTAAAATAATGGCACAAATATACATATATGTTTAATTTTTTTCCTGCTTTTTACTGTTGTTCAATTTCAGTCATTGTTCCTTATTGAGGTAAAACGTAATTAGCTGTCAGAATATAAATGCTCAGATTGGCTTCATGTAAGTGGTTTTTTTACTGCTTTATGTAGGAAAATCAAATAGTGTATTATAATACATTCCTTCTGGATTAAGTAGTATTTTTAACATATACAATAAATTACTGCAGGTTATACGCTAGTAATAATGACGATGGCTTAAATTAATAATCATGTTCTTTTTGATTTTGAATTCTGTTAGTACAGGGAGAAGTCCAATGTAAGAATGTTGATTTGGAAGCATGTTTCTAGTTAGAGAAATAATACTTTTACAAAAAGCTGCAACTAAAATGTTTGCATTCATAATTAAGGTGTTCTTTTTAGGACACTACATTTATTACATATTGGTATTTAGACAATATGAAAGATTTCAAGTCTGTGTTTTCAACATTTTAAAAAATGTTATTTTGCTACATGATGTCTTCTTCTCTCCCTGACTTTTACAGACTTGCTGTGCAGATCAAGCCAGACCCTGTTCGCAGTGCCCAGCCCTTGGAGAGTCGCTGGGTTTTATCGAGGCTTGTGAATCCTGAATGAAATTACCATTTAAATTCTAATTCCCTTCAGTCCACCAAGCGGGGCGAGCGCTCGGAGGGCCGCCAGCCCTGTGATGACAGGGACAGAGCTAATGCCAGGCCCCCCTTGGGAGCTCACCCCACGCTCCTTTGGGGGGGCAGTCAGCAGGACCCCCAGCTGAACGTGTGGCTCGGGCACCACTCGGCAGGCACAGGGCTGCTGGCAGTGGAGGATTTGTAAAAAGACCATCCAGCAGCCTTTTTTGACTGCCAGCTTCTTTTTTTACTGAAAAAAAACCCCTAGCCGTTGCCTTGGAGGAGATTGCTGTGGGGTCAGGAGAACTGGGAGCTGAGAGAATCCTCATTTATTCAAGTATGTTGCATGAGGAACTGCAATCATATAAAATCCAGACACCTTCATACTCAGAACTGTAGATTTTTCTACAGTTCTTTGGGTACTTTGCAATTAATATCTACTTAGACATTCAAATGCTAATTATAAATGTCCGCTGAGTCCACTAATACTCACTTAAGATCTTGATTTATATTCAGACTTAACTGTCATTTCTAATTAATATTCCATTTAAGCCTGTATAAATAGTATTTGCCATCATTTAAAGTAAAACAGAACAGTAATAAAACAAGTAGATAAAATTTCCACGACACATACCTTTTACACCCAGAAAACAAACTCCTGTAATGTTTCCCGTTTTTTATTATCTTTTCCTGCTTCCTACAGAGCAAGAATAGATAGTTCTACATGCAAAAAAAATATTTAAATTTAGGATCATACTTTATTTATTTTACTTTTGACAATTGTTTCATTTTTGGGTTTTTTTTCATTGTGTTTTT
>JAOXNG010000012.1:57024650-57035510 GCA_028566535.1 Scolopax minor
GAAAATAATGGTCCTTTCACACTGTGTTTCTGGTCTGGGAGACCAATGTGGATGGACAGCTCTCCTATATTAGTATTATGGTTCTGCCAACTTACCACACCTCAGAAAACAGATTAACAAGCTTTTGCTTTTATTAATTGTTTAGTTGGATATTTTTTGGATATTAATTTTGTTCAGTTGGATATTCAGTATTAGTAATAATATCTCTGATGATGCTATAGACAAGATTTGAATGGTTGCACTTGTGAAAAGGTGAAACACTTTTGCATACATCTGTACATTCTAATTTTGAAAGTATTTAAAGAAAAGATGCCCCTTTCCATTGTGAGTTATGCAACTGAGAGAGGAGAAGGCTGTTTAAACAAATAAAATGTCAGCAACCTGGCTATCTGTTTGGTGGCAGAGGGGTCAGTGGCTGCAGAAGGATCAGTCTCTGCACGCAGTTTTCATGTCACCTCTGTTAGATGGATGCATGAGAGCGTGGCGGAGCAGAGAAGGGAAGAATGAGTCATGTGAAATCCAGTTTTCGGGGGTCATTATAAAACATGCTGTGTCTGTGGAAGGTTGTTCTTTTTCTTGCTGAGTGGTCTAACTATCAGTGTTTCTGTGTTGCATAACACCATCATTATGCACCTCCAAAGCCTTCACTCAGCTGCAGGGTACCATGTCTATGCCTAAAGATAGCCCGGTGTCCAGGTGCCTAATATGAATAGCTAAACAAGGAATGCAAATATTATATTGTATCAATGCTATAGGAGTTTCAGAGGAGTGGAAAAAAGTTGTTTTGGTACGTAAAGTATTTAACAGATAATAATATATTTTAATACAACTTTCACTCAGGAGTTCCATGTGACTGATCACAGAGAAGTCAATATTGTGTGACAACATCCATGATTATGACAATGTTGAGGTTTTTCTTTTCAAGTCTTTGTTCTTTGTGAGCTCTAAGAAATGGCTCAACCTCTCAGCCACCAAGTTCTAGTTGGCAACTGATCTGTTGAAGTTCATTTCACGTTAAAGAGATTTGTTGAAAAATGTCAGCTAAGCGTGTTTTGTAAATCTTGGAAAAGGATTTTGAAAGTTGGTTTCCAGTCCTAGAGACCAAAAAGCTCAGGTCAACTTCATCATACTCTTCAGAGCAGAGCTTTCAAGTGGGAAGAAGTTGAAGTAATTCTTCAAAATCATGACTTGATTTTGAAGCTTCAGCTTTCTACAAAGTCAGATGACATAACCAACATATGTTGAGATATGTTGGGTTTGATCATGTTTTTGCAGTTTCAGTTCGCTAAGACAGTTGGGAAGTTTGTAAGAAAAAGGCATAGGCATTTGGAGTCCTACCACTCCTCTCCTGCAGGGAGTCCTAAGAAGTCCTCTTAAGACATTTTCTACAGCTCAACTGTATGCAGTAACAATTGTTTTTGGATGCAGGATTCAATCCTGGAAAAAAATTTAACAAAACTGTGATGAGAACAGCCTGGATTACTATTTTTGATGAGAGTAACAGATTTCATGAACATTTAATAACATTTTTTAACTTTTAAAGGTTCACTGGGAGAGACTTTCTGCTTAAAAGTGCGATATACTGCTTGGGCTTTATTCCATTTATGCCTTAATAGCCCAGCAAAGCCATACCACAGGACTTGATTTCTCTTCTAGAAAGTCAGATATAGTGCCAACGCCACCATATGCACCTATGGTATGGTGAACTACTTAAAATTGTCATCATTGTTACCGAGGTACTAAGTAGCAGTGTAGACCAGCTGTCTTTTGTATGAAAAAATCTTTGCTATGACTTTAATAAATACTAGCGATTTAATGTTTGTGATATTTGTGCTGTCATCAAGGGAAGAGGGAAAATAATATTTTGTTACTGTAGCTTCTGAAATTAGCTTGAAGTGTGTTTCTTATTTGCAGTTTTTACGTGCTTGTTTGTTTTGAGAGATATGAAAATGCTTTGCAACTTTGTTTTCATTTACATGCCATGTTGTTCTATGTCAGCCTGTAAAAAATTAATCATAGTACTTTTATTTCTCTTAGAAGAGCTAAAAGCTTCTGTAGAGGCTACAGAGGCTATGAATATGAGACTATTCCTGTAGCTGTTTTTATGAGGATGTTTTCTAGTGGCTGAATGTGTGAATTTTTAAAATGCAATTGTGTCAGCATTTTGAGATTCACCACAATACTGTGCAAATTTGAGGCAATGGTAAATGATAACATGTCTGTTGAAACTATTCCCTGTATCTGGGAAGTTCTTGTAAACATACAAGGCTGGAAGTCTGTTGAACAAAAGGGATATTCCATTTCTTTAAAATAGTTGAGCATTGAAAGTCTTACTTCAGTATCCATTTTTGGATTTTTGCTTACACAATTCCTTGTTTCATTTACTCTCACTGTCTTTAACAAGTACACAGCAGAAAAGATGTTTTGGATCTAGTTCACCTGTATGCCACTGCTTCTGGTTTTGTGGATTATTACAGGAAGTACACAAAATACAGCCTGCAAGAACCCCATCTTGCAGCAGGAAAAAATACATCTAATGCATTTATTTATTTTATGATTATGCATCCAGAATGAGGAGAATGTTAGGGATCTCAGAGGACGTCTTGTTTAATGTCCATGCTGAATTCAAAACATGGAATGCCATTAGGAAGCCTTAATATTTCTTCTTGGGGATCCTAAGGAAAAAAATTAACAAAAGCTAGAGAAGTTCAAGGAAATTGCAGCACCATGCATGGTGCCCTGTTGTGAAGAAAGGAGACTGCTAAAGGTTTCCCAGAAACTTTCTGTGCTCCCGCTGCTTAGTTTTGATCTGAGCTGTGCCCAAGAATCCCAGAGAAATACACTTACAACAGGAATACCAGCAGCTGGCTCAGGCTGGGTTAAAGTGGAAAACAGGCTTGCTTTTAGTGGGAATCAGAGTCAGGAGCAGGAAGCTGCTGTCGTGCTCTATGTAAAAGCTTCCCCCGTACTCTCTGGGTAGAAGCCTCACTAGGACAACTGGGATTGTGCTAGCAGAGCTGCTGGTTTGAGATCAGGACATTTATACAGTCTTTGTAGATGATTATATTATTAAAATCTCGCTACCTGGCTTGTTGTCTGAACCCTTGTAGCCAGGGGCAAATAGTTTTGCAATGGAAATTTCTTGGCAAGGCTTGTGAAAGTGTCAGAGAGAGCATCACCACTTTTGACAGGCAACAAATTCCGAATCGAGGGCTGCAGTAGTGCAGTAGTAGTATCGGTGTAGCCCCAGGCAGCACTGCACAGGAGCAAGTTATTATGGCCACACACAGGAACCAGACCCTAGGGAATCCCTCAGTTTCAAAATACATGCCTTCCAAATGTCATGGCTGTCCCAGCATTCATAACCACAGCATGTCAGGCGTGACTCTGAGCTTGCCCAGCTAGTTTTCATGATTCAATTAAGCGTAACTTTGTCTTTTTTTCAGGCAAAGCCTGTGTGATTGCATCAAGGCAGTTTGTGTATCAGTCCAAAGGTTTTGCTGTGACTTAGCTGTCAAATAGGGGAAGAAATACTTTCCCTAAAGCCATCTAATTTATTCATCACGGGTTTAAATTGCCTGAGTCTTTCTTGACTTTCAAAATGAGAAAATTCTCTATTTTCTTCATTGTAGTATCATTTCATTAGGTAGAAAATTTGAGTATTTAAAACAAATTATCTTTTGGTAGGTCAGGTCAGGAAAATTTGTGAGTGCAGTAAGCATTGAACTCTTTGTCAGTTGTAACAGCAATACCATCAACAGTTACATATTTTTTTGCCTACCCTCTTCAAAAAGGTTACTCAAATGCAGCTTCCATTGTGTCTAGCCCCTCTGTTCAAGGTAACATCCTCCTTCCAGAGGATGAGGTCTTGAAAGAATAGCCATATGTGAGGTATCATTTAACTTTGCACTTTCATCAAGTAAAAAAATAGTAAAGGTCTCTATCTTTTCCCCCTGTTTGTTATTTTCTCATAATTTCCTTTTCTTGTGCCTGCTGTTCATCAGTTTATAGAAACTGGTACTGTCACCATTTGGATGATTATTAAGCAAATATTCAGTACTTAGGGGGAAAGAGTGTTTTGTTGTGCAGCTGTTACCTGCTGCTGTGATGCCAGGCTCGGGGTGGGAGGCAGGCATTGCGCCAGGTGTTGCAGGAGGGCTAGTCAGTTCATCTTGTTTTTCCTCCAGAAGGCAACACAGATGAAGTGCAGCTAAACATACACAATTGAATCCCTTTCACATAGTTCCTAAAGCTACCTGAAGAATTTATTACAGTAATTTATTTTTAAAAGGGAAAATAATACAATTTTCAAAAAACACATTTCCTGGAAGCAATTTATTTGCTTTAATTTCAAATTTTACAGAAAAATTAATTTGTACAGACTCTTAAAATTACCTATGTAACATATAGTAATAGTTATAAAAATAGAAACCAAACAATGGAAAGAATTAGATTTTTGTTGTAATAAATCACAAACTAAGTGTGAGAATTAATTCAGATCACAACACATTAAAATTGCTGTAACACGATAGCAAACTGAATTTTCTGCTAAAATGCCAAACTGTTCTCGGAAAAAGCTGTAAATACAAGGTTCAACTTCAGAACAGAGTCTGTTTATTAATTTCTTATCAAAACCATGTCAACTCCAAGCTTTGCAGCGTTTTCTTATGAAAGCTCAGGAGGATTCCTCTGCTTGAAGTTCTGCCTGCATTACAGAATGTTAATCTACCCGACAGAGATTTTTACTGTGAATCTGTTTGTCAAAAGATTTGGTAATTTAGTTTTTCTTTGATATTGGATGGAAAAACTTGGTGAATATATGAAATTAAATCAAAGTAAAAACATTTATCCATAACTTTCTGTTAATTTATGGAAGCAAGCCTAGCAATTGTTACCAGTAAGGACTGATTATTTTTTGGTCACTGTCTGACCAAAATCTTAGCTTGGCCTGCAGCACCTAATCTAAAGTTCACACTAACCTACCTCTTCTTGTACCTTTACAGACTACAGTAGCCCTCTGGGCTGTGCCAGGGTTTTTCCATCACTGGAAGCGTCTCCTCAGTCTGCTGCAGGCATTTGTAACCCAAGCAGGCCTGCCTTTTGGGGGCATGGAGCAGAGTTTGTTAGCTTTGGTTATTGCTGATCCCAAACTATACGTGTGCGAAAGCAGTCTGACTGAACAGCCTAGGGTCCTTTTTCTCATTAGCTAATAGTTTTCACCTGGCCCATGAGCCAAGCAGAGATGGTCTCTGTGCAATGCAAATCTTGATCTGTTGGCTCAAGCTGATCAAACCCCAGGGCTGAAGTGTGCGTCAGTGCTCAACGAGCTAATAATGTGAGAATACGGAACAGAAATAAAGTTAGTTCATACTTGAATATTATGCATTGGTTGACCCTATGAAGCTGCTGTTGGATTGTCATTATCTAGAAATAAGAAAACAAACTAAAAACTAAGAAAATTATTTCTGATTGTTTTGAAGTGAAACGCTGATCTCAGTTTTGAATTGCAGAGATTTACTCTGGGATTGGTATTACATAGATAAAATTCTATGTCTGAAATGGAAATAGAATATTTCCCTTTAAAAGAAGATCAATTGAAAGAAGATGAATGTACTTCAGAATGAGAGCAAATTTGGGGAAGCTATAGAGAAGCACTGCAGAGTGTGAAAATACTTTGATAAAAATGCTGAATTTAGGGAATGGTTAATAACAGAAAAAGAGAACTAAAAAGGCAACACGGAAAGTGTGTCTAAAATACAGAGACCTGTAGGCTTGGAAGTCATAGGTGTTTACACTTTGGGAAGCAAGAAGTGGTCCTAAGGTGCATCTTCTTTTTGCCTTCTAACCCTCTGACTGTGGTTAAAAAAAATTCTTTTTTCAAAATTCTGCCTGCCTCCTCCCGTTGGGGAGTGCTGGCCTCACCTCACCCAGCTTCTCTGGGTCACTGTTTTGACAGATGAGCCAGGAACAGAGGCAGAGTCAATCATCTGTGGTAGTATTGTCATGAAAAAGCCTCCAGACCCCAGTCTGGATAGGACCCTGCATGGACTTGCCTGCCATATTGAAGCTTTGCTGCTTTTAAATTCCCAAACACCCGCTGAGTTCAGACCCTATTAGCGTCTCAAGCAGGAACATCTTTCCCAAATGCAGGGGCAGTGCAATATCAGCACAGAGTAGACAAGAGAAAAAGATGCAGAGCTGCATATGTATGCAGGCTGTAGCAAAATCAGTAATTTTCCATTTATAGAGAATGTGAAGTTTATCACCTTTTTCTTTATGGTTTGGAGTGGTGTGGTATTTGCATATTAACAAAGCAAATAGCATATGAAATTTAGGCTAGAAAATATTGAGGGTAGAAAATGCAGCTATACTTCATATCATACCAAGCCAGGGAAGTCAGATTATTTATGTTTTTCTTAGTGAAATTAATCATAATAATTAAATTAATCATATCTATTTACCTCTGTAAAGTGAATCTCACTCTTTGGTATTTTTCAGATCAGATTTCAGATTTCTGGCTTTCATTTCCCTACTTTATCTGTCCGAAGCAGTTGAAACGACACATGTTTTAAGAAAATGGTTTATCCTCCATTTTTTGCTATCTCATTTGGGTTTTTTTAACATTTACAAGGGTTGAATATTTATTCTTTTGAAATACTCAGCACAATTCTAGCTCATGCAAAAACCAATACACTTAACAAGAAATAATTGGAAGTAATTCACATGTCAAACAATAAGGAATAATTCTGTCCAATTTGACACCATATGATTATACCTTGGTCTCCAGAAGAACTGTCTGAGAAAGTGTACATGTTTTAGGTTTCAAAAATAGCTTACAATGTATAACAGAAATAATTGTATTGGACCCACTACTGTAAGATCTGAAACTCAAAATTCTGTTACGCTGACTGTATTTAAAAGCATTGACAAGCTCTCTTTGAACTGAATTTGTCAGGCAGTTGGAATAATCAAGATTTTCTGCTAGAGCTGTTTTCAACAGTTGAATAGTTAAACCAGTTAATTGAAACTGTCATACCATAAAGATAAACTGAACCTGATGGAGTATATTCTGATGGTTCAATCATAGCAGAAACTATTAGGAGGGCTTGAAGAATTAATTGGATAATGTAAGGGGAGGAAGAACTGGCAGATATAAAAATGAGTGATTTTTTTTTTTTCTTTTAGGAAGAGTGTGGGTTTAGATCATCTGTATGAGGGGCACCTATTTACCATACGATACACAAATCCATAAGGTAGCATATTTTACAGTCTGGCAATTGACAGATTTTTACATTTAGTGATTAGACTATTTCAAAATCAAAACCACTTTGAAAGATTGTGTGCCCACAGAAGGGAAATTCTTGCCATAGTATTTAGATACTCATGTGGGTGGGATTCGGAGCAACAAAATAAATGTTGAAGGAGAGTCCTCCTTTGGGCAGAGTTTTGCAGAGAAAAGTTATTTGCATATGGAAGTCCAGGAACGTAAAGGATTGGGCTAGGAAAACAAAGGCCAGTGTGACAGTTCGTTGTTTGATTGGCACAAGAAAATGACAAGGATAAGCGAAGGCTAACTATTTCAAGAGTTGCCTGTGCTCTTTCCTATTCCCCACAAATCACACACCAAGAGTAAATCCACTGCTGGTGTGTGAAGTATTGCTATTTTCAGTCTGCCTGAGAATCTTTACCTGACATTTCTAACCTTGACATCAGGGGCTTAAGCGCAAGTTGAAATAATATTCTTTAAGAGAGGCCATTAGCTCTGTTTGACCTGGCTTTTATTCCTTCCTTAAGTTGACATAGGCCTTGACATACTACAGCAGTATTTAATAACAGTGGTCAGGGCCACCTGGCATATGAGACTGAGCATCTGGGCTGAATCCTGTATACAATTTGCTGTGTACAATTTGCAGGGTCCACAGGCTTGGAATAACCAGGAGCTACAATAAACCACACCTACTCTTGGTTATCACCTACTGCTTTGCTACCCTATTCCTAAAGACTCTCACAACTCATAGTAGCACTGTGAATGGCCATTAATTCTTATTTTTGTTCTTTGTGTCCTGCTGCTCTCAGGAGAACATGTGAATTATTAATATGGTCTGTAGTCATATTTATGATCAACCATGTGTTGAACAATTTAGTCAATGCTTTGACTTTAGACATGATGCAGATTAGATTTCCTAAGAGAGGTGGAAGGGTCCTGAGTTACGGTGAATGTAGATAATCAATAGCAAAAGCTCCAATATAACCTTTTGTATTTTATTTACAGTAAACACATCCCTGCTTACACCAAGAACTCGCAGCATGAAAAAGGTAAAAGGTGCCTCTTTTTCCCTGGGTTGTGCTCTTATTTAATTTGATAGAAAACACCATCTGAGAGTTCTGCTTAGAGAGCAAAAAACAC
Organism: Scolopax minor; assembly: GCA_028566535.1. Taxonomy (NCBI): domain Eukaryota; kingdom Metazoa; phylum Chordata; class Aves; order Charadriiformes; family Scolopacidae; genus Scolopax; species Scolopax minor. The sequence continues at coordinate 57,033,058 of JAOXNG010000012.1, forward strand.
TTTTGGTAAATGTCTTTTCCAGAAGGACATGCTACTCCAATCCTGAAAACGAGCTAAACTCAGCAACGAGGTTGCAGACCTTTCTTTTCTCTTCGGGAATATCATGCCTCTCCAGTAACTTGTGAGCTGGTATGTGAACAAAGGTAAGAGGAAAGGATAATGTACTTTATTTTAGTGAAAGTGTTATATAGGACAGTGTAATGCAAAATTCTGTTCTGGTGAATGTATGCCCTGACAGTAGCCAAAGAAAGTTTTAGTGTGTAGAACTCAGTGTGTTTGTGTAATAGAAAATCACCACTAGATGGTACTTTTCAACAAACTATAGTTCACTTAAAACAGCTGGTCTTTCCATAACTGCCTTCAGGCATGAGGAGAGGCCTCCAAAGGGTTGTGCTTGTTTATGTATGCTTTATTTTGTTTTCTTAAGTCATCATTTTATCAATATTGTACAGGTTTGAGTCTTGGGAAAGTGGACAGAATGTTACTTAATCCAGAATTTGCAAATGGTCTGCACGATGTATTTTAAATCTGTAACACTTTGAAGGGAAAGACTCAGGCTTTTCTCGGCGGTCTAACTAAGGTTTTAGTTGCCCTCCTCTTTTCGCAGGGAGGTGCTGCTGTGAACCATACGGGCAGGTGTGCCTGTGGCTGGGATACGAGCCCGCTCCTCTGAGCCAGGCATGACTTGAGCTAGCAAGGCTCAGCTCAGAGAAGAGGTTTTACTTGCTAACTAGCCAGTGAAGGTTCTTGGGCAAAAGAAACGAGCATGTTGTATTTATTTAAAAGCAAAGTAATTTCATTCATGTGTAGCAATTTCTTTCCTGCAGCCTTGTTTAGCAGTTGTAGGGGTCTCAGACCTTTCTCAGCACGGCTGTCCTTGCAAGCTGATAATGTTTCTAAGCTAGGTGCAGTATTCCGCTGTTATTCCTAAGAACATACCATCTGTGTGTGTATATATATATGTTATGCATAAACACTTTTATTTTCATACTTTTTTCAACAGTTGGCTTTCTCCTATACAAGGAATATTATTAGTAAAACAGTGAAAACAAGTTTGTCTCAGGTATGTATGAGATATCCATATCCATGAGATCGACCCTTAAGACTGGTTTAAATTCAGAATATCTATTTCAGATAGTTTATTTTAATTTTGCTTTTTACAGAATAGCAATAGGCCTTGACATTTATTTCTATTTCATTTCTAAACGTCAATATGTAGTCACTTGAAGAATTCACTTAATAAAACTCAATCTCTATTGTTTAGAAGAAGCTTTTTATGATTTATAATATAGGTTCCTTATAAGAGCAATTTGCTCTTCTTGCATGTAAACACTGCATTAAGTTTAAAACATTAGACATTGCATTAAGACACTAACAAGCTATTTACACTACTATATTTTATTCTGGAGATGGAAACAGTATGAATCTTTTTACCATTCTGTCTTGATAAATCAACTCCAGTAGTCTCCAGTCAAAGAAGCTCCTGTTCTGTGCTCTTCTGTTTTCAGATACTAACTTTAAAAAAAAGGCAAGTATTGACACTAACACTTTTTACTGCTTTATTTCCATTGCTTTGCTCTCCTTTGCTGTCCTGCTGTGTTTCATCCATGTGTCTTCAATGTTTTGATAATTTGCAGCACAATTTCTCCTATCATTTTAAGAAACATTAAACTGTTATATTATGCCAGTGATTTAAATTTGCTTTTAACCTCCACTGAAATGATGGAAGTGTCTCAGTGAGAAAATATATACCACATTTGTAAACAAATATCTGTAGAATTGCAGTTCCCACAGTTCTATTTTTTCCCTCCAAAATTGCTATGAAAATGTCATAAACAAAACGCCACATTTCACTTTTGTTTAAAATTGAATTATTTTTCAGGATTGTTAAAAAAAACCCCAAAACCAACCCAAATCTGAATTAATAAAATAGCTATAAATTATAACTCCCTTTTTTATTTATGCTTTTACATGCTGAAGATCCTGAGTTACAGAATATTTACTTCTATGAAAGAGCAGGAAATTATATGCATATCCTCACACTGCTTTGCATTACAAAAGCAAATAGAAGTTCTGGCAGAGTCTAAGTGTTATTTATCTGTTTTTCAAATGATGTGAAACATACTTTTCATTATTATTTTTCTTTCATGCCACTGGAACTTTCTTTTAAAATAACCAAGTTATTTAACCAAGGAGAAGTGGTGCTTGATCAATTTGATGAACTTCTATGATGAAATGACTGGCTTGATAGATGAGGGGAGACTGGCCTAAAGGGAGTTTTAGAGTTAAACGGGGAACATACCGAAGGCCAGAGGAAAAAAGAACAAATTGAACTTTGGCAAAAAAAAAAATGTGAAAGGCACCGGTGATGGTAGGAATGGGGACAGGAGACTTATTTTCTTGATGTAGTTGAAAAAGGGTGGTAAGAGCACTGGCAGGTTTGCAGACAAACC
>JAOXNG010000012.1:57081043-57092638 GCA_028566535.1 Scolopax minor
CTCCTGTCCTGTCCCTGGGCACCACTGAAAAAAGCCTGTCCCCATCCTCCTGACATCCACCCTTGAAGTATTTACAAGCATTGATTAGATCCCCCCTCAGCCTTTTCTTCTCCAGACTAAAAAGACCTAGTATATTTACTAGTATAACAGTTAGTAGTCTGGAAAGAAAAGTGCTCTATTTGAGAAAGAGATAGAGCCTTCAGAGTGTATAATGGAGCTTCAGCTCTGTAAGTTTGGATGCAGCAGAATTTTCTGATACGTGGATTCCTGCACTTCACAGTTCCAGTACATTCTGGCTCATTAGTAACTAAAGCAGAAGTTAATGCTTGTTGGGAAGAAAAAATATATTCTTTAGAAGGATTTAAATTATTCTCAGATGTATGTATACACAACAATTTGCAGTTAGCTCAGTTGAGAACTTTGCATATCTCAATACGCAGTCTATATCAATGTGATTGGGACTGTTACTCTGCTACATATATCTTGATTCATCTTACTGGAGTGACACATAAACAAGGTGGCACCCACCTGCATGAAATGAGTGATTTAACTTCTGATGCAAGGTTAACACTATAAAGATTTGTCAGCAATTTTTTTTTCAGTGATGCCTCAAAAATAATTGAACCCCCATCCCTCTTAGGTACATTTACACAATCCTAAATGTGGCTGGAGCTGTGCAAACACAGTAGACTTCTGTTAATGTAGTCCATCTGGATGTACTGCAAATTGCTGATCAGAAAACTCCTGTTGGTATAGTCTGTGTGTCCGTTTGGGTGCTGTTCTGACATACCTGTGTTAGTGTACAAAGCTTATGGGTTTTGAAGGTAGCTTTTTTCAAAATGTGTGACTTTGCAGAAGGTGGAGACCATGAAATTCAGCATTACATTTCTAAATGAACGGAGTACACATGTATGATTCTGTGCTTGCTTAATTTTAATTGCAAAAAGGATATTTTTTTCCTATACTTTAGAATGTTCATTTCACCTACATTGTGAGTGAATGTGTTGTCTGCTACAACTTTTTCACACTCAAGAAGCTTAACGTAAAAATTTCCCTGTCCCTAATCCTTAACATTGGAAACTACAGGAAAGAGTGGTGTGGATGGACCTGTAACAAGTCTGTATGTTTCAGCCACTTAAAGGATAGATAAACAGAAATTTAAAACCATAATGTTTTCTAAATGTTTATTTTCCCATTCAGACACACTCTTTGTGTGCCACACACACACAACTAATGTTTGAATAAATGTTTTGAGTATTCTGTGGAAACCTAAATTATGCTGAACTTTGCTTGTATCTGCACTAACTCTCTTTTATAATAGTATAGAGATCTCTAACTCATCTCTGTTTTTTTTTTTTTTGGTTTGTTTTTTTTTTTCCTAGTTAATGGTTTAATGATGCTTGGATTCGGACTAATGATGCTTGGATTCGCAGGTGAGATTTACTTCTAAAACTCAAACTTAAATGTGTTTTGTAATGGCAGCCATTGAGAAGTGCTTTCATCCTATCTCATTTCAATTGGTCAACCAGCACACTTTTTTAATAACTGATCTTGTCCATTGATTGCATGAACAGAGAGTTTTTTAGTGTAAAGGTCAGTCTCGATGTGGTGGTAAAAATTGCAGAATTATTCATAATTTTGAACCCCTTTGGTCAGGGATTTAGACCGAAACTCTTACATCATCAGATTGTTCTTGTCAAATGACTTTATCAGAGCTTTTTCTATAAATCTGCAACATATTGAAGCTCTAAAGACAGCCAACCAAAAATACCGAGGCCATGGAAAATCCTTTTAAACACCTCTCTGGCAAGGGGCTGGGAGTAAATTGTCAGCACACGTGACGTAATGGAGGAGAAACTTGTATTCTGTTGGATTTATAGGGTTATAAATCAAGTGACAGCTGGCTATTCGGAATACCCTGCCAGGAAAGTCAGCTTTGCCTAACTTTTGTTAAAGCATTGGTGTAGGATTTAAATTGTCCACTATGTAGCTTCCATATCTGGTTTTGAATTCTGCCCAGCTTTAATATTCATGTGCAGATCTAGCTGTGGAAAGTATAACTGCTACAGCTGCCAGATGAATTGGTGGGAATGCTTACATAGGCAGGGTCCATGCTGTCATGTTAGCTTCCCAAGGGCAAAACTACACTGGCCTTGATTTGTAGCTTTCATAATTTTTTCACTGGTCATTAATTTATTTGTGATTTTCATTGTTATTTTTCTGACATGGATGAAGGTTTAGTGTCAGCTCTAAGACCTCCAACAGTCAGACATGCCAAAGAAGGTAGGTAGAGTCAGATCTCAGTGAGTCACCCATATGCCTGGAGAGGTTTGTGGCCTGTATGAAATAGTAGGCTTGGGGTCGCAGGTGTGGTGTAGGCCGTCCAGTTATGGGCCTGCTGCCATTGGAAAGTATGTGAAAGCAAAGTAATTTCTTTGGTCAGATGTGACAGCTATCTGTCATTTGGCACATGGCATCACTGAGTCATTGATTGTCCCAACTAAAGAGCTGGCTGTGATAGCAGGAGTTAAATTGCAAAGTGTTCCTGCCTGGGCTTCAGAGGAGCCATCTTCTTTATGGGTTAGACACTCAACATGCACTTGACCCTGTTTTACAATCACATGCCCCATTTCGAATGGAGATATTCAGTTTCTTCTTGACAGCTGGTCATGATGTGAAGCCTGAAACCAGTCATTTTGCCATAAGTTTTTTGGACTAAAGAGCGAGGAACCGGGCCCTGTTGAGAGTGAGGGCTGCGCCTGACTGCTATTCAAGTGAAGGCTTGCATGCTTTTGACCTCGCTTCGCCTGGCAGTGTGTTTGGCTGTCATCGTGTAAAATTAGAACCACCAGCTCTTTCAGCAATGATGGGATCCTACTCTCAAAGTAACTAACAGAAGAAAAAGAAATACCTCCTCTTACTGTTGTAAATAGGGTCTGAGTAAAAATGTAGGTTCAGAAGTAAAAGGTGCAAGACCTGACTCTACTTAGACATCTTTTTTCTATGATTAAAAAAGTACAAAGGGGTCTGTTCTCATTGGCTTTATTCTTAAAAAAAGCTGTCCTCCAGAATTTGCAGGAGAGTTGCCTGACACCTCCTAAGAGGTTTGTTAGGGTTGCAGTTTTGTTCAGGCAAATCCTTTTCTCAGCTCTGTAAAGAGAAGAAATCACAGTTCGGTTTTTTTCCCTGACTAATTTAATTTAGGCATTTGTATTAAATATGTTGACATACACATTCTTACGGGTCTTAATGTTTTACAAAATGTATCAATTTTGTATATAGAAGAGCAATCAAAACAGGGCAATTATAAACATAAGGCAAGACAAAGTGTTTCAGCCTTATTAAAATCAAATGCTTTAGTCTGAATAGATTTTTTTCAGACTTTTAGTTTGATAAGAAATGTCAAAATACTATCTTGGTATTCCAATGAGGGCATGGACTGAATGAGAAAAACCTTTGACTCTAAATATTGTGGAGTTGCCATTACAGATTGCAAAAGATGGTTGCTCCAGTCAAGGTTAACTGTATGTGTGTAACATCAACATCAGATAACAGTAGATAACTCCTTTTAATATATACTAAAGATCTATTATAGAACAAAGCTTAATTGCGACTGTGGGATTTTGAACCCTTTCACTGGGAAGATATGCAAATGTTTCTGACATCCAAGTTCATTTACAGTCACGTGGGTCTATGGGACATGTCTGTATAGGCTTGAGAAGTGCTTCCTACACTGAAATAAATGATCCGTAACTCCAGCTTTTAACCTTAAATGCAAATGGCCAATAATACGTTAGTATTAGTAGAAGCTAAGATTAGAAAAGTGACTAGGTAAGTTTCTCTATGCTTTGTGTAAAAGATGATACTATATATGGTAAACTATAGTATGTGATATGAAGTTATGTTTTCAATAAATTTACATAAAGGTATATTTTATCTAGAAAGTTGAATGTTAGGTTTTCAACAATACAGGTGACAAGCAGAATTATGTGAAGGAGTTTGTGAGTGATGGGTTTGTCTGCTTCTTCTAAATCTGTGTTTGATATTTAAGGTGCTTTCTGATTTTACCTAGGTGCACGTCAGCAGACTAATCTCTGCAATGAATCTCTCATGTTAGAAAAGCTGCCTGCCTGTGGAAAATCCTTTGAAGAGATGATGAAGAAAGTGGACTCTAAAAAGTGGTGCAACCTGACAGATTTTATCACGTACGAGTTAGTTTTGGTTTTGATCGTTCTTACTTTATAGTGGTGTTACTCCTTTAAAATACCAAATTTGAGGTATACCTACATCTCTAATGTATCCCTCATGCATGTAGAAGATTTCCAGATAAATTGAAATCCTCCTGTATTTGATGTGAGTTGCAGAGGGCCAAGCTGTATTCTGAAGTCCCTGCAGTATGGCCACACATACACAGAGAGACTCAGCTCCTAACTCAGAGTGCACATTATAGAGCACTTCAATGAAAACTAAGCAGTGAGCTAAGCAATACTAGTTGCTATTGTTTTTACTCAGACAGTTGTGTTTGTATTTAATTGATATTTCTGTGCATTTTAGGCAAATGTACTTAAATATTTTTTTTTTACTGTGAAATCACTGAAGCAGCGTGCTTGTAGAATCACACCATTCTGTTTTTTCTGTTGGTAGCAATGCAGTTCTCTCCTCTGATTTCCTTCTCTCATTAAGATGACAGGAATGTTTCCTCATACTCTGTTTCAGAAATCCACCTCTTGTGTCAAATGTATGATGACAAAAGATTTGTGCTATTGGAACTGCTGCAGTTTGTTTCTTTGCCTGCCAGATAACACGGAGAGACTCGGCACCACTTGTTTTGTTTGGATGTCTAAAATAGTGCAAGAGTAACAGTAGTCAGGGTGGCATTACTATTGCTTATCTCTATTCCTGTTCTGTAGTTGCTGGAGGTATTTAAACATCTCTCTCTAAAGATACATACTTCAAACTGTCCTCTGGAGGAAATTCACAGGGCTTGTGTAAGTGATGGCAGTTGTGGAGCATCTGCTCCTTCAGAGTGTGTCTGCTCATGCATAATGCTTAGATTTCGGAAGCGCTGAGTGCCCTCTGTACCAACTCAAATCAGAGGAAACTGCAGGTGTTCAGCACTTCAGAAAACGAGACTCAAGTGAATTGGCTCTGGTGTGGTACAAGCCAGTCTGAAGCAGAATGCCTTCCTGGATCTGAATCCCCACTGGTGCTGTTTTGGAGGCTCTGAGGCAGAGGAGCTACAAGTTACCTGTCACCACACCTATCCTGAAATAGCGTCATTTAGCCCCAGATATGTTCTTGTCTCATATGATCATCGGTCTTGTCTCCTATTTAATACCACCTTATGCCATGCAAAATTTTGAAGTCACCGTATGCAAGATTTTGACTGGCTCATGGCCAGTAGACACGATGGATAACAAAATGTTGGACTGCTGTGCCGTGCTGCAGCAGTTCCCCATGTTTCTCTTACCACTGACACCCGGGTTGAGGTGTCCCACCCGTTGATGGCGTTTCATAATCTGACAGCATATTAACAATTCAGATGCTATTCCTTCTTACAGCTTTAATTTGCAGACCCTAAATGACTTTACAACTATGCAACCTTTAAAAAGATGGAGTAAAAGAGGCACTCCAACCGTGGGGAAAAGCAAGAGGAATTAAGCTTGCAGAAATTTCATTCAAATCTGACAAAGAAATGTGTGTATACAAAGGAAAAGAAAATCCTTGCAATGCAGATACAGCTAAACTTATTTAACAAATATCTGTATGTTATGGGGCAATAATTTTAATTTTGCAACTTGTCTAGGTATAAGTTGTTTTACTTATTGTGAAGGAAGCACTGTAATTTTGCTCCATTTGATCTTCATTACAGTTATATTGTAATCACAAAATAGAGTTCTTTGCTGATATCTTGTTGGTATTTGTAAGTGTCCTACAGCAATTCTGCTTGCAGCAGAGAAAGGCACCTACAGGAGTCAAAATATGCAGGTGAAGAAGCTGGCAGCTTTTCACAAGACTTGCACTGAAATTTCTTCAAGAATTTAAATGTTTTGGTGCAAGATTATTCCAAGTTTCGGAAGTAACTGAAGTCTCTGAGTTCTCTTGACTTTCAGTTAGAGTGAAGAATCCATGTTGTTTTTATCGTTCCCGATTGCACTTACCATTTGGTGTCATTTTCATTCCCTATACAAGAAAATTCTTGTCTGTCTAGGAGATTGTTTTGTCCGAAGAAATCAGTCAGTCTGAGACTTTGCTCATTTTTCCCCATAAGCAGTACCAAAAAAAGAATTTCAGCCTCTTCAAAAAGAAAAGTCTTTTACATTTTTACATCTTACCATTTACTAAAGCTTCTTTCTCTCTGATTTCAAGCTCTAGCTTAGGAGAGGGTAGAGGGTGGAATTTGTTTTGGAATTTATTTCCTGAATCAAGTATTAATCAAGCATTACCAGTCTGATTACAAACTTATCTGAAGGGTTCATTGCACTGAAGAAATAGCAAATTTACATCTACCTTTAAGAATTTTACTCTTCTGAGAACCGATATTGAGATTTGACATCATGCTTTATATAAGAAACATATTTCTAATTTCTTCCAGCTAATTGGAGGAATCAGTCAGTTTCAGTGCCTGACAGATGGCACTGAAACACTTCTTTATTTGGAGTATTCTTACAAAGTAATGAAAAAAAAACCCCGGTATTTCTGGCCACGGTCATTTATAATTCAGATATTTAAACCTGGTACTGTTAGTTTAGCCTGATCTAGCCTCTAGCAGTTAAAAATCAGTTAGCCTGGATCAGATAGTATGTTTAAACTGAGAGGTTTTTTATGAAAGAATCTGTTTCTTCACACAGTAATTTCTGCATGGTGCTTTTCAGTCACAAAATTTGGCTTTGTATCTTTGTATCATATTAAAATGTAACTGTTTATGGAAAACTACTTCTTTTCTAAACTCTTTGTTTTCTGGAGGAGTTGTAGCTCTCCAGGGTAAATGGCTGTCCTTGATTATGGGATTCTAAATAGCAATTATCTACGTTGCTTCACTGTTTGACCAAACACAAAATTGTGAAAGAGATTTCAGTGACTTCAATTTGCTGTTAACAATTATACTGTAAGATTTTCTGTCAGTTCCTTTACTTGTTTCTTGACTTTAATCTTAACAAACTAATTTTCTTTAAAAAGCAGCCTTTTGACTGATTTTTGAACAGTCAAGTTCTCTCACGTTTGGCAACCGGTACTAGAAACCAATAGAAGAGCTTTCTCTTCTACAGCCAATATTGATCTTGCTGGAAATGTCTAACGATCATATATAAACCATAAAATTTCAGGTAAAGTTTTACAGAAGCGATATCAGGAAAAAGTTTCCCTTTTATTTTTCACATTTTTCTGTGAGGATTCATATAGAAATTAGGATACAAATACTCTGTGTCCAAAGGTATTTGAAGGCTTAAATATGATGAGGGGTCAAAGTGGCATTTTAAAATATTTTAATTCATTTAGATGTGGTGTATTTTAGTGGTTATTGCTTGGACACTGGAATATGAAGGGCAACCTGAAACACCTTACAAGAAAGATACAAACTTCAAAAATCAGCTGGAAGCGTTAATTGATAAAAGAGGAGGGAATCAGCTGCGACTCAGTGGTTTAAATGATAGGAAATTATGATATATGGCAATTGACCAAGTAGAAACTGAAGTGTGGGTGAAAGCTATGGGGAGTTATCAAAAGCAAATATACTTCTCATTTGCCAGAAGATTGAAAATAACAGAAAGCTTTTTATTCTTAATGTGTAATATTTCTGTTATTTTGTCTATATTAATAATTACATATAAATGATATAATTTTTTATATATGTAAGAACATATATATATATATTATATTTCTGCATTTTTTTTAGGATTTATTGACTGCAGCTTAATATATAACCTTTGCTGCTGTCCACAAACCTAAGCCCATTATTCCCAGTCAGATTTTTTTTCACCATGCTCTGTGCAATAAATCCTGGTCTGTTTACAATGAAACTGTAATCAAGAGGCCAGGTATAACTAAGTCCTGAAGCAAGTGGCCTGATGAAGATGGGAGTACCCAGAGCTGTCTTACATGAACCTGAAAAAATGTTGCTTGTTGCAGCTACTTTCTATTCTTAGCCAACCAAAGGATTTCATAAATACTTCTAACTAGATCCTGGAAACAATTTATCTAGAACAAACAGTCTCTAAACAAATCCCCATGTCTCTCCAAGCCCTAACCCCTATGGAAATATGGGACTGAAATGTGTTCATGCTGGTTCTCAGTGGCTCATTGGTCTGCTTCTAAGCACTGGTATCTCCTCTCTCTTCTGCATCCCCATTTGCCAAACACTTTTGAGTGTAGTCACTAGCATTTCATTAATTTAGGGGTCAGAGAGATATCTATAGCCATCTGGTCTGCACTGTTGACTGATACAGGCATTACAATCTGCCTGCTAGTCAGCGTCTTAAACCCTGTAAAAGTGAGTGAGTATCTTATGGGAAGGCATCAACTCTTCTTTTAAAAAGATATCAAATTAGTATTGATCCATTACCTCTGTAAACACATTGTTCCAAAGGGTTCACTGTTCACAGTTAGAGGAAAATGTGTTTTATTTCTCATCTTTTTGTCTGACTCCAGTTTCCAGTGATTAATCCTTCTTATGTATTTCCCGGATACACTAAAATTCCAGAAATCCTTTTTTACCAGCTAAATACAACCAAGTCACTTTTAAGTCACCTCTCAATCACTTATTTCTTTTTTTAAAATAAAGTAAGATTATAGTTATAAATTTTATGGCCTGTCATGACAACACGTGTTTCAGGCTTCTTGAACCCTTTGCAAGTTTTGGCAGCTTTTCTTTTGGAGAGCAGATTCCAGTCTATAATTTAATATTTCACCCAGAAATAGTTTGCATAGTACTCTGTACAAGCTCCCTATTTTTTCCTCTAACTTACTGGTATTAGATTACTAATTCAGCATTGTTCTTCTGCCAAAATATTTGTGTATTGCATTAACCCTCCTAGCTACCTAGTAATTCCAAGAGGACATGATCTACAAGCTGTACATGATTTTAAGTCCTTCTCAGAGAGACTTGTAAGTGTGATGTACATTGCTTGTTTCTAGCGCTACCATCTTGCTTTCACCAGTGTTAAAAGGCATGTGATTTAGATAAGCCCACATTTGTAAGTCGTCCGAAACAGTCTGTGTAACTTCACTTATATCTTCTTCTTCTTCACCATTTACTATGCTGCTTGCATACTTAAGCAAAAATTGTTTGCCTCGCTTGATAAAGATATTGGCCAAAACTTTTGCAATTTCCCTCTACGAATGGCAGCAATTGCTTTTTTATAGTTTTCAAGTTCCGTTTATTTTTAATTCAAGGGCTATCATGATTTTTAATGAGATTTTTACCAAAATGTTTTAAACAAAGTTTGATAAAACATAAAGTCTTTAAAATGAATGAATGAAACACAGTGATTATAAGGAAATGTGGTATCTCCTCACAGAAAAGTCCCAAAAGATTACTTTGGAAAAATCCATAAGAATGTCGTTTGGACTCCATAGATGCACTACTGGTTGATTGGCTTCTGTGAGAGCAAACCCCATAGAGGTAAGAAATGCAGATCTATGGCATGTCAATACAAAAAGCTTTATTACCAGTGTGTACCAAAAAAGACACATATGTAAAAAGCTTTGATTAATTAGAAAGTTTTAGTTAGTATATCATATCAAGTCTTATTAGGTTAACTTTAATCTTTGCTATTGCTTGCTGGTTTGTATTCTTGCACATCTTTTCACTCCAACAGCCCTCTCTTAAGCTGAGTCTCCACACAGGCAGGCTACCTTGGAGTTGTCTAAGGAGTGGACTAATTTCTCACCTAAGCAAACCATGGAGTACTTTTCTTTAGCTGAATCAATAAATATCAATGGATATTAAATTGATAACTTAATATCCAAAACATAGCGCTGATACGTAATTTCCAGTGTGTGTGTCCTCTAGACATTTCCTGAAGGGACAGACTAGCCTCAGTAACATTTATTTACTATTGAGATGAAATGTAGCATTTAATCATTAGCTTTGCTTTAGTCAAGTGTCTTCTATTTCAGTGTAAGGCATTCTGTTATTACTGTTGCGGCATTCATATGCCTGCTGCCCTGGGAGCTCCCAGCTGATCATTCTGTGTTTGCCAGCCACAGAATAGCTTTTAATCAAGAGGCCAAGGATGAAATAGCAATTTGTGTTTTCAAAGAGACTTATAGCAAATCATATTTTGTATGTAACACATCTGACTTTTCTGATTCAGAAAAATAATTGATTGTTACAGATGTCTTCATTCAATCCCTACGTTTCTTTTTACCTTATCAAGTCTGTCTTCATGATCCGGAGAGCCCCTAAATCGCTGTGAGGCAGTGGCCGTGTGGCAACTGGAACTGTTTTTTCATAAGCTTTAAATTTGAGTCCTTAGCAGAAAAGGAGAGGGCAAAGTTTTTCTTTAACTATATGTGAAGCTGATTTATTGCAAGTACGTGCGTACCTGGTGTAATTCTCTACTGTGAGCGTGGTCCAAGGTCTCTCGACACGCTGAACAACTGTTTTATTTTCTGTACAGCCTCAGTGTAGTATGCCCAGAACCCTTGAATTCTATGAACAGGAGCAGTAGGTTTCAGTCCTATTGAAGATGACGAGGGAGTCCACCCATGTTCTGTCCAGATGTGGAAGATTTGAAAAAGGAAGTAAGGAAAAAGATGTGTAGGACTAGAGCCAAATTTGATCTCATCTTCTGGTAAAAAAAATCCTAAAGCTGTTGCTCAATTTTAAAGTAAACGTGAGTTTTGCCTGTTACAATTCGGCCAAACTAAACTAAACTAATCCAAAAAGTGCCTAGTTTTCAAAGAAACATAGTAAAATATTAAAGAAAAGAAAGCCAGATGACAGTAGATTCTATGGGAAAAGAAACTGTGGAGGAAACGTGCAATTTAAGATGAAATTATATTTCCCTACCTCTTCAAGCTTGGAGCTAATAACTTGGAGCTGGCAGAGTGTGTATGTAAGAGCCCTCCAAACTGAGTCCTTTTCTTGGTCAGTTGTTTTTTCATCTTCACCATTGACTTGCTGCAGGAAGACTGATCTAGATGGTACCTGGTGATTGTGTCCAACCCCTAATGTCAAAACATCTGTAGAACAGGAATGTACTGTGAAAATCTCAGACAAATCACTGTGGTTTTTTGTGTCTAAGGCACTGATTTGTGTGAGATAATTCATTCCCACAGTAACACATCTCACAGTTAAAAAGCGAACACCTTTGGCTCATTCTTCTCAACACAAAAGCCTCAGTTTTGGATTTTTTCATGTTATTTTCTCACACAAAAGACAAACTAGAGCTACTGGAGCTGGAACTTTGAGTGAAGTTCCTGCTGACTAGAAAAGGATAAAAAGGAAGAAGTACAGGCCAGTCAGTCTCACCTCTGTGCCCAGCAAGATCAAGGATCAAGTGGTGAGAGCCTGGCCCAGGTTGCCCAGGGAAGTCGTGGCTGCCCCGTCCCTGGAGGGGTTCAAGGCCAGGCTGGATGGGGCTTGGAGCAACC
>JAOXNG010000012.1:57098670-57109846 GCA_028566535.1 Scolopax minor
GCCCCGTCCCTGGAGGGGTTCAAGGCCAGGCTGGATGGGGCTTGGAGCAACCTGCTCTGGTGGGAGGTGTCCCTGCCAGTGGCAGGGGGGTTGGAGCTTGATGATCTTTCAGGTCCCTTCCAACCAAAACCATTCTATGATTTTATGATTCTATGCCAGTGGAAACTTAAGGAAGATACCTTAAAATAGATCATACACATCATGCTCTACAATTCTTCCAGCGTCTCCACTGACTATAAAGGCAGCCTCATTTCTAAGCATGGAGAAGTTTGCTTTGAGATCTAACGTGACAAGAAGTAGTAGGAACGCACCTCCAGATGGTGTTATTAGCTTCTCAGGGCTCTCATTTCCTTCATGGTTGGCCTTTAAAGGAGTATATGCATTAGAAAATGCTAATTATTTTCTTAATGAGACTGAAGGAAGAGGCAAGTGTGAAAGAAAACAGCAGATCTTAGTCTGGTTTTGCCTTTACTGTGATATATTGTGAAATAATCTGAACTGGATAGAGAAATGGAGAAATTGTAATCGATTGATTGTAATAGAGAAAAATCGGATGAGGCATCAGAGATTGTGCAGCTGTGATTTTTCAGAAGTGAGAAGTATTTACTAGAACTCTGCCAACTCTATCGAATCTGTGAATCCTTGCTGCTGAACTGAAAATTTATTGCTTGCATGCACGGAAGATATTTCTACTGATCAAATTTTCCCATTCTACAGAAGCAGAATAGAGCTAGAATATTGTTTTGAGAGCACTACCCTCATGAAATATTTCTTCTCAAAAACCATCTTACCTCACACAGGTTTTGAAGTACTTAATGTTTTTACAAAATTTAGCATTCCGACCCATTCTGCTTCAGTGTAATACTCTAATATGAATTAATTAAGCTGATTTTTGGGGGAAGTGTGTTTTTTGTTTGTTTTTTCTTAAAGAACAATCACTGCTGAACAGTACTGAATTGTTAATGCCCTTGTATAATGCTTACAGTGCTTGTAATGCTTGTATAATGCCCTCGTGTCAAGATTACTGTCCTCACTTAGGGTATTTGAGGCAATTAAATTCTCTGGGCCACTGAGCTATCTTCTGCTTTTGTACAATTTCTCCATTGCTGAGCAGGAAATCATTGTCAAATGTAAGAGTTCATTTGTGATTGGGGTGGTGGTATTTGAGGATGCAGTGTCACCAGCCAATTTGTAAACTTGACAGAACTGAGATTTTCTACACACAAGCAGTGCTGTGTGCAGTCAGAATACTGCAGGAAGGAAGACAACTATTTTGTAACAATAAGAATTCAAAATTGAGCCTTCATGGACACTGTTCAGAATCCTTTAATTTTGTTATCCCTGACTCAGATTACTTGAAGGTATCAAGGAACATGTCATCCCCCCTTTCCCTTGGTTGTTAAATTCATTGACATTCAGCTTTATCTTTCTCAAAAGAAGCTGAAGGGTCTATAGAAATTTTGGAACAAAGAAGCTCAGTAATCCTGTACAAATGTTGCTATGGCATTCCTTAGATTTCCAGTGATACTGCCTTGAATATAAATGGGATACAACTTAATCAACAAGGGCATTTACCATTTGTCTAGATGCTGTGGTCTTGCCATTCTTTGTTTCCCAGATGTGCTAAAAACATGACTTACTTTGCAGAAGCATAAAATTACTAATAAGTTTACTAATAAGTCATCATGTTCACTATTGGCTACAGTTCTGCAAGTGAGATCCCCGTTCTTCATAAGAGAGCAAACAAGTTTTCTTCTCATTTATATGATTTATTGCTTTTGGGGTTGAGTAGGGACCTGTGCCTTAAGTTTCAGAAGAAAAGGAGTCTTGTGGTGGACATGTCCACACAAAAGCTCCAGCACTGGCTGCAGTGTAATATCAGGTCAGCTGTATTCCTTTAAAACCAGGTAGATTGGGAGCAAGAATGGAGCTGAGCAAAGCTGTCTGCAAAAATGAGCTTATTCTGAGATAAGGCTTAAACTGTTTCTAATGTTCAGGCTGGCTAATTGAAACTTACTGCAATGTAATTGTATTACACTGCATTGGTTTAATGGCTTACTGATCTACAGGTTGAATTAGCTTCTTTTTATTTGTGGTTCGTTTACTGTAGGAATAAAGGTTATGGCCTAATGTATAATTATAAGGGAAATTACTGTTTTAGAGATACCTAAGTTCTTTTCCAGGGAATAATTAGTAAAAAAATATTATCTTGCTGCTTGACCAGATTAGTACAGTTCATTCCCTTGCCACTTAATGGTGTTGAACATAAGAGTTTTTGGACAACATTATGTAGGTTGTTTAGAGGGAGGCATTTTTTACTGCCTTTCCCACTCAAACACCACCTGCGTCTGGAAGCAATTATTTAAATAGCAATAAAACATTACTGTTGAGGAATTCCATTCTAGGTCTGTGGTTTAGCTGTAATTTTGTTTTTCCTGTTGTTGAATTTGAAGGTCAGTATTTTTCAGTGTGTTCAGTGATTTGGCTGGAGAAAGAACTCTGTTCCTACAGGAACACTACATTTCATTAGACTGAAGTTTAGCAGAACATTGCTGCAGCTTAGCAATGACCACTCCCACATATATTTGCCAGTAAAGCAGTTAATGGCCGTGCTCTTCTAGATTTTCATCTGCATTTTGAAATAGGATTCATATGTTTGGTTTAATAGTAGGATTAATTCTCAAAGGGTTAGGAGGTAGTTCATTGCTGCAGAGTTTGATGGAAAGGAGGAGCACATCTCTTTTTTTTTTTTTTTTTCAAATCAGCAGGAGTTTTGCTGGGCACTGCAATGTTAGGCAAGGTATCTTTGTGAATGTATGAATTTGCTTTGCTGTTGAGAATTAGTTATTCAAGGGAGTTGACTAACCAGGGCACCAGACAAACTGCAAACTCTGCTGCTGCCCATGCAGGTTTCTGTTTTTTAAGCTGCTCCCATGCATAATTTTTCTTACTTTAAAGCTAGCAGCACAGTGTGTCTTTCCAAAAGCACAGCTTGCTTCTGCGTTGTGGAAAAAAAAAGACCAATAGCACTTGGAGAGAGAAGAAAACATTATCAGTTGGTAACGCCCACCACAGCAGTACTTCATATAATCTTAGGACAAACAAATCTTGTAGAACAGATCTTGTGAGAAGTCTGACATGTTCTGAAAGTACAAAACAACCTAGCTAACCATGAGCAAACACAAAACCTGCTTTGTGTCTGTCAAGGACCATGTTTCCTTTTTGCAGTACCTGGTCAAAGATGAGTTGATAGTGATGAGATTCCAAAGGGGACAGCAAGCCTGGTGCACGATTATTGCCAAAAGCAAAAATTTATCTCTCACTAGAGAGTAAACTATTACCAGGTGTCTGTGCATTTTTCTTTATTTAAAACTGAAATCAGTGCCCCGAGTTTATTCTGAAAGATCAGCTTCTTTAGGGCACATAGATGCTATTGGTCTCTTAAGAACATTCCCATTTCCGTGTACATAAGGAACACTGAGATTTCTTTTTGTGTGGCTGAGTTGAACTCGTGTCCGGTCTATAGTTAAATGGAATTATTTACTTCCTGACTTACTTTTTTCAGCTATGAGATTTACATTTTCCCAGACATCAAAGATCTTTGACAAGGTCATCATTTTAATGAGAAACTGTGGAAGGGAGAAACAGTGGTTATGAAAATCTGGTTTAAAGTAGTTAGAAACGTATTGTGAATTCTTGAATCTGTTTTACCTCCTCACCTTTATGGACTTATTTGCAGTGTGTCTCAAAAGTATGATTCCAAGTTATCAGGATATGCAAGCCTACATAACATAAATTTCTTTCAGTGAGTTTTGCAGGATCTGTGCAGAACTTAAACTTGGCAAGCCATTTGTTGAAGTGGACAGGGGTTTGATCTTCGGACGAAAAATACAAAGCAAGATGAAAGCCAAGTGTAATGAGTCCCACCTCCGTTTTGTGGGTGTAGTATTGTGGTGTAGTTCACTTGCTGTGCCATGCTCCAGAAGCTTTCTCTTCTGGTAGCCCCTTACTAGACCTCTCCTGAAGCGTGTTGGGGGTCTCATCTGGCCTGTGTGCTGAGGTTTGCTTCAGAAAGGGAGAGAGGAGGTGGGTAACTGCAGAATTAGTTTGGAACTGAGTTCTCCTTAACCTGGGAACTGTGTTACAGTCTTCAGTAATATAAATGAAATTTAAATTTATATCAAGCCTTGCATGAACCTCTTGCATGTGCTCAGAACTGAGGTACAGGGTGTCTTTTATACTCTGAATTGAAGATGGTTGTTCATATATTCTTTATTTGCAGACGTGCAGCTCAGATCTCCGGCCCTCATGGGTCTCCTTCGGGCAGTTAGAACTTTGTGTATATACGATTGGTTTCCTGTCCCTGAGTTCAGTGTGGACAGGAACAGGAAGCTTTTTCCTTCCCTGCGTCCGCCCGTCAGGTGCAGAGCACAGAGCAGAAGTAAGTCCAGGGCATTCTTCCATTTCCCCTCTGTCGGGTTCTGGTGGACCTGGTGCCCAGCTGTCCCAGTAGTCCCTGAAGACTGAGCTTTTCTGGAGCTCCACTTTCTATAAATGACAGACATTTTCTGGCCCGGTTTCCTAATAAATTCATTCATATGTAGGCATGTTGTGTGTGTGTGTGTGTGTGTGTGTGTGTGTGTGTGTGTGTGTAGCTCAGCCTGGAGATTGACAAGGAGAGGGTTGTTCTCAGTACCCAAGAGTGCACGTGAGCAGTGTGGGTTGCGTCTGGAGCGTGGTCCTGAGCCCAGGAGACCCATTCTGTATTCCCAGTCCTGCCATCAACTACTCTGCTGGGGGCATATTGTGATTCCATGTTATGGTTGCGTTTTCTCACCTAGAAAACAATGAGGATGTTTGCTTCTGTTGCAAATTTATGAATGAAAGTTA
Source organism: Scolopax minor (assembly GCA_028566535.1). Classification (NCBI taxonomy): domain Eukaryota; kingdom Metazoa; phylum Chordata; class Aves; order Charadriiformes; family Scolopacidae; genus Scolopax; species Scolopax minor. Next base: position 57,103,561 of record JAOXNG010000012.1, read on the forward strand.
GGTGTCACATAGGCATTATTAGCAATTTTTTTTTCTCCTGAAAACACAAACCACTAAAATGTTTGCATGTAGAAGTCAGTGTCTGAAATAGCAGCCTTGGGCGAGGTTTTTTGGGGTTACCATCACTTATTTAGAAGTCAGTTTTATTTTAGCTAGCATCTCATAACTGCTCTCTGACTTTGAATCCAAAACTATGCAGTCATCCACACTGGTTTTATTTGTTTATTCATTTTGTAGTGGTCTCTCAGTGTCACTGCAGGGATACTTACATGTGTGAGCTTTTGCGCAGAGATGTCGAAAGTTATACAGAAAATAGGCCACATTTGTTTGGTTCTTTTATAGCAGAAATTGTAAAGGGAAGGCTTCCCTTGCGTTGCTTAACCTGCTACATATGGTTTGAGCAAACAGGATGGAGAATGAGAAGCAGATAGCTACTGTGGGCTTCGTTTTGACACTTACAAGACAATCAATCAGATAAGACAGGTAGTGGTATTATGTACTCGGGAAGTTCTCTGACATCTGAAGTGGGTGCGAGCTATTTGTATCTGACACGCATGGTTGCTGTTAAAGTAGTCACTAGAGACTATTTTTATTACACAGTATTTTTGTGGGGTTGGGCAATGCTACTTTAGCCTCATTTTTACAGACAGACAAATAAGGAACAGAGATGTCTAACTGATGAGAACATGCAGATTGAGTTGGCAGCACCTCTTCCTCGTGAGCATCTGCAGGGCAGACTGCCACAGTCCTTGTGGTCCTCCCGAGTCACGCTGTACAGCGCGAAGCTTCAGAAACCAGAGAGGAGTCCAGCTCGTGGTGCTGGAGCAGGAGGAAGACAGCAGCATGCAGACACCTTGTCACCTGTGCCAAGTTAAACCGCCCTTACCTTTTAGTTATACAACATGAATTCCCAAATAGTTTTGGAATGATTTGTAGCTAAAATTCAGCTACAGAGACTTTACTAGTCCCCAAAAGAAGAGGGGAGAAAAAAGATGTACATGTAACTCCCAGGGAATTGGTGTGCGTCCAGTCATCTATTTTCTGCTCACTGCAAAATATCACGCGTGATTGCAGGGGCTTTTAGTGACTCTAGGAGTTTTACTAGTTTTAAAAATCAGTCTCTAAAGAATTGCTGTAGATTTCATAATGGCTTATGTCCCTCCATTCCCATAATGCACACTGAAGTTCTGCTCATAAAATAAAATTAAGCACAAAGCAACCATTCACACAAGACAGAAGAAACAGAAAAGTGAGAAAATACATTGGAATTACTGTTATCTTCATTAGCTGTAATATCATAGTTTTCTAAAATGAAAGGTACAACATAGTAAAAGGTACATTTTTGATAAATCCTCTTTCTCGCCCACATACTGTTTTATTCTATTTGTAAATACTGGAGGGTTTTTGGGTTAAGCTTTCTTCTCAAGTCTGGGAATCGGAGGCATCTATTTTGGCTCACAGCACTAAAGTCTGTTTTAGAAATCTGTTGGCTTTCTTTCAGCTTTGCTCCTTGCCAATCTCTGTTTTCCATCAAATGTCAGTGTTACCACAATAGCTGCTGGTGTTTCACCTGAGCAAAGAGCAGGCTTCAGACTTCCTGAAATAGCACGGAATCCCCAGTGCTGTTGGCAGGGGCACATGTTAAGCTCCTCCTGAAGGGAGGTGGCACGTTGCTGCTGCGATCCCGGGGACGCCTGCTGACTGGGCAGCTCTTAACAAGCAACGTCACGGGAGCCGAGACAGCAATGAGCCGTGGTTGTGTCTGTCAGCTGCTCTGTCATCAAAGTTGTAACTCAGGTCAACCTTAGAAACTGAGCAGGGATCCTTTAAAAGCAGCGAGTCACAGATGACCCTGTTCTTATGAAAAGAAATGTACAATTGTAAGCCAGAAATGCAAAGCATCTGATGTGTGTGTTAATTAATATAGCAGCTTAATGTCATAGAGGATTAATGTAGTACTTTCTGTTGCTCATTGGAGATGGGTATTAGGTATACAAACTGCTGCTTATATCTACAGTAGCTCTTTATGTTTACCTTTCCTTGCTGTAGCTTGAGGAAATTAACAACAGTTTAGCAATAGTTGTATATTTTAGGGCTTTCAGTTAGGTTTATTCAACTATTTTTCATTTTCCACACAGCTGTTGATGTGAAGCCAAGGGCATGTTTTGTAATTATTTCAAAGGACACCAGACTGTATTTATTATCTTCAACCCAAGTGAGTAAATCTGTCAAAATGACTATTATTTAGTGGCATGAGAATAGACTATACTTTATCATTTTGTCATTAAATCAGCAAGGGATTTTTTTGACTTTCTCCTCCCCCGCGTTAATTTCCTTCCTTATGTTCTGTTTTGCATTATTTTCTTCTGGCTGAATTCTATATTAGAGATACAATAGCAGATCTGATCTGAATAGAGAGATGGAAGTGTGTCTGTGAGAACAGTCATCTTGACAGAAGATAAGTGATTAAAGGAATGGTGAGACACTGCCACAAATCTGTTTGGAGAGATGTTGAATGAAAAAAAGCTCAGAAATATTCCACCATATTTGTAGCCTCACAGCTGCTCCTAAAATTAAAACTTTCTTTTTAACATGATGCGAAACCTCAGGAGATAATAATCTTAAGGTTTAGATCCTTATTTGAAGATCATCCAGACTGTTACACCCTTAAATTCTATAAAATCTGGCTGGATATCATACAAGAATAGTTTTGGGGTTGTTTGTTGCTGGTTTTCTGTTTGGGGTTTTTTGGGTTTTGGTTTTTGGTACTTCCTGCCTCCACTTCATCTGGAAATGTTGAACCATTTGTGGAAAAAAAAAAGAGGCTTAAAACATTTTTATTTATTAAAATACACCACATAAATTGTAGTATCCTGTAAGACTGGCTGTATATTCTTGTCCAGGATTGTAGAGTAGCAGACAAAGTGAGTGTCCCCGGAGTAGTTATTACATGATTTATATTGACTCGTTTACACTAGAGAGAATTTTCCCTCTATCTTCTGTATAGTTAGTGGACCAAAATAACAAAAAATAACTCATAATGTATGTACCATACTGAACCCTTCCATAATTATATCACTAACCATGAAGCTGATTTATGTAAAATAGGATAGTGAAAGTCTGATGATTGTTTTGGGTTTTTTTAATTTCTTAACCATCTCATTAAGCAATGGCAAAACATTCCTGACTGCACGTGTCCAGAGTGTCTCTGGGGTGTTCTCCCCACGAGTGCTGGAGAAGTGGCAAATTTCTCTTACTGGAACTGTGGGGGAGTCTACTGGCTGCAGCCAGGGAATGCCTTCAAAAGTTTGACTTCATTAACATGATACTCAGCTTTTTGAGCTGGTATTCAGCTTTTTGAGAATTGTTTGGCATTTTTTTGAAGGTGGATGAGATGTAATACATCCAGCTGTTTATTTAAATAGTTTGAGTGGGTGCTCCATGAAGCATTGTCCCATTAAGACACGTATGTGCACTAGCATCTCTGATTGCCAGCCCATTGTTCAGGTTCTTGGTTATATGTGAATAAATATAAACACATTTTCTCATGGGTAAAATAACTCACAAAATAATTTTTTCACAGTTTTTACAAAAACTAACCATGATTGTTATTATCTGTTTTAGTGGAAATATGAAGTACAGGAGAAAAAGTGTTTGTGCTCTGAAAATAAAGTATTGTTCTAGAATATTGAAAATTGTCTTTCAAGACAAATGTGTTACAGCTCAGAGATTGCTCCAAAGAGGAATTAAGTATTTTTAGTATTCTCTGAAAGTGAGTATTTTCAATAATATTCAGTATGACCAAGTAGCTGGTTCCTCAGTAAAACTTACAGTGATTCTCCTGAGCATATCAGGGGAAAGCGTATCTTTATATGAATTTTGTTGCTTAGGCTATGCTTAGTTTTTGTTTGTCAGTACTGGCCTACTGAACTGAGCTGAAACATAACTTTTCTGAGTATTAACTAACTAGAGTCCTTGTAGTTAGCCTGAAAATGGAAATACCACTCGGCACAGAGAACAATAATCTGCCCCCACCTCCTTATAATTAATACAAGAGGGGAAGTGGCTTGTGCTGTGGTACTGCTCTCCAATTACTTGTCCTGGGAATAAGTAGAAAATGCCATTTCCTGTTCTTTTCTTTCACAAAGTGTATAATTTTTATGCATTTGTGTTGAAGTACCTCTAGTCAGAGGCCAAGGCATCTTTGTGATAAGCATTTTATTAGACAGAATGAAAAGGTTTCCTGCTCTAGCCTTTGCGACTTGAATAAAGAGAATTGCATACGGCATAGAGAAATAAGCGCAGGAAAATCAAACTGGAATGAAATACCTCTGTCTTAAAAAAGCCCAACAATTTGCAAAAACATCCATGGCACAGTAATGAGGGTTCAGTTGTTCCCATCTGAGGCAGCTGTTACACGGTACCATGCAGAGGGGTTTTTTTTAACATGAACTTTCTGTTGCAGTGCATCAACTCTAAATTACTAAATTACATAAATAATTAAGTGAATCGAGCTTTACTGACAGGCATGAGATTCTCAAGTAGCTGAGATTTTTTTTTTCTTATCTACATTCTCACGATTGCGAGAATGTACAATTTTAGTGCAGGTAGCTTTTGTTGAGAGAGAGAGGGTATTAAGGGAAAATTCTAAGGAATTCAAACTATTAAGATAACATTTTCATTCTGTTTTGGCTGTTAGGGATTCAGTCTTTCAAATACAATGTAACTTGAAATGCAAATTTGTGGGAAGTGTTTTTGTTTACAACATTTAACATTTTCAGAATTCTTGGAAAAACAGTGAACTTTCAATAGGATCTTATAACCACCCAGGAAAAAAGGAAAGGAAGTAAAAAGGAAAGGCTTTACATCATGAAATTTTTCAGTTTAGGGTACTTTTACATCAAGTGTGCTCAACACTTCATGTTGTTTGTGTTATTCTGCATGAGCAGATGGGCAAATTGAGGTGTCTGTGTCAGCAGGGAGCCGAAGCAACCATTGACGGGGCAAGGTTGCTCACCAGAACATGGCCCAGAGCGGGGCTGGAGCAGAGCCCGACGCTCCCTGGAGCCCTGCCTGCTGTCTGTGCTGACCTGTCTGGGCCACTGGACGCTCGCCGTGCTGTCCCTGCGGCGTAGCCTGTCAGACCTTGTAGGCATGTCTCCAGATGTATTCAGGTCCTCCGGGACTCTGTCGCCCACCTAGAGATCTAGACATCTTCAGCTTCTAATTTAATTCAAGGCCATAAAGACTGGATGCTACCAGGTCGCATGGAAGAATGGCACTATTAAAATAACAAACAGCTAATATTTGTATCTTATTTTTAGCTTATTTCCTGTTGTTTCCCTGCAGCTGCTGAGGTTGTCACAAAGGCTTCCTTTTTAGTTGCTTTGGTTAACATATACATACCGTGTGTGCTCGCCAGAGCATCTGGATGTGACTTGTCAGATTATCCAGTCTATTTGCTTATAAATAAAGTGGTATCAACTCAAACTCCCAGACAATGAGAAGTGGGAGGAGGTTTCAGAAGGGTCTTTTTCTTCTTCTGTGAACGTGGACCTGAGAATGTAGATGTTCTGCAGCCTGGGTTCCCAACTATGTGCTTGCAGCATTGGGCAGGCAGACGTTTCCCTTGTCAGAGAGTGGATGGCCGTAGAGAGTGGATGTCATTCTTCACCCAGATGCTGAGTGTCTCTCCTCCCGCACTTCACAGCAAAGGATGGAGTCAGTATTAGTCCCCTGTGGTACTTAATGGCAGAAGGAGTCGTTCATGAGGATTTACCTTATTTATACGTTCTGAAAGGGAGGGGAGGGCCTTCAGATAATCGCCCAGGATACTATCCCTTGAGATGTCATGTGGTCTCTTGATCTCTCCTTTCCATTTTTAATTTCACTTTGAAGTGAGCTTATTGAGTCACACAGAACTGGAAGAAATATTTAAAAATGCCAGAGACAATAATAATTCAGCTTCCTTATTTCTTGACCTAATTATGTACTGACCAGACATTCTTTGTCTTCTTCGTTTCCGATCTTCTCCCCCATTTTCCACTCACTTCCTGAGTTTCTTTGGCTTATGATAACACCACGATCCCTATCCAATTACTCATTTAAGCTTATTGTTTCCTTTTTTTTTCCTGTGAGGTAGACAATTCTCATAAATATGTTATCTCTGGAGAGGTAAATTTCAGCACATGCTGATTTGAAATCAAGTGTTGGGCATTACAAAGGGTTCCCAGTCTTCCATGAGCATTGCAAACATGTGTAATTAAGAATTTAGCTTTTTTCCTGC
>JAOXNG010000012.1:57138978-57154526 GCA_028566535.1 Scolopax minor
GGCTTGGAGCAACCTGGTCTGGTGGGAGGTGTCCCTGCCAGTGGCAGGGGGTTGGAACTCAATGATCTTTAAGGTCCCTTCAAACTCACGATTCTATGATTCTAAATAATATGAATAGTGGTACTGCTGTAATAGCATGGTGGCCTGATCTTATGGGTATCGTTTGGCAGAGTGTGGTATCACAATATACTTCCTCTGCAGAAGCCGATGTCACCATTTGAGCTAGAAAGTCTGAGTTGTGAGTGGGAAAGCAGCTCTTTTGTGGTAGAGGATGACAAATTACAAGGAGAACACACACAGAGCTGTTGGGAGAAGTGTCTCATCACAGAAATACCTGCTCAGTTGGGAAAGAGGAGCCACAATATTTCCTCTGTCCGCTTCAGGGGCTATTGCTAGCAACTCCTACAATAGGTTTATCCGCTGTTACTTTCAGAGTTGCGTTTCCTCAACAATAACGGTATATTGTGATGAAATAATATGAATGGCAGATGTCAAGACCATTGAAAATAGTGGTAAGATAATGCTCCTGAGAAACAAAAGTGAAGTATCTGGAGAGTTTAAAATTCTATTATCCATTTATTTTTATTTTTATTTTAGCCTAGACCTTTGAATTGGGATTGCTATTTAAAGAAGAAATCAAATTTGAATAAAGGCCATGTTTTTTTACAGTTATTCAAAACGAAATGGTACTTTATACCATCACTAAAACTCACCGATTATGTGAATAAGGACAGAATCAAACCTCGCCCTTGAACAGGCAGCTTTCCACAAGGTTTGTGTGCCAGGTTCACTTATCCAGTTACACAAATAACCCCAAACTAATGTTAATATCAGACACTATGAAAAAGATGCTATCCCACTGTTTTAATGTGAATATATTCATATAAACAGTGATATTTAAAATATATAGCAAGTGGGTTTTTTTCCTTTTTCTGGCTTTTCAAGATTAAACAAAATCACTATCTGTTTTTTTCACATTTCCAGACTTTGTACTCTCAGAGATTACACATTGCACACCATCTTGTCCTTTTGCCGGACAATAAACCCTGTGATAACACAAAGCTGGCAACTCTGCATTCTGAGCCAGAGATATTGTCACCCATTACTAATAATTTGGATGGTGGTTCACATAGTTCTGAAATAAAAATCTGAAAACAATAGTGCTGGTTTTCCATAAGGATAGATGAAATTAGGAATTAACACAGACTCTGGATCTTGCAATTGACACTGATGTGGCACTTCTACCATACATGTTTGGCAAAATAAATGCTCCAAGACAAACTGATAATGCAGCTTTAATCTCTGAAACATGAAGTGTTTCACAATGCCTAACACCTCCCCATTCCCATTAGCTACAGACTTCTGTCTCCCTGAAGTCATTTGTGTCTGACCTCACTCCCCTTCACTCATTTCCCCATCCCATCTCTTATCATCTCCATTTTCTTTCTCCTTGTCCATGTGTCCTTATCCTTCTTCATTGTTTGTTTGTTCATTCTCCAATCCAACCCTCTTTCTTTAGTCTTTCCTTTCTCCTTTCTGAAGCTGCCATTATTCCCAAGCTTTTAACATTGAGAGACATGACAATTCTCTGTCTTTCTCACCAACATGGATTAGAGGGGTCCACTGCCCCAAACAAAGTGGCAATGGGGGATCATATGATCATAAGAGCATTTTGGACTGAGAATGTCTCATGTCCATCCTTCTGCTCACACCAAGCTCATCTCTGAGATCAGATTGGGCTGCTCCAGGCTCTGTTCAGTCATGTTTGGAAAGCCTCCAAGTACAGAGACCATGCAACCTCTCTTAGCAATCTGCTTCAGTGCCTGTTTCTCCTCATGGGGAAAAGTGTTTCCCTATATCCACTCTGAAGCTCTCTTCTTTCAGATTATGCTTGTTGTCTCACATTCTTCTGCCCTGCACCATTGTGAAGCCCCTGGCTCCGTCTACTCCATGACATGCCCATAGGTGCTGGTGGAGTGCTGTCATATCCCATGAAGCTGTGTCCTCCCCAGGTTGAATGATTCCTGGTGCATCAATCTCTCTTCACAAGGAGAGTCCTCCAGCTCCTTCCATCCTGGAGATCCTTCAGGACCTTTTCCACCGAGATGCTCCCCAAGCAGGCAGTCTACAGCCTGTGGCACTGAAAGGGGTTCATGCATGCCAATGGTAGGACTTACCATCTGTCCCTGCTGAATTTCACAACATTCCTGTCAATTTACACTCTGGCCTATCAGGCCTATCAAACAAGTACTAAATTAGAATGGAATTAAGGTCATCATCTCTATAAGAGGTACCATGTCATGATGACAGTGACATAGGAGATATTGGGAAAGCATATTCATAAAGCCAAATTCTGCTCTTTGCTGGACATTTATTCTTTCAGATCACTGAAATAACATTTGGCCCATGATGAAAAGCCTTTAGACTTCTTTAATAAATTGCAGTACTCAGTAGGACTTTTAATCAATGAAAAAAGAAATGGCTGGGTTTTGGATGTGGCTACGAATTTAAGTCATGTTGACATATGTTTCCCTTTCCTTTTATTTTAAGATGGACTTATGCCAAAAGTCTCTTTTTCTTCTCATGAGTTTAGTTTATATATTTATTCTTATGACTACCTTACCAAAAAATGTCGATGGCAGAGTAAATGGAAATTTTACTAGAAATGTTACCAATAATGGATTTCTTTAAAGTTGTTTCCCCTACACAGTCCTTAAACTTTTAATGCTTGAGAGCGAAGAGCGTGCTTGGATTGCCAGGAATAAAAGCCCAAGACTTTGGGATGAATTATCTGTATCTCTTTGGCAAGCAGAGAGTTCTTGGCTGTCTCACATTTTTTACTTTTTTACTGTCTTTTCTCAGTGAGCTTAATAGCACCCAGAGAAGACTTATACTTCTTCCCAACTCTCACCACTTGTGCCTGCAGTGCTGCTTCTAAAAAAGCTTAACAGCTGGGTGAGGTTATTGTCTGTAAGAACGATGAGCTGTGCAAGACAATTTTGCAACCAGAAAGCAGGCTAGGAAGCTGAGATGCTACTCAGTGTAATCCCTTTTGGCTGAAAGGACAACTTGCAATCATTTATATCAATTGCTTAGGAGTACTTGGGAGCTCCTTGCTTCTCGCACATCCGTTTGCCAAAACAATAACTCCTGTCATCTCTAGTAAATACAGAGACACCATCACCACCAGGTGAATGAAGGTCCTGGTTCCATATCAATTTACTGCAGAGCTTTTGAAATCATCCACTGGCACAAAGCAAGGCCATCTCCTCAACCTGATTAGTGACTGCAGCTGCTGCTTCTCTCTGTAATTGCTTTGCAGCTGCACTGAATGGAGCTGAAAGCCTTGAAAAGGAGTTAAATAGCAGCAGCTTAGGGATTTGTTTTTTCAGAAGTAATAGGTTCATAATATTTGTGGTGTACTAAAAGATCTCTCTCTCCTGCAACTCTGCCATTTTGTTCTTGTTCTCTGCTGGAGGTTTTCCATTCTCCTCACAGCACGGCCGTACAAACAGTGTACTCGGCAGGGATGGATCAGCTGAAGGGGTGGAAACCTCTGTCAGGAAAGTGAGAGCAAGTGGCTGATGGAAGAGACAGGACCTGATCTGCTGCTGAGAGGAAATAAATTTTCTTTGTTAGTGGCACATCTGTTTTATGAAGGTTGCAACATTCTGTTGAGCTGTGTGCCAAACCCACCAGGTATGTGATCATAGAGACATTACTGAAGCAATGAGGAGATGATATTATTGAAGAGCAATGAGAGGTAATCCAACAAGATAGTATCTGGTTCACATTCTATTTTCCTTCAAATTATAAACATACTTGGCAGCCAAGCCAATGTCATTAGCCCTACGCTGTCATTACTTTAAGGGCAAGAACTTCTACTGCCCAACCCCAAGGGGCAAAGCACTTACTTAGGAGTCTGCTGGTAGTGCTGTGGAGGGGTATTGTGCAGTGTTCTTTCTTATAGGAGGGTGGCAGAGTAGTGTAAAATGAGGGTCTTTTGTTGGTCTTGCTGTGTGCCTGGACAGGTAAGAATCTCTGGAGGAAGAGGAGGAACACAGGAGCCTGATATCCAGGATGGTATTAATTTCTACCATTTTATGTTACTGTGTTTTGCCTGGAAGATCTGAGTACCTTGGCTTTGGAAGGGTTATCATGTTCCCCTGGGCTCTTGGCAAGGTTCATTAAGGGAAGATGACAGATAATTGCAAATCAAGCCTCTGTCTGACCTGCAGTTCTGTCGCTCTTGGCTAAATGCTCTTAAATCTGTAGTAATTTTTATGCTTCTAGTAGAATTCAGGAGCACTGTGTAGGATAGTATAAATGAAGCTTTTCTTGGTTTTGGTCATCTTTTTGTCAAGCTTTTCTTGGCTCAACTAATAGGGAAGACAGTGTTGGTGCAATCCACAGAAACTTGGTAGGAGGTGAGAAAATTTCAGGTAAAGCAGAGTTGTGCACAGTAATGAGGAAGTTCTTTTTAAAATGGGACCCAGCATGTCCTGAGGAGTAATAGCCAAATTATTATCCATGTTTGTTTCAGTCAACATTCAGCAGGAATGTAGATGAGGACAGTTAATAGACACTTCTCATGTGACTGAAAACACCTGCTGAAATGATGCTGGTCCTTAGTCCCCCAAGGGGTTGAATGTGATTGGGAATGATCAGTGAAAATACCTAATGAAATAAAGAGGTTGGAATGTGTTAATTGCACCATGTGACATTCATTTGCTACTCCTTTCTGGAAAGCATGTCTTGCTGTTACTGAAATTTGGATTTATAAATGCGCAAATATCTTGTGCGTGGTGTGGTGCCAGAAGAAGCTCTATATGATGTCTTTTTCTCTTTGCTCCTCTTATGAATCAAGGCTATCAAATATCTGAGAGAGATTTTCAGAATTAGGAAATGTAAAAATATGGCAATTCTGGGAAATATGACAGAGATGGTTACTCCAGCACAACCTGTAAAAATGTAAGCTTTTAAATTGTTTGAATTATGAAGTGTCTGGGGAGAACGGCAAAGCATGAGGTAAATGGAGTTGAAGAAGACATGAGTGCCAGCAAAGGTAGAAGCAGCAGGTGAGAGATCCCCTGTGATCAGTGGATCCTTGGGATCACTGACCGGGTGAGCAAGGGGGGAATGCAGACAATGTTTGTCATACTTCTGAATCCTTCTCTGCTAAAATACTTTGTGAAGCCTTAATTTGAAGGCTAGGGTCAAGGGAAAAATTGTTCTTTTAGATAACTGCATGAATCTTCAATGCATCTGGCCTATATTAGGAACAACGGATGAATTGAAGACAGCATGATGTCTACCTAACAAATGCAATATTTGGAACTCTGCAGGGAACTTACAGGTGACATGTTTAGCAGTTCTGATTTTTAGATTTGTGACTAAATACATGTTGATAATTTTAGTGTATATGTAGAAAAAAATATAACTGGTTGGTGGGGGGAAAAATATTTTGCTTTAGTTGCCAAGATAGATATATGACAGGCAAGTATTCCTTGACACTTACAGATATGCTTACACAGCCTGCAAGCAGAGAGCGTAGACTGCTCTTGTTATGGCATGACAGCAGGCTGAATGAAATACTGTCTCTGTAGATCTGCTGGTGAGGTTTAAGCAAAAGCTCCTCCTATGCAATGGTTTAAAAGGGGGAAAAAAAAAAGAAAGGAGGAGGTGAAGTTCATGAAGTTTCAGATCGCTGTGACTAAGGAGTCCAAGTGATCCCTACTGCCGGGACCTCGCACAAGTTTCAGAGCATTTAATGGCTGGTTCCTGATCAATGCCATTTAAAAGCCATTTCTGTGGGGCTGCATCTCAATATATATGTGAAGAGAGACTATGAGAGATTGACTTAGAGTGAAGGACTAACAAATTGACTCTCGTTTTTAAAAAAGTCATGGCTGTATTTTATGAATTCCCTTCTGTCGGCTGAACATGAAAACTTGATGACAATCAAAATCTGTCACATTTTATTGTTTTATTGTTTATTTGTTTGTTTAATAATTATGTGGTTTGTCCCAAAATGTTGAAGTCAGATGGAGGTGTAGGCTTAGATCTTTTTTTGGGAATAGGTATTCTTATCAAGATGAACAAAGTAAAATGTAACGTCACCTATGAAACCTACAACTATTCTTTTGCTTATGTTTTCCAGCTTGTACATATACTGTATTTCATAAAGGTTTTGTTGTTGTTCTTTTGCAGTTGCTGTGAAAAGTGTAGTTTTTGCTATTTTATTATTTAGGTTGGTTTTCATAACTAGTCTAAAAGTTCAAGAAAGGAAGTAATTTTTCTAACTGCTTTGTCAAATACATGCAATGCACTTGCTCTGAAATGCAGACAGCAGTGAAGATTTCTCAGTTCTGAATTCAGCTGATAATTTATTCTTATCACTTTGCTCTTTCATATGTGTTGGCTCTGCTGTGCTGAAAAAGTTAACAACTTGAGAGGACACAGTTGGAAAAATATTCTAGGAATATTTATTCCTGTGTGTAAATGAATTTATATTCATCATTTTATAATTTTTACATCTTTCTAGTTTAATTGCTTAGGTTTTGTTGAAGTTTCTTCCTGGGAATGCATTCCCAAGCACCAGCCTACACTGCAATAAAGCTTAAGTGTGCACCAGAAATTTCTTGTGTCAGATAGGCTTAATTTTATTTTCATGATGATAGCAGATAAGTACCAACTTACACTTAAAATTTAAATAAGCTAGGGGTCAAATGCAAGTTCGCCACTCCCAACAAATCAGTGAATGTACAGTGGTAGGCTTTAGTATCTATTTTATACGTGCTTAGGCATAGGGGCAATGGAGGCTAGTGAGCAAGAGGCTATGCAGTAAAACACTATGGTTCCAGTATGTTTGCATAGTATGTAATAATGGCTAGTAATACCAGTGGAGTTACTAACCACTGGTCCTTTGTACTAGTGGGAGGAAGTACAAAGAACCACAAAAATGAGGTAATTGAAAAACTTAAGTTTGTATTTTTCTGTTTACCCAGTTTTCTTTATTTGGTGTCTACTAGGACTAGTACATCTAGCAGTCTGAAATGGCAGTTCAGACATTCTCTGATAACAGAAAAGTAATAAGGTGAAAAAAATTGAAAAAAACCTCTGAAGTTATCTTCTTTGGGATTCATCCTCATAGGAGGAGGGGAGAAATAAACAGAAGTAGACTTTTGAAAAGGCATTTCAAATACTTAGCACCCAGAGGTAGGGAGGCAGCTTTCTGATTCTTAGAAGGCTGTAAGCAGTGTTTCTGATGATGGACGAATGCAAGAAGAATGCACCTGACACTGATATTTATCTTTTTTTTTTTTTTAAGAGGGAGTAACTGAAGAAAAGTAACCATAAAAATTCCCTAAATATTTTGCCAGAAAATCAAATTAGCTGTGCATGAAAAGAATTCTCTTAGCATTCAATGGTGAGTAGAATGAGAGGTGTATATATTACTGTTCCTGCGGTAATCCACATGGGGATGAAAGTTAGGGCCCTTTCAATATTGCCTGTAAGCCTTGATGTTAATATCTTTTTCTCAACATGTCCTATCTTGTGCAGCTCAGTTTTTGCTTAGAGGCTAATTAACCATTTCTAAACTGTTTGCCATGTTTGATCAATAGTCTAGAAAAAAGTATTTCTAGACATGCTCATTGTAGTCACTCCAGCTATTCCATGTTATGTTGATCAGTCACATAACTCAGCACTATTTCTGTTCTTTGATAGTGTGACCAAAATATTTAAATCAGATTAAAACTCCATTATGTAATTAAAAAAGGGCATCTGATTTATTAAAATAATCACTATTTTGCCAAATGTTTAGCATTTATTCGTATGCCTGTAATGGGGGAAAAAAAGACACCACCAGCTCCTGATCATACATTTCATTTGTAAGGATGCAAATTTACCATTTTTCTTTATTTCTAGAACAAGTCAATATTATAATGATTTTGGTCTTGCTTCTGTTGGAAGTAAAAGATTGACTTTGTTATTGTTGGAAACAAAACTAAACATGACATCGCTTAACATTTTTTTTTTTTTAAAGCAGAGCAATTAAATATCTGGGAAAATTATAAAGATAAGCTTAAGGTGGACCCTTTTAAAGTTTTCATCATTGTGAACTAAGACAATGACAACTGGATATGACATCTGTACTCAGCTAAATAATTTAGTTGGTACTGATGCTAAAATATCTATTTCTTCATTCCTAATGGAGCTGGCATTTAATATTATATTTTAAAATATTTTCCTTTAAGTAATTGGATTGTTATTAACATAAAGAGTCAAAGTCATCATTAATGACATTTCTTATTAGTTCACCAGGAGTTCAGAAAAAAATTGCCCCTACTACTACCTTCAGATTTGAAGTTTAATGAATGAAGGGGAACAATACTAAATTGCTTGATTTTTATGCTACTTTTGAATTTTTTCCAGTAAAACAATGACTGGTGAGGGAGTTACTTCAGTTTTTTCTTTATGGAATTACTTGCATATGTGCTTCAATAACAACTCGTTTCTAAGGGAGCAGGGAAGGCCAAGACAGTTGCTTTGAGGAGGCAAAGTAGAAGATAGTGGAAAGAGAACACAAAACTCCTAGGTCAAAGGAAGTTAGCAATTCAATTGAGAAGATGAATGGCTCCTTCCTCTGGAAACATTTGCCTGCTGAGAACAGACTTTTCATTATAAAGATGTTCCTCGTTACCAACACTGAGATACAGCAATCCTGAAGGTCAAATATAGGGTGTGCACAGACCTATGGTGTCTAGCAAGGCTGGACAGCTGTTTATAGTTGATGTTAATAATGTCAGTCTTTTAATTGTCATGGTAAAGTACTGGGAGCAGATTGTTCTGTGTTTCTAGGCAAAATGAAGGAGGATTAAAACACCATAACTAAAGGTAAGCACAGCGGGCAGTAGGGTGGTATGGTGAGCAGAGTTCAGGTGCAATGCCCAATCTTCCACACAATATCGGGTGTGTAGAGATGGTGAGAAGTGGAAATAGCAACAGCTGGACAAGTGGAAAGATATGGGCAAGCTGCGGACTTGGTGAGGGACCTGAAACAGCAGTGCTGTCTCTAACAGTTAGCTTTTTACACAGAGATGAAATTCACAACTTGTACCACCTCCTAACATTTCTGAAATGGCCTAAGATCCTCTAATGAAACTACCTAAATTACTGTTTAGATATATTCAGGAGTCCATGCTCATGTACAACTAGATGTAGAAAACCAGGAAGTCTATCATCTTTTTCCATAAGACTAGAATATTTTTATAATATTACAGCAAAACACTATTCATTATTATGAGGTATCATGATGAATGCCATTTCATGGTATTTAAATAAAACACACAGGGTCTTGAATTTTTCCACAGTAAACTTGGACATTCTGAGGCACCTTCTTCAGCTACTTTAATTACAACATGATACTACATTTCATGCTTTAAGAACAAGCAAAGCTGTGCAGTGTGAAACATTGGCCATTACAGAGCTTTTAAAGGAAAAAGTCTGTTACATGGCCAAAATGGACTTTCAACTAAAATTATTTTTCCACTGTGAGGGGAGGTTTTCCTTACTGTTTTGTCAGCATTGCTGAGCCAGCTAGGTGCCACCAACTTTTAAACTCAGTTTTAAGCACCTGATCTTTTAAGCAGAACACGTTGTTCCAGCTGTATGTTGACAGCAGTGGGATCACAGTCAGGGCCTGGCAAAAGAAGAACGGATCTGTGTTAACTTCCCTGCGAACTCTTTTTATTCTTTAAGCCTCATCTGCAAAGGAATCAATTTTTCCACTTTCCTTCCTGAAAAGAGACACAGTGTCTGCTTCTCTTCAGCCCACCACCTCCAGTTATGTTGCCAGATGATGACTATCAGATCTGTCACTGAGCCCTGATCTATCTCTGGGAAGTCTCATGGCACTTTCTAGTGATCAAATAGTGCAGCAGAAATAGTACTGCTATCCAGGAAACCTTATTCTTTTCTTTTGTTCAGGCTCTAACGGTGGGAAGCCATTTCCTTTGTACTTGAATTTGGTCAGAAGGTACTTGGTTTTTGGTATGTGTTGGAGATACGACTTTCTGGTGCGCCACATAGACCACACAAGTGATACCTGAAATTTGCACCCTTACCTAATGATATTTAACAACTTCTAAATTAAGAAATGAAAAAAATAATGCAGAAAGGTGAGCAAAACAAAAAAAAAAGTGTCACAGAGACCGATATTTGGGGGTTACCGTTCATTCTGGAGGGCCAGTAAGGGTCACTTTGGATGGGTGGGCACTCAAAGGGAAATACACAGTACATAGACAAGCTGCATCACTCCTAACTTTTCAGTGTCTTTGGATTAAATCTTTCACTGATATTTTGCTTTGTGATTACACGCCACGCAAAATATATAGAAATTATGTACACATATTTTGCAGGCCAAGAGAGACTCAAGTGTAAAGGACAAAATGTTAACCTAAGCACTCTATTCAAAGCTCCAGTAATACAGAAAACAATTAAGCAACTGAAAAGACCAGAAAATTTGTGTAGGGTGATCATGAATTTGAACTGGCTTAGCTCTGTTGGTTTGGGTCCCTCCTATCATTTTAAAGTATTTTGCAGATAAAACTGATAACATTAATTCTGTGTTACCTGCTCCTATTAAACTGCATTGATATCTTGGGGGTTGAAAATGCCTCGTCTGATAAATTTCAATATTTTCTGCTTGAAGTCCTTACAATAACTGTGCCACTGATGTTTCACTGGAGAGCTGAAGGCTGCTATTCGGTGAGTTCATCCATCAGGGAAAGGTTATTATCCCCATCGGGAAGGCAAAGGTGTGACTAAAGTTTGTCAGTCTTCACTCAAGAAATCCAGAGCATAAAGAGTCTCGCCATTAAACATTGACTTATCTGTCCTTTTATTGAGTAAAAGACTAGAAAAACACTGGCAACTTTTCTGTGTCTAAATGCCTGAATCTCTTCTACTCTGGTTCACACAGGTGCCAGTTGATTGAAAATCTGGATTTTTGGTGGTGTGAGAAAAGACAATTGTAATAATTTAGTGTTTTCCTTGTCTTGGTGGAAAGGCAGTTCTTGGAGAAAAGGACAGTACCAGCTTTTGTGGTTTGGAATCAAAATTTGGCTCCTGTGCTGTCTCTAGCACAGCAGGCAGGTGCTTTTTCACTGAAATGTGAAGTGATGACTTTCACACGAGCATTTGTGGATAGTTTGGTGTTGTAAAAGGTCATTTCCCTTGCCTCCTATATTTCTATATTTCTATTTCTATAAGGATTGTTGTGAGCTAGAAACATATGTACCATGTGAGGCACATGAAGCGCAGCCGGGGGTTTAGTGTTTGCCCTCTTGTGGTTCAAATCACAAGATAAAGCCCCCAGCCCATGTTATTTCCAGTTTGGAGACTGGGAGTGTAGAGAAATGGTTGAAAAAATGTAGGTTTGTTTAAGTATTTCTTGTTTTCTTCATAGCCTCACTTTGTAAGGATCAGTGTGGTTGTTTAGCATGTATATATGTTAAACAAAGACTGGAATTTACATGGACACAATTTTGTTCTCAAAATCAAAGTATATGAAGAGGACACTTTAAATGTAGTTTCTGTCAAGGCAGATACAGAGTATGTTTATTTTGGGTTGGTATTAATAACTTTGGGGAGGGGAAACACTGTAAGGAAAATTTGTTGGGCTGTGCATTGATAGCTTTTATTTAGCATAATCTTTAGTAGCTCCCTTTATATTTGGGATGTCAAGAGTTGTTGAGGAAGAGCCAAGGCCTCATAGTTTGGCCTAGCAATTTGAGTCACAGATTCCTTAAAGCATTACTAGAAGTAGTTGCATTTAAGATGTTAAATAAAAGGGTTTATGAACAACAGAAATATGAAACAAGTACCTTGGAAAATAGCTTCCATATATGAATGTTTTAGTAAGTGCTGTTTGCTTGATTTATGAACCAATTTGAAAATAATAATTAGCTCTACTAATAAATGTTATATTAGGGAACACAAGAGCTAATTTTATAGCCGAATCCTGATCTCAGTCACTTTGACCTTGACACACAGTGCAACAGTTTCACAAGGATTTTTGTTGCTGTTAAGGTGATGAAATGTTTCAAAAGCCACTGAGAGGACAGAGGGGCAGAGAAATGGACTTTCTGTCAGGATAAATCTTTGATCTGTTCTAAGAACCCTGCCAGGGGCACTTGTTTATTCTACTGGCATGATGGTGCAAAGTGTAAACATCATGTTAGAAAAGGGCAAATATCAATTAAGTGTGAAGAAAGATCAAAGTAATCAGAAAAGCAACTGACCCAGGGAGGAGGTGCAGTTTGGGTAAGAACCTGAAGATAAATGAGGTGAGAATGAAGGCAAAACAGGAGGGGTTGTGAGGCACAGGAGGAGAGACATAAAAATGGAGAGAGAGTAAGAGAAGGGAGCAATATGTAGAAAGCCCTCTGGAAGCCATTGATCATGGTCTGCATTTAAACACAGATCAAGGCAACAGCTGCCTTAGGCTCAGCCCCAAAGGAAGCCTGGCTATCAGTTTTAAGGGGGCAGTGACCCACCTGAGGAGAATCAAAGCAAAGACTGTGAAATTCAGAAGTAGCAAGGAGATATCTGGGAGTGAAGGAGGGACTCTAAGAGAGATGTTATATGTTTTGTTTTTAGAGAGTGCCCCCAGCACCTAAGCATCTTAACTGTTTGAAATGAAGCATGGCAGCCAAAGCACAGCCAACCTCAATACTAGATCAGGGCTGTGGATGCAGACACAGAATAATGTTATCCCATGCTTTGTATTCCTCTGATGTTCATTTGTAGGCTAGGTCGTGTGCCTATGAACTGCAGCCCCAGAGCACTTTGCTACATTGCCTCTGACATCAGAGTACGTTTTGGTAGCAGACACCAAAAATAAGCTTATTTAAAGAAATGGAAAGAAGCTGGATGATTCTGTTGAGCTCAGAGTACCTGGAACCATGAACTTTCTTTCTGTTTTACTCATTTCTGAAAAATGCCACTAAGAACATGAAATGCATTGACAGAAACAATGCCTTGAATGCTCCAACTGGAGGAAGCACCCTCAGGGATCCTTGCTGCATCCAGCCAGCACGTGTTATGGCAAGAGGAGCAGCCGCCTTCTCTTCAGTGAAGCAACTGTCTGTTTGTGTGAGTTCCTCCTTTAACACTGTTGTCTGTCACCAATAAGCCAAGCCATCAGACCTGTACTTCTGATTTTTTTTGGTTATGAAAACCTAGTGCAGTCTCTGCATATGGTTGCAAGTCCTTCATATAGCTGCAATCCTGGACGCTGAATGCAGTACATGTTCCATACAGGCACTTTACATTTCCCTCCTGCCCCACCACCTGCCTTTGAGTGCATTTCCACCCACACGCAGCAGGACAATGCATCACTTACCATAGACAATCACAGTTGCTGTGGTGCTTTTCCTTTTGGCCACAATGTTTTTGGCGACACAAGTATAATTGGCCGTGTCAGAAAGCCGGGCTTGCTTGATGATCAGGTTGTGATCAATGGTGATGTAAAAATTTCTGTCTTCCACAGGATCAATCACCTCTTCGTTCTTCAGCCACTCCACCTTGGGGTTTCAAAGGGCCAGAGGAGAGGCAGCGAGTGAGCACCAGGTCACACCACAATGGACACACTATTTCTGATTATATTGCTCATTCCAGAAAGTGCTGGGAGTCAAGGCACATGATGAAGGACTCACCTGATGTGTGCTGCCAACTGAAATAAAACACCACAGCCGAAACACGGGAGAACACCCTTCACACCTACCCTTTTCTTCAGGTCCTGTTCCCTCCCACCTGTCCTGCCTTGAAAATATCAATGCCTTTTCAAAGGCTGCCAGGTACTGTACAGAGAAAAGTAGTTCATCTATGCTTTCAGGGTCTGAGGCAAGGGATATTCCAGAAAATTCCCTTACGACATCAGTAACCCTAAAATAGCAGAGATCTCACCTCTCTAATTAGGCAGTTAATAATGCAGTAACCTTGCATGTACCTGCCCAGGGTCTAACAAAACGAGGCCCTATACTGGAGTAGGTCACACTAACAAGTTACAAACATGCCAATGTTTTTAAGTACTGATGCACTCACATATACATGCATGTTATTGTTTTGCTGCAATCACAATTAAACAAAATAGAGACAGTTACCAAGGAAATAGGGAATCACAAAGCACATCGGTGCTTATTTTTCCCTTCTCTTTATGTAAGCTGTATTTTATTTTAATAAAGCACAATTTCCTTGGTTACACAGAAAAATATTTTCATATGTGATTTTTAATCTAGACAATGTTCTCTTTATTGCTTACCTAAAGAAATACCCTATTATATCTCAGCTGACTGCTGTGAGCCACCCTAATATAATTTGGCTGCAAAGCTAGTAACTTGTTTTCATTTGAACTGAGCCTGCTCTGAAGAACAGAACTGGGGCCCTGGATGGATCAAAGCCGGGCCTTCATGTCACTGGATCACTTCAGCTTGAGCCCAGGATTTAATTAAAGGAAGGGAAACATAAACACAATCAACCCACTGGACCCACAAGGTGCTAACTGCCAAGAACCCACTTTTCCAAAGACATTTGAGGAACCGCCCAAGCACTGACATATCCCCAAACTGACAAAGAACCTGCTCCCCCGCCCCAAGACAGCAGTACAGACTGTCCCAAGCCATGGGCACAAAACTGATGGCCTCTCCCTGTGTTAAACACAAAGGGTACAATTCATCCCAGGCAGAGAGCTAGTCCAGTGCTGCAAGGCTGGTGGACATGGGCTTGGTGGGATTCCAGCTGCCCACTCTCCATCTTTAGCCCTACTTTAGGCAGCTCCAGTTCCCCTACCCCAGTTTGGGCAGATGTGCATCAGGTGTGAGTGGCTTCCAAAGATGTTCACTTTACCGACCGCAAAGCCACTCCCCCAAGGAAGGTTTGATTGAAATCCTCCTCTCACACAGCAGATTGCCGCAGTATGGGATAGCCTCACAACTACAGGTACTTTATAGCTTAAAACTGGTGGTGCAAAAAGGGCTGTGGAAACGGATATGCACGCCTGCAAGGCACAGGGGAGGAAGAAAAAAAAAGACACAAAACAGACACAAAACTTTGGAAGCTGCATTTCTGTCACTACAACATTCATGTTTTACCATGGAAGATACAAGCTCTTAGACAATAACCTGGTTTTCCCTACCAGGGTGACTAAAATTGTTCTTCCTCTTTTCATCAATGCTAATAGGTGCTGGGTATAATCAAGACAGACAGATTCCTGTTCAGTCAATGACAATGTTCAGCTCCATCCTCACTTGCAGGTCAAGTCTGCACGTATCCCAGACTAAAACAAGTCAGGAGCCCACCTCTTCTCCAGTGGTAGGCTACCACTTAACCCCTGCCTCTCACAGCAACAAGACACCTTCCTTGGGTTTTAATAGAATGGTTAGAGCTGGAAGGGACCTTAAAGACCACTGAGTTCCAACCCTCCTGCCATGGGCAGGGACACCTCCCACCAGAGCAGGTTGCTCAAAGCCCCATCCAGCCTGGCC
>JAOXNG010000012.1:57154626-57164788 GCA_028566535.1 Scolopax minor
GCTCTGGGAAACCCATGTGTGGGTGCAGGTACAGATACCCCAAGTGAAAGGCTCTGGGAGGGGAATGAGCAGAAGACCCTGGACTGTTTGGGCTGCTGTTAAATGGGGAACCCAGACCTTCTACGGATTCTGAAAGAATCCAGCCTGATGCCACCAAACTCCCCTGTGCTTGCAGCACTGATTACTGCGGGCAGCCTGGGGAATGATGGGTCTGTTTCCCCAGCCTGAAAACTGGGGATTTATCCTCTGTCTCATACTCTAAATGCTGGGAGTTTGGGTTATCCTAAAGGAACACTTCAAAATTTTCCACTTGGTATATCAAAGCTTTTGCAACTGCCTGTGGCAACACAGACATTTGCAGCTTGATTTTCACATGAGGAGCCTGTGTCCAGAAGGATCTTGCCATCTTTGCTGGAGGACAGATAAAATTCATGGCATGATTTGTAAAGCAACTGACTTCTCAAGATCTCCAATCTTTTCTTTCAACTATAAGACTATTTTTCTCCAGTAGCTTTAGTCTGTTAAAAAAATTCCAATAATAAATGCCAGCCCTTAGTTTATAGAATTGTCTAGACTTCACTTTAAGAGGAAGCAACATAAGATACAGGCACTCGGTGCAGCTAAAAGAGATCAATAATGTAGTGGTGTCTACTTTGTGGTGCTGTGCAGCTACATAAACATCCAAGGAAATGGCAGAGAGCCACAGACCTAAGCCAGGGTGACACTTAATGCTGCGTTGCAATGTTTGCATTTTATGCTGAACCAAGAGGCTGCTTGAACTATTGCCCTATTTACTCCATCAGTCTTTTCTATTCCGGGTGTTTGCTCTCTGGAGCAAGACTCGTGTCTCCATGTGGTGACCCCTCTATCCTCAAGTGCCCTCGCTGGGCAGTAAGACACGTATTGAAATGTAGAAAACCAGTTCTACATGAACATTTAGGAAAAATATGATGTTACCTTTAGGACTGCTTTGAAAGCCAATGGCCTGATGGATGGAGTGTCATTATTTAGCAAACAAATGTGCTATTGGAACTGCCAGGGAAGACTCTGGGCAGTACTGAAGAGTCGGTATATTTGGATGCAAAGCTAAAAATATTGAAATATGGGGTGGAGTAGGCTCAAAAATTTGTCATATTCAGGTGTTTCAGCTCATTGGTGTTCTGACATCGTGTTACTGTCATTGAGAGCAATAACGTGGCCAGGGCTGGAGGAGGAGCACAGCAGCAGCAGTTGTCAGTTGGGTTTTGTGCAGTGTGGGGGGATGTTTCTATTAAGTTTGATGTATTCATCTCAACATAGTCACATCTCTTCAGTATGTTTTGCTTCCTTTAACTTGCATTGTGTCCTCAAATTTTAGCCTCTTGCTAGATGCTTTGGCTGAGAATGTTGTGTAAATAAGAGTATTAACATACCTGAAATAAAAGGAGCCACCATTGCCTGGGCAGGGAGAGGTGCCCTCGATCCGCTCCAGCCTCCTTAGAGAATGAGCACCCTGTTCTCAGTGGGTTTACGTTCATTTCAAAATAATGTTGGCCTTATTTATGTCTGATCTGGGCAGACTCTGCAAGGCTTATTTCCTACACGAGAGGGGTTTCCGCCTCCCATGGTCTGGGAAGGATTTTGGGGTATTTTACAGATAGGCTCAGCGGTTTGGGGCGGGCGGGGAAGAGCGATGTTGTCAGGGCTCAAAGTGTTGGGAGAGGATGGAGAAGCAGCAGGTGGCTACCAGAATTGGAGGGAACATATGACAGAAGTCGTTATGTTTCTAATCACCAAAGTAATCACAACATTAACTTAGTGTGTGGCACTGTCTGGAAAGTTTTGAAGAACTTTTTTTCCATTGGAAAATGCTCATTTATAAAACAAAAACTATTCATAAAAAGGGTATATTTCTTCCAAGTCTTCTAATCTAAACTCTTAGAAGAGGATTTTTTTCAAAATGACCTGTTGATCTGGGAGTAACTTTTTACTTGAAACAGTAATTAACTCATACTGGAAAAAAGTTAAAAGGTTGAAACTGAGAAGAGACATTAAGAATGTTTGTAATGAGGCATTAAAACATCTCAGGCTACCCATCAGAAAAAAAAGGAGATCAGCTCTTTTTACATGATGCTGCGTAACCAATTGCTTGTCCTTTACAAAATCCTGTCAGATATTTGCTTACTTACAACTCTTTGGAGGTGTTATCATATTTCTGGAACTGGAGAATGCCCGCTGAGTGCTCCAGGACCTATAGCACTCCCCTGCCCACGACTGGTACGGACGTCCCTCCACCAGCTTTATCTCCAGCTTCGGGGACATTCCACTGGTTGGACAGAGGTGGCCCCTTAGGAGCCCTCCTCGGGAGCTGCTGTTCCCTTAATATCTTCCCATGATCATCTCCACACTCTCCTTGTGGTTTGAGCAAACTCTGTGTTTGATATATCTCTTTTTCTGCCCCCCTAAAATGAAAGAAATTATATCTGATTGAGAACCCCTAATAGGCATTAAATTAGATGTTAGACATATTAAAAAAAAGACAGGACATCTACATAGACAGCTGTGGGAGGAAAAAAGATTAGCTTTCCTGCCAAATGGGAGTAGATTCAAGCAAGTCCAGTATTATCTATACGCTATACTTAAACCAGTGCTTGGAAGGCTACGGGCATTCCAAACTATACCTTGTTTTCCTTGGCCATTTTATTGGCTAACTCTCTACTAACTTTTGGACAAAATCCTGATATTTCTTAAGTTAATGGAAATTTGCATGTGCTTAGTTGTTGGGTTTGCCCATCTTTCCTATTGTAAGTTTGATTTTAAAACATTTTTCTTAATTGCTACACTTCTGCAGGGTGGTATTCCTAAGTGTATATTTCTGTACCCTGCAGACCTGAAATTGCTAGAAATTTGTAAATAAATGGAATATTTTGGAAACTTGTTACTTTATTGTTCTCCTAGCTTGCCCCTCACCAATTCTTATTCCCAGTTCTCCTTTACTCTTCATACCACTAAGCTGTTTAAATAAGATCCATGTGTTGAGAGAAGTGAGAAGAGCTTGTGGACTGTAAAGAAAATGCTCACTGAGTGCTACAACACAGCTTACTCGGCGATTAGAGAGAATACAGCTGTTTCTCTGCAGTCAATAATACAGATACTCTGCCCTCCCCCCTCCTGCCCCCCAGCTCACAGGTAATGAGAAAGAGCTGGATTATTTTTAAGGAAATTATGGAGCTCTGTTTCTCCCTCCCTTTCATAATACTGGGGATGAAATATCCATTCATCAGGGAGAATGCAGTTAATCTGTAAAGGGCTGCCACTCTGCAAATGAAGTTGCTCTTCAGTGATAATTGAAACCATTGCCTGGTGTTTAACTTTCACTGACTGTTGGCCCCGCAGGTCGGTGGTGCTGGGGCTGTGACAGAAGTGCTGGGGCTGTGACAGAAGTGCTGGGGCTCAGCAGAGCATCGCGGGTCCAGGACACCCTGGCCAGGGGGGAGGCAACTCTCACTTCCCTTTTCTAAGGGCCTGAGCATCTTGTTCCAGCTGAGGGGGGGTGGATTAAAAGGTGGTCTTTCTCTTAAACAAGGTTTTCTGTTTTTCTGCAAACATCTGCCAGTTCTATAGGCCCCAAGGGATGGATTCTTTGGCCAGGGGTTAGGCTGTTCTGGACAGGCTGAAGTCAGACAGCTTTGGGACAGAGGAGCATCAGAGCTCCCCTTGTCAGCAGGACATTATACCTCACTTTAAAATCATATTTATGACAGAAATAACCATGAAAAATGAAGCCATTATCACTCAATCACCAAGGAAGTACAAAGAAGAGTGAATTGTTCAACAGTTTCTCTCTGCTCTACAAGACAGCCCAAATGAATATACAAGATAATAATGGTGATTATTGAGTTCATTCTGTGTGCTATCAAACTATTCAAACACTAAAGTTTTAAAAGTACAGTGCAAAATCAACTTCAAATCTGAAGATCATACCATCATGTTAGAACAGATTGTTGGAAGGGTGAACTGGGAGAGAATTGAGAATTAAAAAAGCTAATTGGTATATAATGTGTTTGCATAATTAGATATATAAATAAAAATATCTGATATTCACCAGTAGTACCCCACCACTCGAGAGCTTCATATTTTGAATAGAATATTGAACTTAAAAAGCAAACATAGCAATACTGCCCACAGCAGATACTTAAAATACATTTGAAAAATGATCAAATAAATGGAAAGATGAAAAATTCATTGCCTTTTTTTTTCATTATAGCAAAATTCATCGCAAAAAGGTTGGATTCATTTGGCTAAATCATTGAGAGTAGACCTAGATCGGCCTCACACCTTCCTGAAGGCAGTGAAATAGTTTCCTGATTATTGGTAATGAAAAGTTCATACAAGTTGTTTTCTTCAGATTTAATAATTCAGTGAAAGATCTCTAAGCACATTTTTATGTTTTTATGCTAAATATTCAGAATCTCAACCATGACTCTTACCACTAAAGTGCTGCAGTGAACGTCTTACGTACTTAGATATTATAAACTGGAAAGATGAGATTTAGTCTTTTCCCAAAGAGAAATATTTTGGAAAGGATGTGTAAATCTAGTCCAGCTTTTTCTGACTAAAAGTAGTGTGAAATAATACTATATTCTCCCTTTTACAGAAGCAATGAATATTACTTTTAGATCACCGGAAAGGGAGCTAGAAAGTGATTTCCACAATCATGTGATTCCACATGGCAACATGGAATTAAAAAAGAAAAACGTACACAAGTGAGGATATTAAATTAAATTAAATTAAATTCATTATAGGAAGCTCAGTGTTCCAGAATGTACAGTCAGAATCTTCAACAAACTTTTCTACAGTCCTGAGAAATAAATTAATTTTAATTAAGGCCGAGTATCTAGTGTCACAACTTGTTTCCAGAATCATAGAGTCGTCTAGGGACCTTAAAGATCATCTAGTCCAACCATCAACCTAACACTGACAAAAAAATAATTAAGAAAAAGGAAATAAAAATTACTAAACTATATTCCTGAGGACCATGTCTACCTATCTTTTGAAAGCCTCCAGGGATGGTGCCTCAACCACTTCCCTGGGCAGCCTATTCCAGATCTTGACAACCTTTTCAGTGAAGAAATGTTTCCTAATATCCAATCTAAACCTCCCCTGCTGCAACAACAAGTAGCAGGATTCTTTATTAAAGCTGGTATTTAGCATCAGAAGATGTAGGAAGATTTAGAATCAGAAGATATAGGAGAACAAGAGCTAAGTAAACTGATTTTTTTTTAAATAAATGTGCAGTGCTTTCACCCTATGTTTTCATTTAATTCTTTTACAAGCCTCAAAGAGTGCTGCGCATGGTGGTTAATTTTCGTAGGTTCCTAAATTAGGCAATAAATTTGGGGCTATTTATCCCCCCCCAAATATTGGGAATAAATAATATATTAATATAGATATATTGATATGTATAATAAATATTGGGGATAAATAAAGGACAAGCAACCTTGGATTCATTCTGGCTGTCATTGTGTCAGTCTCTCATGTACTTTTTATTTCTTGGTTTTGTCTGGGGTTAGAGTTATTTCCTGTCCTGACCAGAGCATTACCGTTCAAGGGTAAAACTCTTTTCTCTTTCGTTTGAACCGTAATGAAATGTTTTTTTACTAATAGCTTTTATAGTCCCTATATAAGTGCAATTGTTCTAACAGTTTCTAAATGAAACACCTTTTGGATAGTTATACTTCAGACAAGAAAAGGCACATAAATACATTCTTGCACACCAATTTATCAATTATCAGTATTTCAAATATTTATGTCCCTGAATGTAGTCATAAAGTAGTTCACTTCCTCAACGTATGTCAGGACTAGTAATCTAGATGGAAAAAAACTCTCTGAAAAATTGTTACTTTTGTAAAGAGTTAAGTAATATATCAAATTAACATAAAATACTTTAACAGAAAGCATGTCTATTTATACTTACAGGTTTGTACCTGAAAAATGCCATAAAAAAGGATCTTTTTACTTCCATTTTTCCTACTACTAATAAGCAATCCATTTGTCTCTTGTCCATTCTGTTTTTCCAAAAATGTTTTAATTTCAATGTGTTGCTACAGAGCTGAAGGTATTTTACTACTTGTTTTTGTTTTGCTTTGTTTTTAGAAGTTTTTATGAATCTGATTTCAGTTTTTTACTGAAGGATAGAAAATCAGTGAAGCAATGACAAACATGTGCATGTTTCAGGATAGAATTTAGCCAGGGAGTGACCTGTATCTTAAATGTCTAGGAAGACCTAGATAGAGAATTTTCTGCTGAGACACTTTCATACTAGAACATATTTTTAGCTGTAAGTGAAACACTTTAGAAGCAACTTCCCAGCTTTAAATTAAGTATTTGTCAGGAAAAGAGACTCAGTTCCAGAATGGAAGTCACTCAAAACCAGGGAGAGGGATCATATTTGTCTCTATTCCTTGTTTTGAAAATTCTCTCAGTATAGATTCGATCTTTTTCTTTTAAATAATCCTGATGTTTCAAAATGTGAAAATAGTTCCTTGGTAAATTGTTCTCTAGAGGGAATAAAACAGGTGAGATCTGTAAAACCTGAAGAAGAATCATAATGTCATAACTTGGTTCTGTAAATAAAGAGGTATCAATCTGATTTTAGAGACCAAATTAATTCACTTTCAATAACAGCAAATAAATAACTGGAGCTTTCAGAGAAATAAAGCTATGGGCAAGAAATACCAATTAACAGGCAGAAAAAAGGGAAAGCTACATGCAGCAATGCATGGTAACTGCAGGTTACAAACGTACGTACGGCTTCCAGTCAAGCTGATGCAGCTATGACAGCTGGTGTCAACAGATTGTGAAAAATGAAAACAAAATGGAGTATTTACTAATCAAGGTGTTACCCTGACCTCCACGGCTGAATGAGAAGCAAGTAGCACTGACAGCAGTAACTCCAAAAAACATAATGCTTTTCAGTTTGAGGTCATTATTATATTGTTGTTGTTATTTAAAGCTGTGGAAAACTGCAGTGCTACATACAAAAACTTTCAAAGTGTTGATCTTTAATCATTAATTCAGTTTTTAGGCAGCAGGAACTACTCTTACCGATTTGTTAAAGTAAGCTTCATCTTTATTGTTTTTTTTAAGTGACATCCAATTCCTTATTTTCTGTTTTTCCTAGAGTAGGATTCAAACAGGAATTATTTACTATCTGTGCTGATTCTTTTTCTCCGTCTTTTAAGAGACAGAGTCACACTCTTATGTACCCATTCTTGCATGCACACACAAAGGCTCGAAATATAATTTTTAGGAACAGCAGAGAATACCAATTCCTTTAGCAAATAACAAAAAAAAAATCAGGTTTAAGATATCCCAGAAAATTACTATGTGTTTGAATCATTAATGCAGATAACATCCTGCAACAATTTGAAGAATGACAATGTGAATGGAACTAGGAAAAGAAAATACTAAAAACATTTTCTAATACGGACAGTTAGGACAAGAATACACTTTCTATTGATTCTCTTAGTTTTAATTATTCCTCACATAAAATTCCATACCTGGGTGTTTCCCATACTTGGGTGTTTCACCCTTTCCTGAGGTTTATCACTGCTTGAAAATGCCCAGTAGAGACCAAAGCGCATGAATGTTAATTTGTTTTCTGAAATTAAAAAAGTCAAATCCTGCTATTTAACAGGTAATGTGTATCACAGAGTAAAATTTCTTTCTCTTTTTTTCTAGTTTGCCAAAACGTGATCTAGATGAGTTCTATTTATGACAAATCATTTGTCAACATTTCCTTGCAAATTTCCTTGTTTATGGAACAAAACTTCTCTGGGTGCTTCTCAACACGATTTTTAAATCAAAATGACTTTCTCCGTGGTTGCCTGTGTGACCCCACCTTTCTGGCCCATAGATTTCAGTATGTACAGGAGTGCAGTTATTTTGCACGGGTGTATAAACATTTACTAAACAGGAATGCATACACAAAGATGGTTTGAAAATAGTTTGTTTTAAAATGAGAAGCAGTTTTGACCTCTCTGGAAGGAATGTACCTCTGCCCTCTGCTTAGAGATGGTCAGCTGAATGCTTGAAGAGGGTGGGAGAAATAGTAAACATGTTCAGGGAGCTGCAAAGCAAATTTTTGGTTTTGTTTTGCTTCTAAAATTAGCATTTAATATTCTAAGAGCAAGAGGCAGCTCAAAAGAAATACGATCCCTTGAAACTCAATTTTGCAAAGGGGCTCATTTTTAATCAAAATAAATTTTAAAGGAAAAAATGCAAACACTTCTATCAAGTGATAAACTCCAGCTGCTCCATGTGCGGCTGGCACTGCAGGGAGAAAGGGCTTTGCAGGGCATTTTACTAAGTCTCACAGGCCAGAACTCTAAGCCATGGGGGACACCAACCCCGGGATCTGCACCCTGGCACCCCTGTAACAGAGAAGGGAAATAATCTGCACTGGTATTAGAAGTGCTGAAAACCATCACATTTCTTGTTTGAGGGAGCAAAGGACTGTTTTAAACAATTCATTAATTATGAATATTAAACAAATCAAGTTTTGAAGTTAATTTCGTTACAACTCAAAGTCCTGCTATTGTTCTACTCAGTAAAATCAGACTTTCCAGACAGCATCCGTCAATCTGACTATTATGTAGTTAAATGAGGGAGAAAAAAAATTCTCTTTCACCTGCAAAAAGCTATCTGCACCTTGTAATTATTTGCCTTGATAAATTTAATTTACTTGAGTTTTCCAGACTAGATTTGGCTGGTCAAGTTAAACCAATAAGATTATTCATGGAAAAGCAACCACAGTTGGTTACTAGGATACAAAAAATCACTTACTACGTTTCTCCAATGAATAATCCCAGCAGAACACATACAAATTCAATAAATTATGAATTTCCCTTTCTCTCTTACATAAACATTGGGGTTGCAGAGGCATTTCTTGGAACCTTTTAAAATAAATTAATATCTTACTCACTATGCAATAGCAAAACGAACAAGAGGGGATAGCTGAGCCTTGCAGGTGAGCTGCATCCTTTGTCTAGACATGAGAGTTATTCTGGAATGAGGCAGGGTGCGAATGGGCAGCAGACTCGTTATTGCCAGTATCTATGGGCAGACACTGGTATTTGGCACGTTCACGTGCCTTTTCAAAGCAGGTAACGTAAGCAGTAAACTAAGCTAATTTGGAAGAAGGCATTCTTATTTCAGAAAAAAATAATAATAATCTTGTCCTGCACAATCGCATGTATACAAAAGGTCTCACACAAAAGCACTTGTTGCCAGATCTCTGAACCTGCACGGGGTGGTGCTGCCAAGCCAGTGCCTGCGGGGCCAGCAGCCACCGCACAACTGAGGGGCAAAACAAACTGCAGCCAGGCTACGGCTGCCCCGAGCCACTCATCAGACATTTCTGGAAACAACACCCAGACTCAAAAGATTGATTTTTGGTTACTTCACAGCATTTGGTCTTTTTTTTTTTTTTTGTGTGTGTGTGTGGTCGCATCTTGCTCTGTCTTTTCCTAGCCCTCATAATACCCCTAATAACAGGAATCCTCAGGCGTGACTCAGTCCAGCCTGCTGTTCAAGGCTGAGATATTTAAAGAAACGCTATAGGGTCTGTTGGCTAAAACCAGTTTTTATAAACTTTAACCGAGACGGATTTCCTTGAAATTCTGACTTGCGAAGCATCTGTCCTTCTCACCCTCTCCCGTTGATCACATCAGCAGCTCAAGCAGTGCTGTTCTGCTGCTGGCAAATCACCCAGTAATTGCTATTGAAGACTCACAAATCAGATGCCAGTGTGAAGATCTGCCTTGTACTCTTCAAAGGATACCTCCTTTCCAGGAGAGAGAAACCAAAATGCCTGGCACACTGAAATATCTGCAAGCCTTCTTCCAAGCAAGTGCAGGGAAGCTCTGCTGATATCGAGCTTTCTCTCCCTGAACACATGGTCTCAATGTTGAACTTCTATTTTTCAGCTCTCTCTGCCCACAAAGCTCTCGTGCAGACAGAATCGCAGAAGCACATGGGGTTGGAAGGGACCTCTGGAGATCATCTAGTCCAACTCCTGCCAAAGCAGGGCCACCCAGAGCAGGTTGCACTGAAACTTGTCCAGGTGGGTTTTGAATGTCTCCAGAGAAGGAGACTCCACCACCTCTCTGGGCAGAGGCTT
>JAOXNG010000012.1:57164888-57183035 GCA_028566535.1 Scolopax minor
GAAGTTCTCTCTGTTGTGGGGTGTCCTTCTTCAAGGAAAGGTGTGGTTGAATGGAGAAAGCCCAAAGAACAATGAGCAAACATCTTGGAAATACAGCTTAGAGGGAAGTCTGTGCACTGAGGGTTAGATAGCCTGCAGAGAAACAGTAAGAGATACATAAAGGACTGCTGTAAAGAAGGCAACAAACAATTTTTAATTATCTATAGAGAGATGACAAACTGCAGCAATGGAGATTGAGGTTACACATTAGAGAAAACTTCGTTAGAGAAAGGATAGTGAGAACTAGATAAAGAAGTTTCATGGTCCTCTCACCAGAAGACTTTAAGCACAAGTTTGAAAAACAGTACCAGTTGACACAGCACCATATCAAACCAGCCTTGGGAAAAAAAAGCTAGGTCTCCTGCTGACGTCCAGCCACTTCACATTGCATGTGATTCTGCAGTTTCTTTAACGTGGAGGAGTGAAAATGAGGGAAAAGAGGAGAACAGCAGGTACATGGTTTACTCTCATGATTCTGCCATATCTCTGGATAGGAGTAAACTATGCAATTTTTAACTCTACCTACTATTTTCCAGAAAAATACACAAACATTTCTTTACAAGTCTTGCTGGGCTACTTTTTTTTTTCTTTGTAGAGTGTCTACTTATTTAGTATATATTTGTGTTCGTCAATTTAATATATAAAATATGTATGCCTTAAAAACATTTACCAAATATTGCACAAAAATCCCCAAACAATCTACTAATTAAAGTTGAATGAGTAGACACTTGGGAAATCCTAATGCAAAGAAGCATTGTGATTTTATCATTAAATAAGCCCTTGGATTTTTACCCAGATTATTAAATTTTTTGTGAGCGTGGTAGAATCTGGCCTTTGACAAACACATTTTGCTTCAGTATAGTATAGTATAATGGTATGGAGTAGACTTTTGGTTCCAACCATTTATGCCTGTTTCTGTTGACCCTCTATTTACACCAAAAATAGGGCACTAGGTTTATGTATAAATTAATGTAATATAACGCTAACCATTATTTCTTCACAGACAGTCCCCTACAACAACATAAAATTTCTTCTCAAGCCAAGGAAAGGGTTTTTTTTTCCACTTCTGGTAATTTTATTGTGTGTGTGCTAGGTGGAAATACAGAACTGTGAAAAGGCTCATTTTAGCAGGGATAACAACTCACAAAAGTTATTCTGAGGAATGGGGTGGAATGAATCATATTCATACGTGTGTGTGCTGGATGGCAAAAATCAATGCTTTCTCTTAGCAAAGACACTCTCGGGGATAGAGAAATCAGAGCTGCGAAAAACCTAACAAATTTTGCCTGACAGATTTTCCAGGCAAACTACACTGCTGGTGCACTGGGAGTACGCTGAGGATGTCAGTCCCCACACTAGTAGAAGCTGCCCGTTTCACAGTGGCTCGTTGTGGTTCCCCAGGGATACTGATAACCCCACCGCACTCCCCCCACGATACACCAACCGGGCTGGGCAGTGGTAGAGGTGTTGGGATGGCAGAGAGCCAGAGTCCAAAAGAGGATGCAGTAGCAGGCATACACTATCAAACACAAACCTGGAAACACAGAGAAAAATAAGAAAGGTGGACGTGAAAGGGAAAGAAAAAATAGCCTGATGTGCCATGGTGAAAAAAAAAAAAAAAAAAAAAAGTGGGGCTTACTTATGTCCCTGTCCTATTAAGATTTTGTCTCTGAGGCCCAGTTCAGCACTATTATCTGTTTGATATCAATGCTGTTGCAGGAGACTCACCACCATTAAGCCACTGTAATGGTGTGTGGACTCGGAAAGCCCAATTATTGGTGGTGTTTAATGGCCCCCTCTTAAAACATCCGTAGCTCACTGAATCTTTAACAATACCCTGTTAAATAATAACCATGCCAAGAGCAGTGTATATTTCTGCAGGCCTAAGTCACCAAATGTGGCCATTGTGTCTGTGTGTCCAGCCTTCAATAGCCCCTGAGAAACAGGCAAGAATTAGTATTTCTGTCCAGAAAATGCTCTCTTCTGGGAATGAGAAAAGCAGCCTTTTCTTCCCCACTATCACCAGCAATTATACTCCTGCCTCTTTATTTGTCAGCACTAATAATGGCATTGTTGTGTCTCAGAAAAGAGCAGAAAAGATGATGAAAGATGCACCACTGGTGTGGTGCAGACAACTACTGAGCTACCTCTAGTGCTTGTTAGTAAAAATTATGGGATCTAAATGTCAGTGCCTAATGCAGCCCCATCCAACTGCAAGGGATTGTAGCACATACAGCAAAAATAAGGGAAAACTGTTGCAGCATGATGGTTGCTAGGCTAATGCTGGCAGTAAGAACTAAAGGAAATTGAAAAATTACATACTTACCAGGTGATTAGATGGCAATAATTATTTTGGGCCAATATCTGAATTCACCTCTTCCTGTCTTCAGTCATTAATTACATGAGTCAATCTGGGATGATTTTCATGAAGTCTGGCTTGTCAGTGGGACTGAGGGGTTTACAAACCATAGATGAGACAATAGGATTCCTCCCATCAGCAGCTTGTTAAGGTGCCAGCAGAGTATTTGCACAGAGAATACTGCAGAACAAGGTTAAAGGCACCAGGTAACCACCGAGCTTTTATCCAGTGAGCCTCTTCTCTTTTCTGTGCTGTGTACCAGGAAGCAATCCTGTTTCATGTTAAAAAGGAAAAAAAAGGAAAAATAAAAAAAAAAAGAAAAAGAAAAAGTAACAACCTAAGGACAGAGAGTTGCTATGAACACAAGAAAACCCACACTTCTAAAGGCAAACTTGCCTTGTTTTCATTCTTCAAAATAAAAGGGCAGGTCTCTGTTTGCTTCATCCTCATCAAAAGTGCTAACCCTTGTTCTGCGAAACAGGATCAAGCCAGTATTGATTCTACCCTGAGAATAACATAGCTGAAAATTAGATGGACACACACGCTGAAATATATAGCAGTAATGAAGTTGGAATAGCAAGACTGAGCCTTAAGCTAGATTTGATTCATAGCATGAAATCATCAGGTTTTCTAAGCTCAGGAGGGTTGGACCTCTTCATTATCTGGACGGAAGACTTCAGAAAAAGCCTCAGGAGCTAAAGGAGCAATGGAGGTACTTCAGCTTGAGATCGATAGATACACTGCCATGTTGTTCAGTGCCTGGGTGTGCTTTTTTGCCAGAGGCGTGTTTCTGAAGAGTTGAACACTTACTGCCATTACCAATCCCACTGCCATTACCACCCCCTGCATCCCACCAATGTTCAACCTACATTTTTAAGAAGATTTCTGGAATTAAGCAACCTGGTGAGGGTAGTGACAAAGCTGTCCCTGCCCCTACCCACACTTTGTCACACTGAGCTGATTGTTATCCAGACCAGACAGTCGCTGCTCAAAGGGATGGCAGCAGCAAAGTCCCTGTCTGTGGCAGTATCCCTCTGATACTCAGCTGCTGGCAAGAGCTCAGCCCCTACTGAGAGCCAATATGGTGTCAGCCAACCTTCAGCTCTAGGACTATGTGTAATAAAGTAGGACCACCTGAATGACAGCACAAGGTCAGAGCAAGGCCAGGAGATCCCATGCCCTGTCCCAGCTGTAGCCAATAATACGTGTTCACAGAGGAAGTAACGAAGGCTGCTGTGTGACACTTTCCCAATATTTCCCCATCCTGCAAAAATCTGCTAATCAGGGAGATCTTAAACTCGAGGTGGACTTGATGTGTTTTGGGCGTTTTTGTTTGGTTGGGTTTTTATAGAGTTTTGGCATCCACAAGATACTGTAGCAAGGAAACATAGCCAACAGGTTATACATGAGTATAGGTTTTGCATGTTTTGGCTTTTTTTGAAAGATCCATTTGATTCGTCTGAGGTTTATGTAATGAAAGCAAGAGAAAAAGGGGAGGATGCTATAATTTTTAGTGTTCGGTTTATAAGGTTATATACCTAATGCTTGTTGAGGTTACAAATTACTTGCACTGGAGCAAATTGGAAATTTTCCTGGTGCTAGATTGGCAATACTGAAAAGGAAGACCATTCTTCCGAGCCTGTTGATTCTATCACACAGCACAGATGAAAGCTGACAGCTTTTCCATTAAATATCCAGAGTATCTTGTTTTACTTCTGCAGTTCAGGTGGAATTGAGCTGAGAATTCAACAGCGTTACCTTTGGAAATCTAAAGCAGGAACATATGAAAGAATATCTTCAATTTCAGGAAATTCATTAATATCAGCAGGTTACTGTGTCCTTTTATGAGAATATATATTGGTTCCTTTATAGTAGCCTCAGTACCTGTATTTATCTTGATTGACTGTTTCGTGTCAGTTACAGAATTCTTGGAAATGTGTGACTTCATCTATTAGTACAGATATCACTGAGAATTTTATTGAAAACCAAAATCTGTAATTCCTGATTTCTTAAGGAAACAAATCCTCATTATTCACCTTTACATACGTTTCATGTGTATCTTTAGTGCCTTTTTCCTTAGATTTCCTCATTTGTACAGTTGCACTAATTAACTTTTGGTCAGGTTTTATATTGCAGTTATGGAATGGGGTGGTTGCCAAATAAAAAATTCCGAATTCAGAGAGATGCACTTACTGGAAATCAACCATGCTGTGACTTATCAGAACCAAGAAATGTTCACCAATAGCATCCAAAACTTTAATCGGATTTCAGCAGATTTCATATGGAATCATACCGAATAATCAGAAATGCTGCTTAGTAAAAGCCAGTGATGCTCCTACCCAATAGCAGAACGTCTGTGACAACAAGGTGAGATGCTGTTTGTCCCCTGAATGTCTGATTTTACTGCCTTAACAGGATTTATGGCTTGGTACGACAATCAGAGTATGGAGTTCAAAGGTTCAGTACGTACAGGTATGTCTGTTTATTTCATTTAATCAAATAAATGGAGATTAACTGAAAACACAGACTGCAACTCTGGCCACGTAATCCAGAACTAATGACTTAGGAAAGGTACTATTTCTTAGTTGTGCAAAGAGGCTTCCTTTGTGTAACTATTTCACTAATATACGCTTTTCTGAAATATAAAAACCTGCAGTTTTTTGGTTTCAGGTCAATCATTTCAAATGATGGTAAACGATTCACTTAACACAAAGCCCTGAATTGCAGTGCAGTGATCTGTGGTGTCTGGTAGAGTCGTTAGACCTCACCTAATTCATTATAACAGCTCCTTTACTATGGAGGTGTAAAATTGGTATGCAACTCTGTGTGCAAAACTGATGCAGTACCTGGAAAAATTACAGAGAAAATTATCCTGGGTGCTATTGAAACAATTTTAAAGAACAATGCAATTATCAGGCAACATGGTTACAAAGGGAGAACCCTTTGTGCAATAAGGTGACTCACCTAATGGATGGTAGATGTAGTTTTTCTTGGTTTTAGTAAGGCTTTTGGTACTGTCCCTCATCGTTCTGGACAAGTTGTCCAGGTGCAAGATGAGCAGGTAGATGGTGTGCTGGGTGAAGAACTGGCTGAATGGCAGGGCTCAAAGGGCTGCATCTGTCTGGCCTTTGCCAGGTCACCAGCACTGCTCCTCAGGGCTCAGTTCTAGAGCCCTTTCTTGAACAGAAATATCCTGTTCATTAATTGTATCAATGAACTGGATGCAGGAGTTGAGCTTGTACCCTTAGCAAGTTTGCCAGTGATACTAAACCGGGACGTGCTGTTGACTCTTGATGGAGAAGAGACCTTGCAGAGGGATCTGGACAGATTGGAGCATTGGGTAATCATCGGTAGCACGAAATTGAACAAATTGACCATATACTGCATTCTGCACCTGGGATGGAGTAATGCTGGGCACAAGCCTTACTTGGGAGAGGAGTGGCTGGAGAGCAGCACTGCAGAAAAGTGTCTGGGGGTGCCGGTTGACAGGAGGCTCCACAGGATTCAGCGGAGTGCCCTGGCAGCTAAGTGGAAAATGGCATCCTGGGGTGCATCCAACACAGAATAACTAGCCGGTCCAGAGAGGTGGTTATCCTCCTGTATTCACTGTTGGTGCAGCCTCACCTTGAGTATTGTTGCTATATGAATTGAACTTCCGATTCAAAATGTTAAAAGAGAAGTTTGATTTACTTGCTGTTTGCTTCTGGCCCATGTCATATAGTTACTTTGACAATTTGTTGGTGTCGCGTAGTCTTGTGTAATACATCCAGGGCAAATGCAAAGATGCAGTTCAGGAGACCTAGCAAATTGCTTTACCAGTTAACATTTCGTAGCTGCATCTTTGCTATATTGTCATGTAGGCAACACTGTTGTCTAATAACATTTTAAAGATGGTGGGAAATTTTTATTCATCAGGAGAGACCATTTTAAGTTTCTGCTGTTTACAGGTGGAAAACATATCATGAAATACATTTAAGTGGCACAATTTG
Organism: Scolopax minor; assembly: GCA_028566535.1. NCBI lineage: Eukaryota > Metazoa > Chordata > Aves > Charadriiformes > Scolopacidae > Scolopax > Scolopax minor. The sequence goes on from JAOXNG010000012.1 coordinate 57,171,276, forward strand.
CTATTTATAAAGAGCAGATCAAGCAAACAAGCAAAATAAACGAACCAAATATTGCATGTTCTGTTTTGCCTATACCAAATTTTCCTGCCTACTGGCCCCTAAAACAAAGGCAAAAGAAAATAAGGAAAAATATGGAATGGTTATGTATGATACTGAATAGGAATGCAGAATGAAAACAAAACCTTCCAAAACCTTTGGTACTGCTGAGAAAAGGATTATTACACGTACTTGGGATGTGGAAAGTCTAGAATCACATCTGCAGTTCAAGTCAGAAAGAAAAATGATTTAAAACGTCTTTCTCCTCTTCTGTATGACTGTCCTGACAATCAAATTAAAGAATCTGTTTCCTTGCATTGGTAAATGAGTATGTGAGAGCACTCAGTTAAATGCGTTACCGTATCACACACACTTTTGACAGTACTGCTACCACTTGCCAGTAACTGATTCCAAAATGTATTTAAATGTGACTAGTGCAGTTGTTTCCATAGAGCATATAGCATCTTTAAAGAGCTGGTTTATGGCACCATTGAGGATCACCTATTTCTAAAGCTCGATGATCAATTTGACAACCAATCAGAGGTGTTTACCTTTTCTGCCAAAGAGCTGAAAATGCGTCTGTAGCTTTTGCAGGTTTTATAAGCCTTGAAGTTGCAAAACACGCTGTTTCTTGTGATATTGTTTTAGTTGATATGCCAGTATCTCGTGATACTAGAATCAGCTAATTGATGTAGCTGTAGCCAATGCTATCCCCAGAATTTCAATATAGAAGTGCTAAAAACATGAGCTAAGCAGCTGATGGTGGTTTCAGTAAAATGCACCAATGAGGGATTTCATTCTTACCAGGATGGACAGACCATACAGCATTTTTGGATACTCCCTTTTACAAAAATGGAAGTTTCACTTCATAGACTATTTTTTGTTTGGTTTTGGAGGGAAAACTTCACAGTAGTCCAGAGGTGTTAGCACAAAAGTTTCTGCATCTCTTAGGACTATAATACTTGGGGGTGAAGAGGTTCCTGGACTCTGTGTGAGACCGCAAAAGTGGTGTAACATTTATTTCATCCATGTAATGTTTAGAGACATAGACTATGATTTGGGCAGAGCAGAAATGTATTTTTTCAGCTTGGTTTTTCTTGCTTTTACAGCTATTCATAATATTATTTTAAGAGTAAAGGAAAACGCGGTCAGAGATGGTCTATACTTGTTTATTTATGAAGGAGATAAAATCTTTGGGAGAAACAGCTTGCTTTGCTCTATCATAGCTGGCAAGATGCGAGACAGAATTTCTGGTGAAGATCTGTTTTGGTGAAAGGTTGGCCATGTCATCTATGCTCTTTCCAAATTCTGTTTAATGCAGGTCCTTGTTTTTCTTCTTATTGACCAAAATTATAGTGCACAGAGTGCATTGAATTTTATAGTAGGTTTAAAAAGTCTTTACTGCCCAAACCTTGTTATTATGATAGCGTTAGAAGTTTTAAGGCTGGAACTAAATTTCATTGGAAAAGATGACTGCAGACATGAAGTGTTATGTCTGAAGTAACTATATCCAGTTGATATATGCAAAACCCAGTGAAGCTGTAGCAGTCCAAGCTAGCAGGACGCTGTATTGCTCATCCATCCATTGGGCTTACTCCAGAGCTCTCCTAACTGCATTAGGTTGCTTGCTTTCTTTTGTGTCTTCACTTTCAAAACACAGACACCCTGCTGGACTGTAATTGACTGAATTGCTATATAAAGCTAGGAAACAAACTTGTCATGGGTAATATATAAAATTAAAAGGTTTTATATAGTCTGTAATCAGCTCACTTTCTGAACTTTCCGATTAAGAGTTACTTGGTTTTTACTATTGAGTTTTTATGTACAGTGCATGATAAGTGCTCAGTTTCCAAAGTTGGTGTTGATGAACTAGAGGGTCTGTGCTGAATTTGTCACTGCCCTTTGGCAGATTTAGAAAATCTCCCTTCGTAATGGTACTAATATTATCCACGTTGGGTAAAATGTCAGGGTGTTGGCAAAGTGGCTTTGAAAGATGGACTCCAGCTTGGGTGAATTCAGGTGCCATGATCTGTGGCTTTGGGCCATGTTCTTCTGCCAGAGGTTGATACAAAGATAAGGGCTGTGGGAAGGAGTATGTTATTCCAATTTTAAAGAGCTGGAAAAAATGGATGTGACTTAAAAGAGCTGTCTGTGGTGTGATGCAGCAGAGCCTTCACGGTCTCCCTCCTGTGCCCCCAATGATAACCTCATGCAGCAGGTCCCTGTGACCTTGACCAGAGCTACCTCTGATTATTCATCTGCCCAGAGCCCTGTCGCAGGTGCTGGTTATTGTCACCCTTAAGTAGCCTCAGTTCTCGCTTGTTATCCTTGAATTTTCTTGCTTTTTCTTCAGAGGGAAAAGTTGTGACAGGTACCCACCAGAGTATCTGGGGAGTATCCTGGCCTTTTGGGGGGCTGGGAATAGAGCAGAGTGAGATTTTATTTTCTCAAGTCTTAGTTTTAAAGACAAATGGAAATGTGATTTATATCACATAGACTTAAGTTTAAAGGAGTCTAATTTGCGTATGTCAAGCCTTGTAGTTGTGCACAAAATTTCTGTCAGCATTGGAGCAGCTTAATTTATAAAACATTCTTTCTGATCCACTTACGCAAATTTACATAACTATTGTAACCACGGAAGTTTTTTTAAATCCAAAAGTAAAAGAAGACACCCATAAACTGAATGTAAGTGTATACTGTGCTGGTATGGTAAAACGGGACTGATTTAAGCAGAGTAATATCCAGGTACCATCAAAACACCAGGACTGTTATTAAATAACATTGTTTGTGGGTCAAATCAGTATAAAGAGTGTGTGCATAGTTCCATATTTTAGAATGTACATTTATAATGCTTCAGAATTATTAGAAAACATGAAGCAGCAGCAGCAGAAGACTTCCATGCTTATATATGCAAAAAAAGGCATATAATAAAGATGTTTTTTTTAAAAGTCTGGGTATGATCCTGGCGGTGATTATTTCCAGGGGCTCGAAGTTAATAATGTGCTCGAAGCTGTGGAAACAATGCTTTTCAGTTTGAGGTCATTATTATGTTGTTGTTGTTGTTATTTAAAGCTGTGGAAAACTGCAGTGCTACATACAAAAACTTTCAAAGTGTTGATCTTTTCATGCTGAATAATCATGAATTCAGTTCTTGGGCAGCAGGAACTACTCTTACCGATTTGTTAAAGTAAGCTTCGTCTTTATTGTTTTTTAAGTGACATCCAATTCCTTATTTTCTGTTTTTCTTAGAGTAGGATTCAAACAGGAATTATTTACTATCTGTGCTGATTCTTTTTCTCCGTCTTTTAAGAAACAGAGTCACACTCTTATGTACCCATTCTTGCATGCACACACAAAGGCTCGAAATATAATTTTTAGGAACAGCAGATAGAGAATACCAATTCCTTTAGCAAATAACAAAAAAAAAATTTATCAGGTTTAGGATATCCAGGTAAAATTACAATTAAAATTATATCCAAGTATATCCAGGAAAATTACTATTACTATGTGTTTGAATCATTAATGCAGATAACATACTGCAACAATCTGGAGAATGACAATGTGAATGGAACTAGGAAAAGAAAGTATTAAAACATTTTCTAATACGGCAGTTAGGACAAGAATACACTTTCTATTGATTCTCTTAGTTTTAATTATTCTTCACATAAAATTCCATACCTGGGTGTTTCCCATACTTGGGTGTTTCACCCTTTCCTGAGGTTTATCGCTGCTTGAAAATGCCCAGTAGAGATTGAAGCGCATTTGTTTTCTGAAACTGAAAAAATGTCAAAACCTGCTATTTAACGGGTAATGTATATCAAAGAGTAAAATTCCTTCCTCTTTCTTTTTTTTTTTCTCCAGTTTGCCAAAATGTGATTTAGATGAGTTCTGTTTATGACAAATCATTTGTCAACATTTCCTTGCAAATTTCCCTTTGAAGAATTAAGCCATACTGCTGTGGCAAACTGCTTTGTTGCTTCTGTAGCTGCCAGCTTGTTATCTCTCAGTCTTCTCACTTTTCTTAGCAACCAAATATATTTTAAGCTCTTTCAGTCCAAGAGGTTACGCTACAATGATTTTAATGATTTGCTTTGTGTACATTTGATGTCTGTTAAAACAGCATAGCCTGAGTTTTTCCCACAGACTTTAATAAATGTTGACTTTTTTGGCCGCAGTACTAGTTTATGGAACAAAACTTCTCTGGGTGCTTCTCAACACGATTTTTAAATCAAAACTACTTTCTCCGTGGTTGCCTGTGTGACCCCACCTTTCTGGCACACCCGAGAAGTGTGGATGGCTGCTTGGGGGAGAAGGGTTTGCACAAGTTTCTTCTGCTGCCAAGAATTTGTATATTGGACAGTGACCTGAAAAATATCTTCTGCATAGGCTACAGTAAGCACTCTGGCAATTACTGACCCATCTCAAATCTTGTCTTCTCTCATTCCAGAAAATACTAAGTGTTTTCTATATGGGATGTGTCATGGCTCTGTGGAAACATTGCAGTGCATGTTGTGCTGAACATCTGAGTAGGGATTTAATTTATCCAAATAATTAGCTCAGTTATCCGCAATGTTTTTGTTTCAGTCCATTTTATGTCAGACACTAGCCCGTGTCTTGTTCATGATAAATATAAGGAAAAATAATCTTTACATTCCAAATGATTTCCGAGAGCTATTCTACCTGCATGCATGTATTCTTGTACACTGAAATTATCACAAGAAGTTTCACACCTACTTTTTTCACGTCAGCAGTCCTTGATGTTATTTCTGCACTACCCACGTAGAGAAATCCACGATCCAGTGCCCTGAAGGTGTTGCAACAATCTTGCCTATTGGGTCTTGGTTTCAGAGGGGAAGGGGTTTTGAGACTCAGGATGCAAGATGACATACTCTTTATGGTTGTTTTAGCTCATCTGATTTTTCCAACTTCAAGCATAGGATTTAGCTTAGATTTAACACATTTAGCATAGGATCAGGCAGAGTCCAGATTTTTTTCTTAAGGGAATTTTCAACTGTGCTTTCCCCCTGAATTTTCCATTCTCACCTTTCCCAAAGGGGAGCCACCTTCTCTTTCCAGTTTCCGCCACTGCACCTGTGGAAGGACATTGGCAATGGGGCACAGGGAGGTCTTGTGCTGTGGGTTGTTTGCTTGAGCCCGTATGCAAAATATTCAGAGTCATCAAGGACAACATCTACACAGAAACCTTCAGACCTTCCACAAGGAGCCGGTGAGCTCCCATGTTTCAAAGCCTCTCAAAAAGTAGATGAACACCTACCTCCATGTGACGAGCCTCTCATCCGTCATTGCCACGGAGAGCAGCTTCAGGGCAGGTAAGGCTGCACAGGGGAAGGGATCTGTAGCAAAAAGGGCCGACGAGAAGCTCTTTTTGGGGCTTTTTGAAGCCGGGACAAGGCCTGTGCTTGTCCTGGGGGCTGTCAGCCGGGGGGCGGTGCTGCTGAGTGAGGGTTAGGGTAGGGTTCGGGTTAGAGTTAGGGGTCAGGGGCAATGTTTAGTGGTTTAGGGGCTAGGGGTTTAGGTCACGGTTAGGTCTTAGGGTTTGGGGTCAGGGCCAGGGTCAGTGTTTAGAGTCAGGGTTAGGGTTTGGGTTTTGGGGTTAGGGTTATGATTAGAGTTTAGGGGTCATTAGAGTTAGGGTTCAGGTTTAGGGTTCAGGTCTGTAGGTGTTCGTAGTTTTTCATATAGGTTTTTAGGGGTCCATAGGGGTCTATAGGGTTTTGTAGGGGTCTGTGGTGGGTCGTAGGTGTCTGAACACTATCTGTAGGGGTTCATAGAGGTCTGTAGGGGTCTGTATGAGTGTTCATAGGGGTTTGTAAGGGTCCAAAGGGCTCTGCAGGAATTTGTAGGGTTTTGTAGGGGTGCGTATGTGTTTCTAGGTGTCCGTAAGGGTACACAGGGGTTTGTAGGGATTCTTAGGGATTTGTAAAGGTTTGGAGAGCTCTGTAGGGGTTTGTAAGGTTCTGTAGGATTGCTTAGGAATTCATAGGGGGCTGTAGGGATCTGTAGGGGTTTGTAGGAATTATTAGGGATCTGCATGGGTCCCTTGGATTTAATGATTATCTATGTATCTGAATCCTCTTTGTTTGCTTGCACAGGAGCCTCCCTCTTATCAGCTTTAGAAGGACCATCTTCTGCATCTCCATCAGAAGAGTCCTCTCCCCTGTTGTCTGGCTTTACTGGGTCTTTGTCACAAGGGACAGAGGGCTGAGCTGACCTCCTCCTTTTCCTTCCAGCCACCAGAGGAACTTGTATCGGGTGCGATGGAGTCTGAGTAGGTTCAGGGCCAGCGCATGTCACTTCTCTGCTCTGAGATTTAAAGAGAAACAACCCCTGCAGCCAATTCAGCAACATCAACACTAAAATAACGATTTTAAGAATGCAGCTGTCATTCACGCTATCTAAAGGGGCTGCATCCTCTGTCTCTGATGGTGACAATTTCACCTGAGCAGTACAGGGTGAAGTCAACATTCCAAGGTAAAATTCGAATCATAATAAGCAACAGAATTCAGTACAAAATGCCTGAGGAATGTATGTAAAGAAACCAGCCATTTAATCCCAGTGCGGATCAGAAGCAAACACAATACCAGAATACCACGCTCGTACCACCGCATGCAGACACAAAGAGCAATTAAATTATACAACACATAAGGCAAATGGCACAGGGCCAAACCAAGCAACCTGGAAGAAATCCCCATCAAGACATGACACAATATTGTCTAAAAACATGATCTGAGCTCTCTGTTTTAATCTCTGAGCAAGCTGGCATTCCAACTATGCAGACAGTCTAGCAGAGCTCATCGTACAGAGGTCCTCACGCTCGAGCCCCACGTAGGGCACCAATAAATCTCTCGTGGTTTAGACCAGATTGACCCATCAGAATGACACATGCCCCCTCCTTCTCCCTTTAAGGAAAAGATAAAAATGATTTATGAGCTTAGAAAAAAATAAAATACTGTAATAAAAATATTAATAAATAAGGAAATAATAAATAAGAGAAGAAAAAAGGAAAAAAATATGCAGTGTATACAAAACCATACCAAGCTCCCAGGATGAAGATCACATCCCCAGCAGGCACAGGGGACAGTCCCAGGCTGGACTCGGTGATGGACAGGAGCCAGATTCCGGATCTGGAGTCGGGAACGCTCGGATGGGGACCAAAGGCAGACCGAGAGCCAGCGTCTTCCTCCGACGTCGGCCACTGAAGGAAGAGAGTCTCAGCTCTTATGCCGAGCACGATGCGGGTGGGATGGAATCCCCCATCGGTCAGTTTTGGGTCACCTGTCCCGTCTGCTCCTCACTTTCAGGGGTGAGCCCTCTACGCTTTTTCTGCTTTTGACCCTCCAATGGGGCAAATAAATTTACCTGACCATGATTGTTATAGCAATTAGTATAAGCAAGGGCCTCTCTGCACACTCTTCCCTGCTGTAATCATGTCTCATCACTACGAGTGGGAACAGTTTCTGAGCAATATGCTGTTAATTTCAGAGTTTAGTTAGAAAAGACCCAGCCAAAATGTAAAATTAGCAAACAGAAAATTAATTCTTTATTACCTCAAACCAGGACAGATATCTATCTCATTCTACACCCCCCAGCTATGGCCAAATCTCTTTGGATTTAGCAGCACAGCAAAGATTTAACAGAAAGTTTAAATGGGAAAAGCATATGAGAAGAGAAATCGGAGGATAAGATTCTGTGCCTGTTAACTGATGGCATTTATAAATTATAGCTGAGAGATGTCATATCAGTAGAAATGGAAAACAGCTTAGTGGATTATAAAAATACCCTCTATAAACCATTTTAATGCCTAATTTTTTTAAGTCTCTTATGTTAGGTGTCATAAAAATGAATTCTAGCAGAAAGGATAAAAATTTTCCTCGGTAAACTGGCTAGGTGATTAGAGGCTGTCAGGGAGAATAAACTCTTGATCAGACTGAGGTGCTGAAGTCTGGCTGAAGACATCAGTCTCCCATTTCTGGGGAGGTGAGTTCTCTTGCAGATGAAACAGATGTAATCCCGCGGGGTGAATATCGCAGCAACAAAATGTCCTCCCATTACAGTGCAGCTTCTTTCCTCCAGGAGAAGGTGAGGGTAGAGCTGTGGGGCAGAGGCTACATCAGGGATGTTTTTGGGGGCAAGATGTGAAGCGAAATTGCAGAGCAGCGGCAGCCCAAGAGGGAAGACCAGCTGGAAACTGTGTCTGTGGATGTGAGATGGAAGGGTACAAAAAGGTGCTTGTGGGATGTCTTGGAAGGAGCTATGATGGACAAAAAGACATATTCTGGTGTCTACCAGGAGGCAGTGATGCTGGTTCCACCACTTTCTTGAGTATTGAGTATATTTAAAATTAAACTTGCAAGAAGGAAAGAAAAAAGTGAGCTGCAGCTCAGGGATGCTCTACAAAACCAGTATTTTAGTTGCCTAGTGTTTAGTGGTGTGTGCCATGTCAGAGAGACTGCTACTTCAGATTCCCTTGCTCACTTCTCTGTGGTCCCTAGGCACCTTCTGTCCCCTCCTGTGTGTCATTCTGAAGAGCACGGCCAACGCTCAATTCTGGGTTAAGATATTTAAGGATGCAATGGTTTTGCAGTACGTTTCCAAGCTGTTCATGTAGGAAAGGGTAAATGACCTACCTCTCCCTGTGCTTTCACAGTCTAGTTCCCAGGTTGCATTCAAAGGCCCCTATTCTCTTGCTGCCTTTGAAGGCTTTGTGTCAGTTCCCCCTATAGATTCTGGTACCATAGGCCTCTTTTGTGTCCTGCCCATATTATTTTTTTCCAGAAGAAGAAATCTGCATGTGGGATAGAATTGGTATTAACTTTCCCAACATGAGCTCGCAGCAGAACTGCATTTGCAGTGTGTCATTGAGGCTGTGTCAGGCTATTTCCACAGGGAGCCAAGATTTAGTGTATGGACTCCAGCTGAGCACCTTATAGCACCAGTGCAGGAAAGGCAATTTACCAAATTAAATTGCACAATATAGGATGCCGAGCAGCCTCCATCTGGGTCCTGTTCTCTGCAAGGGACTTCATTGGGGCGTGAGCTGAAGGGATGAGTAACAGCCTTCAAATTGAAAAAATCTCATGCTTATGAAAAAATCTCATGCAGAATAATCCAAAGGCAACCTGCACCCAAGTTCCCCAAGCTCCGTTGGGTTGGGAGTGTGTTTTCAGTCACAGAAAGATGAGCTGTCTTGCCTCTAGGCCTTTTCTGTTCTCTTGTATAAATCAACCAAGGGTTGACTATAAAAGGAATTGGACTAAAAGATTGGATTTATCTGGCCTCTTTCCTCCTTCTCCCATCACCTTTTTCCTGTAGATGGCACAAGTGTGAGTCTTTTCATCCATCCACCTTGCACCAGAAGTACCCAGAGGGTAAGAGATCTTAAGGACACTTGGTTCACATATAGGTTTTCGTGGTGAAAATTAAAAGGAAGAAAAGGTGGGAGAGGTCTTTCTTATTTAAAACCAGCAATATTATTCAGAGACAGTACTGGAGCAGTGACTTCTACAATTTTATAGTATCACGGAACTGGGAGTTTTTTCCTAGCAACCTATTTTGTGTAGTCAGGTTGTTCTCTGCAAGACCACTTTGATTTTTATAGTTTCCCGCCTAACTCTCTCTGAGTCATGAGTAAACTGTACTCTAAACCTTTATGAACCAGACAGCAAATAAGTAGATTATGCAATTACTACCACTGTAAAGCCCATCAGGTGTTTATTAAAAATCAGAGCCACTGGATTTGTCAGGTAGCATTGCTGTGCCTGTGTAATACTGCAGCAGAGCAGCTCAGAGTGGAGGAGAAGCAGCTGCTGCTTAGGTTTTCAGAACCCCTTTTGGCTTGTCATCACCCAGTAATAGCAATAAACACCCATGGTCTCTTTACTTCCAAACTAGTACACCCAATACCCACTACTGCACATATTCTCTACTTACTGCCACGTTTTGTCAGTGGAAGCACACACAGTGGGTTGCAAAGTAATCCTTTACATATGCCCCCAGGTGCCAACTAAGCCAAATGAGAATCCCTTTACTACCTACTTATGCGGAAGGGTTCCATAATGATCCTCTGGGCTACCCATTTTGGAGAAGTGGAAAAAGCAAACAAGGTTGTATTGTCTGGAATTTGGGTAGGAGTTGTTTTTTTTGTTGGGTTTGTGTCTTGTTTTTCTTTTTCCTGCTGGGTGCCTACTGTTCCCACAAGAGGCATGGTACCAGATTTTACCACATATTCACATTATATGTTAACATGCAGTGACATTACAAGAGGTTCTCCAGTGCAGGGAACAGCGTAGGCAGAGAGTTGATTCATCAGGAGATTTTAGCAAAAGGGCAGGATGAGACCTGAGCTCCCATTGGAGGCAATATTCCTTTGCATTGCTGAATCTGGTCCTCACTCCGATGTCATCACCATAGACAAGGATTATTGCTGTTATTATTCAAGCTTATCTTACCTGTTATAAACCTCTGAAATAGAACTGGGGGAAAATAAATAGTGAAACTACATGGCAGGTGGCAGAGAAACTAATTCCCTTTGGTTTTTTTGACAATTAATTTGAACAACTGTCTTAGAAAACCTCTCCCACAGGACAGCTTCATCGTATGAAATTCCCAAGGGATCTGACAAGTCAAATGAATAGTACATCTGCTAATTAGGTGGCAGCTGCCTGATTGTATTTCTTGCTGGCAAGAGAAACCTTTTGAGGGGAAAAAGTAAAAATCTCACCTAGATGAAGGAAGGGATTTTGCAGGTGTGAGTACAAATGTCTATCCACCCTTCCCAACCAAATGAGAATATAATGAGCCGCTTTTGTTGAAGTTCTTTCAATGGCATCATTGCACCATGCCCTGGGAAGAGAGATTGCCTTGAGTTCACTTGTATGAAAACTGAAAGGAAAGTTAGCAGCAGTAGGGATGCTAATACATCTGAGAACCCAAGAGATGAGTTACACGCAGAGTAGAGTCTGTGGAGAGGAAGCCCCAGGGAATCTGCATAATGTCAATCAGTTGTAAGTCCCAGCCTTCATCACACTTCAGCCCTGGGACAAACATACACCTGCACATCTTTAATTTCACCTACAGCTTCATTGCTATTATTGCTACCAATATTAGAGCCACCATAATTTTGGGTCATTTTGTATATTTTCTTTTCGTGCTTGTGCATTATTCTAGCATGGAATTTGGCCATTTCTGCAGAAATCACTTTCTGGATTGAGCTGGGCTCCTGTGCGTGCACCTCTGCTGTCATGATTAGACCAGCACACAGTGAGTCCAGGCACTGGGACAGCAGGTAACAGTGGACCATGCACATGTACCTGTCTCAGATGTGTCCAAGTTCTGTTAATGCCCTCAAATCTTGTGCTGATATTCAAGTCCAGAGCATCCTTTTGCAAATGCCGGTCCAGTTCAATGTGATCTTGCTGTACTGACTCCAAAGGAAGGACAAAAGCAGGGAATCAAAAAAAGTTAAAATTCTCCTTGTTAGGGCTTCCAGTGTAGTGACCTCTAGTTTGGTTTATGCTTTAATGTTGGGTGGTTTTTTTTTAATATTCCATGGACAGCTCTCTGTCTCTCTCCCACTTAGAAACATGTTCTCCATAAGTGCTCCAGCAGAAATGATGCCTGTTGGAGTATGCAGACAGCCTGAAAAAAAAAAAAAAGAAAAAAAAAAAAAGAAAAATAGAAGAGCTTTCAGAACCATGATGCACA
>JAOXNG010000012.1:57189155-57206886 GCA_028566535.1 Scolopax minor
TATTTCTTTCCTGAAAGGGCTGTCAGGCCTTGGAATGGGCTGCCCAGGGAGGTGGTTGAGGCACCATCCCTGGAGGTGTTCAAGAGAGGAGCTGACATGGTGCTTGAGGGTATGGGTTAGTAGTGGATTGGTATTGTTTTGGGTGTGGTGTTGAGTTTGTGTGGGGTTTTTTTGTTCGTTTGTGGTTTTTGTTTTTGGGGTTTTTTGGGAGGTGTTGGGGTTTTTTTTCATTGGTTGGACTAGATGATCTTAAAAGGTCCCTTCTACTCTAGGTGATGATTCTGTATGTATGGCTAGATGGTGGCCAGAGAAGTGTGAAGGACATCTGGAGCAAGGCCTATGGGATCTAAGCTGCTATAGAAATCAAGAGACACTAGATTTGGCTTGAAAATAACTGATTTTAAAAATGTGTTTATTGTAGGTTATTACAATCACAAATTCATTAAGATATTTACAATGGCAAATGACTTTGCTCACAGTTCACAGAATCTGTTATTCAATGTCAATGACAATTTCATCAAGACTGATAGGCATTATCAGACTGTCACATAGGAAGATCAGAAATGTGTTTGTATGTGTGACTATAGAAATACTACCCAAAATGCATTCCTGTCTTAGGAGTGTGAAGGAAAAAAGGAAAAGATGTTCTAGGTTATTTATTTTTATCATTTCAGTGCTACTAAAATCAATCTATAGTCAGTGCTACCAAAACCCATCAGTCTGTAAGGTCTTTTATGTAGACTTAAGAAGTTTCATATCGCAGTGTGATATTTCTTACAGGGAAAAGTAGCATGAGATTTGGGTGGTTTACTGAAATTACTTTTGTTTCTTGTACTGACTGGTTTAGTAATGCTTGTAAAATTAAGGATAATGTCATATTATACTGGTGCTGTTGGTGGCTGGAAAAGCTCCTGAGTTGGAAAAGAGGAGGTAAGAGCATTCCTGATTGAGCATTTCTTCTTTTCTGCACTGTTTTCCTACTTTCAGTTATTTATAGCACTCTTGAAGTTAGGTGCACACTTGTAACTTCCTGACAGTTAATGTTTAATAATTAACTGATTAAAATAACAAATCTATTTTTTGATGAAGGAAAAAAGTAGTGAAGAATTTCTAATGTCTTGGTAATCATGACTCTGTTAGAAAATGTGGATTTTTATACCATATTTAATTTGGGGAATTTGGTCTGAGATGCATGTCTGTGTATCTGATTCTACTTGTTTACCTTGTTCATCTAGTTCTACTAAGTTCTACTTAGAACATAGAATTAGTTTCATTATCTAATTTTATGCCAGATGATCCAGCTCTGATGTTAAAAATGATATAAAAGAAAGATACTTTACTGTCATATCCAATCATCAAGTGTGTTCTTTAAGAGATTTACTTCTGCTCTACATATTCTATCAATCTGAACTAAAATTGTGTGGTTGTTCAATGTAATCTTTTATCAGTATTGCTAGGAATAAGCCATTTCTCTGTCACCTCTTGATGGCACTTCAGTCTACGTATTAAATCCCATAGCAGCTTAATATAATTTGTTTTTTTAGGCAACTTTGAACAAAGATCAGATAGAAAAACGGTAACCTAATGCACTAAAATTTATCTTATCCTTATTCAAACTTGCAGCATGTATAGTTAATGTAGACCAGCAAACAAAATAGAGCAACCATGTCTTGAAGGACTATGGCAGATAAATATGAATGTCAAGGGCTTATTGTATACACATAAAGATATTTTTATAAGCTTAAAGCTAAGTCCAAATTGTGAAATGTTTTCTATTGTGAAAACTATCTATTCTAAAACCAGGCAGATGTATGGATTTTAATGGAATTAAGTCACGCTATTAAATCAATTTTGGAATTATTCTCATATTTTGGGAGGTAAAGAGCTCTCAAATCATATTATCCTAACTTATTCTTATAAGAGTTAGTGTTTTCTCTGAGGAGCACAATAACAGTGCTCTGAGACAGATGTTATGCTGCCCAAATGCGCAGTCTGAAGGTTTTCTCATATTAAAACCCTCTATGTGCTAAGATGCAAATTGAGAGGAGCATTTTTCAAACACCAAAATCTTTTCTATTTTTGTCCCTTTTAAGCTCTTTAACCTGCTACTGCCTTAATTCCATCCAATAAAAATAAGCTTGATTGACATGACCAACTTTAATTTGGCAGAAGGGAGGAGAGGAAGAGGGCAGAGAAAGGGAGCAATTTCTACATAATCTGCAAACTCGCTGTTGTATTTTGGTAGTTACTATGGCAAATGGTGTTAGCAAAAAAGAGAAATATTGAAGTATCATTTAATTCAAGGCATTTGTTCATCTTTCTCCAGGAAGAAAAAGTAGCCTTTTCTTAGATAGGCTAGCTGACATATCCCTGGATATGCATTTATTTATTGTCTGGAAATTATCAGCATATGGAACATTTTCAAATGTTGGAAAAATAGCAGAAAGATGATCCTAATAACCATGATTTAAATAATACTTCTCTGCTCTTGGATAGCACTTACTTTAATTTGTTTTGTTCAGAGCATTAAATCTTTAACTGATGAAGACTCTGCTAGCCTCTACTTAAAGTAAGCTTGTGATTTTGTTTTCCTTAGAGCTGAAGATTTCTACTAGACCTCGTTTAAAAATGTAATCCTATTTTGAAATTAAATCAAATCTGAAAAGCTCTGTCATGTTTTCAAATGTGTTCTGTTTTAAACTTCAGTGTTATTTTGGAGGAAAAAATAATAAAGCAAAATTGAAAAAGGAAGAAAGCACTGAATTGCCATTATCTTTTAGTCTTCCCCAGTCAGCTCAGGTTTTAATCTTTATTGACATACTCAAACACAACAATATGATACATGTTTGGATGCTTGAGTGGAAAGGTAAAAATTCAACTGAAAATATACTCTTAGGAAAGTGAAAATATACTTGCATATAGGTAAGGATATGCTGTACCAGGCATTTAACACGAATAAAGTAAATTTTAAAAGTGTTTAAAGTATGCTTCACTCCAGAAAAATAACTAGTTCTCTATCTGAATGATTTAAAAAAAATATCAAAAACATCAAGATGACCAGCTAAGGGATACAAAAGTCATAAAAAACTAGATCCTTATTTGCAGCATACATGCATTTTTATTTTAGCTCTCTTCTCATATAGTAACAATAATATTACTGACTGCTGCAACAGTTTCTGCATTGAAACTGGGCTTTGGATTCCCAGTCATGGGGCAGGATCCAGTTCAGTCACTGTACCCATGAAGCATTATTTTATTCCCAAAGAACTTCACCTTGTTATCTCCACAGAAAGTCAGCAAAAGCACAACAGTTAAAAGAAGAGCTTTGTGTGATGCCAAAGACACTGTATATATTCTAGTTGTAGAATAGGTCACATTGGAAAGGACCTCAGAAGAGCATCTTGTCCAACCTTTCATGTGAAAGAGAGTCTAGATGAGAGGCTTATGTACTATCTTCTGTTCCCCAGCCTAATGCTTGATCTGCATGGCATGTTTGTCCAGTCATGACTCCTGCAAGCTATTATTCAAAGGATTGATAATAGCAGGATGGAAAATTATAGAAACAGATAAAAAAAAGATAAAATTATATTTTTTTAATTTGAATTCCAAGAAAGTATTAGTTTGTCTCTTGGATGGTTCACGTTTAGTCACATCTATTTTGCAGTGGGTTTATATATCCTGTAAGGTAGCTTTTTGTTTGTTTTCTTAGCTTTATGTGCAAATTGAGACCAAGATTAGGACTTCATTTGGAAAAGTGGTATGGCTTCTAATTTTAAGCACTTTTGATGACTTTCTACAGAGTTTATACTTTAAAATTTGTCAAAGTACTTTTTAAAAATATTCAGGTTTTTTATGAGGTGTGGGGTGTTTTTTACAGCTAGAAAATATATGCAGTGCAAAAGTCACTTTCCTAGTTCATAAAAATTACATTTAGCTGATCTACAGAAAACATATCTCTTTACTGATTGTGATAGTAGTGAAAGTGCAAAGAGGGTGCTAACTTAGTAAGATTCTTTTTCTGTATTAAACATTTTTGGTACAGAAATGGCTGTGCAGTTGGTTCCTTGATTGATAGTTATGGGCCCAAGAACTAATAAAAAAAAAGAATATTCCTTATTCTGGCATTAAGGATTACAGAATACATGTTCTTAAATATATTCAGCACACATAAAAGCTGTGAAAAGGCTATTCTCAGAAACAGAACATAGTAGGTTTGTTGAAAATTACAGTTTGTGATTATTTCCTTGCAAAAAAATGGTTAAAGGGCTTGTAAATTGATGCACAATAATTTATTTTAGTTGCAGCATTTGTGGTTACAGACTGGTGTGAGAGAATATTATTTTACAACCTCGTAACTTCTGAAAGACATGTCAAAGATAAAATATAATAGTGATATAAGCACTGATCTGGAATACCCAATAAATTGTTTTTATCTAAAGACTTAATTTCTTTCTGAAATTATAGAAATTTGCTTGCAGTTGGTGCAGGAACTAGAAGCAATTGTTCCTTTTGTTTAAATTGATCACTGTTTTTTTTTTTTTTTAATCCTGAAATACTGAAATGATTTAGTACTCTACTTCTCTAGTCCAACAGCATGAATGTAGACCCAAAGCTGTAGAGGTCCACAGAGATATTGATAACTCTAGAACAACAATGCAAGGTAGAGAAAGCAAGTTTGGTGTGACAGCAGAAACCTTGAAACATGACATAAGGTGCAGAGCAGAGAAGTACAGGTGCAATGACAAGTAATGAGACAGAAGCTACAAACTCACCAATAGTCAATGAAAGAAATGCAGAACTAGAACTGAGCAAATCCAGTTTCAGGGGTACCAAAAAGAACATAATAGAAGCATCAAATGCACATAAAATGCATCATAAATAGTAAATTCGCATGTGATGGGAACTTGCAAACCAAAGAAGAAAAAGCAAGGTGTAAAAGCACGCTGTCAGGCGTATTAAAGCAGCCTTAAGCAGCCTGCATGTTGAGGAAGAAGCCATCAGCATACCACCATCAGTGTCCCCAGCAAAGGGCTTGAAATGTGAGCAACCTGCTGCACCTTCCGCCTGCTCAGACAGACTAAAGCTTCGCTTCCAACGCCTCTCAGACTTCATGAGGAGGGAACAGGGAAGGGCTGGCTTTGGTATGTTCAGATGATTAATTTAACTGACACTAAGAAAAACGGAAAATGCAGTGAAGTACGGGTATGAAAAGTTTATTGTTACTGAGAATTTTTATGAATAGCAATATCGTTCATTCTCTTTTATATTCACTTCCTGTTATAACGATATGTAATACTATTACTACTTATTATTATTATCATCATTAATTATTATTATTTTATTGGACTGCTAAGATTCCAATTACACCAACAACAAGTTCTTTACTTTATAAATGAGGTATGGTTTTTTTACACCCATATGAGGATTTTGAGTGTAACAAAAGCACACATTAAGTTTCAATATCTTTCCTATTGACATGACAGTTATTTCTGATCTACTTCATCCTGTGTTGAGTATATTCCTCATAGAAAAATCCTGATTCAATCTTTAATCCCATTGTTCTCACTAAAATATTAATTGTGCACTCTATCCCACTGTCCATGTCTTCAACAAAGGTGCTAAATAGCATTTTCTGATTTTTGTACAGATTGGTGCATCACACTGGAATTAAAAAAAACCCGACAATAAAATAAATAAATAAATAAAAACAAAAAAAAAAAAAAACCCAAACAACTGACTGTTGTTCCAAACAAGCATATTCCCTTCCAGATGAAAGCAAATTTCATGTTCCTTTATGATAAATTTTTAATCTCAGCTAAAAAAGGACAACTGGAAGGTTAAAAAGTTTAACACATTTTCTTCTACAGATTTATTAAGCTGCTAGCTTTAGTTAACCATCAAAAATAGCAAACTGTACTAAACTCAGACTGCAGAATATTTGCATAAGTTGGCAATTAGAGGCTCCTTTTTCTTTTTTTTTTTTTTTTTAAATGAGACAAGCTAAAAGCATGCCTTTTAGAGGGCATGTATTAACAGCAGCATTCATAATAGTGAAGATCAAATTTAGCTTTCCTTCAGTGACCTAATAAGTCTCTCATAATTTAAATAATTTCTCCAAAAAAGGAGGCAGAGAGAAAGAGACAAAGAGAGATAACACTTTGTTTGACTTTGGTATGCTTGCATCTCTAAGGACCCAGATCTAGTTTAGGTTACTAGAGAAATTAATTAGGTAATCTTAGCATGCTCCCTAGTGGACAATAATACTCCTGTACTATTTAGCAAATAGTTCAAAGGAAGGCAGGTATAAATGCTTTTGGAATCTGAATCACTTCTCAAATTTCCCAGGAGACTGAACCTCAAAACTGGCCTGATTGGTAGCTCTAAAGAGTAAATTTCTTTTAATCCTTTCACAACCTGACAATTTTGAATAATCACAGTTGAAAATCACATTGTGTCATCACATTTGGACTAAGAGCTTATTAAAATTACATTTCTGCCTTCTGGGAGGATAAGAGCTTTTGTACTGAGGTCGAACATGTGCTTTTCGTTTTGTATTTCTCAAAGGAGAGTTTGTGTACAGCCCCTGAACACTACCCTAGTTTTGACTAGGATCAAAATCATTTAAGCTGTGTGTCTCTGCATGGACTGTGGGAAGTGCTTTAGCAGAAATTTATGAGCTATTTAAACCAAGGACATGCTGTGACTCTCGTGAGAAAATTATCAACCTGGTATCTGGATCAGAGAACTCTGAATTTTCATCACTGCATCTGAATTTATCTGAACCAATATCTAACATCTTTGGTGTTCATCTACCATAAATTGCCATACAGCATTACAGTGAAACTGCAGCATGCTGGAGGGGAAATGTGTTTCAGCATAGGAGACAGCAAATAAAAGAATGCTGTGTGTTTTCAGAAGTGACTCTGTATTTTTTGCATTGACAAAGAAGGAATGACCCTGAAAATTACTCTGGGTAGGTGGCTGGGCCAAAACCCATCATACTGTAGTGATGAACTACCTTACTACCCTTCTGGTTATGCTTCTATGAATAGCTGACTGTTTGTCTCAAACATAAATTTTTTTTTTACTTTGTTCTTGCTTACATCATGGATTTACCATGTCAACAGAAATTACAGTAGTCAATCAATATACTCTTACTTAAACACCTAACACAGGAGTTGTCTCTACCACCCTTCATTGCCAGGTTCCAGCACTCACTGCAGCCAATTGCCTGGGTACCGGCATGTTTGTGTGGGGCCTCTGTTTGGGTACCCACAGGTTTTTTAATTGCCTTTGGCCGAGTTGCAACCATGATTCGATCCAATCTCTTCAGGCAAGTGACTTGGTTTGTGTTTTGTGGAGGTTTTTTTCTTGGTTTTTGTTTTGTTTTATTATTTTAGCCTGCTATGGTCTGCTCGCTTCTCACTTCCCGATTGTTTTCTTTCTACTCAGAGCAGCCCCTCACCCTGCCCTGTCACAGGCCGGAGGAGCCGCTGCCACCGCCTCACCACTGACCACTGCCTGCTCTCCCGCCTTTACATTCCCCTCCACGCCTGATTGGCTGCCGTGAACTTCCGGTGGGGTCTGGGGCTGTGAGTGGGGGGTCCCTGAGCTGAACCCCTCCGTAGAGCGCCAGCCCACCCTCCCCGAGAGGTCATCCCAGTTCTTATCACCAGTGCCGGTGCTGCTGCGAGTGTCGGCGAGGTCAACAATGACCAAACAGGGGTTGTTCATGCCTTTCCAGCCAGGGAATTGTCTTAGTAAATGAGTACTCGTGAGTAATTAACTAGACACAAAGTGACATCATATCGAGAAGGAGTAAAAAAAATAACATAAAGAAATAGTTAATTATGTAAGCGGTGTGACTGCGTGTGCATGTATAGACATTTAAATATATGCAAAAAATATATAGGTATTGAGAAAGGATGTTACTAGTAGTGTATTGTTGTGAGTATTGCTACCCACTAACAATTTCCTGAATTCTTTCAGTGTTTTCTGACAAAAGTATATGTAAAAAGAGAAAGAAATAGGAAATTTCAGGTTCTGATGAAAGTAGAAGTACACAGAGAAACTCATGGTCATTTTTGAAAGTTCATACATGAGGATGCTCTCAAAATAGGACTACATCTGGTGCAACTGAATATAATTCAGGGGAAATTCTAACTGAATTGAGCCACCAAGGACTGAAATTCTCTAACTAGCATTTTCAAAGGCACTTGGATGTCTTAGGTATAGTCTCAGTACCTCAGTCATAGAATATGGCTATACCAAAGCTACCAAAGAAGCTACCAAAATTTTCATCTTGACCTTGTCAGTGCTTACGTTTTCATCAGTTGGGTTCCTCCAAAGTGTCATTCTGGCTGTTCTCAGAAGTTGTGTCAGTCTTCTTCGTGCCTAGGTCTTGCTTGTACCCATTCTGTTTCTGGAAATAAACCAGCTCTGCATAGAGTGCTTGCAGCAAATCTGACACCTGTCTTAGCGTTTCTGGAATGTGTGTGCTAAGGTAAGGAGGGGTTTAACTACCAAGGTATGGCAAGGTAGGAGAGCCTTAGTCCTTGTCTTCTACTTCTCCATGAAGCCATTGGTGTTCCCAGGACTTTTAGACAGACAAAGCTCATTTCTGTGCTGAGAATATCAGTTGTACTTATTTTGCAGAAATACACTGGGTTCACAAACTGAAATGCTACGGCCTGGTCCAAATCCTCTTATTGCCCAGCATGCAGAAAGATATTCCAGCTTTGGTACATAAAGACTGTGATTGCGTTTTAACAATATGATGCATGTTCCCACATTGCTTTAGCAGCTATTTAGAAAGAAATACGGGTTTTTCCTTTAAGTGTACTTGACTGTAATTTCTTTTACAAGTGAAGGCAATGAGGGTTTTGAAAATCAGTGGAGGTGTGTACACCTAAGTTTAAGGTTAGATTCCACAATGTAAGTGTTCAGTATGTTATGTTCTGGCTCTTACCTATAAGTTGAGTCTGATTTCTTTTAAAACTGTACTTCTGTTTCATTTGGTAACTGCTTGCTAACCTGTGCCTGGGAGTATATTTATATGAGATTGTAGGAGATGAAATAATACTCAGCCTCATATTTTATTAAAAGTTGTGTTTTCTAAAAAAGATGCTATTAAAACAATGCATCATATGCTCTTTGCTGTCTCCAGTAATTGATTGCTTGCATTCTGGGAGCTATATTCCCTCTTTTTGAATACAGTATGTTTATTAGAAATTCAGCGAGTTACAGAGGTGTCTCCAGATGTTAATCCTTCTGTGTTGCTTGTATTAAATTGGAACCTTGGATCTTGTACATCAATTGCTGACAAAATTATTAATGTTTTCAATCAGAATGTGTTTTCAATGTCCATTCATGTTTAATAAAGCTGTAATAATAACCTGTGCTTTCCTCCTGTTCATTTCTGAAAGGTTGCTGCAAAAAAATGCTCTCAAAAGGCTGCTTTGTTTACAGGGCTGTCCAGCTCAGCTATCAGGTATGAATTGAGAAAATCATGCTAGGCCCCATTGATGTGATATTAATAAAAACAGTGCATCCTTATTATATAAGGGAATAAACCCTACATAATAAACCTTAGTCCATTACTCTAGGAAGGAAAAAAAGAAAAGGTTGTCACATGCAACATTAATGATTCTGAGATTCTGTCAGACGTATTAGCAAGGCCCTAGTGAAATAGAAGCAAATGTGTTATGGCTAAGTCAAAGGGCTCCAGATAGTCAGCTGCTAAGGTAAGTTATCAGAGACAGTATTTCAGGACTGTAGTATCATTGTTTTTGTTCCAGAGTATTTTCCAGAGTAATCCGCTATAGAATTTAGTAATGTTGTTTGAAGACTGTGCCTGCACAGACCAGAAAATCGTCTTGAGGTCAAGGCTTGGTCCTTAAATAAGAGTCTGATAAATGTGAATTCTGGTCCTTAAATAGGACTGTAATACATGTGAATTCAATCTCCAAACTGTTGATGAATTTTGAAGCATGAATCAAATAGTAGGATCTGGAAGCTCTAATTTACAGAATTGCCGAACGTTTCTAAGAAGGAGATACCACCCTCTTCTTGTCCTTTTAATTATATTTAAACTCTTTCTCTGGACACTGTGCAGGGCTGAAAACTGCTTCCAGGAAATAATTAATCTAGAATCATGGCAATAGAATTGAAACATAGATTTTGTGATTTTAGTTTCAATGCTTTCTGTTTCTGATAGGCTTCAACCTAATCAGGCATCTTCTCCATCCAGAGAGCTTTCAATGCATGATATACTGTAAGCTAATTCTTACTTAGTTATTCAAAGGATTGGGAAAATCACAATAGTTTTCCTGGTTGTTTTTGTTTGTTTGTTTGTTTTTTAAGTAAGCAGAATTGGACCAATCCTGAATAAACTTGAAAAATTTAACCTTAAAGTTTGGCTTCATTTTCTAGATCAGATATTCATTCAACTTCAAACAATAAATCATTTTTGCTTTCCGATTTGTAGACAAAAAGCGTTTTATCGTATTTACTCAACATGTATAGGTAACCAGTGATATAAAAACAAAAGTTATGAGATCAGGCAATGTAGTGAAAATTACACCCTCAGTACTAGGCTATTTTATAAATGCAAGTGTTAGCACGAGAGTGAACAGAGGTTCACTTCTAAATACTCGCAGAGGGTATATTTAGATCAGTGATCCAAGGGCTGAGTCCTCCAGGACTGATTTAGGAAAGCACTTGTGAAGTGCTATTGACCTCAGGGAAGGTGACCACATATTTGGAATGAAGCAAGCGGTTTGCTGCTTCAGATGCATAGCACATAGAATGGAGTTGCAAGTTGCGGTTGAAGAATAGATTGAGCTGTTTGGAATCAGTACTTAGGTTACTATAATTCTACTGCTAGATACTTTACATTCAATTCAATAGTATCTTTACAGTTCCTGCCTGCTTAATTATAATTTGAAAACTGCTCATGCATCACTATTTTCTGGCTCTACAGAACCATAGCTTAATCAAGTTAGCAACTGTCTTTGATTTCTCTTTTATAATGGGTACAATTTTGCATAATAGGACACTTAAATCAGCTTAGATTGCTGCATTGGTTTAGCTATTGTCACAATATTATCCTTAATTTAGATGTAGTTTTAAAGTTTTATCTGCTTGTCTTTGTGGAAGTGTGCATTGGTTTCTCCTATCTTTTCCCAGACAAGATAATTTTCTTTAGGCACATTCAGAGGCACAAAGATTATTTTCTTTGGAAAATGTATGGTCATTGACAGTATTTTCCAGTCTCCCTTCCAGGAGTCCCTGGGCTCAGGGAATTCAGCTGCAGTGTAACTCCAGAGAAGCCAGACTTTTAGGAACTGATGGCCATACCAACAGCCTCATCCTCCAAAAGCTCACAGAGCTCCAAAACCTTTTGAGGTAGATCCTACTGCAGAAAAGAAATCTATGTTCCATACTGGGATAGTTCAGGATAATGAACTCTGCAGTGACTTCAAGACCATTTGGAAATGAGAGAGCAAAAGCATTTCCAAGGAACAGTAAGGTGTCTGGGATGTCTGGGAAACTGTTCCTTCTCAAACCCAACAAATTATACTCCTGTATTTCACAGGCGTCATTGTTTTCTTTCAGATCTAATGGACATCAAGGAAAGATTATTCCCTCAGGGTGCATAGGAAAATTCACCAAAGGCATGCTGTCCCCACAAAAAGATAAACACATATAATCTGATAAATTACACTTTTGTAACCTCTTCCAATTACTAGCTAGTAAAATGAAAGGGGAGCTGTGCTAATTTGTAACAGACTGCTTCTCTGTGCATTTTCATGTTGAACTAGCCTAATGGAGGCGATACTGCAGACAGCACAGACAAAAGTTAATATACTGCACTTGCATCAAAGGGAAGCCCCAGAGATTCAGGCCACACTTAGCACAGTGTTGAAGCCCCACACTGAATTTACAGCACTACTACTGACTTTTGGTGTCCTGCTGAGGAGGACATCAAACTACTTGCCACTAGATCTCACCACAGTCTCCTGATTTTATTAGTTAGAGTAAAAAAAAAGAAAAAAAAGAAACAACACAAAACCTTCAATTATTTGTTTGATTTTCTTAAAGAAGCTTAAAATCCTTTACAAAGAAAAACCAATACCATTGTAACTGCACCATGCTTACTGTGTCTCAAGTCATTTGTAAAGAGGGGTAATGTGTTCCTGCTTTAGGATGGAATGGATTAGTTGCTTTCAACATGAAATTTAAATTCAGGTGCTTATTCCAAATTGATACAGATTTAAAGAAAAACATCTTTGAAAATATCAGCAAAAGTAGTAAACTCATTTACACTTGCATTTTCCATTTTGCTACAAATGGGGCTTTGTGGTTCATGTAGAAGCTTTTGCTAAAAAGCTTTTAGGTTCATGTAGAAGTAGATTTTTAAAGGACAAGATGCAGAAATTATCAATTTCTAATTGTCAGCCATTGTTTTAAAGTTATTGCAGGTTTTGAATACTTGAACATTGAAGCTTTTTCTGTCATCTATGTGATGATTAGATTGGTTCTAGAAGCTGACAATTACAAACATTTTCAAATAATCTTTTATTTCAATAGATCACTATGCAAATTTATTTTACACATTAAAAACTGTGTAAAATAAACAGTTACTAGCAGATTGCTATAATCACTATAGCAATAAGGATGCTATAAGGATCATCTCAGGAATATATTTTTCTGCTGCATTATGATATATTTTTTTTCCAAAAGCAGTTAGGAATGGAAATTAACTGTCCAAGACAAAAAAAGAAAAATCCAGACCATACATCCATTACTTTTTATGTAATTAGCACCTTGCTGATGGCATACAATGATCCCTTCAAAGAAATTGATTTTAAATGCCTTGTAAATGTTTTAACACTACGTAATTTCTTAAACTTTCTTAATACTATATTCAAAAAATCTTTGTAAGTAAACTTATATTCTGTGCTTTCCTACTGGGGTGAGATGACAATTTCTCAGGGTTTAATAATTATATGAATAAAATGTACAAACAGAAAAACAGCACAAATATGTCATCAGTTCCTTTGATGGATACCTTTATTCCTATTCATAAATGTAAAGCAATACCAGTAGAATGCGGAGCACCAGTTATTGGAATACTTCAAAGTGATGACACTTTCTGGTTTATATAGACTGTTTTTCAGAGTTCACTTCAAATTATTTTTACAAAGTTTCATTAATGTCAAAAGGACAATTTGTTGTCCCTTACATTCAAAATCTGGGTGATTTATCAAGACAATGAGATACTGAAATGAAGAGCCTTGTGTGATAAATAATTTAGAATGACAGAATAATTGTTTTCATCATCCTGAATTATTGTAGTGTGCTACTGAAAAGAGGAAACTCAAGTAGATAAGCATGATGGAAAAACTATTGTCATCAGCTGAAAATGTCCTGTAAAGTGATCACTATTTAAGGGCTCTGTTTTACAAGTATGAGACTAACACTTGATGAGCTACTGTCCA
This sequence comes from Scolopax minor, assembly GCA_028566535.1. Lineage (NCBI taxonomy): Eukaryota > Metazoa > Chordata > Aves > Charadriiformes > Scolopacidae > Scolopax > Scolopax minor. Next base: position 57,202,658 of record JAOXNG010000012.1, read on the forward strand.
AGAAATTTTGAAAGCAAGCTAAGAGTCATTGTGCACACTGGTAACTAAAACCCTTAGTATGACAGGAATGGACAGCTGTCTTCCTTAACTGGCTAATTAATTGGACACAGTATTTTTTTGCATTTAATTAAAAAAATAAATAATCTGTTTATCATGTTCAAATTCCTTTGCTTTAAAGGAAATTTTAAAGAGGAAAAATTGCCAGTGTAAGTCAATATTTTCAAACTTGGGTCCTGAAACTGAGGCATTGATATCCTTCTGTAAACCTGTTTAAAATGGGATTATCCTTCACATTTCAGGAGGAGCTGTAGAAACTCAGAGTAAAATGTGTCTGAATTAGCTAGTCACATTGATACCTAAACATGGATTTCATTATTTACATTTATATAGGAATTTGAATCACAGAATCACAGAATCGTAGGGATTAGAATCAACTCCCCGCTAAAGCAGGTTCACCCAGAGCAGGTTGCACAGAATTATGTCCAGGCGGGTTTTTAATATCTCCAGAGAAGGAGACTCCTCAACCTCTCTGGGCAGCCTGCTCAGTGCTCTCTCACCCTGAAACTAAGTTTTTCCTCATATTCACAGGGAATTTCCTGTGTTGCAGTTTGTGTCTGTTGCTCCTTGCCCTCTTGCTGAGCACCACTGAAAAGAGTTTGTCCCCATCCTCTTGACACTTGCCCATTAAATATTTATAAGCATGATAAGATCCTTTCTCAGTCTTCTCCAGGCTAAACAGACCCAGATCTCTCAGCCTTTCCTCATAAGAGAGATGTTCCAATCCCCTGATCAACTTTGTAGCCCTCTGCTGGGCTTTCTCAAGTAGTTCCTTGACTTTCTTGAACTGGGCAGTCCAGAACTAGACACAGTATTACAGATGTGGCCTCACCAGGGCAAAGTAGAGGGGGAGGATGACTTCTTTCAACCTGCTGACCACACTCTGTTTAATGCATCCCAGGAGACCATTGGCCTTCTTGGCCACATTGCTGACTCATGGGCAACCTGCTGCCCACCAGGACTCCAAGGTCTTTCTCTGCAGAGCTTATTTCCAGCAGTCAACCCCTAACCTTTACTACTGCATGGGGTTATTCCTCCCCAGGTGCAGGACCCTATACTTACCCTTGTTGAATTTCATCAGTTTCCTCTCCACACAACTCTCAAGCCTGTCCCGGTCTCTCTGAATGGCAGCACAGCATTCTAATGTGTCAGCCACCCTTCCCAGTTTTGTATCATCAGCAACTTTGATAAGGGTATACTTTGTCCCCTCATCCAGGTTGTTGATGAATATATTGAACAAGACTGGACCCAGTACTGACCCCTGGGAAACATCACTAGTTACAGGCTTCCAATGGACTCTGCACCACTGATCGCAACCCTCTGAGCTCTGCAATTCAGCCAGTTCTCAGTCTGCCTCACTGACCACTCATCTAACCCACACTTCCTAAGCTTCCCTAAGTGTCCTGTCAAAAGCCATGTAAAGTTGAGGTAGGCAACTCCCACTGCTCTTCCCTATCCACCCAGCTAGTCATACCATCATAGAAGGCTGTCTGATTGGTCGCACATGATTTCACCTTCGTGAATCCACGTTGACCACTCCAAATAACTTTCTTTTCCTCTACATGCTTAGAGATGACATCCAGAATGAGCTGTTCCATCGCCTTTGCAGGGATGGAGGTCTGTAGTTTCCTGGGTCCTCCTTCTTGTCCTTTTTGAAGGTTAGGCTGACATTGGCTTTCTTCCAGTTGTCAAGGTCCTCTGCTGTTCTCCATGACTTTTCAAAGATGGTGGAGAGTGGCTTCAATAACATCTGCCAGCTACCTCAGAAACTCATGCATCCCATCAGGGCTTTGTGGGTGTTGAATTTGCCTAAATGGGGAGAGTCTTCCTTATTCTAGGGTCTTTCTCTTACCTCTAGGGCCTGGGTTGCCTGAGGGCCAGCCTTAGCAGCAAAGACTGAAGCAAAGATCATGGAATCGTCTAGGTTGGAAGGGACCTTTAAGATCATTGAGTCCAGCCATTAACCTAACACTGCCAATATTGGATTATAATTTGTTTCCCAATAAATATGGCTCAGAAAATTCAAAATTTAATTACAATATGCAGAATTATCATTATTCAAAGGTATAATAAAAAATGTATTAGCTTAAAATTTATAGTAGTAAAAATAGGCCAAAAGATGTAATATTCCAAAATTTTTATACTTCAAACTAACTACTTTGCATTGTGTAATGGACATCATTAAAATCTCTGAATTTCAGGAAAAGAGAGTACTGGCTTGAATTAAATGACAGCCTCAGCTGCAAGAGCCTGTTTTGTCTAAAAACTACTTGGCTCCCAAATGTAACACAACTGTAGAAATCTAATTAAATTTCTATGCCACTTTTCCTTAAAGTAGAGGAAACACTTTAACTGAGCTGCCCTGCATTTAACCTACCGTGAAAAAAAAATTAGCTGCCTGCAAAATATAGTTGAATCATTGTCTCTTTCCTGGAGAAATTTGCACCCCATTTAGGAATGCAAGACAGAGTTACAGATAAATAACAAACCTATATCGATGTGATATGATAAATAGATAACTGTATAGATAAAATTAGGACAATTTTCAAAACCATATTCCTGATAGGAATATAAAGACAATTTTCTTTCTGACATAGTATTCCCTTCAATACTAGAATGCAAAATTCATTTTGATGATCACTTCTTCATCCATGACAAACAGCTCAATGTAAATGCACCATAATAATCACTAAATATTGGATACTTTTTTTTGCTTATTTTTGGGTGAAAACCAGGTTTTTCTGTTCACAGCTTTATAATTTAGCATGTCTGTGCATCTAGGTATGTCAACAGCTTTTTTTTGCTTTCTTCTGTTTATAAAATTTTGAAATGATAACTGAATTGAAGACTAAAAAGAAAGGTATTTTTTTTGACAACAAGGCACTTACACCATGATAGATTACATATAATTCCACTCTCACTTCCTTTTTTTATACTGCTAATTTTACTTGCAGTGGTCATGTCTATGAATTCAGAATTAAAACAAATACATAGATACAGATATGAATGCCTACCTGTAAATTTATTAAAGCATTCAATATCTGTTAAAGTATATTTTAAGAAGATATTCTAGCCAAGTCTGAATATAGGGAAAATGTGTAAATACAGGACAAGTACTAATAGTTTGCAGTGAGTGGTGTCATCACAAACTGTGATTTAATCTTTTGCAAAGGAAATGTGACAAGGATTATCATCATGTGTTTATGATGTATATGAAATAATAAGTATAAAATAAAAGATCCACTGTTTACGCTGCAAAAATAAGATTGCTACAATAGTTACCATACTGGATTAAGCCATCTTTTTCAGATTGAACATACATACAGATTTTAAAGGTCAGGATTCAGAAAAGAAAAAGAAAACCAAAGTTTGTCTCAATAGTTGGAGAAGATATAATAATTATTTAAATAACAGAATTATATACTTCATATTAAAAGTAGGACAAAAATCCTATTTTAATGGTTCTTCTTGTAAAAAGTCCTTTTTCAAAAATGCTTTCTTTGTTACTGAATTTCATCTCTAGCATAAAACATGTTGATGGTCTCAGCTTAATTGTATGAAAAACGACATTAGTGATTTTTTAAGTATTTTGGCCACAAAGGCAATAACAGGTTTGAAAAGCAGAAACTCTGACTTAGAGCAGTGTAGATAGCTAATGGTAAAGATATGTTCCTAGATATCTGCTAGTGGCCAATGCAGAGGGACTGAAGCATATTTTGTTTACCCGGACTGTTGCTTACCTGGATTTTGGTAAAGCTTTTTTCCACTGCATCCTTCTGAAGAAACTGGCTGCTTATGGTGTATTCTTCGCTAGGTAAAAAACTGGCTGGAGGGCCAGGCCCTGACAGTGGTGAATGAAGTTAAATCCAGTTGGTGGCTGGTCATGAGCGGTGTCCCCCAGGGCTCAGTTCTCTGAGTAGACCTGTTCTCTTTAACATCTTTATCAATGCTCTGGTTTGAGTGCACCCTCAGTAAATTTGCAGATGACACTAAGTTGGGAGGGAGTGTTGGCCTGCTTGAGTAGGAAGGCTCTACAGAGGGACCTGGACAGCTGGGATCAACGGGCCAAGGCTGATGGCATGAAGTTCAACGAGGCCAAGTGCTGGATCCTGCACTTGGGTCACAACAACCCCATGCAGCGCTAGAGGGTTGGGGAAAAGCAGCTGGAGAGC
>JAOXNG010000012.1:57250842-57266001 GCA_028566535.1 Scolopax minor
AGTGAGAAAAATGCCCCTATGTACCTGTTTTTTCCAGGCCAGAAAAACTGTTTTTTGTAGAATTTTTGGAATTAAGATAGTGATAAATAAAATGAGAAACCCATTGCACCTACAGCAATTGTACTCTCACTACCCAGTGAAGAATTATCTGTTCCTAGTAACTTAATAAGAAATTTGTGGAAAACAAATTATGTGAAGATAGGAGTGATCTAATCTGCAAGAATAACAAACTGCATATACCAATTAAGAATACAAGCCATCTGGCCCTTCAGCAAGACTTGCTGTATCTCTTCTTGGTGCGATAAATTAAAAAGCTGTTTCTATGTGCATATTTAGGCCAAATGTATTTTCTTCAAAAATATCTGCTCTCTTAACCACTCATTAGACCAAACAGGAGTTTTTTATCTCATTTTGGTTACCGTTCCACATCCTCCATATTCTCAGTTGACATCACCTCATACTCATGTAGATGATGATGTGACACTCAATGTTTTCTTTTCATAGTAGAAGCTGTCCCTACCCTTCTGTAGCAAGGAGTCAGAGTCCTTGAGTTTCACTGTTACACAGAGGGAATTTCCTTGAACTGGCACTCCAGTAATTAAACTGCATTTTCCTGAGTAGTTATTCACAGCTCCAGTTTCCTGCATCAGCTGAAAAGTCTGGAAATGAGCTATGCCCACCTCACTACTGCATGTAACCTCCAATCTCAAACTAGGCGTCTGTATGCTTTCTATGAGGCACTTGCCTGAGGTAACCATTAAAAGATGACAAGGTAGAAGTACTGTAAGTCTTCTTAGGCATACCAGGTCTCTATGGAAAGAAATACTTCAGGATTTGGAAATGGACAACAAATTATTAAGCATGATTCCATTGGTTTCTAAAAAAATACTCGGATGCCCAAAAATTTAGATTCAAATCTTCCTTTTCTGTGCCACTACTTCCAAAAGCAGTTTCTATTTACTATTACTGTTTGGATCTTAAGGCTCTCATTATTCCACAGAAAGAGAATTTTCAGTTTAAAGCATTCTCATATACAATTAACATTACAGCCCTCTTCTGTTTTGTTCTGGACATTCTATATGCAGTTTAGCTGGACAGTATATATGCAACTCTGTGATAGTTCCTTTAACAGCAAGCCATCCAATTCCCAAATCACTCCTTCTTTACTCACAAGGCCACTAGCATCTACTAAAACAGTTTCAAATTAAAACTGAGATTTGGGACTTGTTGCTAATCCCTAGCACCATTACGTGGGAGAATGTTAGAATGTTTTTTCTCTTTCTCTTCAATAATTGTACCTGTTGGGGGGAGGCAAACCAAACCAAAAAACCAAAAACCAATAATGCTTCAAGGAAACTGTAAAAAAGAGAGGCTATGGTCATCAACCAATGTCAATACAGTCTTTAAAATTTTCAGCTTCAAACTTGGCTAGATTGCATATTTATGATTCACATACCACTCCTCTTCCCTTGCTCTCTTCATCTTTATATTACCAATAGTCAACATATTGTTATGCCTCCGAAAGTAATACAGGCATAAAAAGTAACTTTGAGTAACTGTATGAGTAGTTCAGAGGGCATAATTTTTGACCTTAATCACTTGTTTCTGGTGTTTGGACATGACAGCTACTCAGCTGTCATGAGTCATTAAAAAATGCCTCATATTCCTTGTATGGCATGTGCCTAATTGCCTTACTACACCTTTGTCATTATCTTCAAAACAACAGTTCAACAGATAGGAAGTAACCTCAGAAAAAGAGATTAATTCCCAGTCTCATTCTCTTTTTTTCAGAGTGGAAACGCTGAACTTGATCGCATGTTGTTTTCAACTGAAATACCCATCTGTGCCCTTGGTTTTCTTAAAAATATTTTTTCTTTTCTAAAGCTCCATCTCCCCATCTCCCACCAGCATGAGATGAGAAGATGGAGACATATTATGTGCCAGTGAACCATCTGCTTATTTTTCTTTCAAGAACCTCTTCTGCACTCACGGGTCTGTTCACTTAAATTGATCCATAACCTTTACACAGAGTAGCTTATCTGAGGCTGTTTTCTATAATAAAATATAGGTTCTATTACACTATAGTCATCTTTCACAGCATTTCTGCCTAACTTCTGGAAAATGCTGCTACATTGCTTGAACATGACCCAAAGCATGTGGGATGCTAGAAATACAAAAATCTCCATCTTAAATCATAGTCACGGATATAAGTGTGGTAGGATTGTTCTGTGTGTTTCCAACACTTGTGAGAAACCTGTAAGCCTTGTTTGCCTGTCATTATTGTATAATTTTGATTGGGCTGCATATGAGAAAGGAATGTGTTTGACACAGTATATAGGTATATGTGTTGACATCAAATCTCAAATTTTATTCTGAGCAATGTCAATGGAAAAACTGAATAAATTACAGAGAATATTTGCCTTAAAGCCAAATACTTGCTACTTAAGAAGGATGATTTTGAGAGGAATGCCCTGACAGTTGAGGTCTCAGGAAAACCTCAAAACAACACACCAAGAAAATCTTGGCAATTGCTAAATAATTAAAAGGGCATCGTGGAATATAGTAAATATAAGTAATTTATTTTGCACTAAATGTAAGAGAGGAGTGTTTAAAAAGTTAATAAACTATTTGTTATGGATGCCTGCATTGCAAATATGAAACCTGAACTTTCCCTGTTGAAGCCAGTGGCAGAGCTCCCACTAGCAGCTGTGAGAACAGCTTTGAGAGCATGAGCTGTTACCACTGTATGAAATTCCTCAAATCTACACTGCAAAATATACGGGGTAGAAATGGCCTCAGAGTTAAAAAAAAATAGATTTCTCTATGCTGTACATCTTAAGGAAATGCAAAATGAAAATAAAGATTTTGTTTTTCTGCAGATAAATGACAGTCAAACATGAATCTGTAGATAGACTTCAGAAGTCGATTTTTACTTATGAAATATGCACTAAAATCTACCCCTGTTGCCTGCTCAGGAAAGCTCAGCTAAGGGAAGATGAGAGAAAATATAAAAAGGAGGGAGAAGGGAAATAAGGCTTGATAGACTCTGACAGCACAAGGATACTTATGCTAATCAGTCTATCATATACCGCATACTCCACTTCTGTCTTCTGTTAGAGTCTGTGTTCACTCTTATGGCAGCATAAAATGTTGAGAGGGAAGATAAGAGGAATTTGGTATAATTTCCCCAACCCAAAACCCTACACAAGCATTTCTTTCACCCAAATAGCTTTACACTCTGCAAGCAGCTGCTATGCTTCCCGTGCTGGACAGAAACATTATAATAATACCCCAACATTCAGCCAGCTCTGAGCACAGAGGTAGATGCTCAGCAAACACCACAATCAGCGGAGGGGGATCTGTCCTCCATGGGGTATTGTAAGTAGCAATGTCTTTCCTGTCGTACCGACAGTGCTGCCTGGGAAGGGGGTCTGATTTTGCCACCTTCTGTGATAAGATCTTGTCGTGTCTTTCCCAGAGAGCCCTTGTACAGTGAACTGTTTGGGGGATACATGAACAAAACATCAAACTCTGGGTTGCATCTCTATTCGTCTGATGTTGTGTAAGCGAGCACACACATGTTGAAGTTCCTTTGCTGTCACGTATTTGTCCAGCAGAAGTTTTCAGCTAGTGCATTATTTGCATATCTCAAAACCAGAGTTTAAAGAAAGAGACGGGGAGTGTTTTGTTATTTGTATGCAGGGCCCCATCTGTATCTCTCTAAATAAATACATTTTTGATCTTTGAAAGCAGGTGGCTTATTTACATTCAAAAATCTGAATTTCTCTGAGGGGGTTTTAAAATCTTGACAAAGTTATTGATAAAATAGGCAGCCTTCACTGAAAAAAAAGTAATTGAAGCAGGAATAAGCAGGCCTATTCAGACTGTGGCTTTTGTAATTCAAGCTTTCTGCCTCAGATCAATGACTTAATCAAAAATAAGCCATCAAGGGAGAGTCCCATGCTGTATTTAGTTTGTTCAGGAACCAGGTGCAGCACATGTTTGTAATTTTAAAGTCCTGATATTCTGCAATTTCTGCAGCATAGGTGAAATCTGACACAAAACAGACCTCACTGTCCAACTCATTTTCCTTTTTGCTATTCAGTAAGGTGCCTGTCTACTCCACCAGATTTCTCTGAAAAAGCTGATTCTCTAAAGACACATCACACAGAACAAATTAGTAAATTAACATTTCAGTTTTGCTGGATATAGATGACAATCATGGTGTTTGTATTAATTTTCTGTTCTCTTATTAAACGTGGGTGAAGAATCATATCAAGTCAGTGAAAATATCTTTATGGTGGAAAATGGAATGATTAGCCTCATTAATGGAATGATTAGCCTTACTATAATCATATAGTCATCAATAATGATCAATAGTGATAAATGATCCAATATTATTGGTTTCTAAGTTTCTGCACCTTATAATTAGTATTTACAAAGCTGGCATCTATCTCCAGCTGGTTTAAAATTACTATTGGCTCTTGAAGTCAAATAGTTAATTTCTGGCAATTAGTCAATTAGGAGCCCCACCACAATTATGTATAGCATATATTTATGGAGCTATTGCCAAGAAAAAAAATTCCTCTTGTTTATAGTATACATCTTCATAATTAAAAACAATACAGAGATGTTCAGCTATGAACGGCTTTCTTCTAGACAAGAAATTATTAAAGAAGGAAAAGGAAGGCTTGACAGCGCTGGGTGAAATGGGTGTACAGGGGAGGAGGTGGGAGGAAGTGTCTGAAGCAGCCCTGCAGAGGTTTGCTAGTCAGTGCTGGGCTCTCAGTATTTTTTGGGAACCTCACTAGTGTGGGATGTCCTCAGCATGGGATGGATGAGGAACCAGAATGAGGAAATGGGGAATGAATGAGGAAACCAGAGCAAAGCTGTATACCAAGGGCAGCCACATCACTGGCAATCTGCTTCACAGCACATTTCGCTGCCTTGTTTCAGCTTTCCTGCCTCTAAAGCGGAGAAAAGCTACTTTTATCCTAAATGACATCTTAAAAAGAGAAAACATCATCTTTTACTGCTAATTAGTGTTATTATTCACTTGGACTTCTAAAATAGTCCAAGTGTACAGTACATTGTAAATTGTAGAAAAGGTAAAAACTCCTGCTTTCCCCTTGTGAATATTTCTGCTGCTTTCCTGTGGGGTGTGCCAGCTTAAGGGTTTAGCATTTCTAGGAATGTACCGGAACAATCTGCCTAAATCCAGAGTAAATCACCTTATGGATGGTGTACCAGGTATCTTTATCACAGTCCTTATGATGATCTCACTGTCTGTCACTCTGACATGCACTTCTTTCACTTACCGTTCCCCAAAATATTCCTTGTTTTGTTTCTTTTTCTGTTTTACTCACAAATGCAGACACACATGCTCAACCCACCAGACAGCATTTAAAATTAATTAGCAGGTAAACATGTGTTTTAAATTATCTAAGAAGGATCTTTTACAGTGAGTAACTGGAAGTATATCTTCTACTATAAGTAGTCTATTAAGTATATGTTCTACTATAAATACTTCTCTATTTCTAGAAAGGTTGTGTAATCATAAATGCATTAGTTACAGAGACTTAAGCACAAATTTCATCAGGCTACTAAAGGGTGTACATTTAAAGATCTGCAAAAATTTTGTGAAATGGGGATCTAAAGGACAAATGGTCTGAAGTCTGTATGTTCATGCTCATTACGCCTGCTCCTTGTCTGTTGGGAAGGATGTCAATTGCAGGTGCTCACTGAAGCCAAGCTATGCCCTAAGTATTTATTTAGGTATTGTGGGAGTCTTTAGATTTTTTAAATGTATGTCTCTATGAATTTTATAAAAATTTAAAGTCAGTCAAAATATCTGCTGATCTAGTACAATTCCATTACCCTAGAAACAAGTCCTCTCTCTCTCTGTTGACCAAGAGTAATTAGCTGTCAGCTCTGTGCTTTAACAAGGCAAGGTATTAGGGAGAAACTTTGAACTGCTGTGGTCTTATGATATTTTACTTTATGGGTGAAATTAAATTTGTTTAAAAATGAAGTAGATGGTCAGAATTTATGTTTTTCCTTTCCTAAGTGAAACATGGCAGTGGAGTCTTCACCATGACCAAGTCACTTATATGAAGATGAAAGCCTGACTTTCCACTTTTATACTGTTAAATCTCTGGCACACAAAGAAAGCATCGTGTCAGTACTATCACATTTGTTAAAACCAGAAGTGGTTGGCTAAATCATAGGCTTATGCACAAGCTGATGGAGGCTAAAGTTAAAGATGCATATGTTTTTGTAGGATGAACTGAAGAATGTCTCAACTCTTTCCATCTTCTCAAATGCTAATTAACGTATTAGTCTATATTATGATAATTACTATAGTTAGAGGCAAGTGAGTTAATCAAGTTCTGTCTGGCTTCATCCCAAACCCCTGATCTGGCTCTGCTCCCTGTCCCTGAACAAATATGAGCTGATAAAAAGACAAGAACGAAGCCAGAAAAATACTCAGACATTATACTGATAGTCATAAACAATGAGTGTGGTCATGCACAATGCTCAGGACAAAACTGTCCTCAGAGGTCTCAAACATGCTCTGGCTGTTTTAATTTAACCATTACAATCCTAGCCCTCAGTGATCTGCACTGTAACCATAACAGCTTTGTACAGTAACTTGATGGAACTGAAACTTTAATTGCCTGGTGCTTTTTTAAATACAAGAAGAGACAATGGGCAATAATCTGGTATAACAAACATTGTTCTTAGGCCCCTGTTTCATGATTTATGGCAGGAGCCATTTCCTCCAAAATCAATTTGTCCTTTGTCGAAACAACATTACATTTTCATGTTCTTACTTTTTGGATTGTTTGGAATGTGAAGCTCACAGGCAGCCTTGACTGTGGAGGGTAGAATTCAGAATCATTAGGGCAGCAAGGAAGATGCACAGTAAGATTGCTACCCGGGACTTGAGGAGAGAAGACTTTAGCCTCTTCAGGGATCTGCTTAGCAGAGTACCATGAGATAAAGCCCTGAAGGCTCGATCCAAGAAAGCTGCCTAATATTCAAAGACCATCTCCTCCAAGCTCAGACGCGATTCATCCCAAGAAAGAGGAAGTCAGGCAAAAAGGCCAAGCAGCATGCATGGATGAACAAGGGGGTCAGTAAATACTGAAAACAATTTTCATAACGTGAATTGTTTAATATATTCTACTTTTAAATCAAATCCTTTTCTTGCTTTTACTCTTAAATCAAATCTTTCTCTTGCTTTACTCACATGTGCCAACACGGACAGCGGAGACATTGTAATCATTTTTATAAAGTGTTCATCAGCACAAAGTTAGTGAGACAGTAATGTTGAATTCTAAAAGTTAAATGTCTTTTAGTGTATTCACTCATGTTTAAGGTTTGTTTACAAATCCTATTTAGAGAGGAAACAAAATTGCTTAAGGAAATATCTGGATATAGAAATATTTTTTTTTGCTATTAAGTTTGTTTGATTTCTTGGGGGGTTATTGTTGTGTGTTATTTTTCTCAGAAAGTTCATTGCAAAGCATGTGGATATGAACACAACATGTAAGCCTACGCTTTTAGCTACAGGTGAGTTAATCTGCAAGTCTATTGGATGCCTGTTAAATATTAATTAAGTCAAATGGTTTGTGCTTAAATGTATTTCCTGTCAGCAACCAATCCAGCCTCTAGTCAATGAGCTAATGAACAAATTGCCCACACAGGGAGACATGCATGATGTGTTGTGTACAGGAAAAGCAGGAAGTAATATATTAATATTAGAGCAGGGTGAGAATTGCTCTTGATTTTTTATTTGCAGAATGTGGAATGATACCTTATACACATGGTGTTACAGTTGAAGTTATCACCTTTGAAGGATAAAATGAGAGCCATCAGAAAGCAGTTAAATTACGCCTCGGGTGGGGGATGTGTGGAGGAAAGGGATATTTTTAAGTTGGCAATCACACAGTATAAACTGTTATTGTGGGAAATGAGTCCCAGCAGTTTTAACGGCCTTGCTGCTTGTTCTGATACTCTATGCTAAGCATCCAAGCAGTTAGTTGGCTGTGGATTATTTTGCTCACCACGGGTAATGATTATGTATAGCTCTAAAACCTGCAGTACATCAGAAGACTCTAAATAGCTTTTTGCAACAGATACCTGAAGGAACTGCCTATCATTAAAAGAAAAATTTAGTCTGACTAATGTTCAAACAATCCTAAAGCCTTTCAAAAAGATGCATAGGAAATATGTACAAAGTGACATTCTATATCTTACTCCTTCCATCTATTTGTAGCTGCTAATCTTTTTAAAACTGTGTTTTGGTAAATTCTGCATAGATGTCCTGAAGCGCAGAACTGGGTAAATTTTAATAAAATAAAAATAATCTGCATTTTTTTCCATTCTCAGGAACTCTTACTGAATTATATTTGTATATGAATCTTCTACTGGCAGTTCCAATTTGTTTATGAGACTGGCTTTAAAAAGAACAGATGCTGCATAATCATGTACAGTCATTTCAGATGAGCTTTTGTAGGTCCCACAAGTGAACACCTAATACTCAGAAATCAGACAGGCAGGTTTAAACACAGCAAACCTCAGATTTGTGCATGCAGTTATATAGAAATACAAGTTATTAGGTATCTGAGGGGATACTTAGTAAATGATAGCTTGCCAAGCATATTACATGCACTACATTTTGAGACAGTGGAATGAACATAGAAAGTTTTGTGGACTGTACTGTATATGGTTAGCATCACATGTTCTGAGAGAATTGCAAAACTGGCTTGAGCCAGTTGATGCTCAGCTGTATCCCAGTGAGGGACTCCTCGGTGTTATTTTGTGTTGATCACAGTTGCAGTTTGCTGCCCTTGATGTTCCAGAGAGACACTGAATGCTTTTAAATCACTTTGATCACTTTCAGATTTTAAATATAAATTCAGAGATTTTTATTTGGTATCTTGCTAAATTGCAGTGCAGAAATTGTTTTCTTATTGGTAGTAAAAGATGTAGGGTTTTAAAAAAATGTTTTATTTGAACTGTATGTCAGAAATCCCTTGCTAAATTGACGCAGTATTCAGACCCCTCTACTCTAAACCTTCCCAAGACAAGCTAAATATCATCAGCCAAAGAGAGCATGATTTGAAGGTACTCAGCAATTAACTTTCAAAGTGAGTGTCTTCAACCTTTGCTATTGCAAAGCAAAACTCTACAATGATGCCAAAAAATGCACTAAGGTGCCATTATATTAAGTGTTCCTGTCCTATATGACTGAAATCATAGTTAATTATACCACAAAAACTCCCAAGACCAAGCTCAAGAACAAAAGTCCCTCAACTGCTTTTATGCATAAGAAATTGACTGATAATTTTGTGAGATGAAAACATTTAGTTGCTCTTATTGCAAAAGAAAACAGCTAGCCACAATGATGCTAGTTTCATTTTCAGGGTGGATTTCTATGTGTTAAGAGTCCTTGAAAGCACTCACAGTTACTTGAGTTCATCCTCCACACTTTCTCATGGTGAGAGAAACATAAATTTAAGCAGAGAAGATAAAACATCTTAAAATACATGAAGAAGCAGCTGCATAAATCCAGCAATGTTTCCAGAATAAATACTATTAAACTCTGTGAACGATATTATTTATCTTTTGGTGCAGCAGCAGCATTTCAAGCAGTCTTTTTTATTAAGGAAGAAAAGCACCAGTGTACCTTTTATATTTCAATGTTTTGTTGCCACCACTCCTCATGTCAGGTGTGTGATGGACTGAGCCAACCATGATGAAGAGCATTTTATTTCTGTTTTTTTAAAAAAATGATGAGGTAATTTAATGAAGACCCAGTAAACAGCAAGAAGAATGAATTTTCCCTTGCAAGTCAGATATGTTCAGGCAACAAAAACTAGCAAACTAAAATGTCTTATATGTGTGCATACCCAACAGCTGTTTTCATTTGGTTGCCCATTTTATTTAAAGTTCAGAGTTCATGTTTTCTTTAGCTTAAGCTTTTAGTAGCTAGAAGTGCTCATGAAAACTATCTCTTCAGATTCAAATAAGTTTTAGGTCTTCTATATGTGAATTAGACATGAAAAGAGAGTGCTTAAAAGTAAACTTTCCACCTATTCAAGAATATAATTTTTGGTAATTAAATGTTTTAGGCATTCAGTTATCATCTACATTTTTCTAGTTTGCACCCTCTATAATCTTTCCTGTAATCAGGAAGTTGGGTGAAGTACATTTATATAAAACAGAATAAGAGGTTGCTGCTGGGAATCAGATCTGGTTTCTAGTGCAAGATGATGCAAACAGTGTGAACACACAGGGCAAGATACAAGTAGGCTGGAAATCAATAGATCTGTATGTTTGTAGTCAGGAAGCTACTGTTAAAATAAACATCTTTTGTTACAGTTATGTGAAAAAAAGGAAGTTTGCTATCATATTGTTTAGACCAGGGCTAAGTCTGGAATGTTTATTTAAGTAAGTGGTGTTTTCTTCAGTGGGTAGTTCTAGTAATTTAAATAGGACGGTTAATATGAGTAGTATTTTCAATATGTGAATTTCAAAGAATTTGACGTAACATGATTAAAGGACTATAGATGACAGATCTTTCTTTGTAGCCTTAACTTACATTGTAATGCTGTGGCTGAGATTTTTCAGAATAAACAGGACAGTAAAGAGATACTTTTTATTGCTGCATATAGAATTGAAAATGCATTGGTTTGAGTAATGTTTGAGTAACCTATAAAATCCCTGACAAAATTTGAGAAAAATATATTGAAAAGTTTGCCTATATGCCTTTTACCATGCTTCCTACTCTCCTTCATCCCTTTTTCTGCCCTCTTTCCCTCATGCCCTTTTAAATATTAAGTAATGTCATGGTGCAGGGGAAAGAAGATGGCCACTTGAATAGTTCCATGCTATATGTTACTTTTAACTAGTGTTATCCCAGAAAACTTTATAGCATCTTCCATTCCACTTGTGTATCAACTGCCAAAGATGTCAAACCTGTCAACAAGGTTTGTATGATATTCAGGGAGAGGCTTCCAGACATTTACTGTTATTTTATAGCAAATGATACAGAAGAGGAAGGAAGAAAAGGGCGTTGTCACCAGCTTACAATGATGTAAGTGACTTTTTATTAAGGTAAACTTGAATTAATTTTTAGTCTTGGGTCATTACAGTTAATATTGTATCTAACAGCTAAAAAATCCTGGGATCTTATTTCCATAGTGTTATTTTATTCACATTCATTTCCATTATAATCCCCGTCTCTCTCTGGAAGGAAACTTGGTGAAAATAAAATAGTGTGAATTCCTGTTGGGCTTCTGTTCCACTACTAAGCCCTGGCTGCTTTTTTTTGCAGAACTGCTCCCTAGCCTCATCTTGTATTTATATAGCTGAAGATTCACAGTAGCCACAATTTACAATAACACAGAGTGAAGACCTCAAAAACTACATAATTTTAATTAAAGAGAATAGTGAACTGTTATAAACTTAGATCTAAATGAGGATATCTGCTGCATAGATCTATCTTGCATTGTAAATGTGTCATCTCTCAGTGGCTGAGCAAATTTTAGTAGGAAATAAAATTTCAAAAGTCCTCTGTGAGCAGTAAGCAGTACTGTGTACATGCTGGGAGGGCGGGGGAGGAAGGTTCAGTAGATATTACAGCATAACTCTCTTTCATCTCATTATAAACAAAAATTTTAAATGTCTTTTTCTAAGCTTTCAGCATGACATAAATTTGATACCCCCATTCTGATGTACAAAGTAATGATTAAGCTATAATGCTTTAATTTGCGGTGAGATACCGCTAATTAAAACTAAAGGTTGGACCAGATGATCTTTCAAGGTCCTGGGCTTGAAACTAGCTTTTCCAGCCTAGGCTGTTCTATGGTTCCATGTTTTTATGAAAATGGAGGAAAAAAGAAAATAACTATTTAAAACTATACTGCTCAGGAGGAAAAAGCTGAAGAGGGAAGATCAAGATACTCATTGTGCTGTCAAGCCTTGTATAATCTTTTTTTTTTTTTTTTGTTTAAAAACAGAAAGTTTTTTCTGGTTTTATCTGGTTATGCACAACAGGAGAAAATAGAAAATGGCACATTGGCTGTAGTGAGCAAAGGTTCTGGTGTACAGATAAATGCCGAGTCGTTCACAACCGTGCCCAGCTGCTCGGGACTAGCGGCACGCAGGGCAAGCATTGGTTAAGAGGACCCAGAAAATACAGCTCATCCTTTACATAAGTGACAGATAGGAAGGCATCTGGTGCAAAAGGAATAGAAAGGACTTGAATACCTCCAGAAAGTGTCTTGGACTGCGCAACTGGTGGATGTCTCAAGACAAAACAGTACTTACTGCTGAGCTCCCAAATGTCAGGGTTTGTCTGCCAACACTGAAAGACTGTGTCCAGCATAATAATATTCAACTTGGATCTTTTGCTCTGTGCCTACACAGAATGGTCTTTGCTGTTCAGCAGCATCTGTAGAGGAGGGAAACGAGATGCACGGTTCAGGAAACACACTGGACTGGAGCTAAAATAAAGGCACAGATGGTGCCCCCACTGCAATTTAGCATAAAATAGACAACCAAACGAAATCTCTTTCTCCAAACGTTGGTACCAACAGAGTTAAGAGAGGGAATCTCAGTATGACCTTTCTACCTTTGCAGTCTGCAATGTCCTGCGTTTGTAGTGAAAGGTGAAATGCAAGGGGTGTTTTGAGGTTGACTTTGTCCGTTTCCTGGCATTTCAGCATTAAGTATAATCTACTGCAATGAAGGAATAAGGAGACATACTTCTTAGTTTTGAGATCCATTGCAGTGCAGCTCATTAATTTTATATTATCTGTTTGGTTTGATTATTTTTCTTTCAAAATTTATTTATTCCTCCTATTCTAGTGAAAGAGCCACCTGGGATATAACTGTTATTTTCTGAGGTAGTTACTGATGTCTTATTATGTTATAATGGAGATAGTTCTGCTGTCGGAAACATACAGAGATTTTTCCTTCAATATGTCAACTGCAGCCTGCCTGTATATTTTTGTGGTTTGCTAGTAAATTGTCTCTGGGACCAAAGCTGATAAAAGGCTTCCACAGAAGAGATGCAGACTGAGTGGCAAAGTTGTCCTGTGGATGGATTGCTTTGACCCTTGGTGACAGTGATGACAGTGCTGGCCATTTGTCATGCCTAATGCCCCTCTTTGGAAACCTTGCAAAACCCGTCCAGTCTTATAAATCACTGCTGAGCCCTCCAGCTCCTGAAGCAGCCACAAGGAAAGAAAATGCATGAAAAACAGAGCAGGCCCAGGTCATTGCCTGAAAGTTTCCCATTGCAACTATTCTTGAGTGAGGACATAATGCTGTTCAGATCAGGTCTTTACAGCTGTGTTTCTAGTGCCGATATTTCAGTGAGGCTCACTCAGGCTAGTGAGACTCCTCAGAAACACAGTTAGTATGTTTTTTTGATAGAAATCATGCATGTGGATTCCAAGGCCTGAATGAGAATTTGAAAAGGTTAAGAATACTGGGAATAATTAGGAACCCAGTTCAGATTAATAATAAAAAGACATTTGCAATAGACACGTGTGGCTTTTTCTAAAACAAGCTACTGTTTGAGAACATTTTCATTTTTATTAATTTTGTTATTATGTCACTGATATTAGAACCTTTACATTCCACAAATCTTATTTAGACAGAAAGGGATTAAAATTTGCAGCAGACACAGACTCAAGTAGATTAATTCTTAATGAAGTCCTGTGTCTCTATAGCCTTACTGACTACTATCTGTTTCTTATAAGACCAATGACTCAGAAGACTGATCTCCAAACTGTAATGCTACTTCTTTTAAGTAACAGAACAATTTATGATAATGTGCGTGCAATAAAGGACTTTTGTTCCTGTTATTACAATTGCATAATTATATTAACACATGTAATTATATTCATACACAATACATAATTATTCAAAAACATATAAACTTAAGGATCAGAATCTGGACATTTCTTTTCCATTCCCTTCCTGGCTTCTGTCAGCTCCTTAGCTTTTCTGTTCCCTCCCCCAGGAAAGGATAAAACCCAGTACAGAATTGCCAGTAAAACTCTGCTTCATTATATGCAAACTAGCAATGTCTCTTGGATGCCTACAGGAAAAAACAAGACACCTAAGCTGCACTTCTGTTGTGACAGCATATAAATAAATGTACTTTCAAGAAAAGTCTGTCATTGTCCAAAGTGAGTTAGCTAACTCCTCCTTTCCCTTTGTGTAGGAGACCACTCAGAAATGCTGTGGTGAAGTGAGGACTACAGCCAGCCTGGGGAGATGGGAACAGTCAGGGGAACACATGGTGTGTGTCTCTGTGCATGCATACGTGTGTGTGCATGCAGGGGCACTGAGGGCAGCAAGGGTTAGGCTGGGGAAGGTTGTGGAACAGCAGAAAGTGAAAACTATTTTGACCCAACTGGTTTCTTACCTCTCGCTGCTCCTCCCTGTAGATGCACACACAGAATTTTACCGCAGGAACAAGCTTGTCAGTACAAGACTGTCAAGTTGCTCCCACTTAGCTGTACCTACTAGGCTGGGAGTGAATGCTGCCAGCATCATCAGCCTGCCAGATGGGGCTGAACAGCACCAACATGTCAGTCTCTGATGACAGCAAGCATTTCCTTGTCCACCTCTGAAACTGAGATACCCCACAGTCTGCATCATCCCCTCTTGGAACAGTTTTCCTTGCCCCTAACGCAGTGGGAAACTCTGTGAAGTCAAAAAATGTCTGAAGGTAAGCATAGATGGTGGGCCCTAACTCAGCTGTCTGGATGCTCTCCTTGCTGAGGCAGATGGATCATGTTGGCAGCACTGTGTGGAGAGCAGAAGTCTGAAAATGTGATATAAGAAGAAGGGTATACCCCCAGAGAGAAGCCTGGATGCTTTGTTAGCCAAATGCAAAATGATGGCAGATTCAGATTGTACACGTGCGAAGAAAAATTCTTGACTGTGAAGTACATATTCAGAGGAGAGTACAACATAAAATAGTGCTGACTCATCTCTATTAGCAGTACACACTGTAGTATACCTTTTTCTTTTAGTATTAGCTTTTGACCTTAATAAAGATATACCATGAGCATAACCTGACATGATTGGAATTATTGGGTGTTTATTAGTTTTGAAAAGTGTACATTTAAG
>JAOXNG010000012.1:57266101-57279341 GCA_028566535.1 Scolopax minor
CAGACAAGGTATGACAGCATTCATAGTGAAGACAGCCAAAAAATACTCAAAAAGCATCAGCTAGCCTCTGTACTCATGCTATGAGATGCCTTTTCTAGGACAGCCCCTGAATGTAGGCAGTACGGAAAGTCAGTGGACTGTGAGTTGGTGGCAAAACCCGGGAGTGCAAAAACACAACAATACTGAAATACCCACAGTATGTTTGGTCAGAACATTCTCCATGTTCTGATCATCACTAGAGGGTCGGTGCTGTTTTTCAGGGCTGCTCTGCTGACAACAGTGTGAGGCTGCCCAGCTCCAGACACAGGAGAATCTATTGCCATTGTGACTCTTGTAATCTATCGCAGCTCAACCTGCAGAGTAGAGCATGCCACAGTAAACGAGACATTAGATTGTAATTAAACTGCAATTAAACTGTAAATAACTTCAGCAAATAACCTTTTTTCCTCAAAGAAAACTGTTGAGGCTTTTTTTTTTATGAGAAGTAACTGCAGGAAAAAATCAAACAAGTTCCATTCAAATTAGAGTACAAGGGAAGGCAAAGTAATATAAATCTTTTTGAAAAAGTCAAACGTGGTTTTTATGAACCCCTGAAAGACAAAAATGGCATCACCAGTTTCCTTAAAAAAAAAATCAATTTGGTCAGAGATAAAGCTTAATAACTTTCAGAGGGAAAGCCAAACTGAAGAGGTAGTTAATAAAAAACCTTAGCATTGAACAGGCCTTTTTAAACTTTGGAGGAATGACTGTTGCTCTAATAAATCGCTGAGGTTATTCTGCAGATACGTTCGTATTTATGAAGGAATAATGATGAAAATGCCTTTCTGTGATTATGACGGGGAAAAGTGTGGGTCATAGACTTCAGCAGAAGGAAGAAAGTTAAGGCATGAAGGAGTCCACTGTAAATCTCAGAATAACTTAATCTAGGCTCTTATCTTTAGAAAGAACATTTTAATTTAGAATTCCAACATCAAAGACCATATGAAATCACCATTTCTTTGAAAATCCACACTTAAGGACAAGAAGATATTGGTCAAAATCCTTAAACTAATTAGGACTGAGCACTCCTCTGGGCTGAACTTTTCCCTAGGATCAAATTATTGAGCTTAAGCTAGCAAGCTCTTAGCCCAATTTCAGTGTGGGCAAGGATGAGCTTCTAGTGATGAGAATCTTTATTCTTTATTATCTCCATCCTAAATTGCTTTTTAGTCTGTTTTTATTCTTTTTTTTTTCCTTCTATCTATTAAATAACATTCCTGACTAGCTACTTCTGTTCACAAACAAGAATTAAAAACAAACCAAGGACTTAGTGAGTTTTCCATTCCTCAGCAGGGAACAATCTGTTGGTGTACTTCCTCATCAGTCATAATCCTGACTGCAGAATTTACCTTCATCCCTAAGAGAAAAAGACCAATCCTGATTCTTGCAGAAACAGCTCTAATGTCAAGGCTGAAAAGGACGATTGTGACTATCCAGATCATTTCTCATTTAGGATTGGCAATGTTATCACAAAATATATTCCCAGATGAACAGGAAGGACAGAGAAGGAAGGTAAGAGGACTGGCAACTAAAGAGGTCAAAAGCAAAAGACAGGGGATTTTCATTCACGTATTTATGGGCAGCTGGGGAAGATGTTCTTGCCCCAGCCTAAGTAAGAACTATTGAGTAAGGAAGAAACCATGTCCCCAGTGTGCAACTGAGGTCTCTGCTCCCTTAAAACTTTGTATTTAAACTCAGGACTTGAATTAAAATTATGCATTGCTTCAGTAACTTCTTTGGGTCTCTAAGATAGTTTGATTTATAGAAGGTAGCAGTTGTGGAAACTGTGCTTTTAAGACAGCAGGTTTTACTGAAGATATATATACCTATGTAACTGTGAGAAGACTTAGGTTCACTGGGTAGGATTTCTTTTTTCTTTGCCTAAGTTTTTAAAAAACAAGAAAGGCTATTTTTTTACATTAACATATCATTAAAAATTCAGCTTTGACTTGGATAAATATCTATCAAGGTTTGCAGAAGACATCAGCACTGACCTTATCATCTTAACAACACTGTTACAGTCAGAGAGCTCTATTCCCTTCCTATGTAAATTGAAGGCTATGACATATGCTATAGAAAAAGCAATAGGGGAAACAAGACAAGCATTTCAGTTTGCAAACAAAATGGTGCTGCTGACAGACAGAATTACCAGAGGTAACAAATTTACCATATTGCATACTGACCAAAATATAGCTAAGAAACCAAAATTAAAAATTCTTCTCTTCTAATTATATTAATGATATATAATTTCCCTTTTATTTAGCCATGTGTTTTGCAAGCTTTTAGGCCCAACAGGAATCTAAACATCAGCACTGTACGGTGACTGCATTTCTGTAAGAGAAATAAATACATTTTTAAAAAAGGACAGAAAATATTATGAAATGGTGGCTAACGTAAAAAAAATACCCTGACACTTCTGTGGTTTGGCATTTTAAATATAAATACTAAGGTGATTTCACTGTGCCTTTGAATGAAATGAGTGTGTGAGCTAAATGAAAACAAACTCCCTTGAGAATTTATTTATCAGGCTACTGATATTCAAAAGTATTTTCTGAAATTTAAAATGCATTAACTAGTTTTTTACTCTAGTGACTCTATCCTATTTTTTCTTCACATGGATGTTCTCAGCCTACTCTGCATAGCTAAATGGTAGCACTTGCCCTGCTTATGGCTGGGCTGGCTTTCTGAAGGATTTTTGTTATATGTCTGCTGCATGGTGAAGGTTGTATGGAAATCTCAAATGAAAAAAGATATGAACTTCAGGAAGCCTGAAGCCATAAGGTATTACCTACATTTCAGTGCAATATTCTAATACATATATTATTCCCCCTCACTCCACTCTCAGGCTGATGTAAATATAAGCATATTTTGCACTTAATCAGGCAATTCATTCAAGTCTCTCAAAACAGAGTTATCTTAATTTTATATTGGAGACAATGAATGACAAGGATGTCATGCATGCATCATGACAATCATCTGTATCCATTTGAAAAGACTTTATTTAATCTCAACCCTCTTCTCAGAGGTAACATTGACTGCTGTCACACAGCTCTTCCTCGTGCTTTGTGAAGGTCAGCTCCACAGAATTAAATTAGAAATCCCACTTCCCATTCTTTTTATTACACAGTCATCCATATGATGCATATGCTCACCAGTGATGAGAAATTTTACACGTGGGAAACCATAATGTCCACCACCATAAGGTACGACTGAAGACTGCTAATACCTGGGCACTTTGGAAGCTGACAGTTCAGTAGTTTGTCATTTAATATTCTGCCTGAAAAGGAAACCAGGACTTCAGTTCATCCTAAGCACACAGAATACGTTGCTTTTCTGGAGCACCACTCTGAACATCGCTCTGGTGAAAACTGATTTTCAAAGTGGGAAGATTAGGGATGCAGAGTTGTCAACCCAAAAGAGAATCCCTGAACTAGGGGCACCCTCTACAGGGGAACAGGCTGACACTGACTCGGATCTGTCCTTGTGTTACACAGCTAGAATCTGAGCAAAGCATATGCAGGTTTGTTTGACTACACTTGAGCACTCCCCCATAAAAGAATACCTCTGATTTCATTTTCGTTTATGCTGCCACAGCTTCCAGGAGCCCTGGGCACAGAGCAGGAGCATTCTGTGTTAGCTGCTATACAAATGGAGATTAAAAAGAGACCATTTCTGCCTAAACAACTTCGAAGCAGCAGCAGATGTGTATAGATCAAACACAAGAAAACAATAAAATCAAATGGCACATTAAGACAAACATCAGTCGGAGGACTAACAAGTTCTTTGATTTTACCCTTTGATTCTTAGCTAGAATTAAAACCAAAACAAAACCCCAACACTTGTTCTCCGCTGCCTCTTATCTAACTCACAATCTCACATGTTGCCCCAAAAATCATCTTCAAAGACTTACTTCATATGACGCTTTTGTTAGTTGTATAGATCTGAACAGTTACTCCAGTATTTATTCATTTTACTGAAGGTTAATTCTCACTTTTGGGACTTCACTTTCTCACTTTGCTTTCATGTCTTTCATGTTCTCCTGATGCGGATTTGGCTTCCTAAATGGAATGTGTCTTTCTAAATTAATCATCATCACCCCGTATACATTACGGAAACTTCACTAAAACCAAGGGTGGGACAACAAGGCACTAAAATGGGATTCCAAGCTTTTAATTTTTAGCAGCACATACCCTTGGATTCCCAGTCAACTGGGTAAAAAAACAATCAAGAGTGGGCATTTCATTTGCTAGAAGAAGCTTCAGAAATATGCATTTGAAGTCATGCAACTGGAACTTCATTTGAAAAGCTGTCCTATTCCCCAAAGGCAAATTCCTTTGTCTTCAGGCATATAAAACCTTCACAAAAAAAAGCAAAACTTGAGGATAAAACAGACCAAATAAAATAAATAAAACAATATTATAATGAAGAACAAAGTAAAAACATCTTTCTGATAAAAATAGGTACCTATGATCTTGTGCAACACGAGGCCATCAAGTAATTTCATCATGAGAGTCACAGTTCAATGCCTGTTAGTTTCCAGTTCTAAACTCTGCCTGATAAGTAAATTAACATGCCACCAGTAACATTTACGCTGCTGATTTGCCCTCATGATCTGCCCAACTTCCCATCTTGTACATCTAATTGTGGCAGTTGTGACACTTGGTCACTCAACGTCTGATATAAAAAAGAAAACCGACGGTAGCCTGGGGCCAAAGCCAGAGCCCCGATTGCTGTTTTGGACGTGCTGCTCTTGCTCCTGAATTTGCCTCAGTTCAGTGATTGTCATTCTAGAATCTGGTCTTTATTTGCCGCTGTTCAGTGATTGTCATTCTAGAATCTGGTCTTTATATGCCATAAAACTTGCCAGGACAGGACCGAGAATATTTTGGTTTCATTCGCTTTTGCCTAGGATTTCTCCTTCTTCATGGAGCAAGCAGGAGTCTTTCACTTTCAAAACCTGGTTTTTATGGCTCATATTGCCTTCTGATCTTGAGGTTTGATCTTGAAGTCATAGTATATAGAGAGTAAAAAATAAAAATGGCAAAGACAAACACTGCATCCTTCTTGGTCTTGCTTTTTTATTGAGATTCTTCCAAGATGCTCTACAGGTACAGCCTCTGGCTCAATCAAAGTCTAAATTCAAAATAAGGGATATGAGGAATATAACAGAGTCTAGTTCTTTATTTGTGTTTAGCAGATTCCTGATGGAACTTCTGAATGGCAGAGAATTTAAAATTCTCTTTTGATGTACTATTATACTTTTTAAAAGCGAAACAAAATCGGTCTTGGGTTTAGAAGATAATGATTCTTCTGGCTTTTCGTATTTCTTCTTTCTTTTTCTCATGATCGGATACCTCCTTCTTCCCTTAACACAACTGTGGAAGACATACCAATAAAAATGTGTTTCATGAGTTTAGTGGCTAGCATTTGGCAACCATGCCAAGCATTCATCAAATGGCTCCTGAAATCTTTGAGAACATTGTTGTGCATTCATGTCATCCCTCAAGTTTCAGAGCTTCCTTTTGTTCAATTAACCACCATGTCTGGACAGTAACTACCTATTTCCTCGTGAATGTAGCAGAGAAATAGAACTTGCTCACAGGACCAGAGACCTCTTTCTGTATGAATAAGGCCTGAAAGGAAGTAAGGGAAGTATGTATGCTAGAACGAATGCAGCTTTTGCAGCATTTTCTGCAGTGCAAATTACCAAGTTCAGAAAATATTAGGTGAAATCTCTCTCATCACCCTGCCAGCCCCTACCACACACGACCTTTTATTTTATTTATTTATTTATTTATTTATCTTTTAATCTAGCAGAATAATCGTGTATGGACTCCCACAGTCAGAAGAGAGAAAGTGATGGTTTACTCCTCAGGGCTACCGCTAAATAGCATTTTCTGTTTCTTACTGACTGTACACTAAGAGAGGGCTGTTGGGTTTAAAAGACATTCTGTGTCTTTGCTCAGATACTGAGACAGGGTGTGATGTGTCACACCTCGTGAATGCCAGACTCCCCCGGACTTCTGGCTGTATGGAACACAGCACCAAGTCCTCATAATTATTAGCACTGAAATCTGGGGGTTACTTAACTGATCAGATAAATTATCCTAGAGAAAGTAGTCCGTGACATCTACTGGAATAGGAAGCAGAAAACAGCCACATTTTTGAATCATACAGGGTAATCTGGAGACAGGTGATCCTTTCTGCATATGCAGTTTAAATTACGTCGTACCCTTCTCAGAGTAGCTCAGTAAGAGCTGGTATTTACTTTCCTTTCCTCTCTCATGACCTAATGTGCCCGTACAAGAAAGACTCATATTGTGACTAACAGACCTAGGAACACATGCCCAGCACTGACGCGACCAGAAAACACGTATTTGAACTGAACTGGAAAAGGGCTGTGATTTTTAGAAGTAAATCCCACGACAAAAGCATGATTTAGAAGGAAATCCCCCCTGCCACGGGGAACGGCAGGGTGATGTTCTGTTGAAGGCTCAGTAAGTCACTTCTAGGAGGTGACAGGGAGATTCTTGACTTTCTCAGTTAACTGCTAATGACAGCATAGGGGCTTGTCTCTTTGCCAACACTTGCTATTTATCAGATTAAGCTATAATTTAGCCCACCTTCACTCTTGTGTATGAAGTGAAACCAACTAAATTGTTGAAGAATAATTAATTAATTAAGTTTTCTTAGAACTGCAATTCAACAGCATCCTGTACTACTGTGCATCAAGCCTGGGCTAGAACCTATATGTTTGGTACACTGTGACCAATAAAGGTTATGGGAAACTCATGCATAGATACGACACTATTATTTATTTTTACAATTTTGCAGGTAAAATTATGTTTTCCTCCCTGTGTCTTTGAGGGTATGAACGCACCAAGATATGCTGAAGGAACAAAGAACTTTACTCCGTTGTGTTTTTAAAAGCTAAACTTACATCTAAATCTATTTCCATTTCCCTCTGGACCCTGAGCAGCTTTTTTATGTTATATTAAACATTAGACAAATAGGGTAGATCTAATTAAAAGTTGAAGAAACGTGCTTCCCTTAATTGAATTTGTTACAGTTACATTTTGCAGACCAATGTTAATCAAAGCTCCAGTTCAGAGTGGATGGATCAAGGGAATGAAGTTAACCCTTGCACGTCCTTACCTGAACACGCCACACGCTCTGCTCTCGCCTAAGCCACAGACGCCAATCGCGACTCGCCCCTCAGTCGCGACCGTACGGGGCGGGCTGCCCACGGGCCCGCCGCCGCGCCAGGGCCGCGCACCGCAGCCTCGCGAAAAGTATCGAGGACCGGGGGCAACGGCCGCGCCTGCCGGGGAGGCGGCCGCCGCCCGGCTACGCGGCTCCGGCACCGGCAGGGCGGCGGCGGCGCGGGGTGCTTCCCAGGGAGCGGCGGCCATGGGGGGAGCCGGGCGGGACGGTCGGGACGCGGTGGTGCCAGTCGGGAGGGAGGGGCCCCTATAAGCCAGAAGCTGAATTAGTGTCTAATTTGGTACACCCATTTTGTTTATGTATCTCTGTATGAAGAATGCAGTTCTTGATCCCAGTGTAGCAGCCCCTTGCTAGCCCCAGCCCTCATGGCCTCCACTCCATGTTAGGTGGGATGGCTGAGGGGCTGCACAGCCCGCACTGCAGCCTATGGCTCCACTCATCGGGACAGGACCCAGAATTAGCCCTGAGGTCGTAGTCATAGAATTGAGGGAAGGAGGAGGAAGACTACTTGTCATCTCTTTGCATAAAATAAAGCTGTAAGAGATATTTACAAGTATTGCCAACTTGGAAAATTTAAATAATATAAATTGCACCTCAAATAAATATTTTTTTAAATATTATTATTTACTTGCTATTTCCCTTACCTTCATTTGCAGAGGTTCTTGAGGCGGGTTTGCGAACTTCCTTTCATGATACAAAGCCTACATGGTTTTTTGCATTGAATAAAACCTAAGATGTTTATAGTCAATGGATGCCAGGAACTGTAGATTGAAGAAAAATGCCAAATAATGCACAGTGGCTATAAAATCTTAAAAGGGGAAATGAGAAAATGTTCATATTTGTGTTTTCTCTTTTCATGAAAGGCAAATCCTCACAACTCTGAAATTAGTAATACATGGATAACACTACAACATCAGTTTTGTCTTTACCTCAACTTCATGGATCAGCTACTTTTTCAAATTTTCTGCTCAACATCTTTTCTATGAGCTAGAAAAAAAATAGAAGGCAATGCACAGGAATAAGCAGGAGAACTTTGCTTTTCAAAAATGTGTGCTATTCAATATCTACATATTATAGTGTAAGCAACATCATAACAATGATGGGATTTTAAAGAAAACCTTTTCCTTCCATCTTTGCTGTATTTCCTATGTTACAAACAAAATCAGAGTTGAAAACAGAGTTACAGTGTTTGTTTGGTCCAGATCTCAATTTTACCACATATGGTAACTAAGGGAAGAACCTACAGGAAAAAAATATTCTTGTTGCTTTTTCTCTGGGGTCTTAGTCAAGACAATGCAGTGAGTGTGCTGGGCTATGCAAAAAAATAGCTGGCCTCCATATTTTGTTCTTTTATTTAACTTTAGTAGCTAGCCAGTGCTACAGAAACTTACGTTGTAAGAGAATTCTTAACCAGACAGGTCGCTGCAAGCAATTGATAGTTGTGACCAAATGCCTGATGTTTTCTCTTCTGTTAGAGAAAATATCACAGACTTGTCTTTCTGTACTGAAAAAGCAAGAGCTGAGCTTTGGCGAAGGCAAGCAGAAAACGGTTACTGTGCACTTCTCTATGTATGGATATTTTCATTTAATTCCGTTCTAGCAGTAGTTGAATAAATTTGGACAAAAATTTAAAAATAAGGAACAGCTGCTTTCACGAACAGACTGTGCTCTTAGACATATGGTAGCAGCATGCTCTTAAAGCACAAGAAAACACAAGGAGCTTGTTTTCAAATTGGTACAGTCAAGTTAGCACTATGCAGAAGTTTGATGCTGAGCTGTAAACCCATTGCATTTTAGTCAGTGTTAACGATATACTTTTCCTGAGGTCAGCCCCCTCCTGCGAAAGGCTGACTGAGAGGGCTGGACTGTTTGTGGTAAGTTTGGGCAGATGACCAGACCCTTTCAGAATATCCTGCCAGGAAATACAGCATTTTAGTTCAGATTAGCAGCAGACTATGAATTACCTGCCAAGAATACAAAAGTGAGTGGGGAGCAGCTTCCTCAAATTACCTTTAAAGGATCAAGATAGGAACTTTTTCTGGGAAAGGGAGTGTCCAGGAAGAAGATTTGATAAGGGAGGGTGAAGATTGGAGGCAGAGGGGAAAAATTAATGATTGGCAGCACTGGTTGTACTGCCACAAACAGCTCATAATTATTTGGGGGAATATTTATTTGATGTATTGTCAAAAATGGACATTTCTTTAGCAGCCTTGGTCCAGTGATGAAGAAAATACAAGGTATCTTTTTAAAACAAGTGGGATGCTTTATTTTGTCCTGCAGGGATGAAAAAGATTGCTCAGATGCATATGTAATTCAAGAAGAGACAGAATACCTATCCCGAGAAGAGACAAAATGCCTGTCCAAGATGGGCATTTGGATAGCTTGTGCCACAGACTTTCATGCGAGTTGGATGAGCAGCTTTGTAATGTCTTAAGGAAAAACTTTAATACTTATATAAATCTTAAAATAACTGGTAAATTCCAAGAGGCGGGAAAAGAGCTACTGCTGTGTTTCCACCATCAGATTCGCCTATAAAAATGAAAAGCTGCTGGCCTATTAACATGGTACTGAAAAAGAATAAAATAATGCAAAAAGAAAGATTTTAAAAAAATAATCATGTCAATGAAACTCTAATTTAAGCCCCCGTGAAACAAGCAAAAGTTTTGATGCATGTAAATATACAATATGTGCATATCTTTATCATTCATCAATCTTTTGTTCAGGTCTATGCCATCTTCCCACATCATGCTGTCAAACGAGAACATCTGTGGTGTGCTTTGTGCAGGTGGCAAATGCTCAGTGTGGGTTTGTGTGATCAGTAAAAGAGCAATCACATCCCTGACTCTTAGACTCTTAGTCTTCTATATAAATTGAAAGACATATAAAGCTCTAATTTACATAGGATTATCAGTTCAAACTGTTTCTGTCAGCTAGAAATATCTGTGATTCAAAGTTTATGCTATCTTTCCCTGCTAAACTGTCCATGCTGCATGGCAAACTACAGTATGGAACAGGGTTTGTTCCTGCTGTTTAGGGAACTTTCTTCTGTTAGTTGACTGGAGTCAGCAAAACATATTTTTTGTTATTTCAGCTTTAAAGCAGATGAGTTGGGGAGAAGCAGACAGCATTTATTCCACTGTTTCCTGGACCTTTCCATAATCTGTGTTCTTTAATGTAGATTCTCCTAGATGTATTTTTTTAGCAGACAGTGCTGCTCCGGAGAATCCACATGTAGCCAGTCTGTGAAAGGCAGCTTCTAATCAGGGGTTAATGCAATAGGGCTTGAAGGCTTCCAGTGGATTCCTTCATGCAAGTCAGTAATGAGAGTTCGCCCTGCACCAAACAGACACGGCTGGGATGCATTATGGGGGTGCCAGTCACTGGAAAGATGCTTTGCATATAATGAACCCTGTTTTCCAGGCCAGATGTTGAGCAAAGGTATTTAGTATTGAAAACATATTTTAGTGAGATGTGAACTCTATTGACTACGCTGTGCAAAAAGGAGGAGAAGTATTTAATCCTATGCTGCATAGATTTTCCCTTCTTAAATTCCCTTCCTCTCTCCTTTCCACAACCTCTTTTCTGAGTGTTTTCTGCGTACACAGGTATTGCCAATGTCTGCTTGGCTTGTGCTGTCATAGTAGATTAGTAATGTCAATGAACTAGACTGGTTGGTTTTTTCCCCTTCTGAAGCATATGCTGGATACAAGACCTGTGTCCCAGGGCAATAAGGAGGACATCAAGGAACTGAATTTTGCTTGGTGATTCTGTTTATTGGCCTACACCAGTGTAACTCCAAACTGAGTGAAAAATGCCATATATAGTTTAGTCTCTCCAAATTTTGAGTGTCAGAGAAGGATTCTGAATAGCAGGGGGTCAGCTGAGGTACAGTGGAGAGTCTACATTTAGGAGGGGGGAAATTTGTGCAAAGGGAACTTTGCCAGTAACTGAAACTTCTGAGGAAATTTTCAGCAACACAGAAGATGTCTAAGTTTCTGTTCTGGCTAACATCTGCAACTTCTGTGTGATTTAGGCATAACATTGTGTGTTTACTAGCAAAACAGCTTGTACTTTTTAACATCCTATCCCTAAAAGGAAGCCTCAGTGCTAAATTTCCTCAGACCTCCCCTTCAACTTCTTTTCCTCTCTTTCACAAAGTGGGAGCCAGGCTTTCTCTGCCCTACGCACATTTTCATTTTGAATCATTCTCACCCTTGCTTTTTATTGTGTCAATTTTGGGTAACTATTTCTTCCATCACTGTTAATCTGTAAGTAAAATGCTCCATTTACTTTTTCTTTTTTTCATTTTTCCCCCCTAAATCTCCAAAGATAATATGAGAAAGATTGGGATTCCCTATTCTGTCTCATATCTCACTTTTCACTGAGTTCAATCCAGGAACATTACTGTTTCTGTGGCTCTTGTTAGAAGACAAAACATTCTTATCCCCAAAGAAACAACCCTCAACACACAAATCCCTAACCTGGACCTATGGTGTGAAGAATAA
Organism: Scolopax minor; assembly: GCA_028566535.1. Taxonomy (NCBI): domain Eukaryota; kingdom Metazoa; phylum Chordata; class Aves; order Charadriiformes; family Scolopacidae; genus Scolopax; species Scolopax minor. The sequence goes on from JAOXNG010000012.1 coordinate 57,277,870, forward strand.
AGCTCGGGGGCAAGGAAATCTTACACCACATTTGATTCTGCAGAATGTGATGACTGCTGCTAATCAGTGTGTGGGCAAATGACATCTGTTCTATTAGCCAACAAGAGGCAAGTTACTTATGTCCTTAGAAATAAAGCAAGCATGTAGCCTTATGTCCAGGACAAAATAAAACTTCAAACAAATTGGGACATTTACAAAATACCCACTAATAATAATGATTATAAGTATTCTAACAAAATTCTGTCCCTGGACACTAATGGATTAAAACCAGCAATACAGCTGGAGGTATGAGAGTCAAAATCCCCTTTATCTTCTATAGTTTCCTTCAATCTTGTTTATTTATGTTATAAACTCTTCAGGAATGGAATTGCTATGCAGTATACCTTTATAGACTTTTGCACAACTAAATTTTAAACCTGCTTATGGCAGAAAATTTTTATAGTGAGGGTGGTGAAACACTGGAACAGTTTGCCCAGAGAGGTGGTAGATGCGCCATCCTTGGAAACATGCAAGGTTTGGATGAACAGGGCTCTGAGCAACCTAATCTAGTTGAAGACATCCCTGCTCATTGCAGGAGAAGTTGGACTAGGTGACCTTTAAATGTCAACCAACCCAAACCATTTTATGATTCTATGGTATTATTTTTTTGTATTATTAAAGGATGAATAATTAATCTTAAAGAATAATACCTGCAATAATGCCATAGTTTAATGCTACCATTATTGTATGTGTACAAACAACATTCTAAGTCCTTTTTTTCCAAGACTGAAAAAATAAAGTTCATTATTGCTGCATTTCATACTTCACATCATTCCTAAAAAGCTACAACTTTTTGTTATCCTTGCATTTCACTAGTTCTAGATGTAGAAGCAGAGGAAGTAAAGCATTTCACCCTTTCACTACTTTGGACTAATTGCTTATTGCCATTAATCCTTTGTATATTTTAAATGGGTAACAGTCACAGTGTCTTAAAGAGCATCATGGAAAGGACTATATGCTTTTACCTGACTTAGAAATTCTACAAACCAACATGCAGATAGATTAGTGTAAGAAACAAAGTAGCCATTTGGGAGTTTAATGGGCCATTAAAATACACCTTTAGGCCCAAAACCCAGCTACAAGAAACAGATGCAAGCTTCAGTGATTCACAAATGATAAGCACAATACCATTTAGCAACCATATTAAATATACATAAGGTTGTTCCTCTGGCAAAAGTTCCCAACTTATAATGGCCTTCCAGTACCTAAAGGGGGCTATAGGAGAGATGAGGAGTGACTCCCTAGCAGGAAGTGCAGTGACAGGACAAGGGGTAACGGTTTTAAATTGAAAGAAGGGAGATTTAGATTAGACACCAGAAAGAAATTCTCTGCTGTGAGGGTGGTGAGACCCTGGCCCAGGCTGCCCAGAGAAGCTGTGGGTGCCCCATCCCTGGAGGGGTTCAAGGCCAGGCTGGATGGGGCTTGGAGCAACC
>JAOXNG010000012.1:57279441-57289730 GCA_028566535.1 Scolopax minor
GATGATCTCCAGAGGTCCCTTCCAACCCCATATCATGCTGTGATTCTGTGGATGGCAATTTATACTCAGCACTTTTTGAAGTCTTTATCTATCAGCTCTTCCACAAAGGGCTGCCTTGTTTTGTTTACACCAAGATGGTTAAATAAAGTTTGGTATTTGCACACTGTAACATTTTTATTAGGAGATTATTACTACTGTTCCTGCAAAGGACTGACTGGGTACCTACCAGAATTTTGCCCTGGGTCGCTGTTTCTGTGTAACTACTCTTTCATTACTTTTTCAAAATAAAAAAACAACTGTATTGTTTCATTAGATTAAAAAACAGTTGCATGACATAGAAAACACGAGCCATTCACAACACAATGCCTTAAACAGCTTCTTGTTTAGCTGCATTTAACTGAGAATTACCATTTAGTTTCTTCAGCTCACTGGACATTTTCTCAACATTTTTAATCGCAGCTTCAAGGTCAAACTGCTGATGGGCAGGAGCGGTTTTGGAGGCCTGTACGAAACAGAAACAAAACATCTGGCAGTGCACATGAGATTCATGCACTCAGAAATACAGCTGATCATAATCTTTATGAAATCTTTTAATTGATTTTCTAAAATAGTATTTTAAAATAAACTTACCCACTTTTATAATTGCAACTACTGAAGGCAACTACTAACCACTCAGGCTTTATTTTTCTTCTGTTTTTCTTTTCTGTTCCTTTTTTTTTAACAAACAACTGCATTTAAGTTAATTATATCTAAAATTTCCTCTCCTCACCAGCATTTTATTCTCATTTTTGTTTTTGACCTTACTTTTCCTATAGGATCTAATTGAAAATTAATCATCAAATAATATTTAGTCAACCACAAGATGGAGCCCTTGTGACGTTAACGTGTGTAAAGAAATTAGCAACAATATTAGCACTGAACATTGATGAATCTGTTAATACCTGCTCAGGAACATTTATTGTCTGAATAGGTAACTATTTTATAATCAACATATTTTTGCTTATTTTGGAGATCATATTCCCTTCCTTTAACATTTAATTAAAAAACAATCAAAACTCTGGAGACAATTAAGACTAGAAATGGTTTAAAATTAAGCATAATTTAAATTTTTGAATTTATACTTTTTTAGATTTTTTTTTAGGAAAAATATTATTAAAAATGGCACATACCATATTTTCTGGCCTAGTTATCAGCTCTCCCATTTATAATTCAGAAACTCTAAAAATAAAATCTGGAAAAACTCTGAGTGATTCATAAATAATGCCTACTGTGTAAAACAGCTCAACACATTTGAAAATACAACAAAAAAAATAAACATACATTTAACACAGAATTTTTGTCCAAGTCTCTCTTCCTTCCTGATAGTGGCTTTGCATTCAGGTCACCAGCCAGGGCCCAAGACCCTAAAAAGACAGCCCTAATTATTTTGGAGCAACATATATATATATATGTGTGTATATCCCATGCCAAATATATAAAAACATTTGATAAATAAAATTACTATGACTTGTTTTCATTAGTGTTATTTGAAAGTAGAGCCTAGGGGGTTGAATAGCTTATTTAGGAAGAAATTCTTTGGTGTGGGGGTGGTGAGAGCCTGGCCCAGGTTGCCCAGAGAAGCTGTGGCTGCCCCATCCCTGGAGGGGTTCAAGGCCAGGCTGGATGGGGCTTGGAGCAACCTGCTCTGGTGGGAGGTGTCCCTGCCCAGGGCAGGGGGTTGGGACTGGATGATCTGTGATGTCCCTTCTGAACCATTCAATGATTCTATGATTCTGCCATGGTTCAGTAGCCCGAGTATGCCTGTTATTGCTCTCACCATTTGATACAGGGTACCGTCTTTGCTGATTAGAATCATCAGCTCAAACATAGAATCAAAATCATAGAATAGTTTGTATTTGGAAGAAATCTTCAAAGATCAGCTACCCCCCTGCCATGGGCAGAAACATATTTCACAAAATCAGGTTGATCAAAGCCATGCCCAAGACTGCATCTTGGTTGCAGTCTCCTGGGAGATATGATAGGTATGTCATTTTCACATAAACTCTATTTACACTGTAGGAAAAAAATTGTTTGAAACTAGAACTGACTAAGCTGATCTAGTCAAATTATATTAAAACTGCTTCTTCTTTCTAACTATCTCTAGATTCTTTATTCTAACTATCTCTAAACCTGAGTTTAACCTGCTAACTCAAAATAAAGCCCAAGTGTCTCATCTTCACTGCTATTTTAACCAAGTTTATCTAGATGAAGATCACATAGCTTTTGCCTCCTTTTTCATGTCTCTATTAGAATACCCCTAGCCTACACTGTAGGTGTGCCAGCTTTTAAATATTTATGAAAATAATACCAGCTGAATTGCTTTGTGTTATGACAGGCATAATGGCTTGTACTCATTACCTTAAATGTATGCATAGAACTCCTTAGGTTAAAAAAAATTCCCCTTGGTGATAAATAGGTTGTGAAAATCTATTCAAAAGCCAGGTTGATCCATCTCAAATATTGAGATTTTTAGAAGGGTATTTCATCTATTGCATGTAATAAAAATACTATATAAGGTGAGGAGAAATGTAAAGCAGCCTGTGAAGAGTTTCACTGAAATCATAAGAACACAATAATGAGGCACACACAAAGATGCTACTGAACCAAAACTAATGTTGTTCAGATATAGTGGATGAATAGTATCTCATGCTGTTCGTATTTCCTTTCTTCTAATTATTTTGTTAGTTTAATCATGTGAATGATTAAGGATGGGGAGAAAATAACATTGTGAATATGTAATCTCCATAAATCACAGTATATTTAAAGAGAAAACAATACTCATTTTTGTGCAAAATGCAAACGCTAAAAAATTAGATCAGTACACATGCCAACTTTTGAAAGCTAAACTATGGAATCATTTTCAGGTGGAATATTGCAAAGTTTGTGAAGAAGGTCAGCTTGATAGTATAGTTTTCTTATTTCTCTGCTCAGGCAGACAAATTTTCACACTCTAGGTCAGATCCCATGAGTGATCCAGGCAACCAAATTAAGAACCTTAACACAAATTACAGTCCTCAAATTTCCCATTCAACTGCTAATCCAGAGTGATAAAATAATGTTTCCCTACATCTTTTTTTTCCCCATATTTTCTAGGCACCTGGAGTTTTCACCTGTTTTCTCAGAACTACCCCAGTTTTTGACAGAGTTGAGGGTTTTTCTCTGTCACCCAGCTAGCATCTCTAAAGTAATTGTTGCTTTAATTGTTCTGTAATCCCATGAGAAGCCTGTAATATATCTCACCCCTGCAGGATCAGGTGTGTTAGAAAATGCAGTTATACTTTTGTATTTTGCAATTATGAGATCAGGTTTTTTAGGGCAGATCTTGCATTGTCTGATCTGTTTTTTCTTTGACAGAGTGAATAAATTTTCCAAGATCATGATCCGGGGTGTCAGACACCCCTCCCAGTTTGGGATCATCAGCAAATTTGCTGAGGATACACTCTGTCCCCTCGTCAGGTCACTGATGAATATGTTGAACAGGATTATTCCTACAGACGTTTTATTTTAATGTTAGTATTGCCTTGTCTTCCCTAAATTCCTTTGGAAATCCTTTGGAAAATCCTTAGGAAATCCTTTTGGAAAATGCACTTGTCCTTTAGTGATGCCCGATACCTTTGCAGTAATCTTGCAGTGACCTTTCTCCCACTTAACTGGACTAATTAAACTACCCAGACTAACACGTCATCTTGCGAAACAGGATTAGGGAAAGAAAAATAGCACTTAAACCTTTTTAGAAAAGTGAGCTCTATTTCCGACTAGAGGATAGGACCCAATCTATAACAGATGTCACCCAGAGCCAAAACCAGCCGTCAGCTCTCCTTACAGTAATGCGTCTCCGCGCCTCGGAGCTCTGGAAAGGCAAAGCATTCTGAGGGATTAACTGCTAAGGTGCTACAGAAATAGCTGTACCACATACACAATTACATTTTTAGGCATGCATACCTATCTTTAAACTACTGCATTTTTATAATTTTTGCAAACAAAATGTCTACCTTTAAATAAAATCTAAGCATTGTTTTTATTTTGTTCCAAAAAAAAATTGAGATGGTCCTTATGAGTCCCTTCCAACTAGAGATACCCTATATTCTACGAGATTTTTAATTTCACTTGCAGATTTTTAAAGAAACAACCTAATTTTCAACTGCAATCTTGGGTGATAAGCAAGGTTGTTGAGCAAGTAAATGAAAAAAGCCAAAATAACAAAGGATGACTGTGTATGAAAGGTATGAGATGTAGTGCTAGTGACATCACTGCCCGACTACAGAACTCTCAACTTGTCTCACATGAGGAAAAATGTGAAATGTTTCCTTTTTTTCTCTTTTAAAAAAAAATTAAAAATCCAGCTCTACATTTACGTACACACTCATGTGCACTCACACAGGTACACACACCTGTACAGAAACCCCGGATATATTTGGGGTTGTTCTTAAGGCTCCTACTTTTGCAGCAGCTCAGAAAATACTGTGTTTCCCTTAAGGGTTAATAAAAACAATAACACTTATCTTTTAAAATTCCTTCTGAGTACACCATCTCTCACACCTTCATACACACAAATACATGCACTGCATGTAGGCAGGAAGAAAGAATGAGACAAGAAAAGAATTAAGTTGCTTTACTAAGCTGAATTTCCAGTTCATCTATTTATAGCAACAGTGGGGCATAAGCTAAGTAGCATTACACCAGCTTATGCAAATTGTTAAGGATGAAAGGGGAGCACAGGTGACAAGAAAACAAATGCAGCATTGAAGCCACTGGAAGTCTGTCTTAACATTGAGCACAGGTCTGACGAATGGAGCAGTAAACACAGCACAACATAAAGTTGTCTTTCTACTTTTAACAGCCAGCAGCTCTTAAACAGGAGGGTAGTTCCATCCTGGGGGTTTAAACTCAAAATAGATCCAGTAACATACATACTGTTAACTTGACCTAATTGGTTGCCGCTAGTGGCAGGACTTACATGAAGAATCTCATCACACAGATTAGATGTAAAACAGGGGGAATCTTGGCTCTGGGTGGAGACCAAGGGAAACAGCAGTTTATTTTTATTTTAGTATCTGATACGTGCTGTTTCTGGGTGCTCTGGACTTTGCTCGTAGGTCTTAGAGGAAGCAAATCTCTAATAAGTGTCCTCTGCGACTCAGCCTTCTGTATCAAGCTTAGCTTTCTGTTTGAAAAGTGTCATTCCAACCATGAAGATTCTGTGATTTAAATTTTTATTTAAAATTCCACTGTTTGGGGGGTTTATAAACCCTTGGGTTTATAAAAAAAGCAAAGGACTGTGTCTGTATTCACATCAGTGACAAAGTGCAAGTACTAATTGGCAGGGGACCCACTGTCTGTAATATGCTATGTCTTGAAGCTATTGTCAGCTTCACAGTTACCAGAAAAAGCTAAAATTTTAGTATAAAAGAGCAACTTCTTCTTCCAGTGGGAACTGACTACAAATATATTACTTTCTGTTGTTGTTAAATTCATATTATCAGTGTACTTCTCACTCTGCAAATTAAAATATGCAGGCTTTTAGAACACCGAGTCAAGAAAAATTCCTGAACGAAATCAAAGTGGAATTCTCCCCAAATCAGAAGTCCAGATGGGAATCTCAGGTCTGGCACTTGAAGAAGCTGTTTTCAGAGCTGTTAATGAGTGCACTGCGACGGAAAGTCACAGCAAAGCATGTCCTGAATGTCTTTCCAAGAGCGAAAGCTTGACATAATGAAAACATATATGGGATTAAAAAAATATAAACTCAAGCAACAGATAGTCTTCATTTAAGACAAAACAAAGACAAAAAGAAAAAAAAAAAAGCTGTATACTAAACTTTGAGTTCATAAATAATAATACCATGCTTTAGCATAACTGACCCAAGTGTATGTGTGCACTGTAACTTACAGATGAGTAAAGCAGGAGGTTAGATTTGTTGACTATGAATTACTATTTCATATTTTTTTAAATGGATGTAGCAGAAATAAAGCTAGGAGGGAACTGAGGAATTGAGCTATGATTTCGGTCATTTTTGCTTACCTCTTGGCTTTTTCTTTTCAAGTGATTCAAGGGATTACACTAAGCAAAATGCTTCTCCTTACAGACACTCTGAAACACACCTAAACTACAATTTATTAGGAAAACAAGAACATATAGGCTCTGCAGAACAGAGCCACGCTCTTACCTTAGAAAATGGCAATATGAATATAAGGAAGAGAAACCTTCTTTGGGAAATAAGCACAGCTAAAACACCAGGGCCAAAACAGCTGCACTGAACACCAAAACTTGCCTTGATTTCATGGAAGAGGGTCCGATCCGTGTAATGCTGTCGAACCTGCCAGCCCCCTGATGCTAAGCTTTTGCAGAACTCCTAAAATGAGAACTGAATGTCTGACATGGAAGCAAGGAGAATGAAAAATATTTTCTTCCAAGTGGTCTCAATTTTACCGAGTACGTTTTTAGAGTGAAGGGATTATTAAGAATGCCTTTGTTGGTCAGATCACCTGCGCAACAGAAATTGCTACCAAATCTGCTAATTGACTGGGGAAATTTTAATTGCTGTGTTGCATGGACATGCGCTGAGATGTTGGGGAAGAAGAGTTGGGTTTGTTTTCTTTTCTTTGTTTTTCTGAAAGGATTTGCAAAATGAAGCTCTTGGGAACTTGAAAATATTTGTATTTTGCCTAAGAACTGATCCAGCTTTATGTAATTGTGCTTTTTGTGAGATATCAACTGTGGAGCTGGCTCAGAAAAAGTTTGTTAATCAAGTTGACCAGTAAAGATAAAAGTTTTATGGAAGCAAACAATCAAACACAACTTCTTGGGCTATATCCTGGCCTTGGATGGGAATTGTGATGCTGAAGATACCAATTAAAAGATCTGCCTTACGGAAAGGAAAGACGGGAAAAAGTTGTCAGCTGCTGCAGGCTAACGTGATACTTGTGCTCTCCAGACTGTGGCACAAAGATCCCAAGACAGCCCTGAACAGGCTGTCTCCAGAGCTGGTTACTGCACAACCATGTAAAAATAGTATGAAGCCTGAGCTGGTGAGGTCTGACACTGAACTAATGTGCGGTTCCAAGGGTTTCATTCCCTGACCAGGTACCTCTGCGTGGAGCTGTACTGTGCTGCAAGAGTGTGCCAAAACATCACAGCCAACTGAGAGGAGCTGCATCATACCCTTCTGAGCACTATTCTCCACTGAAAAAGAGTAGGCTCTACCTCTAAAACAAAATAACAAAAGTGGATGGTGCAAGTGCTGGGTAGGTTTTGCAGGTGGTTTGTAATTTCTTGTTTTGCTGCTGGGTTTTTTAATCAATATATATCACTGTTGTATACCCCTTGGCAAAGTACGCAGCAACCTGTTTTGAAAAAGCTTTGAAACCTTTCTTGTGTCATTTCCATGCTGCTACCATCCACAGACTCAGGAAGGAAAAATCCTGACATTTCCCTGAGGTAACGGGGAGGATGGAGTAGGGAGTGTGAGGCAGAAGCATGGCCAGATGGGGTGTGGTATTTGGGGAAGATCCTGAGAAGAACAGCTTACTAGAGGTCATAAAAGAAACAGTGAATGAATTCCTCATAAAAATGCACCAATCCTCTTTCCTGAAATTTTGCCTATATATATAGACTTTAGATGGCTCTAATTTTAGAAGAATAGATAGAAGAAGAAGAATAATAGAAGAATAGATGCTGTACTGATGGAGGAAACGAATGGCTTGTCAAAAGCTGGAAAGATCCAGCTGACCTGCTATAAATCCATGCTGGCTGAAAAGCATGTTTCTTGCTTGCTGGAGAGATTCATTAGTATTAATATAGAAATTCAGTAGGTCACAGAAGTCTCATGCTCTCCTGGAAGGCTTAGAATAGAAGACAGAGGTAAAGAATTCAAACGCCCTTACTGTCTCTACTTTGGTCAGTAGAGGACTGGAGAAAACCCATCCCCATTTTCTGCTGAAAAAATAATCACTTTAACCATATTATTTTTTTCGGTCAAATCTCCTAATTGATTCAGCAGCAGTCTTGTCTGACAAGTGACTTGGGGTCAAGGCCCTAATGTAATTTTCTTCTCATCTAATTTTTTTTTCTCCAGTACATTACACAATTAAATAGACTTCTATAAGATAGAACTGTGATTAAAATAGTCTGAACGCAAGAATACTCTGTAGTCCAAAGGAAACTGAATGAACAGAAGTGCTGTTGTTAGACCCGAGCAGAAGCTAAGGCACAGGTTTGTCATTGAGTGGTTAGTGTTACAACCTAAATATACCCTTGAAGGACTCAACTCTCTTCTGTGTGCTTTAGGTAATCGCTTGTCTCTTAAAACTGGCTCATGTAAGAAGAAGCATAAAGAAAAAATTTAAACCAGTAACTTGTCTGGAGAGCAGTGTTGAGGTTAAATGCTGATGTTTCCTCACAATTGAACTTGTAGGTGTCGCAAGGCTTTCACTGACTGTCACCGGGCAGTTTATTTCAGCTCTCTAGTAGTAAAGTGATTTCAAACTTGCAGCTAAAGTTGTTTAACTGTGTAAGTGGTACACATCAGAACTACCTGTTTCTTTTCCTCTCCATCAGAATGCATGCAACATAAATCAGACTTTAAAATTACAATTAATTTTAAGGAACAGATATCACGATGCTTATGAGAGCCATTAGAACAGTATGTCAGTAGCCTTACAGAAATCTAGTCTCTATTTCTTGAAATAGGAATGCGAGTGGAGTGCCCATACTGATTTCAAAAGAAATTTGTGCATGATTTGGAAAAACATACTTGCACTTTTTTCAAACCTTGGCTTTCCTCAAAATCTAGAAAAAAATATTGAATATATTTCAAAGATCTATGAGAGGAGGAAAACACTCTCTTGATCTCTTATGTGTTAAGCCTGGCCGTTCCTACGATTTTCTGCAGGATCTCTTCTCTCCTGCCCATGTGACTCCTTTTCTCCTACTAGACGTATTTCTGCGGTGGCATTAACAAGCTGTGCCTGCTAGAATGAGTCTGCAAAAACTCCTCAATAGCTTTATGCGGAGTCCTTACTCGTACTGTCAGAGGGGGTGAGGAGAAAAAAGATTTCCCCGTCTCAGCTGATAGAGCATGACATTATGTTACAAGTGGACAATAGTGAACACAGATAAAAAGATTAACATCTTTGCAATCCTTATTCAGGTAAAAATTACCCAAGACAAAAATTCTATTGATGATCTAAATTTTGATTATTCTAATTCTAAAATTGTCATTAATCTCAGAAGTTCTAGTTCGATGCAAAGTATTGCTTCCAAAGATGATCCCCAGCCAGTGCATCAGGCAGCGCGTGCTTCAAACTGCTGGGGGAGAGGAGATCCAAAAAGCAAGTACTGAGTTCAGAAAAGTAAACAAAGATGGACAGTGAAGAGTTATTAAATGGGTAATCTATATGCACAAAGTAAATAAAAATAGATATTCTGAAACTCTGAGTAGCCCTTTAATTCAAGAGAACTCAGAGAGACCTCCGCTTAGTTTAACTTAAATCTGTATCCTGCCCAACTCTCCATGAAGAAGCGTGTTCCACTTCAGTGACTCAAACAACTTTTCCTAAGCTTGCCTCTTAGGAAAAGGCTGATAAAATAGATAGGTTTTGCTACGCAAAAGGTGATAAAGCAGGGTTCTGATCGCTTTTCCATATCAATACCACATTTATTGCCAGAGTGGTCTCTGGTTACAAATGCAAAGACATTCAACAGGAAAAGCTGGATTGGATCTGGCCAACATCCAGAACCTTGAGGGCATTATATATCAAAACCAACTATGTATCTTCCTTAGAAATGAGACAGAAATGCACTATAGACCACAAAGTGCTGCTCATAGTTACCCGAACCAGGCTGCTGTCATCTGCAGCAGGCAAGTTTGGTCAGAAAATATAGCACTGCATTCCAGCAGCCTTACGATTATTTGCTTTAACAAGGTACCTTTTTCAGACAAAGATTTTGAGGTTCCTTTTTTATACTTGTGACATTGGGTAGTAAAAATTGGGCTCTTCGCTATGCAGGGTAAGGTGAGGTATCTGCCCTGTGATGTGAAGCAGTGTATGAAGGATGGAACAGTTTCATCGATCACTGTATGGCATTTCCATATTCTTACAGTGTCTATGAAAGTTGAATCACGGCTCATGGAACCAGGGAATTGTCAGAGTTGGAAAGGACCTCTGGAGCTCTTCCAGTCCCACTCCCCGGCCAAAGCAGGGCTGCCCAGAGCACATCACTCAGGAGCATCCAGGGGGGGCTTGAAGATC
>JAOXNG010000012.1:57294258-57305757 GCA_028566535.1 Scolopax minor
GGCAGGGGATTGGAACTGGGTGGGCTTTAAGGTCCCTTCCAACCCAAACCATTCTGTGATTCTATGGTTTTACACACTTCTAAAAGGTGAATAAAACACAGCAGAGACAGACAAGGTGTGGGGATGGAGAAGACAAGGCCGGGTGCTGGAGAGACTCAAGGAAATAAACCCCCTGGGCCTGTGGGAAGCTGTGATTGAGCACAGCTCCTGCTGGTACACCAGGGACTGAGCAGGCATTGCAGAGTCTGCTGTACATGGTCCTCGTGGGGGCTCAGGCTGTGGCAGAGCTTATTGATAAGCAATTAAAAATATTTTACAATCTTCCAGCTGGTGCAGTCAGCACTATATTGTGAAAAACGTAAAGAAAGCTGGTAAGCATTTAGTTATTTTGTTAATGTGCTCGGAGGGTGAAGTGAAATGAAAAGTGAAACTAAGCCTTCCCATTTGCAGCTATTTATGCAAGGAGCAAAATCTAATTACGCGGTTTTAACGGGTATGATAGGAGGGTGTGAAGTTTATTGAACACTTGGTTAACTATTCAATTAGCCTGTGGGGTTTGCAAGCTGGTATAATTCTGTGTGAGGATCAATTAATTGATTTAGAAGAAAATACAACATAAAACTTCAATCCCAAGAATGGAAGAAGTTAAGTAATTGTCACAAATTGATTTTATTAGCATAATCATTACCAATATTCCTCCAAACAGATAAATATCGCTTGAAAGATTTGAAAAGATTTTAGGATTTGCCTTTAAAATAAGCTTTGTGAAAGCAAAAGAGAAATCGGAAAATCAGATTTATTTTTTTAAATTATTTTTTAAATGGTAATTGACAAGTTTAAATAAAATTGGCTTAAATATCGAAGGATGTTCCTTTAGGAAAGCCAGATCTTTTCTTACAGCATAGTTGTAATTGTTGAAGGCTTTTGCTGGTAGGAAGTGTAAGCTGGGGCTTCTCTGCCTTTTCCGTGAGCAGTGGGCCAGCTGTGTCCCTGCCTCGTCCCCTCTCTGTGTACCCGGAGGAAGGGCAAGGACATCCCCCCAGTGCCCATGCTTGGGAAACCCAGTCAGCATCGGGGAAAAACTGGCATTTTTTGGACAAAGTGACTATACTATGATTTGAGTTCTGAATTCTTAGTGAGGGACACAATACCCTGCTTTCAGCCTGGGTGCTTTGTCAGTAAATGAACCCTCCACGTGTGAAGGCCTGGGTAATAGCTGAGAGTTAAAAATCTCCTCTGCTGGGGGTGTTAGCCCCCTGAGCTGTGCTGAAGGGAAGGAGCCTCTGCGTCTGTGGTGTCCACAGTCTTGGTTATGGGTTACCTCCATCAGTTGGAAATGGTGTGTTACTTCTGCTGAATCCTGGTGTTATTCTCCGTGTCTGGAGAACAGGCTGTGTTGGCTGTGTGTGAGGCTGGCCAGGAGAGACACGGCTGGCATGAAGTGCTGCCATAATCGGAACCGTACACCTCTGTGCCCAGACCCGTGAGCTCCTTACGTCCTCGCACAGGGGCACACGCCCCGGCCTGACACACGCACATCATGGCGACACACGGGAATCCTCCAAAGAGTGGGGTTACTGAAACAAACAGGATTATTCATGGCTTCGCACTGCTGAGCTGGTGGACAAAATAAATTGTATATTTTGAAGGGGAAGAGAGAGATAAGCTGAGCTTTATGATTTACCCAGATAATCTGCTGGTCTATTTTTAAATGCGTGATTTAGAGTTTCCATGAGAGGGAAAGCTGATGAAATGCAGGAGCACTGAGAGGATCCTCCCTTAAAAGCATCCAAAAGGATGCTAAAACCACTAGAATGTTTCTCTTTGAGGAGGACTGCAGATAGTGATTTTTACCGGAGCACCAATTAGTCCTTAGGGGAGTCCAGGCTGCCCTGGCACACAGGCAGATTTTCCTTGCTGCCAAGTTGCAGCTGAGTGTTACCTGCTGTTCTAGATGAACAACAGAAAGAAGCTGACAATAAAGTGTGCTCACTAAATTATCTAACCAGGGGCTTGAATGTGGAATGTTTCAGAGAGAGGAAAGCTGCCAATTTACTTTCTTCACACTAATTTAACTTGGCTATTGAACAGGCGAGAAACTGGCTTAAAATGACTTAGAGATAGTTGACTAACAGCTGGTGTAACACATGCAGGCTCCTTCTTCATCACTCTCTTCCCCCCCTACCAAAGCAATTTCAGTAATTTGTGTGCAGTCCCCAGAGCAGTACGCTTTGCTGATAACAGGAGGCAGAAACGGCTCCGAATCAAACAAAATACCTGATCTGTGAATTTGTGTCACACAGAAGTGCACATTGGTTTGTCACATATTTGCAAGCAAGATGTCTTCTAATTTGAAGTCTGTCTCTGTGTGGAAGGAACTCTTCCTTTACAGAGAAGTTGTTTCTTGCTTTTCCAGAGAACAATTTCACAATGGTTGGAAATTTAAAAACCGCATCATCTGAATTTTATTTCCTGGCCTGAGAGCAGCCCTGCCTTTTTTGTAAAGGCTAGAATGGATGCTGGCTTGCTGTCTGGATCTCCTTCTCAGCCCGTGGTGCTTATCATGATCCTCCCAGGGCTGGTGCTTGTAGAAACAGCATTCAGCCAGCCTGCCAAGGAAGCTGGATGGCTTTTTGCAGAGCTGCAGTAGCATGAATGGCTATGTTCTTTCTCCCAACCCCTTGCTCCTTTTGCCCCAAGCAGATGTGTGAATTAAAATCTTTAAATAGAAATCTGATGTGTCCAGAAATGCAGAAGCACCTGTACCAACCACTGAGGCTAGTGTTCTGTTAAAGAAGCCTTTGATTTTGGGGTGATTCAGGCAGGGAACCAGTTTTATTTTTGTTTAGCCTGAGTTTTAATAAAGCGCAGATACAACAACTTCCACTGAAGTTAAACAGGGAAGTTAAGTTGTCAGCAAGACCAAGCATTCATGTTGTTTCAAGTTTAACCAATTAAAAAAAGTCATAGTCAACGTCAAAAAAGGCATAGCCAAGTTGAGGGTTTTGTTCTGAATTGGGCTTTTGTATACAGGTCTTCTATTCCATACTACCTGAGGAATCACCATATACAAATCTTTGGATGCCCCACTGACTTCAGTAGTGCTGAATCAGACCCTGAGTGAGTCCCACGGTGTGCTTATAATTTGCATTCATATGAATGTACAAACACTTCAGCATATTAAAACCAATAGATCAGCTCATTATGGGAGAAGTTTGTTACAAGGTCTACACAGTAAAGCACATTTCATTTGCAAGTGGTAGTTTTCTAACAGCACACTATTGTCTATGTGTGGTCTGTGGAGATCACAGGCTCCTCTCTTCTAGCTCTTGTTGGCATTAGATGGCATGGCATGGCACGGCACAGTTGAGACAGAGGTGTGTGTAAAAGCAGGAGGAGAGGAGGAACATGAGGTGCAGGGAGGCAGAGAGAGCCTCTTGCGCTTCATCTTTCTACTTGGTATCTGATTTTTCATCAAATGAAACATTCTATTCTGCTAATCAGTCCTGCACATTTCTTAAGAGAAATGTAGTCATAGATAATATATGTACATTAAAATAAGTGGAATAGTAAAAATAAGCAAAGTACACGTGGACAACCTCGAGCCATTTGGAATAAGTTCATGGCAAAAGTCATGTTGACTTCACATCTGTCTTTGTGTGTCTTTCTAGACACTGTGATAGGGATGTAAATAGTCTCAGTAGCCAATAGTACGTTGGTCGTGTCAGTTGGACTATCGTGTCCTTGAGAGACGAGGAAGAAAATGCTCATGTCACCTGATGTGTGTGACAAGGTATTCACAGGCGGCTGAGCCTGCACATGATGTTTTAACAGCCCGGACTGCAGTCTTTTCTATTATTATTATTGTTATTATTCCCCCTCCCCACCTACAGCTTTCAGATACACCTCAGGTGCTTCAGAGCCCTTAGAGAAATACAGAACCCTGCTCCGAGAAGCTTAGTCTCGTTTCTGCTGTGGTGCAGAGAGTGGGTGTTACAGATATTAAGGCCAGATGGGGTGAGAAAGGCGAAGGCTGCTCACAGAAATTACTCGGTGGCACGTGCACAGTTCCAGGGCTTATTGTTAAATAACTTTTTTGGTTCCTCTAAATATTTTTGCCCCCTCGTTTGTTTTTTTTTTGTTTGTTTGTTTGTTTTAAATGTATGCTTATTTCCAGAGAATTCAGAAGCAAATCATGCACCAATGAAGTGCCCTCGCACATCACAGAAATTTTTGTGAAAGAGCAAATGTTTTGTGAAAACCAAAGCTCCGTCATTAGTAACAGAGCAGAAGAAAGAAAGGTGCTATTGTAAATTAGTGAAAATATTTTATTTTAGTTTTCAGCAGTGTGGTGCAATAAATGTTATAGTATTTTTTTGACTATACTTAAAACTGGTTTTGTGCATGTATTTATTTGTATGATTAGCACTTTTATTGATTCAGTAAGTATCAAAATTGCAGTGGGGAATGGGTAAGTTATGAAAAAGTGTAACATGGACAAACTGGTAACAGCTACTTAAAATTTTTTATTTAATGATTACAATTTTATTTTATCTTAACTCTTCAAAAGTTAGTGTGATAGTCTGGAATATTACAAGGAATTATCATTATAGTGCTAAAGTTAATCTTATTTCTGCTAGTGTTTAAAATGTAATTAATGAACACATCACTGACAGAGCTGTTAATCTCCACCCCTTTGTCTCTCGCACAGCTCTGGCAGCCTAATAAAAAGGGGTTGCAAATCAAAGACAGCTCAGCTCCGTTGTCATCATTATTCAGTGCAAAGCTCAAGTTTTCTCCTTCATGCATATAAAGTATTGCTGAGGGACTGTACTAATTCATTCTCTGTGGTGCTTTTCAAATACTAGTATCAGGGATATCTCTAGTATTGCAAGCATATCTATGCGCTAATGATCTGTTTGAATTCACTCTTCTCCTCTTTTTCCAAAGATTGAGAACACTGTTCTTAGAGATTGTCAATACTGGTGTGTAAATCTTAACTTTAAGCTGATACTTACTCCATATTAAAAGATTGGTACAAGTTTGGGTTGGTATGTTTTGTTTTTTTTTTTCCCCCCCTAGCTAAAGTGGGATTTTAATCTTCATCTGTGGCATGGGGATTGACAGATACTGGCCACACTCATTTAACCTAGAGGTTGAATTATAGGATTTTCTATGGATTGTAGAGCTCAGTGTCTTTTTCCATATAGAGATTGATATGCTCTTGGCTTCCTGAGTCTGCAATAACAGCATGCTGATCTTTCTGATCTTTCTGTGTGTTTGAGAAACAAGAAGCTTTTGGGAAACTGGGAAATCATACAGACTTGGAGAAATAGTAAATAACAAATAATTTATCTCATAAGTTCAGTTGTTTTTCTCCTTAACAGCATAGTGAGAATGCAGCTTCCCTCCCATGAATGTCACCATATTCACAAATTTATAATAATTTGGTTTTTTTGGTAGCATTTCTTTGCAGTGATTTGTCTTTTGCAATCAGTTTGCAATAACACCATGGGTCTCCACCACCACTGTGATGGACCAGATGCCTGTTAGCTATTCCAGTGAATAAATACATGCCAAAAGGACAGGCTTTCTCCTTGACTCCCTCTCTGTACAGAACTCCCATTCTGTACCTTCCATTTGGGAAAAAACGTCCTATGGAAACGTACACTGAATTTGTTAATGGTGAGCTCTGACTGACTTGTCTAATACCTCTTAATGTGTCGATCTTGTTATGCTCAAAATCTTGTTTACAGAGAAAGAGGAAATACATCTTATATAAAGCTAGGAATTTATTGTTTTAAACATAATTGAGATCTTAACTGGCTAATCAAAGAACCATTCCTAGGCTGGATCCCATTATTACCAAAGAAAAAGAGGGTTTCTATGCAGAAAATGTTGTAATAATCATAAAACAGCTAACACTGTTATACACTCAGTTTCTACTCCTCTTCCTTGACGTTTTGCTCACCTTTCCCCTGCTTCTCCCAGTCTTAAGGCTGGTGGCTTCATCCTGCTGGTGGCGTTACCTGTTCTGGCAGTGTCTGGAGTCAGTCACTGGAAGGAAGGGCATGTTCATGTTAATGATTTCTTCTTCTTTGCTCTAGAGTCCACTTGGGGACATTTTTATAGGCTCACTAATGTGCATTTCTCTTTCTTTATTGATCTACAGCTCTATGTTGCATCCAAGTTTACTACATATGTTTCCTTTTATGTATGTTAGATGCCTGTTCTTTGTTCTCTTTGTTGCTATTAAAACTAGATTTGTCCATCTTTATGTCCACATATCTTTAACTGACCATTGCTGAGTCTTTTTTATAGCTTATGGGTGTTGTCTTCACTACCAAGCCTATGCCCCATCTTTTGTAATCCCATACTTACATTCCTCTACACCACCTCTCGTGTCCCCACTTCTCAAGGCCTATGCTATGTTTCCATAGGCTGGTCCTAAAACTGTTGTGCTAGCATAATTAGCTACAGACATCTGGTCAATTGGAAAAAAATGCTGTTAAAAGATAAAGGAAAGGCTTTTGACACTGTCTCCCATTAGGAGACATCTTCATTAGGAAACTCAGAAAGCGTGGGCTAGACGAGGAGGCAGTGAGGTGGATCGAGAGCTGGCTGTGTGACAGAACTCAGAGGTTGTAATTAATGGAGCAGGGTTAACTTGGAGGCCTGTAACCAGTGGTGTCCCTCAGGGGTCAATACTTGGTCCAGTCCTGTCCAACATATTCATCAGCGACCTGATGCAGAGAAATGTCTAAGTTACCAGGTGATACTTAGGTCTTTCAGATAATAGTGAGGTATTTCAGAAGGACCTCCCATAACTGAGGGGACAAGAAGGCACCGTATGAGCTTTAAAAGAGAAGAAAGTGGGGTGCCACACCAAGGGACAAGTGATCTAAACCCTGCCTACACAATGCTAAGCTCGGAACTGGAAATGGAACTGGAGTCCTCCCAGTCAGTTCTCTGAATCATTGGCTTAGGGTGAAATGGCAGCCAAAAAGCCAATGCAGCATTGGGTATCATCAGGAAAGGCACTGAGGGAAAGGCTTTTGGGCTGCAGGACGCTGCAGTATCTAAATGCCATCCTTTGGTCTTGGCCAAGCTTTAAAGCATCCCCCAGCTGCCAGCAGAGAGAGGGAGGCTAAAGAGTGTGCCAGGCTCCACCACTGCCCTCTGCTCCAAAACCCCTAATGTAGTACCAGCCTCTCCCCAAAAAAAGGACTAGACAGGAGGTCTGACTTCCTCTGGGTTTATTTTCTTTTCAGCTCCACTTTGTTCATTTCTCTTTTGTTTTCCACGAGCAGTTTTCCTTTTTTTCCACAATTAGATGAATTGTTTTCTGTAGCCCAAAGTTTTGCCACTCTCATTTTTGTGGTGTTCTTGAGTAATTTTAGACTTTCATTTGAAAACAAATATGAATACAATTCAGAAAACAAAGCCATTCCTCTAAGGATAGGTGCACACCTTATTTAGTTTGTTCTTCAGTCATTTGACAACTTTGAAATCAGGTTCTGCTTTCATTAACCTAGGTGGAGGTGGCCTGATTCAGATTTAAACCAAAGCCACATTTACATCATCCTGAACATGCAGAACAGTCATGATCTGAATGCAAATATTCCCCAAGTTATGGAAGTTTATGTATATTAACTGCAGATATCCTATGTTCCCTACTTTCCTTCACAAGGTGTGACCACACCATTACCAGTGAGGACAAACGACTGGTAACTTTTTCTGAGGGCACCAGGAGCCCTTAAAAATACAATTTTTAAGCCTGAATACAGAACTGTTCAAAAATACATCATTTTGCTGCCTGTCCTGTACACAACCCTCACCTGAAGCAGCGAGGTGTAGGAAGAGCTTCCAGAGAGCTGCACACAAGCCTGTGTGCTCCCCAGAGGACTCCTGGTTATTCACACCCTCTACCTTTCAGCCTACAACTGCTAAACTAGTTCAACTCTGTATCTGAGACTCAGCAAAAGCATTTTTGATTACTTCATGTAAAATTACTATGGTAACTACTGGAAAAAAGCTTTCCAAATGTAACAGCGAAGAGAGATCAGAATGGACTGAACTTTGTCAATGAACAAAGCATAGAGTCTGTCACTGCACTTTTAAAAACTGGCTGCAATATGTTTTTTTTTTTAAGTGATCTGTCTCAGAAGTGCACCACATTGGTGCTTCCATTTGCCTTCAAACAAATAACACACTATCTTATTAATTTCTGCACTCTTCGAAATGGCAATCTGTCATGTCCCTTCTTCTTGCAACAGGCTGACTCATCACATTCATGGTTTATGCAGATTTTTTTCACCCTGGGCTTAAAAAATTTCTAACTTCTGAAACATTTAAGTGTTTTTGGTTTTTTTTTGTATCCCCCTAGAATTCTTCAATTGAGGAATGAGAATTCTCTACTAGGAACACCTCCTACTCAGTTAATGATATTATCCATGGGTACATGGAAACAGATTACAAATGAAGCATACTCCTAGTTTTGAAGACTTGGATTAAAGGTCATAATCTAACTTGACATTTCTGTAGAGACAGATTCTTCTTGCATTTTCGAGTATTTTTGGTTCCAGAAGAATCTCAATGTATGCATAATTTTCCTTTGTGTTCTATCTGCACTTTGCTTGAATGATGTTCAAAACCCTTCTTCTGGAAGGCACGGGTAATAGGTAACAGAATTACATTTTTTGTCTCCTACATGGGCCAACATCTGGAAAAAGTATATTTATATGGTGCTTCCATTTAATGCCTCTGTGAGCTCAGACTGCTGCTATTATTCTGTCACAAAGATGAGCCCTATTTTATCATGATGATTCCTCACACTGCAAAAAACTTTTAGAATTCACCTCCTGCCTAGTCCAGACGACTTTTCCAAGGCTCTTTGGGCTGGATCATTACTAAATATAGCCACATACTGTTTTTTGGCTGCATAAAAAGATATCCTCCAACATAAACCCCAAATCAAATCACTTTTTGACTCTTTTCCTTCCACAATTCCAAACAGTCACAAATTATTCTGTCACAAATCTGTAATCAGATTTTCCTGGAGCTCCACTCACACTGGAGAAATATTTATTTTCGTAAGTTCCCTAACTTAATTTTTTTAAGCTTCTCTCAGATTTCCCTCTTCTTGTTTCTTTTGGTGCTCCTTTATTTACCTCTCTGCTTTCAGCTTAGCAACTTGATTTTGGAAATATTGATGCAAATTCATTATTTTAAATAGTCTTGATGACTTCAGTCAAACTGTTAAATGTGTTCAGGCTTGTAGGATTTTCTGGATTAATGGTACCTTCTCAAATATTTCTTTTCAAAGGGAGTGAGTACAGGGTGATATCCTTTGCTTATGAAAAATAACATAATATTTCTAGCCCTACAGAGAAGACATGAACAGCTTGGAAGATAGACTATTCTGACCTCTTTCATACATGTCTTACTGCTATCCTAGCCCAAAGCCATCCCCAAACAATCCCTGCCTTCTCCCCAAAGCCCACCTTCAGTTTCTCCGAGGTGAAGGAGTTGCACAGGGTGTAGTTGGACCAAGTTCGGTTGCTCTCAGGATGCCGGAACCAGTTTCCAGTTTCATCACAGTATTTTGAAGCCCTCTCTGGTGATAAAGTGCAATAATAGTTATTTTAGAATATGCATATTGCACATATAAAAATCCATTAAAAAGAATTTTTACGTTTGGGAATACAATGCCCGTGTAACAAAATGCAAAGGATTTTCAACTTGTGCGATTAATACACATTTGTCTGGTCTGGGATTGTTTCTCAGAGCTGTATCTGATGGTGTACGTGTTGTTCACCTGTCTCCTCTTGTCTTGGATCAATACATATACACGGTAAAGTACATATACACAGTAAAGCATATCTACACTGTAAAGTATATCTACACAGTAAAGTATATATACACAGCCTTCATTCAGATGCAAGCAATTAGGTGATAATAATTCATTTACAGACACTTTTGGAAGATGTTCATGGAAAAGAAAGCAATGTCAGAACCTGAAGGCAATGTGCAGGGTTTCAGACCAGCTCCTTTGGCCTCTCCTTAAGCATTAGCACGTGGAAGCCACTGGAAATTGTGCTCGAGTCACAAAGGACAGGTAAGATCAGAAAGTTAACTTATTTGATGTTTTCCTAGATAGTGACACAGATGTTTATTTATGAAAGCCACAGTTTCTCAAGTCTGACTTAAAACAGTCTAAAAAGCCTACCTTGACTTCCCTTTGCCTCTTCTAGCTTTACAGTTTTATTGACTTTATACACAGATTATCAGCGTTTCCAGTCAATACCCTTTTACAGAGCCAATTACTATCTAAACATACACATTTTTCATTTTTTGTGGTCAACGTTTGCATTTGTTTTTCTTAATCAGTTCTGATGATTAATGATCCATGTACTCCATATACCAATGACTACAATGGCTCTGATTCCCCCTATACACCCTAAAAAAAGCAGTTGATCATAGTGGCCAGGTAAGGACTGTATGGGCTGAGCTGTCTTCCTCTGACAAGAAATACACTTCATATAGTGCCATGGCAAAAAAAAAAAATAAAAAGAAGACAAAAAAAGACAATCCTCCAGAGCACAGCATAGTTTCAAAATTACGGTGAGTCTCAAATCATTGTTTTGGGGGACTTGTTGAAAACCAATACATGCACCAGCAGCAGCAGAAGGAGCAGTACGTGTTATCTGCGCCTTCCATCGCCGCCGTCGGGGATAATCTTGGGCTGCCTCTGGAGCGACGCTCCCCGCGAACTCGCTGCCAGATGTTATCTAAACCTGGAAAAAGTTTCCAGTCGTAGATAAAAGATTAATGGTTGTGCTACCAGGGAACACAGTGTCCAAACACCGTACCTGCTATCCCACACGCTCGGCAAGGCACAGGCGTTCTGTTCACGTGCCATAACGCCGGTCCCATCCATCACCTCTGTCCCGCAGCGCCCAGGAGGGCACGCTGCCGAGCCTCATGTGGCCTCTCCATGTTAGAGACAAACCTGTTGCCTCACAGTTGTCCTTGAAGCCAGACAGACACAACTGATCCTGGTCTGGAAGCAGCCAGGGCCCACGGATTTCTCGCTGTGATGGGGCTGGGGAAAGAGCCCCCCTTCTGCCCATCCCAGTGACCCAAAACCAGGTCAAACGCTCCTTCTGGATCTGTGCTTTGAGATGGAAATGCAGCTGTGAGCCTGCAACCCAACCATGGCTCTACTGCAAGCCACCCTACAGCCGCCCAGGGGGAGGTGTGGGGCCTGGGAACCTTCTCTCTAGAAGAACCTGGTGTACTCTGAAAACACACACCGCGTGAGGGCGGGGGCAAGGCAGCCCCAGCACAGCTACATGGAAACGTTGGCTTTTAGATGATTCAAAACATATGTAAACTCTAATTTTTCAGGTTCTGTCTGTACCCTGTCACTTGGGTAGGGAACCACTTGGGCACCCCGTTATTTGAAGTGGAGGAACTTTGGGTGGGATTAGTCTCACC
>JAOXNG010000012.1:57318817-57332015 GCA_028566535.1 Scolopax minor
CTGTTGTAAACATTTAGGTCCTTTCTTATAATTAATACCAGCTCCATTTGGGATGTAGGAGGCTTGCATGCGTGTTTCAGGAAGGTGGGAGGCATTTGCAGGAGAAGAGAAGCATGATGTACACTCACAAAGTTACATGTGTCCATATTGTCGTGTGGGTTGGCTAAGCACTTAATTAGAAAAACAAATAAAGCATGTCAAGGTGTATTTTGCATGGAATTACATCAAAGCATTGGCATCTCTTTTTCTCTTGCAAAGCTGTGAAACATTGGCTGTATGAAGTGAGAATGGGCAATATGGCAGGGCAGCATGACAGCTTGGGTTTGCAATTAGAATTAATCAAGGGCTATTGCATCGATGTTTTATATTTTATATGTTTTGATTGTATGATAATATTTGGGATGACTTTTTCAGTAATTCTAGGAATGTATCTGTATATATATACCTATATAAAGCATACAGGCAGCACACACACATATATATCTGTACACATCATTTTGCAATGGATGATTTGGGAAATAAGTTTAAATTTCAACTCCTTTAAGTAGGTTATCTCTCTGATTAGTGGAATAGTCACTGACCTACATTTGTAAGGAAATAATTTTTCTGAAAATGTGGTTGTAACTGTAAAAGAATCATTAGTGGAACATATCTGGCAGCCTGATTTGCATTTTAGATAACTCAGAATTATTAATTATCATGTTATACCCAGGCAAACTTCTAATTTCTGCAGAGAAGTATCTAGGCCTTTACAGCTTGAAAGGAGATAGCCAAAACCAACTATGTCACAAAGGATAATTGTACAGGATGAAAGGGATTTGCTCTCCTATGGATTTCCTACTGTGCTATTTCAAATCTCTTGACAGGGTTATAGGGCTAGTCTCAATTCTTTCTCCCTGATCTATTTTTGGTTTTGGTCTTGGTCCTGTGCCATGCAGCATCTCTCAGTGGAGTTTCAGGATTTTTTCATATATTTTTTTATATATACATAAAATATCTCCATACTGAAAACATTAAGTTGTCTTTACAAATCTCTGTGAAACCACAGCTGTTTTTTCAGAGCGAGTGTCTCGCACCTTGTGCTTTGGGCAGCGACACACAGGCAGGGGTGTGTGTACCCGCCTGGTGTGCATCAGCCACTTCTCACACCACCAGTTTAGCCAAGGTCCTTTTCCCACATCCCATTGCTCTCCGAATGTGATAAGAACAGAAGAGACCTTTTATTTTTCCACGCCTTATTCTTCCACCTTAATTATTGTGGAGAGCATGGCATGTCACTATTCCCAGTGTTTGCTTGTGAGAGTCTGGAGAGTGCTTGGCCTGGCTTGGATCGGTTCAGTCTGTCCCACTGGGCCTTTGCTTCAGTTCATTTTTTTTACCCAACAGAACAGTTGAGCAGGGGCTGTGCAACCAAATGCAGAAAATGGAGAGAAAAAAAACCCCAAACAAATGGAGAAAACCAAATGGGACAACGCATCACTTGATCTGGTAGGGCTATTCAGGCAGTTTTGTCATCAGTGCTGTCATGCCTGTGTCCTGCTTGGGGGCCAGGGTGCAGAAACTGCCTCATTCCATATCAGGAGTCAAATGCATAATCATGTTTTGGATAAAGGCAAAAATACAAAGTTCTTGCATGTATTCCTATTCACATTTCGTCATAGGCCCCATCAACTAGTTTTAACTGCACATGACAAAATACTGAGTTGTGCAGTACTTTCAATGTCCATTGTTGGTGGGCTTGATATTAGATTTCTTTAGTGGTCCCAAGCCACACTCTGTCTCCCAGCACATCTGAATTCCTTGCCAGGTTTGCCATAGTGCTGTTGTGGAGTAAAATTTTCCAGACCTGTTTGACAAAGAAAGCCAGAGGTGTGGAAACTAGTGTTTTGGTGTTTTCTTTTTTTAATAAAAGGAGTTAGTTGTGCAGCAGCTGAATTAAATATTGCTGAATCAGAACTGTATGACATATCTTTGCAAGCGACATTTGATATTTGTACTACTCTCCTGGGCTGCTTATTTAAATAAAAAAAATGTTATCAAAATACTGCACGATACCCATAACCTTCAGCAACTGCTGAAAACATTGATTTTGAGCTTTGATCTTTTGTGAAGAATTATTCTGTCTGGGAACTGCGGCTTTGGCTGTTCCACTTCTTAACTCTTCATGTGATCTCTGGTGGGTAAGCATCTATTCACTAGGTGCTGCCAGTAGCATGTTCATCCCTTGGTCTTCTGGTCAGTTCTGGTAGACCTAGAAAGTGTTGGCTGACTTGTCTCGCTTCCTTGGCTGGCTGCTACTGATACTGTTTCCATCATCTATATTGGATAGTTGATTTGTCGTTCTTGGATCTTGGTTACCTGATTGGGTTTTCCAAATGAACGCTAACTAGTTGGCAGTATTGCTCTTCTCCAGCAGACTCTAGGCCTTAAAAGCAGGCAGGCTGTCTACTGTCTGCCTAGCTATGCTTAGAGCACGGACAGGACAATTTCTTTGTTTGCAGCTGTCTCTTTATTTCTTTATTGGTGGCTTTGTAACTGCAGACTTGATGTTAGTCTCTGTGGCTTTCAAATATGTCTATCTGTAATTTTTGTACCTTTAATATTTTTTCACTGAACTAGTAAACATTGTGAATATTATAGTGTGGCACTTTGTGTGTATATACTTTACTATAATGGTATGGTCTTCATGAAAAAATAAAATATTGCCTGGTAGCTTTATTTCTACTTTGGGCCCAACCATAGTCTCCTGTATAATTCAGTAATGAAATTCCCCTTGCTTTCAGCTGGGGATGAAAAAAATACCACAAACCAAACAAAAAACCCAACAGATTGAAAAATTAACATCTTTTCTCTGAGCTTTCTTCCCTGAACCATGTACCTTTTTTTTTAAGGAAATGCTATTCAAATTTTCTCCCTTGTACTCTTAATTCTGCTCAGCTTCCCAAACCATCCCGCTGTAACTCTTGGCACCATCAGACTGCACCTCTGATACAAACTATTCCTTCTCCTTATAGTGAACTATTTTGCTCCGTATTTAGGGCTTTTCAGGAGAGCATTTAACACCTTTCAGAGCATGGTTCCAGTACAGTGGATCTCAAACTTTCCGGTCCATGGACAACACAGTGGTATAGGTAATTATTGTCCTTAGTTCATAGGTGGTCTCCGTTTGAAGGCTGGAGGCATTTACCTGCCAGATCTCTCTGTATGGGCAGCATGGATGACAGCTGTGTAGTTGGAGGGCAGATTGCTAAGAAATCGCTGTCAGGTTCAGAATGTAGATTTATAGTTGATCCAGGACAGCCTGGATTATTCTTCTGAAGTGGATGTTCTTGACAGAGCAGAGACTTAGCAAAGAATATTGGTTTCATCTTACTGTTCTGTACCTGCACTGTTAAATAAACTTGATGTCCTTTTCTAGGTTCTTTTGCCACTGTAACTAAATTAAATGCACTATGCATCTTCAAAGTCAGCACCTTCGTAATTGTCACTAGCCTCCCTGTGGAAATAACCAGGGCAAACATTTTATGGCTTAATACTAATGTCTCTGGCATCTTGCTTTATTAATTTTGCTTAGCTGGAACAAGTTTACATGCAGTGGTGCATCTTAACGTTGCTTACTGTTGAAAATCATGCAATCCCTTAAGGGGCACAATTTTTGCTGGTGGTGTCTTTGCAGCACTGTGCTGTGCTCAGGAGAATAGTCAGCCTTAGGACATGTGCCTCTGACGGGTGTTGGGGGGCTGGCTTTCTATTTGGACTGTGCAAAGGAGTCTGACCCCCTGAACAAACCGACTCATTAAATGGCACAGTGCCTTTTGCCAAAAAGTTTCATGGCTAGGTCAAATTATTGATACACCTATACTTGTATGCGACTGGCATCAGTAGACTAGTCTTGATTACTCAAAATGCTATGCCATGTTGTGCATGCACCACTGAACTGAAAAATCCTATGGAGAACTGATGGTGCTCCCTACCAGTAATGCAAAGCACTGCAGGGGTAAGCTCTAGCCCACGGAGGTGTTGCTGTGTAACGTTGCACTACTGGGGACAGCAACACATAGGCTTCATTAAATGCACAGATGACAAGTTAGATTTGGACATAAATTTGGTCCATTTGAAAGCATGGTGAGACTTTACAGAAATTATTTTGCCAACTGCATTACTGAAAAGCCGCTAATTGAGGTGAAACGCAGTAGCTGCTTAACCACTGGGAGATTTCCTATAATCAACTGAACCCAAGGTAATTTAGGCAGGCAAAAATGTAATTACTTGATATATTTCCTACCCTGAACTAATAACGCAGTGCCTTATGCTGGAAAAATATCTCACTCAATGTCCCTGTCAGCCCAGGTCCCCTTAAGGGTAGAATTGTATGCAATTTATATAATCTGAACGCAATTATAAATGTAACATAGTCATATGAACATGTATAAAATTTTTTAGAGTTCTTTCTAAAACTAATCCTAGCCTCAGTTCTTATGCTTATTAATTCTGACTAAAAAAAATAGTTACCCAATATGAAAATCTGCCTATTTTAAAGAAATGTGGTGTTTTTTTAATATGTCAAAGCAAGGCAATATAGCAAATGCAACAGAAAACAACACAGAATTTTAAATAAATTTCAAAATATTAGAGATAAGTAGATAGGCTGGCAATAGTGAATAGATTAATTAACTAAGTCTTTAGATTAAGTGTGGAAACCTAAGCTACTGAGGCGGAAAGCATGCTATCATTCTGACTTTCATGTGGACGTGCGGGTGAACCAGATTGTGTGAAGTGACTACTGGCAGGATTGGGCCCACTGATTATAGACTAAGTGTCTATGATAATGATAACAGTAAAGCAAACTCATAATTAGCATAATCTAATATGTACAGTTCTTTACAGAGTCATAAAAATGAATATAGCTAGTGTTACGCTGTAGTTGCAAGAATGTATGTTTCACATCTATTTCATTCTTAAGTACAGAAAGGGGAAAAAGAAGAAAAATGGAGAAGCTTTAGTGTACTGTGAAATTATATTTTCTTACTTACATTTCTCGTCTAAAAAAATCTAAGTATCTGCACAGTTATTATGAAGCTTTAATTCAATATGACATATCTAATTTTTAAATCCCCTTTTATAGACTTGTGATTTCCAGGATTGCATCTGGCATCATCCTATAATGATTTAGGAATGACTTTTTTCAGGAGACTACTATTGTGAGGAGACATTAGAAAATATTAAAATGGTTGACAAGTTGTTGAATGAATAGGTTTTTATTCTTTCTGTAGTTAACATAGTTTTGCCATGGAGTAATAAGCATCTGCCATACTTTTGTGTATATTGTAGCTTGCTTATATACATACAGTATAATCAACAGTGCTATATTTGCTTTTATTATGAGCCCCTTTTATACACATTTACGCTTAGCATGATCCAGCACATATCTCTGTGATGGACGTGCCATCTTTTCCTGTATCTGTGCAGTCTGTATGATACTGACCTCTCCTTTGAGACTTGTTGAGTAGTGGATCATTTCCAAAAAGTAATCTCTATTTTTTGCTATATTGGGAAAAAAAAAAAAAAAGAAAAAGAAAAAGCCTGAATCTCATCTGTTTCCGGAAAATGAATCTTATGCCTTTAAGAGCAGAGACTTTAGCAGAAAGCAGGCTAACTGGTGTTTAGCCCACAGGACAAAGACAGAGCTGATCCGAAGTAACCTCTCCCAAAACACAGGTAGTGTGGGACCACCGAGCATCACTTCTTTCCAGCTTGAAGTCCACACCTGCTGGGAGTTTTTCTTGCTATTGTAAACGTAGTCAAATACAGTCCTTGATTTATCTTGCGTCTTTGGGGATAGACAAAGCAGACACCGCCCACACCAAAAGAAAGCAAAAATCTCTCTTCAGCAGCACTGAAGAGTGTGTGTCCTGTCCCATACTTGTTATTTTGTCATTTCTTTGGGCAAAAAAGAGTGCAGTCAGCAAACGCTTAAAAGGGGATTTTTGAGTTAAGAAAGATGTAATATGACATAATATAACATATTATAGTAGTTGCAATTGACTCATATTATTTTTTTACCAGTGAACAGCTTGCTTTGGGGCTTAACATATTGTCTCCCCTGTCTCATTTGTTTCGAAGCAGAATAAGAAGTTGCTGATGTATTTTGTTTTCCATGTAATTTTCAGAATTCTCAATAACTCAGTTAAATCCCACTCTTGTCTTTTCCAGGGCATAAAATTCTGCTGTTTGCAGTCTCTTATAATATGTACATGGGAATAGCACCATTTCTCCTAAGATTGCACATTCTTAATTTGATAGACAGCCTTAAGATAACCAGAAGTGACAAGACATTCAAAGCAAAAACTAAACCCACCAGGCGGTTTGTAGGAAGGAAGACTTTAATTGATTAATGAGGGTTGGGTTGAGTTTCTGAGTATTTCAGTAGCTTTAGGAGCAAAAAAATCCCAGGAGGGTTCTTCATTCACAATGCAAAGAATCCTAGTCCATGATCCTTACCTGTCATCTCTGTGATTCAAATAAAACAAACAAAAACCAAAAAACACCCCTCTAATGACACAGAGTAAAATATGGCATTGGCAAAAGAAAAAAAAAAAGCACAGTGTTCAAGATTATGCTAAATTTTCTCTATATTTGGCATCATATATGTAATTCTATCTCCCTTATTATTCTTTTGCTCTTCTTTTCTGCTCAGAGTAGGCATATTTCAGTTCCGCTTTTTATCACTGCTTTCCTTCTTTCTTATTTTATTTTCCCTTTACCCCCATTTATTCCTCCTCCACCAAAACCATACTTGATTTATGTCCTGTTATTTCTTAACCCCCTCCAGGTTTGTGATTTAACATTCGATTGATTTTTGCAGTTCAGCTCAGTGTTTTTAAATGCTCGGCATTCACAATATTGTGATGTTTTTTTCCAAAAGAATTGTTTTGTATTCAAATGATGTTGCATTAAAACAGAACCAGAATACCTACACATGACAAGATCATATATCCCAAGAAGTTATTAGTCATGTGCTCTTATGATAAGTCTTTAAAAGCATCCTGTTGCTCACAAAATTGGCATATGTTATTTCTAAGGTCCTGCTCCAGCAATGAGATTTCTATGAATCAGTTTGGAACGCTCCCCAAATTCCCAACCATGGGATCATGCCTCTGTTTTTCATCATGCTCAGACTATTGTTAATCATAGAGCACAGAGATTCCAACAAACTTGATTTTTAGGATTGCTAACTGAAAAGTTTGGTCCTTTGGTCTTAAATCTTTAGAATTTCTTTTGCTTCTTTTGAAATTGCTGACCAAGGAATTAAATTTTTTAATAGAACAGGGATGTATCTTCTTGTTTATCTAACCAGTCTCTTAAGTGCAAATATGACTGGAAATATTTTTCTTTTTAATCTTCCATCAGTTTCTTGTTTGATCAGTTGCTTTGTGACATACTGTATAGCTGTTTTCTCTTTGGAAAAATAGTTTTCAAAATTGAACAAGAAAATGGCTAGTTTTCTCTGTCTCTTCAACTTAAATTGCTCCTTTGCAACTTTGACAGTACTAAAACTCTCAAGTGCCAATGCTGACAGAAGATCCCGTAGTTAAAATGACCCCGTAGAGTGAAAATCTTATTATCTGCAGTCACAGCTCTTGCAAGTCGTAAAGCACAATAGGAGAAAAGTAAACAGGCTGTGTGTAATAGAACATAGTTTCCTCAAGGCAAACACTTCCATCTTTTCAGGACATTTGACCAGAAATGACATCGTTCACCAACTGCTTCAAATATCTGCATGGAGAGGGGAAAAAAGAGAAAAGAGATACAAGAGGCTTAAGGGGTTGTGCACAATACAAACAGCTTAAGGGGCTGTGCACCTGGATTCTGTCGAGCAAATAAGTAACATGCATAAATAAATAAAAATATTGGCCATAATTCTATAGAAATGATTTCAAGTGGCTTTGGCAACATATTCATAGTCTTTTGTGATATACATCAGCCATTCGTAATGCTTGGGAACAATTGCTTTGGTCAAAAAAATCCCCAATCATAACAACTCACCCCAAAAGCAAGAAGATCTGAGGGCTTTTTTGTTCTGTGGGACCTACAATATGCTGTAAAAGAACGCAACAGCTAAATCAGAAAAGAAATATAAGCAACATTTGTCTCTCTCAGCACAAAGAAATTTGTGAGATGTGACATATAAGCCAGTTAGCAAGAATATTTTGACTTTTTTCTGGGTAGCTTTTTGTCTCAGCTTTCCACAGATGGAAGTGACTAAGACTATATCATTCTTTTTAAGGTATACATTCTGCTGTCAATGTCTTATACATTCTGGAGTGCAGTACCATGGTATTGGAGTGAAAGAAAGCTACGGTTGAGATAGATTGCCTATGATTGCCATAGATTGCCTTATCTGAGAGGCAATCGTAGCATCTTGTACAGTGAAACACCGTGGAGATCAGCCAGTTCTTTTGTGCACCTGAACATGACTGATTAGTGTGAATGACTGGGAAATTATTTTTCCTTCGCATGTAATATTCTTCAGATATTCTCTTCTGCCTGCAATAGTCCAAGCACTTCTGTTGGGCTTTGGAGAAAGTTTGCTGCCTTGCGTAAATGTAAACTCCAATTATCTGTCTGTAAGGTCTGGTTTGATATATGGAAAGATTGCTGACACTAACATCAGATGGGCTTAATAGATACCAATATGAAATCAAGAGAAATAATTTATATTGCTATAAATGTATATCAGTACGCACACATTATGCATAAAAACAGGCTTTGGACAGAGACAAATCAGGGCATTTTCTTATTGCTTTTTTGGTTGCAGTTGTGCCAGCCATTCCTAGTAGAATACTGCTTTGTGTTTACATATTTTCATTTTTTTTCTTCCAAAAATACAGCTTTTATGCAGTCATTTCTTATTTGGAATGGTCTGAAGTGATTGAAAAGTTATACTTGAAGGTATTTCAGCCTGTATGCTGCTTGCAGTAATTTACATTTACAATATTTCTTATTTCTAAAATTTCATATATCAGTGCTCTGTGGTATAGTAACTGTAAGTTCTCTGATATTTTTTTTTATTCCCTAAAAATCAGCTCCTTTTTTTTTAATTAATTTTTTTTTAATTAAAAAAAAGCTGATAATAACTGATACTCTTACACATAAGTGCTTTTTTTGTCTTCCTAACAAATAAAAAATAAATTAAAAAATTGCTGTATTGCACAATTTGAGTTACCTACCGAAACTAACTTGAGACCCAAGAAAATCAATGGAGGAAAAAAACCAGGAGAGACAGAAATTTGTCTGAAACACCTGCTGGAGCTGCCGTTTACTGATTAGGCAGCCCCCCAGAACTAACTCTGTGCTGGAGGTCTGCCTTTGGTGACGTCCCCTAGGACCAGCACAAGGAGCCATGCAGGAATTCATCCAGTGATAGAAGGCATGTTCTACTAAGGCCTAGATAAGCTTATAGCTCAGGATGTTGGTATGAAGTGCAGAATGCACAATACAAGACTCAATGACAGTAATAATTTTTTTTAAATCCCCAAATAATCGAAACTGGCTTTCATTACCCTGTTTTTGTTGTGGTTTTTTTTTTTTTTTCTGGCTGATCTGTAATCTCATTATAGAATGAAAGAATAACATTGTTTGAAAGAGGTTGCACAATAAAAATGTCTTTGAGTCCCTTTGTCCCTTTGTATTGCATTAAGTAAATTGTCTCCTTGGCAGCTTTGTAAATAGAAGGTGATGGAGAAACCTGAAGAGCACTCTGTTTGCTACTAAGCAGTAGTATAGTGAATCATGTAGGAATGATTTAAAATTAGTTTCCTTGATATGTAAGCAGCTCCGGATGCCTCACTACTTCTTTAAAGATGCTTAGTTTCAACTGCAAATCTCTCAATCCTTCCTGCAGTTACAGCACATAATGTATGCAAATTATATGTGTATGTATGTATGTGTGTATATATAGAGGTATATATTTACATATTAAAATGAAAAGGCCCAGGGAATGGCATGTATTTGAGAAACCTAGAGAGACAGATATATGTAGTTTGCAATTGGGGAAAAAATAGTAATTAAGCAGAAAATAGGTTGTGGAGGGAAGGAACTCTTACCTCAGGAGACAATCTGGCCTACTTTCTTTTCTCGCATTCTGAAATCCATGAATCTTTTACTTGCTTTATCGCTTTCCCCAATTCCCTGCAGGCCAGAGCTGACAGCTAAGCCTCTGTTTTATCTTAAACTGTTCAAAGTGTGTCAGAAAATGATTTAGCCTGCTGAATATGAAAGTGACTGCAGGATTGCAGGAACCTACCTCCCCATTACCCCCAGTCCAGGTGATCGCCACAGCTTGAGTGAAATCATAACGATAGTCCCAGAACAGCTGGTAGATTGTTGTAATATGTGGTCTTTTGCTGCTTTGATTTGAAGACCAGAAACTGAGTTGACTTTTTTTTTTATTAAATTTTTTTAGAAGTAATTATTTATGTCTTGTGCCACTCTGATGTCAGCACATAAAGGTAATATTAGTTTTTCACCTTGTGTTGTTAACAACTGTTTCATATATAGACAGGGTCAAGCAGTTGCACTGTCTGTAAATGTCTTGACTGTTTATTCTGTGGGCTCTGTCTCCTGCCTTTGAATATGGCCTTTACAAATCCTTTCTATTTTTATTCCATTGCGCTTATAAGAGTTAGCTTTGAAATGCACTGTTGTTACTACACTTCAGCATGATAAAATGCAGGGATAAGGTGAATGTGACCGCATTCATGTCTCTAAAAATAGGATTCTACTGCAATTTTTACAGTAATTTCATTTTAGTTGGATTTAACTTGAGCTGAAAATTTATATACCTTGAACAGTTCTCGGTGAGGAAATAAAATAAAGCAACATAGGCACTTCAGACTGTTTTATGCTCATCCTGTATCATGAAAGGAAACACTTGTGTACTGGTTTTCACCCTCAAAGTTTTACAGTCTCTGAGAAGTGACAGCTAACAAACTGGTGTATCACATTCTCAGGTTGAAATTCTTCTGACTTAGGGCACCTGAACCCACATTTTGCAGTTCTCAGGAGGAAGCTGTAACACCATCATTCCCTGGTGTTAGTTCTTCTGGGATAACTGTTTCTTTTTGGATATTTGAGGAGAAAGAAAACACTGATGCTAGGCACAGCTCCCTTACTTGTCACAGGGTGTCTTTTCAGTTTTGTGCTGGGGGGAATGTTGCAGGGAAGTATTGTCGATGCCCTGTTAACTAATAGCAATCTGGTATGAAGATAAAAGAGAACTGCTGAACTTGTGAAGGTTTGGAGAACCCACACAGCATGAATCTTTCAGCTCTCCCCTCTATACTGGGACCACAGAAGATGGAGTTGTATACTGCCGTTAGTTGCACACATCAGAATCTTGCTGCTTCTTTTTGTAGGGTGAAATATTTCCCAAAGGCTCTCCAAAATCAGCAGGGAGTTTCTGGATGTCATTTTTGATCTCTACTTACCATATTGGCTGAATTCAAGCCTTCAGCCCTAGTCCTGTTCCTCAGTAACATTCTCTACAACACTGTCAGTGGTTTTATTTTTTTTAGAATTTAATTCTGTGGTTGGCACATCTGGACTCACTATATAGTGCAAACAAAGGCAGTGGTCTCCCACTAACACTAGTAGATCATGCAACAGTAGAAATGTACTGGCTTAAATTAAGAAATAAATGTTATATGGTCTATATGAAATATTTAGGTGCATAGGAATTCAACATTAATTGTGTTATTTGCTGTAATGTTTTTCATGGCTCTTATTATACCCAATCTTGGCCAATTTATGTGCAAGCTGATTTCTGAAATTTTGGAATTTATGAGTCCTGGGAATCCTTTTCATGATGCTGCGTATTAACTAGACTAGATATGAAGAATGAGAGTGAAGAGATACTTGGTAAGGTAACAGGCCTTATTGTCTCCTTTCTGAACAAAAACTGCATTGCATTGCGTAATTTACCATCTGAAGACGTGTTTCAGACATCAGAGATGTGGTGAGAAACTTGGACAGGGTTGTCTTAGATAGGGATGTTGCAGGCAAACCACTGTTGAGTTATTTAGGTCAGTTAACTAACTTTATCACATATTCCAAAAAACGTTAAAAAAAAAACGGAAGGGCAATTGGATTATTTATGTGTCTTTCATCAAAGTACTGTTCATAGAAGCATCTTGTCAGAGGTCTGCTGCAGGATAGCATCAACAATATTTTGGCTGGTTTCATAAAAAATACAGGATAGTCACTAGTAGTATAGATATGGGAAGATAAGTAGACTTTCCAAGTGCAAACTGCACAATATGAAAGCTTAGGGTACTCATGCACACATTTTGATTTAGTCACAGATTTTGTCAGTGCCTTGTTTCGCAACTATAAAAAAAGGGACAATATCCCTACTTTACAGAGGCATCGGAAAATAATTTCAGTCTTCCAGGCATCTCACACTTGCAAAAATGCTGAAGATGCTTTCCTTGCTAGATGAACAGATCTGCCAACTGGCTGATGAAAGAACTGAAGCTGAATGAAAGTGATAAGCCACAGATTGTTGTAAGAGAAATTGACTTCAGCAGATGTGTTCTGCAGTATTGCTTGTCTGGACTTGTGGTAGCTGTTATAATTCTTTCACTGCAGTTGGGTTGTGGGAAAGGGTATAAGTGACATGGATAGCAAGGCAGAATTTTTAAAGACAGGTGTGTTTCCAGTGCTGGTGTGCTGGTTTGTTGGGGTTTTGTTTTTGTTTGGTTTTTTTTTTTTTTTTCAATTTTACTGAGTAGAAATGTAAAATAAAAATCTGTATTTTAAAGTACTCATTTGCTTTTCTTTCTTTCTTACAGCTTGTGGCCAATGCGATCCTTTTTGTCAGTGTAAATTTGTATGGGGTCTTTGTGAGGATTTTGACAGAAAGGGCTCAGAGGAAGGCATTTCTTCAGGCCAGGAACTGCATTGAGGACAGGCTGAGGCTGGAGGATGAAAATGAAAAGCAGGTCAGTTTCTAAGTCTTATTTCTTTTCCTGTGTTTCTTCTGAGATGACTGTACTGTGAACCACAGGCCGAGTGCCTGGTAAGGCGTGTGTTTCCATTGCAAAGGAAGGTGCTGCCTCCCTGCATCGACTTCAGCGCATCCTCACCGGTGCGTGCACCCTTGAGGAGCTGTGGGACCCCATGGCTACTGCCAGCTACA
>JAOXNG010000012.1:57430720-57443805 GCA_028566535.1 Scolopax minor
ACAACAACAACAACAACAACAAAAAGGCTTGAGAGGGCTGCAGTCAAATGGGACAGGCTGGGCTGGGTGGCTGTGGGCGCTGGGTTATTGGCCTGAGAAGGCAGTGGGGGTTGAAACGTCAGAAGATGGGAGTTTACAGAAGTCTTCACTAATTGTGAGAGAAGGAATTACCACGTTAGATCAGATCGCTGACATAGGCCACCACTCGATAAAAAATTTAAGAGCTACTTTAAACAAACTAATTTAAATTAACTAAAAGCAAAAAGTGGCAAATTTATCTGCTAGTACCTGGCTTGTGTTACTTTAAATCCTTTATAGCATTTGTTTTAATTCAGTTCATTCTCTGAATTCTTGGAAGTGGCTAATACTTTCTTAATTGCTCTTTTCCTATAGAAATAAGGTTTAACCAGTTCTGTCTGTGTGGTAGTTACCCTTCATCCTCTTCACCTTTGAAATCAGTGGCTGATAGAAAAACAGTTGTATAGGAAGAAAACTAAAGGAGTTTGTTTTGGTTTTGCTTTTTCCTCCCCTGCTCCTCCCCGGTTTCAAAAATAGTGAGTGGGAAAGTGTGTCCTCCCTCTGTGAGTCAGGATATTTAATCCTCTTACTAAGCTTTAGGCTTCATGTTTACCTTCTGGCAGAAAGATCCGCCATTGAGCTATATGTTTTTTAACATACACGTTATTTTTTAATGAAGTGGGGTTTGCTGCTTCAGAGGAAGGATGCTCAGCCAGATATTTGGGATTTTAGCTTACTGTCCCAAATGGAACTCAAGTTTCCTGTTGCTCTGTAGCCTCCCTTGGTTGAGTCATTTAAAACCACAGAGTATATCTGTTCTGATAAATGAAAAAGGGGCAAGGGATGAGGTCAAGCACTGGGTTGATGTGTGATTATCTACAGCACCCGCTAACTCTTTTCTGAGCTCTGTTTTGGCCCAGCTTTCCAAGAGATTCCAAAAGAACCAGACAGGTTCCTCTTCCTCTAAATCTTACTTAGCACTAAGTAGTACAGATCTGTGCCAGATCCTACAGACTGTAGAACCAAAGGTTGGCTTGTAGCATTCTCATATTTAGCAATTCACACTTTGCCATTTGTTCCAGAGGGAATAAGACTCCGGGGAGGTGTCCCTGCCCAGGGCAGGGGGGTTGGAACTCGA
This sequence comes from Scolopax minor, assembly GCA_028566535.1. NCBI lineage: Eukaryota > Metazoa > Chordata > Aves > Charadriiformes > Scolopacidae > Scolopax > Scolopax minor. The sequence goes on from JAOXNG010000012.1 coordinate 57,431,877, forward strand.
TGGTCTTCAAGGTCCCATTAAAACCATTCTATGAAAGCAAAGGGTTCAACAGTTACTAGAAGTACTTCACTTCTTATCTGATTAAGATGTTTTTCTCAAATATATCTTAAACTGGATGTATTTATCTGAGGCTTCTCCATGTGTGAGCAGTCAATTTCTTTTTGTCGGGCGTTGGCAAATGGGTAAAGGAAATCCTAGCAGAAACAACTTGCCATTGCTGTAAATTCAGTCGAAAACAGGATTGCACAGAACATAGTTGTTTTAGGATCAGCAGAAGCTGATCCTAAAGATGTCAAATAAGTTGCAGGGAATGAGAGGTTTGTGAGCCCCCTCTTAAGAAAATAAGAGAAACAAAATGGCAGTTTAAATGGTTGCTTGAACACAGAACTTTTCTGTACATCTCTCTAGAGCACTTGAATTTTTGCTACATTATGGTAATTTTCATTTACCTACGCAGTGTTAGAAGCTGCAAACCCAAAAGTATATTATTTGTATACTCTGAAGGAGAAAACACTGTCTTAATGATGTTACAGTTAATTGTAAATAAAATTTAGCAAATATGGGACTCCAAGTGCAGAGTACTGGGACAGGACTAAGTGTTATATGTGTGTTAAGATGTCTTCTAATCTTTTGTTTTCAATGTGGCTCTTCCAAAGCCTTGAAGAGCACTGATCTATATAAAGTAGAGATTCCATGGAAAGACAGAATGCAGGCATAAAAATAGAAACACCTTGGATTTGGTATTGCAGCAGCTGAGCACCTGAGCGTCTCTTGCTATGTGAGCAATGACATGATTTTCTCCTCTACTTTTCTTAAGGCAGTGATCCTGACCTCAAGATGTCAGATGAAGAAGATTCTTTTCTGAATGTTAAAAGATCCCTGAAAAAGAGAATAGTGAAACACAGCACTCCAGTGGACTCAACGCTTTCAAGAACAATGCCATCTCTTACAGATTTGACAAATCCCTCAATCAGGGATCAAGATGCCAGTATGAGAGTTTATGGATCTCCAGTGCCAAAATCAAATATAAGTAGGACGTTAGCTCAAGTATCATCAGTACGTGTTGAAGCGTACATCCCTCATGTGTCCCCAAAAAGGCTTTCAACAGTGTTTGACTCACAAGAATTAAACAAAAAGATGAGCCAAAGCTCTCGGGTTGCGTTTTCTAGAAGGAGGCTTTCCACAGTGTTGGCATCTGATGAATCAAATGAAGAGCCAAGTGAAAAGGTTGACCTGAACATGGAAACTCGAGCTCCTGCTGAAGCATCTGAAGAGGCTGCAGTAAATCCCAGGAGTGGAACTTCATGGCTTATTACTGCAATACCAGGGATAAAAGATCTCCCTATAGTAAAAGTCAGAAAGAAGAAAATGGACAAAACTCTTGTGGTAATTTCTTTCCCTTAGTTGTGAAATATCTATAAGCTATACAGTTTCCTCCCAAGGCTGAATATATACAGATCTTTCTAGTCAGATGGGAATATTTTAGTTATGGAACATCTCCACAACGATACAAGTGAGAACATATATTTATTGATTGGTTCATAACCTGCTAGACTCTTTAGTATCATTCCTAATCACAGACTGGTTGGGATGCAGTCTTCTAAATGAGTACTTGCTTCAGCTTGTAAACTGGCTAGTTGTATACACTAGTGCTAAAGTGCGTATTTTTTTCATATATCTATAGGAGAAACTTTAAACATGGGAAGAAATCAGTGATTTAAATTCTTACATTTCTTAATGTCGGCAAGTTAACTAAAACTGGAGAAAAAAATAATCTTGTTCTTTTAACAAGAACTTGTAAGTTCTTGTTTAACCTAAATTTGCTTTATAAAAAGAAATTGCAAATGGGGTCTTGTGTGCAGTTCTTTGATTAGTGTAGGGTTTCCTGAGGAAGGCATAGATTGACAGATCTTATGCAAGTTTTTATTTTTCTGTTCTGTGGAACACAAGAACTCAATTTCCTGGAACTCTGATTATTGGCAAGGTCCCTGTGGAAAGCCCATAGAAAGGACAGGGAAGCAGCAGAGTTAGACTCTGAAATGTGTCATGTCAGTGTGAAGCCATCACATTCTGTTCCGGTTTGTTTTCCCCTGTACCATATTGTTCGTGGGTGTGTTGGAAACTCAGGAAAACTTGCCTGCTCTGAGAGTAAAGGCTTCTTAGCTTAAAAGAGATGGAAAATTTCAGCCAAAATGCAGTTGGGTTCATAATGCCTTTGTGTATGTTGTTTGGATTTTTCTGTTGTGTCTTCCTTTTTTTATGATTTTTTTTTTAAGCAGGTGACATCTGAATGGATTAGGTTGTCTAAATAATATTTTCTCTTCTATGACAGAGAAAGAAACAAAGAGAATGGGTGCTTCGTCAACTTAAAAACATTGAGGAAGCAACTGAACATGAACTGACAATTGAAGAAGCTTGATTGAATTACCTATGGAATTCATGCTTCTTGTGGGAATAGCTGGTTCCAATAAATCACACACATGATTATAGTGCCTATCAGGCTCCCTCTTTCCTTCCAAAATATTATCTTTTTGTTGTTTGCTTTGTGATTCTTTTTGCCTCTTAAATCTAGGAGTCATCAGGTACCTCTACGTGGGAACCAGTCTTTATTTATAATGGCTGAAGTCCTGGAAGAAAGATGGGAGGGAGGACTATGTGTAAGAATCATCCTTTTCCTACCACGGCTCTTCCTGACCATACTCTTGTGTGTAGCTCTCAAATCTTCAAGGGTTGCTCATGTTCTTTAAGTGACAAAGTCCTATTGGCCACATAGAGTGCAATCCTGGTTAGCCAAAGGAGACTCTCCTCATCTAAAGGTAATCAAAGCTGATGCAATCAGGAATGTTTTTGCCGTGAGCTGGGGAGATGAGGAAATAGTGAGAGGCACCAAGGAGGGAGGCCAGCCTCTAGAGATCACTAGTTAATGACAGTAGGTTTTGAAGTTTTCGTTCAAAATGAGTTTGCTCCTGACTGTAAATGCACCTCACAGATGCATTGGAGGACCTTAATGTTCATCAGTGTGCTTTGAGGAAGTATGGGGTTTGTGTTTTCTCTAGAACTGCTGCATGATGAGGAAGAAGGCTTTCTCCCTGACAGTTGTACCGGCAAAATAGCAGTTTAGCTCAGAACAGCTTTTTCTGAAGCACCACCGAAGAGAGGATGCAAAAAGTCTAATGTATATCTTCGTTCCTGCTGCTGTCTGTTACTTAATCTTTAGGCAGAATTTAATTAATCACTTTTAAGTGATCTATGGGGTATCAGCAACAGGGACCTGCTGACCAACCAAAGCAGAACAAATTTACCTCGTGCACGCAGGCATCCCTGCGTTTGTGTGCCTCTAGCACATGCACTTTCCTGGCTATACTGGTTTTGCAGCCTGCTCCAGGCACTACCCAATTACTCCAAGGGGCATAGGTCATGTCCAAAATAAGGATGGAGGCAAGAAGAACTTTTGCATTTCCCTCTCATACACTGAAACGTGTAAAATCTTATGTCCAAGACAGCAAGAAGCAGAAGCTTGGCCCAAGCCAACATTACAAGACAGGCTAACCAATAGCAGCCGTGCTAGGCTCAAAAATCCAAGAGTGGATTTGTGGTTTTACAACCTCTCTCAGGACTTAAAAGGAATTAGGATTATTGCACTAATGATTCCTGGAGTGAAACTCTTCAGAGTTTCTTAGAACAGCCCTGTCCTTAGACCTGGCTCGCTGTGGTAGCCAGGTAGTGGTGCGATGTTGCCCCTTAGGTCACTGTCCAAGACATGCTCGCTTGGTTTGATGTGTAGTTCATGTTCTGGTATTTGTTTGTGTGCGTTACCCAGGCTGCTTCTCTGGCCTCCCCAGGTTCCTCTGGCAACCAGGGAGCTTCTGGCTGATGTGGATCCCAAGCTGCTTTTGAGATAACATAGCCATGGTTGCAGATGTGCCGCTATTCCCCTTGAGCTTGCAAGCATTTCACCAGCATCCTTGATTTGTGCCACAGGCTGAACTAAGATCAGGCAAGTGCAAGGTTAACATAAAACCCTCCTCTACTTCCTGGGACAAGCACAGATTAGTCTGGCCGCATGACCCAATGCTTAATCCAAATGACCCACTTCTGTCTCTTGTTTATTTGTACCTTTTCAGATAGCCAGTTCCACTTGTTTCTCATTTGGACTTCTCATCCTGGTCTCAAAAAGCCTTGGTACTGCTTCTGCATTTCTCTCTCCCCATCACCTCTCAAAGCCACTCTTTGCTCCTCCCTGATCCCATCCATTTCTTTGGTATTCTTTAATCTGGCCTCTAGCGGCTTCCTTCCTTATAAGACTGTCTTCTATGCCCCCTCTTCACTGCTGGATTCCTTGCCCATCTGATACCTGATGTTAATCTTCTGCCAAAACTCAGACTTAGCTGCCGTACCCCTAAGTATCTTTGTAGACCCCCTCCATCATGTTAAGTCAAATGAAGAAGTCATTAAAGGCCAATTGGACCAACTTTCAGCCCTGAGCAGGCCAGGGATGTAGTTGCTGGGAAAGTCATCCTCTGGCCCTGCTTCCAGCTACATCAAATGCAAGAGGACTCTGGGCTATCTGGCTGATTAACATTATGAAATATTTGGGTTTCTGCCAAGTGCAATGCATAAACCTTTAAAATTCAGAGCACTAAATGCTGGGAAAATTCTTCAAAAAACAAGGCTGCCACTCTGCCAAATTTATGGAAGTAGTTGGTGCTGATAAAATCCCAGAGGTTTTCCTCAGTTGCCCAGAGTGGTAACACAGAATTGACTTTGACTTGGTCTTTGTCAAGTCCTGAAGCTGTATCAGGTGGACAGACGGACAAAACTAGAGGCTCTCAGGATTTTGGAAACCACTTCTGTTTCCTCTCTTTGCAGTGTTTAAATATAAATACAAAAGACACTATAGCATTTCTCTTTTGGAAATTTAGGTCCTGGTGAATTTGCAAAAGTTGCAATATTGCTCTGATAGTCTTTCAGGAGAAAATATTAATAGAATTAATTGATGCTTCAGGGCTTTTCTGAAACGAGTCTGATACTCTACACCAACGGTGTTATTATTAATGATAGGTTAGAATGCCAAGGGAATTCAACCAGACCTGTATAGCACTAAACTGCACGTTATCCCCAAGTGAATCGTGTTCCCAAAGAAAGGCTTGTCTCTAATTTTTAAAAGCCAGAATGTTAGGGAATATGAAACTACATGCAACCACACATACAAAACTACAGTGTTAGTATTGCCTTATATATGTAAGTATATCCATTGTGGCAAAATTAAAAAAAAAACAACAACCTAGTATTTCCTTTGTTTGCACTTTCCTTTGTGTTTACAGTAGACTCCCAAGTCTACAGGAGTCCTATGTTTAATGATAGAGATAGTTTTCTCTTTCAGTGCACCCATATACTTTGAATTAATAGGCTTTGAGAGAGGCAGGAGTAGCATGCACTTTCAATGTTGTTTAATGTTCATCCTCTAGTGGCAATAATGGCAAATTACTGTTTTGTTAGCAACTCTCTTTGTGTGCAAATTTCCTTTATGCATATTTATATCTCAATATCACCACAGTGTAAAAATAAAGAAAACCCCAACAACTTAAAGGGAGCCAGAGCACCCAACACCTCCAAGAAATAGGCCTCTAATTATTAGTGACCTTAAGTATGGATTGCAGGTGCTCAGGCTAGAAAAGATTAGGGACTACAGGCATCAGGTTTTGTGAGAAGATAAGCCGCAAGGCATCATGTTTTGTGAAATAAAGAAGCCTTTTTTTTCCTGCATGGGTGAATGTGAATCAGAGTTGCAAGGGGCTCTGAAGCCTTGCTCTGGTCCTGGCTTTCAAAAGCAGCACTGAACGCGATTGTAAATTCCAAACAGCTTTCCCAGTGAGGGTGCTCTTTTAGGGCAGTGTTTTTCCTTTAGGAATTAAGCTATGACCTTGACCCAGGGAACTGTTTTCAGTACACTTGTCTCTGAACGGATATTACACAATCTACCTGCTGATGGTGACTAAGCGTAATGTTGGATGGAGAAGAACAAAAACACTACCAAGAACAGACGGAAGAGTCAGAAATGTCTTCACCCTGGATTTATGAGCTCAGCCTTGTTCCCACTGAAGCAATGGTACCACTCCTGTTGACAGAGTGGGGAGTGTTCTGCCCAGCTGCAGTGCTTCTGTAGGAGGCCAGATGGAAGAGAAAAATGTTTAGCACACATATTTAACATATTTCAGATTTAAATAACAGAGAACTGGTAACTAAGTTACTTCTTCACTGATCCTAGCCAAACAATTTTAAGACAACTAGGAAAAGTGTAAAACTCTTAAATAGAAGCAGATTTTTTTCCCCCCTCTAAATCACAACATAGTTACATTCCTGCTATGGACAAAACCCTGAGTAATAAATCACATAGCAGTGTCACTGACTTCTATTCCAGCATGTTTTGTTCTATGAGGCAAACAAGCACAAAAGTCCCCCTTAGCTCCATCTGTCGTTACACCAGCTCCCTCCTCAAGGCTGCTGACTTACTGGAAAGAAATAGGCAAACATACTGAAATTTTGACTGAGCAGCACCTGGCAAAGCCATTAGAAGTAGACAAAAGGCTTACAAATGCAATCAAAACCTTGTAATTACAACACATATGCTAACGTGAACATGTGTTACGATTGTAACTGTGCCAGAGGGAAGAAAGGAGGAGTGGAACTGGGATGGTGGAGAAAGAAGTGCTGGTTGGCATCCTGAATGCCCCTGGCTAGCTGAGAAAAAGTCCACTGAGTCTGTAAGCCTGGAAATTACACTACAAAGATTATGATGCAAGCATACAAATCAATAGTGTATCCTGACCTTGACTAGTATATTCAGTAGCAGGTGAGTTTTTTGGGCATAACTGGGTAATGATAAAAATTGATCAAAGAATACAAAACAGAGAGCAAAGCCTTTACATGAGACTGGCAAAATGAAAAGACTTTGATGGCTACTTCTGGAGAACAGATAGGGCAATAAGGCAGTAATAGGGCAAGCAAAGCCACAATAGCAGGCTCATGACACCTAAAAGGTCATTTGGCCATTCCAGTTTCTCAGAATGCAAAATCATTGGAGTTAACGGAATGTAAGACTTGAACTGATATTTTATAATATTTTAAAAGGTGTGATTTCTTTTGCATATACTTAGTAAGCCTGCAGAACATATTTTCACTATTTAGATATCTTTAATACTGAGAAAATTATCAAATCAGAGGGGGGGAATATATGAAAATGTAGAATTAATACAACTAGTACATTAGTAGCTTGTGTGGAGAACTGAGATAAGTAAGCTGCTGCTGGGATACAGGGCTGCCTGAGCCATTCAAACTTATCTCAGTTCTCCACACAAGCCTCAAACTCTCTAGAACTAACTTAAGTCCCAGGTCTCATGCTCTGGTGAAACAGTAGAGGCTCTGAAACCTGAAAAAAAGTACTTGTGGTATTACTAGCAACAATATTATTATAATAATTAATAGCAATGATGCTGCTGGAATCAGAAATGCCCTGGGACAAAAGGCAGGGTCAGGTTTTTTGACAAAAGCAGCTGGGCAAACTGCTTTATTTTTGTAAGAAATGGTGCAGAAGTGAATAACCTAAACATGAAAATCAATTGTAAATGATCCACAGGAATGTGCCCTCCTCTTTTAACAGGTTTTTGGGTTAGCAGTGAGTTCCTTTAAAAATCCAGACTCTCTACTGTGAATGAGAATATCCACTGTTGCATTTGATGAGGTATAAATCAATATAAATGAATTATTGTTGTCTGTTGTCTCACGGACACTTTTCCCCTAAGTTGTACAACTGGCTGTGACTACGATGCCCCTGCTCTGGGGCTGGATCTCACTTTTTCTCCATCACTTTTCTCCCTACTTACTTTTCTCCCTACTGCACTTGGAAGGGCTTGTTCCTGGAAAGCCATATATTAGGTTGGGGAGGGACTTTCATGTACATCCTGTAGGAAAGCTTGTTCTGTGAAAGCCGCGTACCATTTTGGGGAGAAAAGGGGAGTTTCGTGTGCATCCTGGCATTTAACCCGTGTGACAGACACAGGCACTAAAGCAGTAACCTTCTGTGACTGTCTCAAGCTGTTCTTCATATGAGATGCTGTAATATATATTTGAAAGCCTTATTATATTTAAATTGCTTTTAGAATAAATCTCCAGGGAATTTACCTTTTCCTTTATCAGTGTGACGTAGCAACCTCTCAAAGCAAACCTCACAGTGTTGAAGGCTTGAGGCTCATGCCATCGGTGCCCACAGCCCTCAGGGTCTGCAGGAAAGGGCACCTTACTTGGTGGTGCTCTTTTCTGTTTCTGGGACTGGAGAGACATGTTGGCTGAGGAACACAAAGACATTTAAACAGCTGATGCTAGTTTAGGTGCCTGGAGCCAGTTACAGTTGCAAAGGGGGTCATTTACATTTTTCAAAGTCTCCGAATAGCCATAGCTATTAGTGAGCCATTGCTCACTCTGGTAGGCCCTGAAAAGCCTTATTTCCGTGGCTAGTCCCATAGAGTACCTGGGGTTAGCCATGCTGACTGCAGCAGAAAGGGTGAAGAGGAATCTTTCTATATTCACTCTCCACAGAGGAGCCCCCGTGGTGTCCGGCATGTTTTCAGCTTTGACTCCAAATGTTTCTGGATTGTTTCTCCAGCTAGGCAAATCACACCCGGGCCATCACTGCATGAAGCAGCTGGCCCGTGGTAGGATGACTAAAGGCCTCAAACCAGTCCTGCCAGAAAAGCTCAATAGTTCTCAGAAAATTGTCGTCTGGCTGGTCTACGCATGCACAGCATTGTGAACAAGGTGTTTTACAACAGTGCCCGAACACTTTAGGTGCCACCAAAGAAATAAATTACTTTCTTCTCTCTTTTTTTTAAACCGGGTGACCCGTGATTTGATGCAGAAAACCCATAGCCTTCCCTGGCTACACTTGCCGTGACACAGCCTTTCACTTCTCTACTCTCACTAGAGTTTCTGCAGCTTTAGGTGTATCTAAAATATTTTCCACCTTCTAGTAAAATCAATTGCTGAGAAGCAAAAGTTCATCTGGAAAAGTTAGAGAATATTAGTGCAACACAAACTTGGAACACCTCATTACCTGCATCCAGAATCTAATTCTACAAGTCATGCTTACCTAACCAGAACAGAAAACTAATACCAACTGGCACATATGCCATTGCTACAAAGGGACAGCAGTCAATACATACTTGAATCAAATTATACATTAATAACTTAAGCACTATGACTTGGATAAAAAATTCCTAATAATCCATAGACCTGAAATAAAGCATTTTTGATAGAGGATAAATGACAGAGAAGGGATTAGGTTTTCTGTATTTCACATGCTTGATGTGTGTGTATATCACATAGTGCTTTTGGTTATTTAGCTTACAATTCAGGATTAGTTTCTTACCTACAGAAAAATAATGAGGATATTCCACTGGTTGTTTTGGGGTTTTTTAAACGTATCCAGAGAAGCAGTCCCAGTAGGGAATTATTTGGCAAAGTCACTTGAATTTTTGGCGATTAGAGGATAAAGATCACTTGTACACAATCTTGCATAAAACTTTATGTTCTGTGAGTCACTTCATGTGGCTTTAAAGAAAAAATAAAAAATCCCAAACTTTATTTAACATGCAAAATTAGGTCATTGGCTAAGAATTACTGAGAAACAAATGGGAAAACTTTTGTAGAAAAGTAACCCTTTCCTAGGATTCACGTAGTGTCTTCTGACAAGCGGTTCAAATTAGGAGATGACAGTTGGAACACCTAAAAATTACCATCAAAAGTCTTTGGCAAACACAACTTTACATCATGGAGGGTTTTCACCTCCAGACTCTTACCTGTTTGTGTTCTTTAAAGCAATGTCAGGGTCAGAGATGGAGATGTGTAGATGAGTTGTAGTATTGCATCAAACAGAAACATATACACTGCTTCCACTTCACCGATGTCCCACAGCCTATACAAAATCATTGCCTGTGATTGATACTGCCCTAAATTACCACAATCTGTTCTACCTTTTGTGGAGAACACGGGTTGAGGAAGTCTGATGTGGCAGAGCTTTAGGTCTCAGTTTGATTGTACAAAAAACAGCAAGGGAGAAAAGGCTGGGCCACCATTTAGAGCTGACCTGGAATCATAAAAAAACGAAACAAGAACACCTTCAAAATGTTGTGGGGTTGGTTTCGGGTTTTTTTTATCTACGGGATTTTTTATTTATCTTTTGTTTATCCTACTAGGTTAACTGAAAAAATCCAGCTTCTAAAAGGCTGCAAGTAGTTAGGAGTTGCCTGGCTAGTTCAGCTATCGCCAGCTGCCTGACAGTAAGGAAAAACATGCCAAAGGCCTGAGACCATGATATTGCTTTGGAAAAATGAGATTCTTCTGAAACTAATGGAAGTTTTGTGAAGTAGACTATGTCAGACAAGGATTGTCTTCTTGCATTAAGTGTCTTTCTATATCTAGTTATTTAAAAGTTATGGTGGTGTGTTAAAAAATCCATTTTAAAAACACTTCACGTGCATTTTTAAAAGCTATTCCCTCTCAGTTCATGTTCCTTTTTTTTTTTTTTCACTCTGGAGGAGAGTCATTTCAGGGGCAAGTAGCTTATGTTAAGCAGTTCAGTAGCAGAATGATCCTCAATTCTGTTCATACAAAGCTATCTAACAGAGCAGAGGGACATACATAGATAAGTGAATGAATACATGTATACACATATACAAATGCATATGAGCTCATTGGGTCTTTGTCATTTTACAACTGGGTCTACTTTTCATTCGTAATTTTTTTTCACATTTCTTCATGAAAGGGACTTTGTTTTGCATCGTTTTCCTTTTCTCTTTGAGGGAGGCAAGAAGACAGATTTCTGTATATTTTCCACTTCACACTGAATGCTAAAAGAATTGTGACTTTCCAAGATGATGTACAAGAAAAACCTAGAAATGAAAGAGGAAAAGAGCATCAGGACTTGGAAAATGTAATTGGGACGTTCTGCAGAAATTGACAACCTGCTCAAAATTTGCTGTTAGTCCATGGAAGTCCACAGAATTTATTATGACCTGTAAAATTGGTTCTGTTAAAAATGCTAGAGAGTTCCAAGGGCTGCCAACCTTTGTGTATCCAGAGAGATACTCCCTAAAAGAGCCTGAATTTAAAAAAACCCCAATAATTTAAAATGAGATGAAGTCAAAATGTTTCAAGTTATAAAAGACTGTAACAAGTGAGAAGACTTTTCAGAACTGTTGTGAATATTGGGGGATGAAAATACTTTACATTATAAACAAAACTTTTGGCCTCAATTCTAGAAAAAGACGAGTGAGTAATAGAATGTTAAACAATGCTTTGCAGTTGTGGTTCCACTTCACTTTGCTTCACACAAACGATGTATTTACAAAAGAGGAGAATGAAATGCAAAATAACCAAGCAAACAGAACCCATGCTCCATTGCATGACTCGGCAGTGTGTGTATGTGTGTCTGTCTGTCTGTCTGTCTGCAGTGTGTGTGTGTGTGTGTGCAGTGTGTGTATGTCTGTCTGTCTGTCTGCCTGCAGTGTGTGCAGTGTGTGTGTGTGTGTGTGCAGTGTGTGTATGTGTGTCTGTCTGTCTGTCTGCAGTGTGTGCAGGACCCCGGTGGGTTTATCGCCCTCGGGGCATCCCACTGAACTCCAACCCGGAGCCACACGGCGAAAATGAGACAAGGGTTTGGTGCATTCGTTGCTGTGGAAATACAAAGTGAGTTGCTTTAGTTCCAATGGGATTTCCCTCTCCCCCTTCTTTCTCCCCCTTTTAAAAATAATAAATCTACATCTTTATAGAACGTCAAGGAGAGGAGACAGGAGCCATTTGCGACAGGCAAAAGGGGAGGGGGCACCCCCCGCTCCTCCGTCCCTCCTGCCCGGTTGCCCCTTCCCTGCGCTGT
>JAOXNG010000012.1:57510446-57522336 GCA_028566535.1 Scolopax minor
CATTCTTATATTTTTGGCTATCTGGTCCCTTACCACTCCTTTCCAAAAATTAGGTCTTTATACCCAATGTCAGCATGGAGCCTTGAAACAGGGACAATAATTTCAAAAAAGAGCCCAGAAACCCAAAGTGGCTGAGAATTGCAGGCAGGACCTTCTGCTGCCCTGTTGCAGCAGTGAGCCTGTCTGCTCCTCTCAGGCAGGATGCAAGGACGTAACAGGCAGGAAATGAGGCTCAACAGCTCGGCTGGCTGCATTCTTGCTGCTGCACCACATTCTGGAGTGTCGTAGCCTTCTATGTACTTGGTATGACCCTCTGAAGAAGAAGGGAGGTAAAATGGAATATGATCCAATTCTCTCTTTGCAAGCTTTTCTGCTTTGCAAAAATACAGTTAAGGTGGCTTGGGTCAGCAAGGTGTCTGGTGATGAAGGAGTCTACAACCCGTATGTACTTTAAATAAAACAGGCATTGAATAAAATACTTGAGCAGCCCTTGGGCCTGGGACTGCAATTTGACATTCCCTCTTCCCAGGTGAGTACTGAAAACCACGAAACTGGGGTCTTGCCCACTCCAGGCTGTGGATCCTGAACTGCCTCTCCACTTCTGTCTTCAGTATTTCTTACTGGCTAGTCATCAGTGTCTCAAAGTGCTGATTCCTCCTGGCAGGCTCCTAGTAATTTTTGGACCTCATTCTGAGATCTCTAATTCAGCTGCTGCAGTGTTGCAGACAGGCTTAATGCAGGGTGCTCCTGCTCAGGGGTCTCAGGTGCCTACCTCCAAATCACCTGTCAAAGTCTGGCCCTGCGACTCCAATAGAACACTGCTGGAAACTGAATAAACCGCCCGCACTTGGGAGCAGAAGGTCCCCCATGTTTTGCTGGTACATCAAGGAAAATTAACATTAATTTGGTCATTAAAGTCAAAATGTGATGATTTCTCAAAACAAATATACAGTACATGGTGTTAGGCCAAAGGCAGTTCTGATCCCAAGGTATTATTAAAGTTTCAACATTTTGTCCCCTTCGGACTTCTTTCATGTGATTCTTAGAACTATTACTCATATGGTCCATGATAACTGGCAGGTGCCCAATGGCAATATATAAAGTACATATTTTACTGCAGTTTCTTAACTGGATAATTGATGGATTATTTGAGCTAGTATGAAATGAACACTAGCTTGCCCTTAACCCCTCCTTCTAGGCTTGAACCTTTAATATTGATGCAAAAGAACAATCCTATAGCCCTTTCAGTATTCCTGATATCTCTGTTAAGTGCTGTCACTATTAATTTTTTTCTTTGTAAGCTGCTAAACCTTAAGAAAATCAGAAACATTTACATAGTCTTAGTAAAATGGAGAGTAAAATGCTGGGGACCCAACTTGTGTTGACATCTGCATAGTTTCTACTGTGTAAAGAAGAAAAAACCCACCACCTGCTTCATATTGCCCAACTGCAACAAGGAAAGCTTTTCCACACTGGCTAAGAGAAAGCACAGTGACCCTCAATTCTACCCCCCCAAAATCAATGGCAAATCTCTCACTTCACCCTATAACATGTAGCATAATTTTTTGTATCAGTGCTTCCCTGAAAACTGCCTCTTCACACATCTGAGTGTTTTGAATTGCATTGAACACAGGAAGCTTTTACCACTCCATTCCTTTGGAACATTTTCATTAGGTTATCACCTGCACAAGGTCCTTGCAAGTGATTCACAAGCCTTTTTGTTTGCCATCTGTATAGGGATGAATTTCAGCCCTCAGTTTTAAAAATAATTTTAACTCTTTCTTGAAGTGCAAACTAATCCAAGTCTCAAAGCTCTGTTTCCAACAGCAAAAAATGGATAAAAGAGAAATAAAAATAACAAGGTCATATAATCTGTTTCCCATCCTTCATGAAAGAGGAAGAAATAAAACACAATTTTCTGATCCATACTGGTGCCTCCAACAAAAGGCAAAGGCTCTGAACTTTCCACCCCATGTGCTGTATTCAAATATGTGTGATCTATTATGTTAGAACAAGATGGTCAACTTTAAGTACTGAAAAATAGTGAGTCAGCCTCTTTCTTCATAATCATCGGGTTTCAGTGAATAAAAAATGTTTGCCTTTAATTTGCCTTCCTTTTTTTTTGTGTTGACCTTTTGAACGTCATATTTTTTACTTAATCTCTTTAGCTGCAAGGATAAGATGTATTTGTGTTTAAACAAAAGCTGACATTCTCACATAATAGGATGAGTTCAAGGAAGGAGGTGTAAGAAGAAACAACATATATCACAAGAATTTTATCACAACAGTTGGCAATGCTTCTAAACTATGCACAGTTCTTGCTGATTTGATCCTCTTGAATACATCCTCTTATATCATATATATAGAGAGAGCTGCTAATTATTTACTTTTTTTAGCACAACCCAGTATAAAGATCCCAGTAAAACTTATGTAATAAACCCTTTACACTCCATGTGTAAAGCTTTAGAATCTGGCAGACAGGTAACTGATATTCAGAGGTGTTCCTCCTTTTTGTCCTGTAGAATGATGCCTGGATCACACAAGAGGTAACAATGCCCATTTTCTTTTAAAAATCCTCACCCCCCTCTGAAAATCCCCATTTTCTTTCTGGTATTTGCATAAGGAGCAAAATGTGTGGCAATCTGCAAAGTTAAGTATTGGCCACACTAGTCAGTCTGAATGGGAACGCTGAGAGCAGGCTGTCTCCTTGTGAGGGTGGAAAAGCCTGAATTTCCTAACAACCTCCTTTTTTTTTAATGCAATATATAATACAAATAATTACTCTTTTCTCTGGAAAAATTCCCCGTCCTCACTGTACTCCCTTCAAGCTGGAGAAGATCCAACTAGACTCCATCCAACCCACTACATGGCCCTCTGGGGAGAACAAAGCACCTCCTACTGCTAGATGATGTATTGATTGCAATTCAAGTAGTTCTTCATGGCTGAATATTGAGGCCTCACTTCCTATTCCTTGGTACATAAGTTCCCAGTCTTCTTGCCTGAAGACTTACTTGCAAAATTTAAAGCAATTTGATGTTATAGGTGAACACTTCAGGTTTTAGAAGAAGCCAGGTTTACATTTCCTTACACCTCAGTTCTGCCCAAATTCTTTTTGAATTATGATACCCTCTTCAACTAAGCTAGGATATAATTTCCAACCAAAATGTCTTCCAAAATTCAAATGAGAATGTGGGATGAATTTTTTTTAGAAAGCAGGATATTACTATGGTTGTTATTATGTGAGTTAAATAAGCCTTGATAATCTGTTAGGGATATTCTTCCTATAGTATTCTAAATTTTGGGCTGCAAAGCAAGGCCCTGCGGGTGAGGGTAGAATTTTGACATACTTCTCTGTCACTGAAACTCACCACCTAGTCATTCCTAGAGGTATATGCATCCTTCCTAATTTTTTATACAGCTGGCCCAATGCCTCAGAAACTATAGTATGTGTCTATATTCAATCTTCTCATATTCTTCCTCAGTAAACTTCGTTAATATGCCAATAGCAAATGCATATAAATAAATTGTAAGAGCAATGGAAAAACTTTACTACTAAGGATTTGGAGCTGTCAGGATACAGAGATTCTCATGGGTTATGAGTACCTGCTTCAATAAGATGTTTGCTACTTCCTCTTAAGATAATGAGTATTATATGGAAGTCTTGGGAATGAGGATATTGTCACTGGTCAATGGGCACAGCACAGAAAACAGGAAGGCTCTTATGTTTGTACTATACTTAGAGCCAAGAGCTAGTTTCCGTACTAACGACAGGAAATGTTGAGCAATAAGAGTCTTGCTCCAAAAATGACATTGAAAATTAGATGTTGTAATGCTTCCTTTAAATTATAAGGTGAAGGATATAGATAAATAGCAAGTAAAATAGTGACTAGTAAGTTAGCCTTAACTGAGTAAATAATTTCATTTAGGAATATAGAAAAGTAATTCTCTTTTTATGTTCCCAAGTGAGGTCCATGACATAGTTCTGTATTCTCTATTCAAAAGCAATATTGCTTGCCCTTGATATCTGGTAAATCTCAGTAATTCAACTCAACTCATTAACTACCACCAACTCTCTTCCCATCCTTTGATATAACCTGATATATGAATGATAACACAGATATCATTCCCTGAGTCCAGAGATGATCCCTGTATAATGTCCCTAAATGTCCACAAATTATTCAAATATTCCAATCAAATCTGTTGTTATCTTGAACCCTTCTAGCTCCACATTGGTCACCAAAAAGACTGTTGTGGTTTAACCCCAGCTGTCAATTAGGACCACGCAGACGCTCACTCCCCCCAGTTGGTATGAGGGAGAGAATCAGAGGAGTAAAAGTGAGAAAAACCTTGTGGGTTGACATCAAGCTGGGCATGTCAGTAAAGCAAAGCAAGGAATTCATTCACCCCTTCCATCGGCAGGCTGGGGTTCTCCCATATCCAGGAAATCAGGGCTCCATCATATATAATGTTTACTTGGGAAGACAAAAGCCCTCAGTCCAAACATCTCACCCTTCCTTCTTCTTCTCCCAGCTTTATATTATGAACATGATGTCATATAGTATGGAATATCCCTTTGGTCAGCTGCCCTGGCTGTGTCTCCTCCCACTTCTGTGCACTCTCAGCCTACTCACTGGTGGGGCAATATGAGGAGCAGAAAAGGCCTCCATTGCTTAGCAAAAATAAAAAACACCAGTGTTTTACTGTTTTCATCCCAAATCATCCCAAAGATACCAGCTACTAATAAGGAAGTCAGTTCTACCCCAGCTGAAACCATGAGAGCACCAAAGATATTTTAATCACATTAAAGCTCCATACTTCTGTTTGTGAGTAGTCAGCTCATCATCTTTTCTCTGCATCCTTTATCCTTCTTATACTAAGAAAAGTTCCTCTTTTTGGGATAAAGTGAGCAATGTTTCATGCAATATTTAGTGGCTAGATCATTGTCATTACACCACAATATATCTTTTCTAAGTGGAAGTAAGTACTATAGATCCCATTGTTGGGAATATATAATTAGCATTATGATCCAATTTTTCATAAATCACCATCAGGTTGTACCTGCCATTCCCCTGCCTGATCATTCATTATTATGAGATAGTTCTTGATCTGTTTGTTTGACAAGTCTGAATAATTTGTATGACTTGAAAACTTTACCACCTCAGTATTTCAGATTGTATATGTATAATTCAAGTATCCAGGTCTCAGCAGTGAGTCCTGAGGGATATCATGGATAACTTTTTTCATGGTAAAACCAGATCTTTCTAACCCTACCCACTATTTCCTATTTTCTGCTGTTGTTAAGAAGATGATACCATGTTGTGGTGATTTGGTTCCTTTTAGCTACTTTTAGTTGTATTCAAGAGGTCTCTGAAATCTAAGTACCCCAATAAGACATTTCCATGTGCTGTTGACTTGTTCTAAAATCTCAAGTACAGTCCTTGTTCTTGCTTGAAAATTATTTTGTGTAGCTATCACAAAATATCAGCCAGGCCTTGTTCCCATAAGACACAAATTAAAATTTGAAGGAAAGCTATTTTTATCCTGTTGTTTTGTGGAAACAAGTCATGCATGGTTATTTGGCTTGCCTTCCAAAACTTCTTTAAAAAGGGGATTTCAAGCATATTAGGCAACTTTTAAACCAAATTAGAACGGTAACATTGGAAACATTGGATTGCATGTTCTGTAACTGTAGGAAAGACTGCAACAATGCACAAGGGAAGGAATCTTATAACTACTGCACATGTAGATCCACCTCCTTTACAAGGCACTGGTACTAGGCACATCTTGAAAGAAACCTTGAAAATGAGGAAAGCATTACTCAGGCTTTTGTTTAAAAGGAAACCAAGTTTCCTCAGTGCCAGTCCTCAAGGAACTGCTTGTTCTGTAGCCAGGAAATGTGTGCATCTTACAGATGATATATGTGCCTGCACAAAAGTTTAAAAAAATTCTAACCAGGAGCTCCCGTTTTTCCATTCTGAATGACCCAACTGCCTCTTGGGCAGATACTTACTGTAGCTGATATTGTAGAGTTCATTAGAAGGAAATAAAACAGTTCCTTATAATTGGTGCTGTAGTCTTCATTTGGCCTTATTGCTTCTATAGACTGATTTATGGGATACCAAATCTCAGATCAAAACCAGCTGGATAGAACTTGTTTGGGCATGATGGCAGCAACATTATCAGTTTGGAGGCAGCAACAAGGAAAAATGTTACAGATCAGCCACCTTCTCTGGTAATAATAGCCTGCTGCTTGTTACTTGGATTTAGAAATCTACAGTCTTGCAGAATCCTCAGATTCTTCTGCAGACTAAGATATTTGTTGATATCTTCTTTTTGTTATCTCAATATTTATACTTCTTCTATATGTTCTACAATTAATGATATGATGGAATCATTTGAATAATTAAAATTATGCAGCTGACTTTTAGGTAAATAGGTAGAAATTTTAGATTTTTAACTCATAGAAGTCTAAAAAGTTTGCCATATGAGAAAATGTGACGTTGCCTTTGTATTCATGTAGAAAGATACACACATTCATGCATTTCGGTTCTCACAAGACTGTATCTTCCCATTAACTCTGTATGCTGCAAGGTTTCATCTTGACTTTGACAGTACACTTTCTTCTGGAAACAGCAGCCAAGGTGTCCCTTCTTTTGCACCTTCAGCCCAAGAAACATCAACCATCCACACTCCACCATTGAGGCTGCCCAGTTGAGATGCTGGAAAAAGAGTGACTGCTAAGACAAGGGCCAAATCACCTGCCTAAGCCTACTGGAATTCACCTTTTGGATGCAAGACTCTCTCCATCTCTCAACGAACTAGAGCCCAATAAGACAGCTTTCAGACTAAAGCAGCTGCTATATTCTGGATTGTCACTGCTTTTCACTCAGAGGAGGATCCCCACTGTTTCAGGAGCATACCGTTTCAGGAGAAAACTCAGTGACCAAATTCCACTCGTCATCCTTGTGCTACAAGCTCTGCAGAAATGACAAAGACAAGATGAAGAGCAGCAAAATGACCAAAATGAATGTGATACAGCACACAGCAATAGTATACCTTGACCACATCCCTAAAATGTTAGCAGACGTCATATGGGAAGCATAAATACAAATAAATAGTTAATAGAGTTCCTTAATGTCTCCAGTAGATCTAGGCCAAACTACAGATAATACTGAAAATGTGTTCTAGTTGTGTAAAACAAAAGCATCTTTGATTTTTTTTGGTCTGAAACAGAACTCCAATTTTGTATGTAGAGAAAAAGCAAATAAACACTTGAGTAAACATACACAATCAAGGAAACATGCAGTTAGTACTTTCTGAGGTCACAGGCAATTAAGGAAAGCAAACAAATGTCAATAGCATAATTTTTTTGTTAAAATTCCAAGTTTGGAAACATAGAAAAGAAAAGAAAAGATAAAAGGCAGAAAACAAATACAGTTTTGAGCAGAAATGCCATACATTTGAAAATGTCCACTAAGTACATTTTCTGTTTTATTTCTGTTTCCTTTTGGACATAAAATACTTATGAAATAATTATAATCCAAAGTCTGTACACCAGACATTTCACTTTTGTGTTCTTCCTGTCATTGCCAATAGTTTGTTCTTTGAAGGTCTAACTTCAGGTGCCAGTTATAGCCTCTTAAGGCTAGGCTACATCCTCTTGATCACCTTCCAGCAATAAAATTCTGTAAAATAGTTTCTGTTTTTTAAGATTTGAGTCCCATTTGGAGGTTGGAATGAAAGGAAATTTGGAAAGAATGAAATTCAAATATTTCTGTGTTTACCCAGCTCAGTCCCTATTATTTAATGATTCACAGTTTAAACTTTTTGATTCTGTTTAATGATGTTTACAGAAATTAATTACATTTGGTTTTATTTTAAATTTTTGATTTTTCATGGATGAATGTTTATTCCTAGCTTTATCCTAAAACAAATGTTTAAAGAAAATGGCCTATAAAGGTTTCCTAGGTGTTTGAATCAGTTACGCTGAATCAGTATTAAAACCAATTTCCCAACAATAAGTTTGACTGGCAGACAATTTCATAATAAAGCGAGGTAAACAAGCTGTTTGAAAATATGTAATTTTAAAAATGTTGCACATGTTGAGTTACTCATTCCAAAGCACATTTTTGTTATATAGCTAGACTTCTTTTGCACCCACACATACATAAATATGTGTGCAAACAAGGATGGACATACATATGCAGTCACAAAAAGAATGGACACTTGGAGAAATATATCTTTTATTTTACTTGCTATTGAGGTACTTTTCCTCCAAGTTTCCATAGCTTCCTAAGTTTTCCCTAGATTCCCTACAGTTACATTTGGGTTGGTTAGCTCAAACCTTGCAAGGAGCTAAAATTACTATAAATAAGAATTATCATGTTTTCAATGTTTTTTCACCAAGTTTTATCCCATTTTATATGCATTATCATCCACAGGAACATCCCTTTCCAGAATTAAAGCTCTCTTATCTCAGACTACTAATGTGGGATGAACAATTTCCAAAACCAACATTAAAAAGATGAGGGTGAAAATAAGGAATAATAGGAGGGAAAAAAAAACCAACCATAAAAAAATGCATAAAAGTATCTCCACCATTGTTGATAATTACCTCCTTGAAATCCATTCATACCATGTGAAACCCACAGAATATTAAGCTATATTAATCAAACAGTTCAATTTCTGCTTTCCAAGGAAGATAGTATTTGAAAATGCATAGAGTGTCTTGCGTATCTGGATTATTTTCTACAAAATGTGAATTTTGTAGGAAATTGAGAATTGTGTACAAAAAAGAGAGAGCTGAAAGCTCACCTCTTTCATTTGTACTTGTAGCATGACTGGAAAATACTCTGAAGGAAACATTTAAAAAAAATTCATCTTATTTTTTACCACTTTGATACTAATGGCCTTTAGTGAGAGCCATGGAGCTTAGCACAAGAAAATCAGCATGATTTCTTTGATTAAGGTAGTAGGGGAAATCAGTTTTAGCCTTTTTTTAGCCTCCTTGAAAACAGCAAAAGCTCTTGCTAAGTTAAAAGTCCTGTAGCTATTCTATTTAAATTCCATAGCTCAGATATGGTTCAAAATAATGAGGGTGAATACATATTTAATAGTTTAAATATAGACTAGTAAACTCAAAAGAAAAGATTGACTTCAAATATGGTCTTTTATCTAACTGTCTATTTTATTGCATGTTAATGTTGTGCAGTAGAATGTGACATTTAAATCTGTGTTCTTAAATCAAAAGAAAGAAAGAAAAAAGAAATGGTGTACCTTATAAGGTATATTCCTAGTTTAAAAAAAAAAAAAAGTATTTTTAGCAAAAACAATAGTGGAAACTTTCAGGCAAAGTCTTGAATTTTCCAGCTCTTTGAGCTTCAGTTCACACTGGCATGAGTGTGTTTTTTCTGGCTCTCAGCTGAACACATGCTGAGAGCCCATGCATCTTTTCTTACATTTGTACCCCTGAATTGTTTCAGTGAAGGCTGCACATACACCTACAACCTAATCAGGAAGTGCGAGTCTCTGTATAACTTGAGTACAATATTTCAATCTTTAGCATCAACACATGTTTTGTCAACAGCACTCTATTACAGTTTCTGTAATTCTATGTGAAGAGCCAAAAAATAAAAAAAGATAAATTACCATGTTTTCTTAATCATCAGTTTGTTCTGTTCTTGCAAAGAACAAGTATAAGCTCCAATTTCTTTTCTTTCAGTCTGATAATTGCTGGAGTATTTTCCCTTACTACATTCTCTTCACCACATTCTAATTAAACCCTTTAAAGCGCTCTGCCAGTCTGGTTACATATATCTCAATGACCTGTTGATTTCCTGTGTGCTGGTTCTGGCCATGCAGTCCTCAGATTCAGATATACAGCAGCTGTTAAGAACAGTTAACTAGATGCTGCATGTTTCTAACAGATCATTTTAGGAGAACAGTCATGTAGCACGTAGACTGAATAAATCACCTTGACCATATGAAGTTCTCAGATCAGATCATAGGAAGAATACATGAAAGATACATGGAATCGCTTAGCTTGGAAGGAACCTTTAAGATCATCTAGTCCAACCACCAACCTAAAGCTGATAAAAAAACCCACAAAAAAACCCCAACAAACAAATAAACAAAACCCAAACAGCAACCCATCATTAAACCATGTCTCTAAGCACTATGACAACCCATCTTTTAAACACCTCCAGGGATCATGCTTCAACCACTTCCCTGGGCAGCCCATTTCCAGCCTTAATAACTCTTTCCGTATAAAAATTTTTTCCTGATATCCAATCTGAACCTCCCCTGGTGCAACTTGAGGCCGTTTCCTCTTGTCCTATTGCCTGTGACTTAGAGAGGCACCTTTCTACACGCTCCTTTCAGGGGGTTGTAGAGGGCGATAAGGTCTCCCCTCAACCTTCTCTTCTCCACTCAACACCCCCAGCTCCCTCAGCCTCTCCTCATAAGGCTTACTCTCCAGACCCTTCACCAGCTTCGTTGCCCTCCTCTGGACCCACTTCAGCAATTCAGTGTCTTTTTGGTGGTAAAACTGGACACAGCCCTTGAGTGTGGGGTCTCACCAGTGCCCAGTACCGGGGGACGATCACCTCCTGAGTCCTACTCACCACGCTGTTTCTGTTACAGGCCAGGATGCCATTGTCTCCAAAGTATTCAAAGTCTCAAGTTTTACCAGCATCTAAATGAGAGAGGAAGATCTTGACAATGTGGACAAATATTAGAGATGGATGAAATAGTTAAGATAACATAGGGATCAGCTCAAACCTTCACTAAAAGAGCAGATGGAGATTTTATGATAATTGAATGCATACAGTTAATTAAATATTTTGTTCAGTTTCATGCATATCTGCACTAGTTCTTCAGTGCAAAAATACTATGACTAAGACAATGTTAATAATATTTACAGTGGGAATGGACTGCATGAGCATTTTTACATGTAGCTTTTTTTTCATGGGATTTCCAGTATTGATATTTTTAAGCAATGGGGAGTTTGGCTAACTTGGAAAGAAAATCTGAACAAACATTCAGACTTTTGGAAGGCTGAATTTAACCTCTTACCCTTCCTTTTTTGCTTTTGATGTCTATCTAGCACATGAATAATCAGCAGGAGGAAAAAAAGGAAGAGGGGAAGAAGAAAGAATTTCACATTCCTATATTTTGGCCAGCACATTCCTTGGGAGCATAAGTGAGGTGGTTTAAAAAATGCCAAAACATTGTAATTTATGTGATTTTGGCATGTGAAGCAATGCACTTTGGATGCATTTAAAAAGAGTGGTTAAAGGGTGTGCCCTTTTTTGGGGTCAGTTTAATCAATTTAACTCTTCAAAGTCCAGTATCGGTTTTTTTCATAATTACTCTGAATTAAAAGTCACATAGAAGCATATATAGACATCATATCACGCTGCTGTTTATGTCCTGTCAGGAAGAAGTGGCAACGCATATGATACAAGACATATAATCCATGGAAGTGAAGATGGAGTTGTGGCTGAGGCACAGGGTTAAGGGCCAGGAGCCTTGGGTATAATTCCCAGCTCTGCCACAAATGTCCTTGTGACCTTGAGCAACACTTGTGACCTTGTGACACTTAACCTCTCTGAGCCTTAGCTGTAAATAATGCTGTTTTTTCTCACAGGCTTGTTGTGAGGTGAAATTATTTATTAGCTGTCAGGCATTTTGTTATTCCTGTACAAATAATTGTAGGCTCTATTAAATACAGTTTATTCCCGTTGTGCTGATATGAAGAGGGCACAAAGAAAGGGAAAATCTGTGAAAGGGATCAACACTTACCCCCACTGCCCCCAACAAAAAACCCAAACCAAAACTCGGTGCCAGGGGTTCATGTTGCTGTGGGGCAGAGCCGTGGGGTCCCTGGGCT
>JAOXNG010000012.1:57528520-57544800 GCA_028566535.1 Scolopax minor
TGGAGGTGTTCAAGACCAGGCTGGATGGGGCTCTGAGCAACCTGGTCTGGTGGGAGTTGTCCTTACCCATGGCAAGGAGCTTGGAACTTTTAACCCAAACCATTCTATGATCCTATGATACATGAATCTGGATTGAGTTCAGAGATAGATCAGTTGTGAAAGGAAGGAAAGTATGTTACAGAAGTGGAGAGAAGAAAGTTTTGAAAAAGTGAGGAGGAACTTCTCTACTTTGAGGGTAGCAGAGCCCTATCTTCACTAGTACACCTTGGCCAATAAAGCACGTGTGCCATTCTTAGTAATTCTCTTTTGGGTTAGAATATTACTTTTCAGTTCTTGAGTGTGCCAAATTACCACCGATAATCCTCAGAATAAGTGCAGCTAGCGTTGCAAACTCTGAGTAAGACTTACCCCGTGTCTCAACCTTATAAGAAGGAAGTGAGGGAATGCCGCCAGGTTAATAGTGTAAGATCAGTGGATTATTGTGAGCTCTGGCTTCTTTCCAGTCACTCAGGACAGAGCATCTGATGGAAGGCAAATGTGTGTGAAGTGCAACCTGGTTGACATAACTTTTTTATTTACACTGCATTCAGTAACCCTCAGAGCTTGGTCACACACAAGCCTTCCTCAGGCCAAACAAATTCCTGCACCCCAGAGAGAAAAATGAGCTATTGAGATGAAAGGAGAAAAAAAAGGGCTGATGTTTGCTATAACATCCTGCAAGCATCCTGTGTTATCTGCCCTTGAATACTGAAGTACTGCGTATGCCAATGGCCACCAGAGGGCTTCTTCTAAAATACCAATATGGTGGATGTTGAATCCCTTGATACCCTCTGTAAAAGGACCAACAAGACATTGCTGGATCCATGGGTGGTGGGTGACTCCTCTTCCTCTGAGCCCCAGCTCTCTCAGCCTTTTCTCATCAGGGAGATGCTCCAGTCCCTCCTTCACCTTTGTTGCCCTACGCTGGACTCTCTCCAGTAGTTCCCTGTCGCTCTTGAACTGGGGAACCCAGAACTGGATGCAGGATTCCAGTTGTGGCCTCACCAGTGCAGACTGGAATAAGATTCTCTGTCAGACATGCTTCCTAATATCTCTGTACAAAACATCTGTCAAGGCTAAGCTTGCTCTTCTCATTCTGTTGTTTGTAGTTGTGTCTAAACCAACTACAGTATTCTTTATAGGAAGTAATACCAAAGCAATCCTCTTTTCTTCAGCAGCCATTACTGGTGTTTATAGGAATTCCTCAACAGCCATAGCCCAAAGGCTCTAGTATATTGAGCACAAAACCAGAGATTTTCACCAGAGATATTCAGAGCTCCACTTCTCTGAAGCTGGAAATTCAAGTTTGCCTAGCAGACATGTGTGAAAACTACATGTAACAAAGAGTTTATTTTGCTTTTCAAAGAAACTTGTAACTTTTTGGTTTTGATTTTTTGAACTTGGCGATACAATTCTAGACTTTCATGACTTGTAGGAGTAAAATAAATGTATTGTCTGGGAAAAATCATGTTCATAAGATACACCTTAAAAGTTTCATTTCAGTCACAGTGGAAAGGCATTAGTACATTGTCTCCAGCTGGTTCGCTCAGGCAGTTTACTGTCCAATTTACAAAATATGAAAAGGTTTCCTTGGAAACAGATTTCTAGGAAGTCCTTTTTTTCCCCTAATTGCTTTACCAGCTTTTGATCAAATTCGGAGCTGGTACAGGCAGGTGCACCTCTGCATAAAACGTTTCCTACTTAGTATATCCCTGCTATTTTTAGTCCAGAAGAGTATACACAGTATATATGCCTGGAGAGAAGAAGAAGAAGAAGAAGAAACAGAGCAACTGACCTCTGAAATGAAAGTTTCAGGTCTTGATTTAAAATGTTCTGCTATAATCTGTTAGCAAAACAATTTTATTCTAATAGTCATATGATGCCAATCATGGCCTACATCATGCCATTATACAGGAATGCATAGAGAAAACAGCAATCTTTTGTAAAACTTCCCAATTTTTCTGCAGAAGATATGAAGATTTAAATAAGGTGATGCATTCAGACCACTTTTGTTCCTCATTGGACCGTAAGCACAGTGGGAGAGAGGAACAGGCAGTAGCTAGACAATCTGTCTTACCACATATTTTCTTCCCAATGCAATGACCTGTTCCCGTAGTAATCAACCAGCAGAACGCGAGAGAAGGTCATGGTGCCATGCATAATCTTTTGCAGGACAAGGATATGGCCCCAAAATGTAGCAGTGTGTGAGTTTATTGGTACCTATCTGTTGTCCTAGTGGCCAATCTTCCTGTCACATTCCTGAAGGGCATTATATATTTCAAAGAAAAGCTCCATCTTTCTCCAAATCTGATAAATGGCAAACAGGTGAACAACTCTAAAAATGGAAATTAAAAAAACCCCAACATTTTAAGAAACAATTCCCACTCTGCTCTGTTGACTAGAAAGAGAACTGTGAAGAGAGAAGTCTAGGAAATACTACTTGAATAGTACTAATAAAAAGTTTCAGACTATAAAATTATCTGAATAATAAGAATATGTATGCACTTTATCATTTCCTACATATTTACATTTAAACATCTATCTCTTCCTATGGCATAAAAAGAGGTTTTTTAGCTGATACCCAAACCCAAAATATAATCTTAAAGTAACTTCTGTCCTGCTTTTACTTTTTAGCTTTGTATTTCATAATTAGTTCATAGGAACAGAGGTTTCAATCATGTACTTAATATCTGAAACCTTCTCCCAGTGCTTGACTATTAATCTGCCTTCCATTATTATATTGATTAATTGAGGATCTATAAAAAAAAGATATTTTAAAATAAAAAAAAAAACAAACCAAAAACAGATGAGCAAAAACGTTTCTCTGTAGCTTTCACAAGGGCATGTGAAAGTTTACTAAAAAAGTTTGCATGCATCTGAAGGCAGAATTTGCTCTGCAGTTGTCATAATCCAGAGTTTGAATGGAATCTGGGAAGAAATTGAAAAGATAACCTGATAGTGATGCAAACCGATCATCTGGAAAAAATTATAAATCAGAACAAATATTTTCCTCTCTTTAACTTCTTTTAGTATAACTTAAAATTTTGAGTGAAGAATGTGGTGTGGAATGAAAAGTGAAAACGTTTAAAAGAATCAAAAAGAATACTTGGCAATTTCTAAGATTTTTCTGTTGAGATGATGCTTCCCATGAAGGATTTTAACAAAGTACATATACTGACCAAATGTTCTGAAGAAAATGCCTGGATCCCTTCTATCCAGAATGCTTAAGAACTGTGGCTTGCTGCCCAGGATTAAACAGATGAAGCTTGGAAGCACCATTCTGAGAGTTACAAATAGGATGGACTGAGGTTCCAGGAAGGACGGACTCTGTTCTGTGGCATCTCAAAAAGGTTTTAGCAGCCTCTCCAACCCCACCTTGGAGTGACCTGTCTCACTCATGTGAATTTTAATCAATCATTACAACTTCTAATACTTTCCCCTCTTGTGTTCCATGGTGTATGTTGAGGAGGCATTGACTGGCCCTAGACTATTGCAAATAGGTAGTCTTGTAGGAGTAAAGATAAGAAAATTTTGTGTGATCTAAAAACCCTGAATTTTTAGCTATGATGTCTGCATACTACAATTTCTCAAATACATCAAGACACGCCATTTCAAAAGCACATATTAGGAATTATAGGACATCAAAGCATATTTGAAATTGGGTGAGTAAAAATGTTAATTCAATTACAGCACATTTTGGCACTCTTCTTGCTACAGATGTCTGTTTTAAGTTAAACATTGGGCATCTTCCAATACAAATTTGTAGCAGTTGCTTTGATGGAAAGTTGAATGATGCAAGTGTTCTGATGATTACCAGATGTTTTATTGATAGCTAGGTAGGTAGGTACTGTAGGCAAATAGAAAAGAGATCACACAAATAAATTTACCAGAAAAAGCAAGACAAGAAGAGGTATTCCAGAAGTTCTTTCTTTGTAGCACACTATCTGTAATGAATAAAATATTAGTATCTGGAAAAACAGTACATGTGTGCCTGAAATCACAATACCTTTTGCTGGTTATTATTCAAAGAGGCATTAATAAAGCAGTTTTTCTAAAATAAAAATATCTGAAACATGCCATCTAGCATCTTTCCCCCTCCACACCAGCCTGCTCTGTTGGTGTGTGTGGAGACCACCAGCTTCAGCCTCCTCTCCAGCATGTTTCCCTCTATAGTTTGAAGGCTGTCTCTCTGCATGGGTTATTTCCAGTGTCTGGGAAGGACTAGAA
This sequence comes from Scolopax minor, assembly GCA_028566535.1. Lineage (NCBI taxonomy): Eukaryota > Metazoa > Chordata > Aves > Charadriiformes > Scolopacidae > Scolopax > Scolopax minor. The sequence continues at coordinate 57,532,787 of JAOXNG010000012.1, forward strand.
GATGAGGAGAAGCTCTTCTGCAGCTTCATTCTCCCACACCAATGTAGTGGCAATCTGAGTTTAACTGTTAGGGTAGCAGATTTTCAGGTTTACATACTTTCAGATCAGCTTTTAAGTTTTGAAAAGGCTTAGAGTCTTGATTCAGCTATGTTCTGAAAGACCTCATGTGAATGACTATCATTTGTCATTCACATTTTGACAAATCCCTTTTTCTATGCCCTTACCAAGTTATTCCTCTGTTTCTTTTTCTCCTTTTAAAATGTTCCTAAGACCTCCAGAATCTTCCCCTTCATTTTATTACCAATGTTAAGCCTTTATCTTAGATGTAATAATCAAAAATACTGACTAGGACAAGAGCCTTGGTAGGATAGGCAGCATGTAAATTTATTATTCTGCTACTCAAGTCATCTTTTATTGCATCAGTTTCTCCCGATTTTCTACCCTTGCAGGATGCCAAAGTAACTAAAGGCAAAAGCAAATTCTCATCTTGGTTAAGTAAGGTTTAGATCCTATATCAATGCTGGAGGTGACAAAGCACATTGGATTATCACTCTTGTGATACAGTAGAGTTCAGCTGCAAATTCTGAACTCCTTTTCCCTGTAGGTGGGCATCTCTGTAACTCCTAACACTTAATTGCCTCATCTACACTAGCAAGCACAGATAATGGCACGTTTTATTGTGTTGCAAAGGGTGCACACAACTATCTGATATTTTAAAAATTATTTCAAGAAAAGAAAGACTGCTGAGTCCTAATGATGGTGTTGCAACAAGCAGTTAAAAAAACCCCACAAAACAGCATTTCTTCCTAACTAATTTAAGGACTTTTTGACCTCAGTTTACAATGGATTCACTGCAACTCGCAGCACCCTCACACATACATTGTGCAATTCCTTATGGCATATCCTCTGTAACAGAATTCCCATGTACACGGATATCTCAGAAAAAGGGAAGATTCAACTCTGAAGCAAAATCAGAGCTTATGCTACCATCTGCAATAGCCTTTAGTAACTTATCAGAATGGATGGAAAATCTTTCTTTCTCCAAAAGTAGGACACTTCTGGCTACTACACTTTTATAGAAAGCCAAATACAACAGGGAGGAGCATTCATGTGGTATTTAAGTGGAAAAATTGCCAGAGACTGCTTTATTGTGGTATTTTAGTTGAAGACAAGTAGGTGGTTATTGTAGTATACTTGCGCAGCATAACTCAGTTATCCTTTTAAAAAAGAAATGCAAGATCTAGTTATAAGTGTTTCAAATACAATTAACAACGACAAACCAGGCCCTTTACAGGAGAGACATACATTTTCCACACACACCCTTTTAAAGTAATTTTTTGATTTTTGGCTGTAACATTTTATCATTTCCAGTGGAAAAGCCAGCTGGAAAACAGCATAAAGAGGACACTGTCTTTAGTCCCATTGCCTGGGACGAGCATTCTTTTAAAAGTTAATGCTTTAAAAAAGTTTGCTTTTCTTCCTAATGCAATGCATACTCAGAATTTTATGATTTTTGGAGGTTTTTTTAAGGATTCCACCAATCTTCTTGATATTTTGTAATAAAAATATCCCACAATTTTCAGTAAGAGATGAATAAATGAAATTTTAATGTCATAAATGCTCATAACTCTCATTATTACTGATGGATAAAAATTCAGATGCCTAATTAGTCTTCCTTTTAGCATGTTTTTCATGTATCAATAACTAATTAACACTAAAACTGCAGACATTACATGGGGGTTCACAATGAGTTTCCTTCCTCCTTTCATTCATAACACTTTTTAAATCCCATCTATGGAGTCGTTGTCTATCTATGTCTAGTCTATCCATGGAGGTCTCTTGTCTATTGTCAAGTCCTTATAGAACACAAGAGGCTGTTTACCTGGGCTTTAGTAAGGCCTTTGACACTCTTTCCCACAGCACTCTCCTGGAAAAGCTGGCTGCTCCTGGCTTGGATGGGTGCACACTTCACTGGGTAAAAATCTGCCTGGATGGCAAAGCCCAAAGAGCGGTGGTGAGTGGAGTTCAATCCAGGTTGCCATAAGTGGTCTCAGTACAAGAAAGACATGGGGTTCATGGGATTCCGAAGCTCAGGCAGAAACTATGAAGACACATAATAAAAATCAGAAAGCGAATGAATAGCCAACCTAATAAAAAACAAAGAAAAACAGGAACAAATGAGATTTTCAATTTGTTTCAGAGGAAGATTTTGCAGTAATTGAGAAAGAAACATAGATATTGAGTTAATGAAAAGATTGTATAAGTTAATTAATACCAGATGTCTTTAATAATTTATCCTATCCTTTCCCCTTTTTCTATAGTAAAAATAAAGACACACTCCCAAGAAATAAATACAAAGTTCCATCATGATTATTATGATATTGAGCAGTCAAATTGCTGTGAATTCTGAAACAAGAATTTGTCTCAGTCACTTTGCTAACTGTCAGTATGCAGTATCAGAGAAGGAAAATATACATATATATGGGAAATCCTTGATCCATTTTTAATTTGTCAGGAAGAAGCAATTCCCAACTGCATAATAACTACTCAAAAGTAAGGTCTAGGAATGCCTTCTGGGAAAAAATAGCTTCTTTAAAACTGAGCAACCCATTCTTCAGAGGATGTATGAATCAGGAAGTTGCTTTTTTGTTTTGTATAGAAGGTTCTCAGTCTATTCTTCTACCTTTCCATTTTGTTAAATATAAATTTTCACACATTGTTTCCCATAGAGAATGAACAATATGGAATATGACTGAGTTAATAGTAGTGAAGAAAAATGAATTCTTAGAATTTGCCTGTTTATTGAGTGCTCAGTATCAGAAACTCACTATTGCAAAAATGCTAAGTTCTATGTTGTTCTTATTAAATAAGTTAATTCAAAAAAATGGATATGTATTGTCTATTACCCTATTCTCAGGATAAAATTTGAGGTTGCAGATAATTTAGACAAAGCTCAGGGAAGCTACTCAGTCATATACATGTGTGATGATAGGCATTGTAATAAGAAAACACTATAATTAATTACAGTCACCACTACCAAACTTAAAAAGCTGGTAAATCGTATCAAAATCATGTGACTCAGTGCTTCAAACTTATAAACCAGATCTGGTTGCAAAAACAACTGAACTAGTCATATTAGGCAAAGATTTAAGGAATTGTTTAGTTGTTTTTCTAACTATTCTAACTCAAGACAGTAGGCACAAAATTACTGTAGTATTTATCTTATCCTTTCTGTAATATAGGCATTCCATCTGTTAGTTTTGACTTCTCTTTTTTTCCAAATCCCAACTGACTTTCCCCTTTCTATTTTGCTTGACTGCACAAAACTCATCAGTAAAAATGATCACACAGTGAATCAAAATAGAGAATGATTCTGCAGTGGAATATTTCATATCGAATCCTACATTGTGAAACCTTAAGGAAATAAAAAAAAAACACAACACAACAATGACCAATGTATTGAAAGATGGACTGGATAAAAAAAAAAATATTCCAGAACATTTCCATAGAATAAAGAAAAACAACACATTTCCTAGAAAATTTACATTTGGCAGCTGGATTTATTATGTGCACATGTTATTCAGCAGGAGGACTTTTTTGAACTAAGTTTACTCAGAAGGGGTACCCTGTAGAGCAATTTGCAATATAGCAATATTCACAGTATGCTGTGAATAGAGTCAAGAAACACAGGGCAAGAAATAAATTTGGGTCATCAACAGAGGCTAGTATGTGTTGCTTTGGTACATCTGCTTTATCTCTTAGCTTGTCATACAGCAATCTGTCTTGTGTTTTAAATGTAAGGGCCAGATTTTTGTCCTCATTTAAAGGAGAAGAGAGTCAAACACAAGTAAGAATGAAGCCTGTGCTAAAAGACTTCTATTCCTTTTTGTGTGAGAGGAAAACTGTTTGTTTTCAAAATTAAGTATGAAGTGCCTGCTGAAGACTGCATCAAATTCCCTCCAATTGACTCTCCACTGGCTCTTGGAGTGGAGAAGAAAATCATATATTCCTGCTAAGGAAGAAGACTCTAAAGGATGGATCTATGTGGATCTGTCTATGTACTAGGAAGTCTCCAGTAAGCATAAGCAAGGATTAACTGAAAGCTCCCTTCATGGTCCAGGCTAGAGCACAGGAACATTAAAGAGATGTGGGAGGCTTTTTCTAACTAGTCAGAGTTCAACTGAAAAGAATTGTTCCAACTCTTTGTTTCCTTTTCTCCCCACTTCCAATCATTTAGTGCATGAGCCCCTCCACAACATTTCTGGTATTCTTAGCCCACACCACCATGATTCCTGAAAGTAGAGCCTGTTTATTTAGCAAAGGGAGAACTGCACAACCGAAGTGACTTTATTCCTCATTTCTAAAAGAAGACATGCAAAATAAGATAAACATTCTGGATTCTAGTGAGCTTTCTACTCTTTAGCTAGTTTGGGGAAAATTATTTTATAGCACGATTGTCCTACGGATAACCAAGACCCTTCTGGGCTGTATGTGGGGGTTGATTATTGCCACATGTAAGCAGCCTGGAGAAATTAAAAGCCAACTCAGTGTTAGTAAACCAGACCTCGAAAGAGCACTGTATTTATTTGTTACCAGGCTATAAAAAAATCTTTCTTATTGTGACCACCAGACACAAGAAGGCACAAGCACAGAAGCCCAAAGGGACATGTTATTCCATTGACATAATAATAAAAATACAATGTCTGTTAATCATAACTGATTCACTGTCTCTGTCAGCAAAGTCATCCATTTTGGAGAAGCCTGTATACATTTTGAAGGGATTCTGAAGGCTCCATCATGCCAGTGAACTGCAGAAATGGCAACTTCTAGGTCTTATCTTCAATGCAATTATGTTCTTCTCTGTCAAAAGACAAAGTGAATGAGAGGAATGATTGAAATAAAGGCGAAAAAATCACCTCTGGAAAATGATGAGAGTAGTCCCGGCGATGATCGGGGCACGTTCAGGGCATAATTTTTGACAATTCTAGGAGAAAACCTACCACATACCCAGTGGTCTGTGTCCAGCTGTAGCTAATCTGTCAGCTCCAGTCACCTGCAGGTGCTGCAGCTGGAGTGAAGCATAGGCTCAGCTTCCTGAGGAACCCAACGGGAGGTGCTCTGAGAGAGCTCAAAATGGCTGGGCAATAATCTTTATTGTATAATGGCTCTTGGAAATTCAGGTTACCTGGAAAAACTGACTGTTTTTTGGTTCTCTAACAACATATGCTGTTTCATGCTCAGGTACAATATTTTCATTTCCTGCTCAGGCTGTGATGAAAATAACCAATGTAATTGGTGACCATTTTCATTTGTCACAGTTATGCGTCTGGAATTTTGTCACAAAAATATATTTTGCCCAAGAGGTGGGATTACTTTGTCTTTCTCAAAATAGTCCAATTCTGCAGTAACCAGAAATTTACAGCTTATGTATTTATATCATGCAAAGATAGATGGTTAAAAGTTGCAAAAGCAGACAGGTTACACTTGAGCAGTCTAACATTTATGATACTGGCAGATCAGCACTGAGTCTCTGACCAGATACTTACGATGAACTGCAAATCATAAACTTCTGTCCCTAAACACTGGAATACTCTCAACTGATTTTTTCCTGATCTTGCAGTTCCCTCACTGGAAGCAAGGACAATGAGGTCACATAAAATAAGTACCATAATGATGCTTGATATATTGTTAAGCAGTCCTTATTGACTCAAGTTCAGCAATATTTATTTTTAAGCACTGAACAAGTCCTAAATCCACACTCTGCTGCAACTAAGAATTACTAAATGTTATCCAAGTGCTCAGTACTTTATTTAATTATAGCTCAGTTTTTATTCCAGGGACTGATACAAACTGGAAGTACTACAGGAGGGAGACTTTTCTTTGTGAGACTCAGCAGTGGTATCTCTGGCCAATATACAGCAACAATTGCAACAAATTCTCATGCCAGTCTTTTGATTTTAGATCAGACAGTGGAGCACAAAAGACTCATCTTGTGGCTTCAGAAACATGCATTTGAAATGGCTGAGAACAAAATATTTTTGCTGCAAAACCAAAATGGAGTTAAAACATGTTTCTCTTCAAATGTCATAAGCTGAATCAAAAACTTGTATTAAACAATTTGGTAGTGTTCATGTTTCCTAGTTAAAAAAACCCAATTAATTTCATTTTGAAGGTGGTAACTAATCTACAGCACACACAAGTGTATTAACTTACTTTACTGATCCTTACAAGGAACTCAATTTATGGTGACCCACTTTATCTAGCAAATCATCATCCTCTCCTCAACAGATGTTTTTCATTAAGACTAATTAATTTCTTCTAGGGGACTAATGCCGACCAATATGTTATGCAGGCATACATTGTTTCTTAATACCAACTGACTGATGTAGAAGTGAATGTTTTATGCTGAAATTTGCATTTCTTGTGAAATACCTTTTCCACTTTCAAGGTTCCCTTAATTATATTGGGAAAAAATGACCAGGGCATCAATTTTGGCAGCAGTGAACATATTTGAGTGTCATTCTGTAAATCATACTGAGAACAATGGGTGTTATTAGGTTAGTCAATGGATACATTTTGATTTACTATACCCAGTACCTTTATTAATGAGATGCAAGGCCAGATATGCCATAGTGATTTAGAAGCAAAGAGGATCTAATTAAAGTTCTTTTATAAGGAAGATTGCTGAACATCCTTTCACAGTAAATATTGCCAGATAATAAATCACTCTATTGTACATCAGGATGTTCCTGATCAGCTCTCCAAAAGATCTTTCCCAGTGTGAAATAGGCGATTACCTGGAGCAAGGCAAGAAAGTAAAGAACAATAAGTTGTTAGTGACAGATCTGTATATGTGTTCACCTGCTCTCCAGTTACATGTGTTTAAACATCTAAACTGTGACAGTAATTTTCAATAAACTAGCTCAGAGTCCATTTGAAGGAAATAAGTATAATTCTTTAAACTGTTAGTTTTTGCATCAAAAAGTACTGAAAAAAATAGGCCAATCCTGTACAAATTGGAGTTCTCGATTGCTTAGCAGATGCCTCAGCATGCTGAATTGTTTCAGTGGGACAGTAACTGAGCAACTTTCCAGAGGTTCCATCTGCATATGGAAAAACATATACATAAAAGATTAGTAATATATTATATGCTAGAATTATATTGTAAGACTGAGTTTTCAGTTTTTAATAACTTGGAAAAACTGAAATCTTTTGAACTGAAATTTTCCATGCTGAGCTTTAGCCTTGGGCTGACCTTTTTAGGAAAATTTCAACAAAACCAGATCAGCTATTTCCAAGAATGAAGCCAGTGGCAAACACAAGTTTTTGTCCATGTACGAAAAATCTGGTAATACTTTTTTTTTACTGAAATCCTCATTCTTTGGAGCATGGTCTTGATATGCTACAAAATGATGACTTGTGGGCCAAGAACATAACTTACTCCTTTTAGAAACTAGGAAAATTATCCACATTTCTGCACAAATTTTCCCACATTTCTGCAGGGAACCTTTGGATAATTGTCTGTATTTTCTCAAACTTGTGAGAGGACAGAGAGCGATTCCAGCAGGTTAGATTTGCATGCAGTGCGCCTCAGCTGAGTGGCTCCTGTCATGGGTGGTCTTCACATGCCTACCCTAAACTCTACCTACTCACACTAGAATTGGCTCATGGGGTTGGATTTTAAGCAGCCAGAGCTCCAGGCAGGCAACGGAACAAGACCACAACAGTTCTAATGAGCAGAAAGTTAAACCCAGCAAAACAAGTAATATTACATTTCTCAAAATAATCTACAAAATTTTGTGAATGCTCTTCTCACAATCTGTATTTACATTTGTATCTCTGGAGTGTCATTATGTCTGGTTGGGTGAAGATGAGTCTTGCTCAAAGACAACCTTTTTCTTCTTATTTTAGTTCAAGTAACCAGGAGGCAGAAGCAGTCTTTGTAGGCATCGTTTGGGCCAAAGATGCATCTGTCAGGAACAGAAGAAACCAGAGGGGTGGGGAGATGTAGAAAGTCTTTCACAAAATCCAAGAAAAGGGGAAAAAGAACTCTGTTAACCACGGGAGATGAAAAGGAAAGCCAAAGACTAAAAAAAAATCCTCCTTAATGTACCACACATTCTTCTGGGATTGCATGTAAAGCACAAGAAAAGGTAATGGGGAGTCTGGAGAGATGGGACTGTGACCTGATAACTGAGAAGACAGAGAAAGATTGAGACTGTAAACTTGAAAACAATTGGACGGAGATCAGAAATAGAGGTGAGGCAGAAACAGGGAAAAAATATTAATAACTCTGGGATATGAATAATATGAAAAAACTCTGGGATAAATGAAATCTTTCTTGGAAAAAAAGTGAAGGCAACAGGCTGAATCACTAAAGTGAATATTACCCTTTAGGTTCAGGTTTAAACTCCAGGCTTGAAATCTCACTGTTGTCACCCAATATCTGTAAAACCTGAAAGCAAAGTTTCACATTCTTTTCTAGCATTACGCACAGGAGATGACAGTGCTTTACTGAGGTGAGCTTCACACAGTCAGTTCAAGCAGCAGAATCCTGTGTGACTGATGGGATCCTAAGGGTCCTAATGTGAAGGATCATCAGCATGGGCATAAAGATGGTACCACCTTAACAGCCTTGCTGAGTCCTCTGAGTTTAGTAGGAAATGATCTATATGATAATTTTAGTACCATAAGTTTTCAAGTCATGTGCACAGCATTCAAGGGATTTTAACTTTAAGGATGTCTTTACATTCCTAATTCACTCTTCTTCTGAGTATTTATTTTAATTTTTCTGCAATGAACACTAATTCTCTCCATGAATGCTGCACATCTTTCAGGTCACAGGATACAATTTTTACAAGAGAATATATTGGTTGTGTAAAAAAAGAAAACAGTAATTATTTGCAGAAGTTGAATGACTGTTTAGTAAATATAGAGGGTAAAGGAGGGACAAGAGAGCATGGGTTCCTAGTTAAAGCAACAATGGTATCCTAGAGCACTGTATTCCCTATTTACCTTTTCTGAAGAATTCTGAACATTTTACAGGTAGTCATTAATTATGCAACTTTTCCTCGATGTTTGCAGAATCTTTTTCAGAATTTATATGCTGTCATATTTGCAACTAAAGTTGTTCTTGAATATTCAAGGAGTTATTCAATAATAGCTGTGGGAAGTAAAGTTTTTCACATTTCATTAAGACATTAAGAATTAATTTATAATTTTGACCATTATCTCTTTCTGACTCAGCTTACTATTTTTAGATATTGCTACTGTCTGCCTTTCATGAATCATTGTGAAACGAAAGGAGTAGTTATGAAGCACTGAAATACTAGCTGTGATGGGTGCCACAGCAAAGCCTGTCTGGAAACTAGTAACATCTTCAGAAAAATGGGGGATGACTACAGTTCAGTGGGAATGAGAAAACCCAAAAAATTAATTAAACGAGAAGCCATCCCTATTCTGTGAGAGATTTTATCATAACTCTGCTCACAAAAGTGCAAACAGACAAAAGGTATCCATTAAATTTGCCTAGGTGTTCTTTAGTGCTGATATTAGCATTCTTCAGGGCTAACAGCAGTTTTTGATAGAATATATATGTGTACGTGTATTTTTAGGTATAAAGTAGTTAATTAGTTAATTAGTTAATTAGTTAAATTAGTTAATACATGTTAAAGAACCAACAGCTGTCTGCTGAGCTGATTACCTGATGCCAGCAAAGTCAGGCACCACTCCCTACAAATCCATGTGCCACCAGAATGGAGCATGCAGGTTATGTGCCTATCTATACTATTTTGAAGTTAAACACATTCCTTAAAATGATGGGAAAGATACTGTTTTTCTTTTCCTTCAAATCCTATCTCAAGTCCAGACTGATGGAAGAACACTTGAGAATGTGACAGAGCTGAGTTAAGGCAGACAAATGACACTCTATAAGCAATAATAAGATACCTTATGAATAATTATATAAGCATGGTGTACAATTCTTTAACTTCCTCTTTTTGCACAATGCATGCTTTCTTCATATGATATTTAGCTTGGACCAAACTGTTAAGGGCTCTGGCTCTATTTTTTGCACTTAAACCAATTCATATATGGAACACCTACCAGCTGTGGCCCTTATGTACTGTTGTCATAATAAAAGCCAGTGCAGCTGGAGCTATTTAGGTGACTAGTGTAATCTGACTAAATGTTTCAGTTTTCCAGAAAATGTCCTGTACAACTTGTTCTTCTTGGGCTTCAAATGCCATGGAAACAGTCTATTTTTCAAAGGCAGTACAAAGGCAGCTGGAATGGCTGGTTACAGAAATTTACACTAGTAGGTATGAAGTTATGGATCTTTCAACAGCTTCATAAGATTTTATCCTCTTCAGAAGGAATTTTGAAGAAGTTTATCAATCTAGGCCAATCATCATCTGAGAACCAGAGTCTTAGAAGTGTCTATATGGACACAAGATTCCATCAGGACTTATCACAACACATCAGTGACTTGTAGGAGGGACTTATTTTATGGGTTTTTTTAGGAACAACTAGATCTGAATTTAAAACAATTCCACATTAAATTTATATTGTGAATATAGTCTGGAGCTTTGTATTCATAGCAGTAATGAACTGAACTGTTAAATACAAATATTATATCCAGCAACCAGTAGTGAAGTATTGACTAAAATAGAAAAGAACATCAACATTTTAGTGGAAATAAAAGCCATCTAAAATATGAACTGGGTAAGTTAATAATTAAATTTTCTCTTTTGCTCTTTATTAAAAGTTCTGTGGAAAAAATTTTTTGCAAAGTGCAGTCATTCATCATGCATTGTCAACAGAACCATCAGGAAATAATTCTGGAAATTGTTAACTTTGGTTTGTAAGTACCATTGTTCTTGTTTTCCACACTTTTTCTGTTGGTCTGGAACTACCTAAACAGTTGGTCCTGCAAAGGCAAAATTAAAGGGACGAAGATTAATTGGAGAAAGAGGAGGGAAAGGACAGGGGAAAGATGAATCAGATAAGGGGATTGAAACCTTATAAAAACAGAAGTATAGAAAAATCCAGAAAGTGATAGTTTATTGGTCCTGACTATTCAGCATGCAACAAAGTTAACAAGAAATTACAAAAATTTGGATGCATTTCAGACTTACCAGGCAGAAAAAAAGCTGACATATTTGCAGTGAGTGATATTTATAGTTAGCATTCTGCAACTTTGAGCACTACATCTGTACCTACATAAAAAAAGCAGTTTGGTGTTTATTTGAGGAATTGTTTTGTATGCAAAAGGTCAATTGGCTTATGGCATGTGTTCTTAGTAATAAGTAAAGAATATTTAATCTAGTGAAGGAGCAAAGGCATACATTTCCTAATGAAAGTAGGCATATTATCTCATAAGAAAGGTTGATTTATGTTGATCTCATAAGAAAAGTATTATTTATGGGAAATAATAAACTATCTAAAATGCATGGATCAATTGGAAATGATCATTCTCTACTAACTGAAACCTGTTCAAAAGTGAATTATCCAGGATGAAATAGGTAAGGTCCACACTGCCAAAGAAGAGCACAAAGAGTAAAAATACATTAATATGAAATGGATAACAGTAGGAAAGTTCTAGTGGGAGTGTGTAAATTCCAAAGGCCTTTCCTTCCACCTCGCTCAAATCAAATCTTGCTACTTGACCTGACTACTCTCCATTTTTCACTTCTTAAGTTGGGCAAAATCACAGAAGGGAACTCAGCACACTCAAAAGCACACACTCAAAAGCGTAACGAGTTTCTCTATGAGCACATACAGCAACACAGCACAATTTTATATAGAAGTAGCTTTGAGCCTGATTAAATTGACACTGCCTTTTTTTTTTTTTTTTTCTGTTAACACCTGCTAAATAAGCAATCCTGGAGGGTTTTTTAGAACCTGTTTCCTCACCCTGAAGAGCATTTTGGTTAGCATGTCACAACATAGACATTCTGAATTATGCTAGGAAATACGAGCAGAATCTAACATCTGATACAGCTGCATAGATGTCC